>JBBDGP010000217.1:0-672500 GCA_037952835.1 Lithobates septentrionalis | reverse complement strand
CGATATTTAGAAATCGCGGTGGCCGATGGCCGATATATGATGCCGATTTTTTTTGGGCCGATATATTAGGCCGATTTTTTTTTTCCCTTCATCTCATAAAATCTAACAGTTAGACCCCTTTCACACTGGGGCATTTTACAGGCGCTTTTGAGCTAAAAATAGCGCCTGTAAAGTGCCTGTAAAACGGCTCCCCTGCAGTCTGTGTGAAAGCTCGAGTGCTTTCACACTGAGGCGATGCGCTGGCAGGATGTTAAAAAAAAGTCCTGCAAGCAGCATCTTTGGAGCGGTGTATACCACCACTCCTGCCCATTGAAATGAATGTGCACCGCTGCCGAAGCGCCTGCAAAGCGTTTCGGCAGCAGCGCTTCAGGGCGCATTTAACCCCTTCCTCGGCTGCTAGCTGGGTTATAAGCGCCCCGCTAGCAGCCAAATAGCGCCGCTAAAATAACGATAAAGCGCCGCTAAAACTAGCAGCGTTTTACCGTCAACGCATGCCCGCTCCAGTGTGAAAGCAGCCTTAAGTAATAAGTGATACAGAACATTTTTTTACATTTTAAACATTTATTAAACATAACAAACCTCCAATCAGTTCACTTGTATGTATAATTTAGATTTAAAAAAAATAACTATCTTAAATATTAAATACACAAAAACAGGTAATCAAAACTTTTGGACGAAAAAAAATGGGCTAACTTTACTGCTTATTTTTTTTTTTTTATTTCATTAGTGTATTTTTTAAAAAAAAAATTCCGTTTGAAAGACCACTGCGCAAATACCGTGTGACATAAAATATTGCAACAACCGCTATTTTATTCCCTAGGGTCTCTGCTAAAAAAAAATATATATATATATATATATATATATATATATATATATATATATATATATATATAATGTTTGGGGGTTCAAAGTGATTTTTTAGCAGAAAATACAGGATTTTTACTTGTAAGCAACAAGTGTCAGAAAAGATTTAGTCTTTAAATGGTTAAACTGAGAACTTCTACACATGGAGTGCAGTCTATTGATAAAATACCTGAAGAGATACAATGTATCTTCTTATCAGACTTGGCAGGCTGCCCAGAGAAGGAGAAGTCTTTCCACAGATAACGTCAGGAAACTTGCATTGACTTCTATTACAGAAGTCATTTGCAATTCCCGCTGAAGTTATAATCGGCTTTTTTTATCAGCACAATCGGCGGATGTTGATTAAGTAAAAAAAGCCAAATATCGGCCGATATATCGGTCGACCTCTAATATATCTATATATATATATATATATATATATATATATATATATATATATATATATATATATATATATATATATATATATATATATATATATATATATATATATATATATATATATATATATATATATATATATATATAACCATTTTCCGAAATTCGAATTTCATATAGAATGAATTCGAATTCGAATAGAAAAGAAAATAGACTAGAAAAACAATAGAACAGAATAGAATAAAATATAATATATATATTACATTATTTTCTGTTCTATTGTTTTTCTATTCTAATCTTTTCTATTCGAATTTGAATTCCTTCTATATGAATTTCGAATTTCAAAAGATGGTTATATATATAAATATTTTATATATATATATATATAACCATTTTCCGAAATTCGAATTTCATATAGAATGAATTCGAATTAGAATAGAAAAGGTTAGACTAGAAATAGAAAATAGACTAGAAAAACAATAGAACACAATTGAGTAAAATATAATGTGTATATATATTATATTTTATTCTATTCTGTTCTATTTTTTTTCTATTCTAATCTTTTCTATTCGAATTTGAATTCCTTCTATATGAATTTCGAATTTCAAAAGATGGTTATATATATAAATATTTTATATATATATATATATATAACCATTTTCCGAAATTCGAGTTTCATATAGAATGAATTCGAATTTCGAATAGAAAAGATTAGACTAGAAATAGAAAATAGGCTAGGAAAACAATAGAACAGAATTGAGTAAAATATAATGTGTATATGTATTATATTTTATTCTATTCTGTCCTATTTTTTTTCTATTCTAATCTTTTCTATTCAAATTTGAGTTCATTCTATATGAATTTCGAATTTCAAATTTCAATGATGGATATATATTAATAAATATCTATAAAATATATATAAAAAATATACATAAAATATATATAAAAAATTTCCGAAATTCGAATTTCATATAGAATGAAATTGAATTTAAATAGAATAGAAAATAATATCTTAGAAAAACAATAGATCAGATCTATATAGCCATCTTCTGAAACTTGAAATTCATATAGAATAAATTCAAATTTAAATAGAAAAGATTAGAATAGTAAAGAATAGAATAGAATAACAATAGAACAGAATAGAATAAAATATTATATATATATATATATATATATATATATATATATATATATATATATATATATATATATATATATATATATATATATATATATAAATAAATAAATATTTTATTCTATTCTGTTCTATTGTTATTCTATTCTTTACTATTCTAATCTTTTCTATTTAAATTTGAATTTATTCTATATGAATTTCAAGTTTCAGAAGATGGCTATATATATATATATATATATATATATATATATATATATATATGTAATATTTATATATATATATAGCCATCTTCTGAAATTTGGAATTCCTTATTATTTTTTTTTTGTAAACGCTATAACTTTTGCCCAAAGCAATCAATAAACGCTTATTGCGATTTTTTTTTTTACCAAAAATATGTAGAAGAATACGTATCGGCCTAAACTGAGGAAAAAAAATGTTTTTTATATATTTTTGGAGGATATTTATTATAGCAAAATCTAAAAAATAATGCGTTTTTTTCAAAATTTTCGCTTTTATTTTGTTTATAGCGCAAAAAATAAAAACCGCAGGGGTGATCAAATACCACCAAAAGAAAGCTCTATTTATGGAAAAAAAAGGACTTCAATTTTGTTTGAGAGCCACGTCGCACAACCGCGCAATTGTCAGTTAAAGCGATGCAGTGCCGAATCGCAAAAAGTGCTCTGGTCAGGAAGGGGGTAAATTCTTCCGGGGCTGATGTGGTTAAAGACTTGTAGTTTTATTAGCTGTTTTTTTTTTTTTTGACAGGGGCGCAGTTTCAGTGCTTGCCATAGGTGCCATTTTCACTAGATACGCCTCTGGGAGAAACAGAGAGAGAGAGAGAATGTAATCATTTTTATTTACCGATGACGGATGCAGTCTGGGGTGCGCTCAATCCCTCTCACAGCTTTTACTGCCATGGTGACACGAAACCATGCAGCGTTCTTCTGGTTTGCTGAAGAGGAATATTATCTGAATATTATCTAAATATTATCAAATTCGAAAATGGAAATTTTTTCGAATGCGGTTGAAATATTATCAAATCCGATTGAAATAATTTTGAATACAGTTGAAATAATTTCGAATGCGGTTGAAATATTATCAAATTCGGTAGAAATATTTTCGAATGCGATTGAAATATCGAATACGATTGAAATAATTTCTAATACAGTTGAAATAATTTCGAATGCTGTTGAAATATTTTCGAATGCGGTTGAAATAATATCGAATCCAGTTGAAATATTTTCGAATTCGACCGATTCTCTAATTCGGTCGAAAACTAAACTGATTTGAAAAACGAATTTAATGAATTTAACGAATCTAACTAAACTAAATTAATTAAATAACGAATTAAAACGAAACGAAACAAATTTTTTCATCTTGCACATGCCTAATGCACTCGTCTCAAAAAAGGCCCACACCAAAGAACTTTTTGAATAACGCGCAGAGACTGCAGCGCCCTGCACATGTGGAGCTTTGGGGTGTGATGCAGTCAATGTGCTGCCCTTAGGCTGGCCCCTGGAGGGCATCCTGCCTCGTTGGTGATGTGCCGCCTCCTCCTCCTCCTCATCCTCCCTCCTATCAGGCACCCACGTTGAGTCAGTGACCTCATCATCTCCTCCCTCCTCATCACTGTAGCAAACCTGGCAGTATGCTGCAGCAGGGGGAGCATGACTGCCAGATTGCTGTCCTTCTTGGGCACCCCCTCTGTCCGTGCTCATGTTACTGCCTTCATCGAGCTCAGTATCATCATCAGAGCCTTCCAAACGCTGGGCATCCTCCTGGAGCATGTACCCAACACTGTGGTCAAACAGTTCGAGGGACTCCTCAGGAGGACATGGTGGAGCTAGGGAAGGAGTCACTGATGACATTGAGCCGAGGGAAAAGGGCGCTGCTTTGCCAGACAAAGCACCCTGGGCATGGGTGAGAGAGGATGAGGAGGATGAGGACGGCTTGGTCATCCACTCGACCAAGTCTTCCGCATGTTGCGGCTCAACACGGCCAGCTGCCGAAAAAAAGGCCAAGTGTGACCCATGGCCACGTGCTGATGAGGATGCACCGTCTCCACGACCAGCACTAGACACAGAGCCTGCTTGCCCTCTCTTATTGGCTTGTGACTGTCTGCCTCTCCTTCATGACCTTCCAGACATACTAATGGCCTGTAGCTGCACTAAGCTGGGAGATATATATATATATATATATATATATATATATATGTATTGATACTGCAGCTAGCAAAATCAACTGCCTGCCTGTAGTATGAGAACACCACCAACCTTCTACAGGTAGCTTTAGCTGAACACTGTGAGGTGGACGCACCCCACTAACTTGTAGGTTTAGCTGAACACTGTGAGCAGGACGCACTGCACTAACTGTAAATAGTCTAGCTGCCTGACCGTGGTACTAATAGGATCAAAAGAACACCAGTAATTTTCTTCAGGTAGCTTTATATACTGTAACAAGACAAGCCTGCCTGTCAGTAGGAAGATAACAGGAACGGATCTAGCTGAACACTGTGAGCAGGACGCACTGCACTAACTGTAAATAGTCTAGCTGCCTGACCGTGGTACTAATAGGATCAAAAGAACACCAGTAATTTTCTTCAGGTAGCTTTATATACTGTAACAAGACAAGCCTGCCTGTCAGTAGGAAGATAACAGGAACAGATCTAGCTGAACACTGTGAGCAGGACGCACTGCACTAAATGTAAATAGTCTAGCTTCCTGACCGTGGTACTAATAGGATCAAAAGAACACCAGTAATTTTCTTCAGGTAGCTTTATATACTGTAACAAGACAAGCCTGCCTGTCAGTAGGAAGATAACAGGAACGGATCTAGCTGAACACTGTGAGCAGGACGCACTGCACTAAATGTAAATAGTCTAGCTGCCTGACCGTGGTACTAATAGGATCAAAAGAACACCAGTAATTTTCTTCAGGTAGCTTTATATACTGTAACAAGACAAGCCTGCCTGTCAGTAGGAAGATAACAGGAACGGATCTAGCTGAACACTGTGAGCAGGACGCACTGCACTAAATGTAAATAGTCTAGCTGCCTGACCGTGGTACTAATAGGATCAAAAGAACACCAGTAATTTTCTTCAGGTAGCTTTATATACTATAACAAGACAAGCCTGCCTGTCAGTAGGAAGATAACAGGAACGGATCTAGCTGAACACTGTGAGCAGGACGCACTGCACTAAATGTAAATAGTCTAGCTGCCTGACCGTGGTACTAATAGGATCAAAAGAACACCAGTAATTTTCTTCAGGTAGCTTTATATACTGTAACAAGACAAGCCTGCCTGTCAGTAGGAAGATAACAGGAACGGATCTAGCTGAACACTGTGAGCAGGACGCACTGTACTAAATGTAAATAGTCTAGCTGCCTGACCGTGGTACTAATAGGATCAAAAGAACACCAGTAATTTTCTTTAGGTAGCTGTAAATACTGTAACAAGACAAGCCTGCCTGTCAGTAGGAAGATAACAGGAACGGATCTAGCTGAACACTGTGAGCAGGACGCACTGCACTAAATGTAAATAGTCTAGAAGATAACAGGAACGGATCTAGCTAAACTGAATACAGTGTTTATATATATATATATATATGCAACACCTGGGATGCATATATATACACAATACACTTTAAGTGCAGCTAACTGACTGACTGTCCTGCCTAATCTAGCTAATTCAAATGAAATGACACTGTCTCTCTCTCTCTCTAAGCACACCGGAACACACTGCACAGGGCCGCCGTGCAGGCGGCCTTATATAGTGTGGGGCGTGTACTAAATCCCCTGAGCCATAATTGGCCAAAGCCTCCTTGGCTTTGGCCAATTACGGCTCTCTGTTCAGGCGGCGCTGTGATTGGCCAAGCATGCGGGTCATAGTGCATGCTTGGCCAATCATCAGCAAGCAATGCACTGCGATGCCGCAGTGAATTATGGGCCGTGACGCGCCACATTTGGTGCGAACGGCCCATATCGTTCGCAATTCGGCGAACGACCGAACAGCCGATGTTCGAGTCGAACATGGGTTTGACTCGAACACGAAGCTCATCCCTAAACAGGAGCATAAAAATTGGGCCTTAGGCGGTGGCGGTGGTTGTGGCACAACACTGTAAAGCCTCACAGATACTTTTGTTGAGCACAGGAACAGGCCCTGCTGTAAATTATTAGCTCAAAAATTGTAATTACGTGCCCCTGTTAAACAGGGGCATAAAAATTGGGCCTTAGGCTGTGGTGGTGATGGCACAACACTGTAAAGCCTCACACATACTTTTGTTAAACGCAGGAACAGGCCCTGCTGTGAAATATTAGATCACAAATTGTGTTAAACAGGGGCAGAAAAATTGGGCCTCAGGCAGTGGTGGTGGTGTCCTGAACTAAAAATATTCCTAGAAGCTATCATCATGAAGATTGAGGAGGAATAGGATAGTCACTCAGCATAATAGGATAGTCACTCAGCATATGCAGTCTTCAAGGGATCCCACATCCATAGAAAAATCAATCGGTTACATCAGCATCAGGTGCTTGGTAGCTGGTAATCCAAGACTGATTAATTTTTATGAATGTGAGCCCATCAACAGAGTCTGTGGACAGGAACACTCTGTGATCGGTTACAAAGCCTCCAGCAGCACTGAATTTGGGTTCAGAAAGAACGCTGAATGCAGGACAGGCCGGTAGCTCAACTGCATATTGAGCAAGCTCTGGCCAGTGGTCCATCCTCAAGACCCAGTAACCCAGTGGATGTTCTGGTGGAAATGTCTCCAAGTCTGATCTTGCCCCTAGATATTCCTGCACCATGTAATTGAGACGCTGGCAATGGTTGCTGGAACCGATCAGACCTGGGCGCTGAGGACTGAAGAATAGTCTGAAGGCAACGGTCAGCCGGTCACCTTCTCCACCGCTCTTTCTGTGACTGAACGAAGCCTCAGCAACACGTTGTCCAGTACCAGGAAATTGTAACCTCCCAGGCTCTGGAAACGCATTGCACAAACCTTTCTGCAAGGCCTTCTGAAGATGTTTCATCCTCTGCTCCCTCTACAATGGCCGGATAAGTTCTGCAACCTTACCCTTGTAACGTGGATCAAGAAGGGTTGCCAGCCAGTAATGATCCTTGATACCACGAATCATAGGGTCCTTTCGCAGGCTTTGCAGGATCAGGGAGGCCAAGCAGCGTAAGTTTGCAGAGACATTCGATCCTGAGTCCTCTGGGTCACTAAGGATCACATGATCCTCAACCACCTCTTTCCAGCCACGTACAACTCCATGGGTTTCTGGAGACTGCAAACGATCCCTTGAAGACTGCTGCTGATGCTGAGTGTTATCCTCCACCTCCATGCTGACACAATCCTCCTGCCTCAAGTGCCCTGTCCATTATTCCATGAAGCGTGTGCTCCAACAGGAAGACAAGAGGGACAGTATCACTGATGCATGCACTATCACTGCTCATCATCCTTGTGGCCACCTCAAATGGTGACAGGACAGTGCATGCATCCTTGATCAGTAGCCACTGGCGTGGCGAAAAAAAGCCAAGCTCCCCTGACCCTGTCTCAGTGCGATACTCACACAGGTACTCATTGATGGCCCTCTGCTGCATGTGCAGCCGCTGCAGCATTGCCAACGTTGAGTTCCACCTGGTGGGCATGTCACAAATAAGGTGGTTCTTGGGCAGATTGCATTCTCTTTGAATGTCAGCTAGCCGAGCACTGGCATTATACGACCAATGGAAATGACCACAGACTTTCCTGGCCTGCCTCAGGAGATCCTGTAAGCCAGGGTACCTGCTCAAGAACTGCTACACCACCAAATTCAGGGAACATGGGTCAAGTGTCCCTGTCAGAGGGCGGAGAGGAGGTTGGTGCCATTGTCGCATACAACCATTCCTGGCTGAAGCTGGCGTGGTGTCAACCACCTCTGCGCCTGTCCCTGCAGAGCTGACAGAATCTCTGCCCCAGTGTGGCTCCTGTCCCCTAAGCAGACCAACTCAAGCATCGCATTGCATCTTTTTGCCTGAGTGCTTGCATAGCCCCTTGAACGCCTACAGGGCACCGCTGGTTTAGAGGACAAATCTGCAGAGGAAGAGGACATAGAGGAAGAAGAAAAGGAGGGGGTGGAGGAGAGAGCTGTGGCAGAATCACCACTAGTATTTTGTAGGCGTTGTGGCGGAACAAGCTCCAAAAATACTGAACCCTGTCCTGCATCCTTCCCAGCTGCCAGCAGAGTTACCCAGTGTACCGTAAACGAAAGGTAACGTCCCTGTCCATGCCTGCAGGACCATGAGTCAGCAGTAATATGCACCTTACTGCTGACCGCCCTGTCCAACGAGGCAAAGACATTGCCTTCAACTTGCTGGTAGAGAGCCGGAATGGCCTTCCGTGAAAAGAAATGGCGTTTGGGAACCTGCCACTGAGGTACCACGCATTCCACAAATTCACAAAAGGGGGCAGAGTCTACCAGCTGTAAAGGCAGCAGTGCAGTGCTAGCAATTTGGCCAAGCTAGCATTCAGACGCTGAGCATGTGGATGGCTGGGACCGAATTTCTTTCGATAGTTTAGCAACTGGGGTAGGGAAATTTGCCTGCTAAAATCCAATGTTGGTGTACCGCTAGCAGATTGGCTGCAAGTACTTGGGACACCTATTTCTATACCTTCGTTCCTCTCAGTGCAGGTTTCTGAGAGGAGTGGAGGTATAGTGGGGTTGGAGATCCCAGCTGATGAGGAGCAAGGAGAGGTCCCCCTTGTTCTTTGATGTGGGTCTTTTAAGTGCTGTTGCCAACTAACTGCATGGGAGGTCGTCATATGTCTGGTCAAGCATGTGGTGCCCAAGCGGCTGCTGTTTTGGCCACGCTTGATACGCTTCAGACATATGTTGCAAATAGCAACGGTGCGATCTGCTACACACGTCCCAAAAAAAAGGCCCACACCAAAGAATTTTTCAAAATATGTGGGAAGTCAGCAGAGCCCTGCTCCTGCTTAGCTCTGTGGTGTGATGCAATAGGGTGGCTGCCCTTAAGCTGCCCCATGGGGGGCATCCTGCCTCGTTGGAGATGTGTCTCCTCCTCCTCCTCTCTTCTATCAGGCACCCAAGTAGAGTCAGTGACCTCATCATCCCCTCCCTCCTCGTCACTGGAGAAAACTTGGCAGTATGCTGCAGCTGGGGGAACATGACTGCCAGTTTCTTGACCTTCTTGGGCACCCCCTCTCTCTAGGCTCACGTTACTCCATTCCTTGACCTGGGTACCATCATCGGAGCCTTCAAATCGCTGAGCATCCTCCTGCAGCATGTACCAGACACTGTGGTTGAATAGTTCAGGGGACTCCTCCGTGCATGATGGTAGGGCTAGGGAAGGAGGGACTGTTGACATGGAGCCAATGGAGTAGGCTGCTTTGGCAGCTGCATTGGCAGGCAAACTACTCTGAGCCTGGAGTGACAGAGGATGAGGAGAATGAGGAGGGCTTTGTTATCCATTCCACCAACTCTTCTGCATGTTGTGGCTCAATAACACTGCCAGCTGCAGAAGAAAAGGACAAGCGTGCCCCACAGCCATGTGCTGAGGATGCACCGTGTCCACAACCAGCACTGTCGACTGTAGACACAGAGCCTGCTTGCCCTCTTTTAGTGGCCTATGAGTGTCTGCCTCTCCTTGGTGGCCTTTCAGACATGCCGTAAATTTTGTTTAGCAAAACCAAACTACACTGTATTGTGTACTGTGTACACCACCAGAAAAGTAGTAGCAAGTGCACTAGGGGTGCACGGTACTGTGTACACCAACAGAAGTGTAATAACAACTATGGGTGTACTGTATGTATTGTGTACTGTGTACACCACCAGAAAAGTAGTAGCAACTGCACTAGGAGTGCACGGTACTGTGTACAACAGAAGTGTAATAACAACTATGGGTGCACTGTATGTATTGTGTACTGTGTACACCACCAGCAAAGTAGTAGCAACTGCACTAGGGGTGCACAGTACTGTTGTACCAACAGAAGTGTAATAACAACTATGGGTGCACTGTATGTATTGTGTACACCACCAGGAAAGTAGTAGCAACTGCACTAGGGGTGCACGGTACTGTGTACACCAACAGAAGTGTAATAACAACTATGGGTGTGCTGTGTATATATATATATATATACAAGACTGTCTGTATATATATATATATATATATTAAATACACTGCAGCTAACTAAATAACTTGCCTGCCTGAAGTATATTAGAAAAAGTACACCAGGAACGACCTGCAGTCAGATATAGCTAAACAGGATACAGTGGATATATATATACAAGACTGTCTGTACATATATATTAAATACACTGCAGCTAACTGAATAACCTGCCTGCCTGCTCAATCTAAATGACACTCTCTCTCCGTCCATGCCAACACACTACACAGGGTCGACGTGCAGGCAGCCTTATATAGTGTGGGGCGTGGACTTAGTCCCCCTGAGCCATGATTGGCTAAAGGCACCCTGCCTTTGGCCAATTATGGCTTTCTTAGCTGAGGGCGCTGGGATTGGTCAAAGCATGCAGGTCATGGTGCATGCTTTGGCCAATCATCATACAGCAATGCACTGCGCTCCCGCAGTGCATTATGGGCTGTTACGCACGAACGGCCCATAATGTTCGGTTCGACGAACGGGCGAACAGCCAGTGTTCAAGTCGAACTCATGTTAGACCCGAACAGAAAGCTCATCCCTACTGGTGACCCCACAAAAAGGGATAATCTTTTTCGTGGAAGGGAGTTTAACAAGACACGTGGCCACTCATTAAAATTAGAAGAAAAGAGGTTAACCCTAAACTACGTAGAGAGTTCTTTACTGTAAGAGCAGCAAGGATGCAGAATTCCCTTCCACAGGCAGTGGTCTAAGCAGGGGGCATCGATAGTTTCAAGAAACTATTAGATAAACACCTGAACGACCACAACATACAGGGATAGACAAGGTAAGACTGACATATAATCACACACATAGATTGGACTTGATGGACTTGTGTCTTTTTTTGACCTCACCTACTATGTAACTATGTAACTATGAAGTGGAAGGACCAGGCGATGCACCGGAAGCTTGGTGTTGACCACTTCGTCTACGACTGCGGCATTGTTGTGCAGACATCCAGAGCTGAGGAAGCCGGAGAGCCAGGAAGCCTGTTACCTCTGAAGCTCCTCGCCAGTCCGGGAAGTCCACAGGGTCCAGCCCAAGAGACGACAGGAAGTGTGGAAGATCATCTTTGGTGCGAAGCGTAACTGGTCAGCCATCTTTGGTCGCCTGCATGTAAAATGGGAAACTCCATCGGTAAGGCAGGCCTGCTTCTTGTGGGGCTGCCAGCAATGGCTTCAGGGCTCTGCGCTGCATAACAGTGTGCCTGGAAGTCGGAAGTCCACAGGGTCCAGGCAAGAGACGACAGGAAGTGTGGAAGATCATCTTTGGTGCGTAGCGTAACTGGTCAGCCATCTTTGGTCGCCTGCAGGTAAAATAGGAAACCCCATCGGTAAGGCAGGCCTGCTTCTTGTAGGGCTGCCAGCAATGGCTTCAGGGCTCTGCGCTGCATAACAGTGTGCCTGGAAATATCTTGATAATTGAAGAGATGAGCATCGTCAAAATAAAAGTATGGCCTTTTACGCATCTTCTGCATAATACATACCTTAAGAGTGTATTTGTGTAGTTTGCATATGATATCTCTGGGATTGTCCACATCCTGCGAAGGAGGTCTCAGAGCCCGATGGGCCCGGTCAATCTCAATGGGAACAGTGTCTGGAAGCTCTAGGATTTCTCTGAATATCCCCACCAGTGAGGGGATTATATCTTTTGGAGCAGTAGCTTCTGGCATGCCTGCTATGGTTCTCAATATCATCCAGCTGGGATAGTAATGTTTCCATTCTCTGATCCTGAGGAACACACATCTCATCTGCAGAGCAGACAGTGTGGGGATAGCTTCATCTAGCCTCTGCTCCAGTGTTTCTACTCTTGTCCCCAGGTGTGTGGTATCCTCCTCAAGCTGTGCAATGTCCTCTTTAAAAGCCTTTTCCACCTGTGTGGTAAACTTCTCCAGGTCTTCTCTAGTATGGAGAGACCAGATATGCCTTTTGATGTCTCCATCATCCATGAGGTCTGCTATGTCTGACCCTCAATCTCGGGAAGTCGTGGACCCAGGGGAGGCCGAGAGTGCAAAGTCACTCACCGATCCAGGAGAGGGCTGCGGGGACACTGTGAGCAGTGCAGGCTGATCTGGCTGCGCTGCCTGTTGTTTAGTGGCTTTGCTGGCCGGTGCCATCTTGGATTTCTCCTGTGCCTTGCCGCGGGTGCTGGGAAAATTGGTTTCCAGCTGCCCCTGTTGGGTTTTATTAGTACCCGGGTACTGGTTCGTGTTCCACTGCCTCTGGGACATGTTGTGAGACGTTTCAGGGCTTGTAACCTCCGGTGTGCTGCTGTATGAGCTGCGGTGATAGCGGAGCTGGGACCAAACACACCCTCATTCCTTTATGTCTAGGACATGCACCCCCTTTTAGTGGTATTTAATCACCACTGGGTTTTTTTTTTTTTTGCTAAATAAACAAAAAAAGACCAAAAATTTTGAAAGAAAATGTGTTTTTCTTTGTTTCTGTATAGGAGTTCTTTGTTTCTGTTATGCAATTTTGCAAATAACCATTCATCATAAGGGTCGGTTCACACTGGGGCGACTTGGGATCCGACTTGTACGCCCTCAAGTCGCCCCAAGTCGCCCCAGAAATAGATTCAATGGGAGTGAACGCTAGCGTCTTAATAGACACTACTGAAGTCGCTCCGACTTCAGAGCGTACTCCCTGTACTACTTTGATCCGACTTGGTAGGCGACCTGTACCATAGAAATCAATGGAAGTCGCCTCTAAGTCGGATCTCTCTGTAAAGTCAAGCGACTTTGCAGGGAAAACCCCTCCCTCCCCCCTCCCTCCCAGAGAGCTGATTGCCCCGTGATTGGCCACAGCCGAAGTGGCCTGTGATGGAGGCGACTTCAAGTCGCCTTGTAATTTGCTAAAGTCGCGCTGAAGTCGCGCTGAAGTCGCGTCGAAGCTGCGTTGAAGTCGCCGTGCAAAGTCGCGCTGAAGTCGTGTTGCCCCAGTGTGAACCGACCCTAAATTTAGGTCAAATGTATTCTGCTACATTTCCATGGTGAATATAACCCAACTCAGAGTTTATTATTTAGTCTGTATGAAAGTTCAAACTATCATATATATTTGAAAATCAATCAATCCTGATGTGCTGACAACCTCTCATTTCACGAGGCCCGAGAAAGCCAGGACAGTACACATACCCCCCAAATGACCCCTTTTTGTAGACAGTTCAAGGTATTTAGTAAGAGGCATGGCGACTTTTTTGAAGTTGTAATTTTTTGTCACAATTTTTGGGAAAATTAAGAAATTAAATGAAACATTTTTCACAATTTTTGCAGTACAGCGTTATCATATAATTGCTGTGGCAGTGGTCAGGGACACTGACTGGTGACAGTATGTAAAAAAATAAAATAAAAAAATTATAATTTCTTTTTCGATTTTTTTCCTTTTTTTCTTTTTTATTTAATTTTCTTCTTTTTTTACGATTTTTTGTTATAACAAACTGTAAGCAGAGCAATATAGTGTTACTATAGTAACACTGTACTACTCTGGGGAAGTAATTAGGATTTTTATTTTTTTTTTACACATTATGATTGCTTATACCATTGAAAAGCAACCATTTTTACTGAATAAAACTACTGTAATTCATTCACTCTCTTCTGTTATGATTATCTGTGATTGGCCAAAGCTAATCACATGGTACAGATGGGTTGTGATTGGTTAGCAACACAATTGTATACAATGGATGGCATGAAAGGAAGCCATCTATTGTTTACAATTGTCATGTAAGCTGCTGTGATTGGTCACAGGGATCACATGATATTGGCAGTGGGACAGTATAGTGATCAGTTATCAGGTCAGGCCGCAGTGCGGCCACGCTGAGCGGCGCCTTCTAAGAGGACATCATATGACATCCACTCAGAAGGATGAAAGGCCCCTCCGACCCCCTGGAGGGGCAGTTACGATGGCTTCTTTCAGGCTTTGGTGCATGTTTTCTTCCCATGCGCCTTTGTCTTTCGTGTGTCAGTGGGCGGGCGGCGCAGCATGCCATGCCGTCATGTGATCGGATCTGACGTTAGCCCGCGATGACGTCATTCATGTCAGTTCATCGCAATGATGTGACTTGCGGGCGGCGCTGTGACCCAGTGTCACCGCGATCGGATGCACCTGTGTCGGCGGCACGATGCAGTGCGCTGAGGGCTCAGGGGGGCCAATTGCGTGGCTGAATTCGGGAGGCCTCTTTTTGATGACATCACTTACCACACCCCCCTCCCATTATGGCCACCATTTAAAAACAGGCAACCACACATTCTCCTGGTAGCTCCTTGGAGAAATGAGGAACTGCCACATTTATGACATCAATAAGGCTTACAAGGTATGTGATATTTTCCCGCTGTTTGGGGCTTATTATCCTCTAACTTTTGTGTACTTTCGGATGAATTCTCTGGTCCTTTGGAACAATACAAACTTATAATATTTTTGATTGTAGGTCTGGCTGCTGTTTATTCAACCTTTCTCTGGATACTTGTGAGCATTATCTGCTCTCAAACCTCCTATATAGCCTTGTTTGACTACCAGTGGCCTTCTGCAGTGGGATCTGTCTTTGTGCTATGGAGCAACTTCCATGGTGATAGATTCATCTTACAAACCTCTAAATGATAGGTATGGTTATCATTATCACCTGGTTATCATTATCACCTGTTTGGACGACACTACTGAGCGTCCTTCGTTTTGGTGTATCAAATTTTTGTTTTAACGTATGACTTTTTATAGTATAATCGATTCATCATTGGTCTATATTTTTTTTCTTTCTGTTTTTGCATATACCTAGATTTTTGTTGGATGTTCCTGTGACGCTGCTCAGGCCCCCTTTTGGAAGGCAGATTCAGGCGAACACGGGGGGATCCCATACGGGGCCACGGCTCAGTTTTCCCTTCTGCTTTGGCTACATGGCATTTTATTGGCGTTCTAGTCTCCTTCTATCTGTTGAGCTAGGAATCTATTTTGATTGACACATAACATAAGACACATGAGGTCAGTAAAAATACCTGCATGCACATTTTGTTCTTCTGCCATAACTTTTATGTTATAAGTTATGTTAAATTATGAATTTTGACATGCGCTTGTAATTTTGTATCTATTGATATTATAGATCATATGTATTGATCTGGAAATTGATAGCCCACCTACCCTGAAGAAGTCCTCTACCTTATTCGTCAAAATGCGTTGGATTTCTTCTGTATTTCCGACAGTTGATCTGGGCTTTCCTTCTCCTTTTTTGTATTATGTGTATTGTTTGTTTTTCTTGTGTATTGTTATCACTATCGTGTGTGTCAACTGTATTAATTGTGTTGACATGTTGTAATTAATTTGTATTTTTATAAAATTCCCTACTCCTTGAGCATTTCTGGTCTATTAAAGTCCCACTTTTTGGGGAATTTGGTCTTTACATCTGTTACAAGTCGGGCGGGAAGGTGTTAAACTGAAATCTGTGCACTTAGCCAGGAGGTGTCAGGGCACCAGGACACTAGCAGTGGGCACAAAGAACAGAGATCTCCCTGTCCCTGCAGCCTGCTACTGGCTGGCTTTTATTATGCAGCCAATGTGAACCAAGCCTAAAAAAACACTGGTTAACCACATCAGCCATGGAAGGATTTACCTCCTTCCTGACCAGAGCACTTTTTACAATTTGGCACTGTGTCGCTTTAACTGCTAATTGCGCGGTCATGCAATGCTGTACCCAAACGAAATTTGCGTCCTTTTCTTCCCACAAATAGAGCTTTCTTTTGATGGTATTTGATCACCTCTGCCGTTTTTATTTTTTGCGCTATACACGGAAAAAGACCGAAAATTTTGAAAAAAAATGATATTTTCTACTTTTTGTTCTAAAAAAAATCCAATAAACTCAATTTTAGTCATACATTTATACATGTACATACATGTATTTGGTAAAAAAAATGTCACTAAGTATATATTTATTGGTTTGCGCAAAAGCTATAGCGCCTACAAACTAGGGTACATTTTCTGGAATTTACACAGCCTTTAATTTATGACTGCCTATGTCGTTTCTTGAGGTGCTAAAATGGCAGGGCAGTACAAAACCCCCACAAATGACCCCATTTTGGAAAGTAGACACCCCAAGAAAATTGCTGAGAGGCATGTTGAGCCCATTGAATATTCATTTTTTTTGTCCCAAGTGATTGAATAATGACAAAAAAAAAAAAAAAATTACAAAAAGTTGTCACTAAATGATATATTGCTCACACAGGCCATGGGCATATGTGGAATTGCACCCCAAAATACATTTAGCTGCTTCTCCTGAGTATGGGGATACCACATGTGTGGGATTTTTAGGAGCCTAGCCGCGTACGGGGCCCCGAAAACCAATCACCGCCTTCAGGATTTCTAAGGGTGTAAATTTCTGATTTCACTCTTCACTGCCTATCACAGTTTCGGAGGCCATGGAATGCCCAGGTGGCACCCCCCCCCCAAATGACCCCATTTTGGAAAGTAGACACCACAAGCTATTTGCTGAGAGGCATGGTGAGTATTTTGCAGCTCTCATTTGTTTTTGAAAATGAAGAAAGACAAGAAAATTTTTTTTTTCTTTTTTCAATTTTCAAAACTTTGTGACAAAAAGTGAGGTCTGCAAAATACTCACTATACCGCTCAGCAAATAGCTTGGGGTGTCTACTTTCCAAAATGGGGTCATTTGTGGGGGTTTTGTGGCACCTGGGCATTCCATGGCCTCCGAAACTGTGATAGGCAGTTAAGAGTGAAATCAAAAATTTACGCCCTTAGAAAGCCTGAAGGCGGTGCTTGGTTTTTGGGGTCCCGTGCGCGGCTAGGCTACCAAAAAGTCCCACACATGTGGTATCCCCATACTCAGGAGAAGCAACAGAATGTATTTTGGGGTGTAATTTCACATATTCCCATGGCATGTTTGAGCAATATATCATTTAGTGACAACTTTGTGCAAAAAAAAAAATTTAAAAAAAAATTTGTCTCTTTCCCGCAACTTGTGTCACAATATAAAATATTCCATGGACTCGACATGACTCTCAGCAAATAGCTTGGG
This sequence comes from Lithobates septentrionalis, assembly GCA_037952835.1. NCBI lineage: Eukaryota > Metazoa > Chordata > Amphibia > Anura > Ranidae > Lithobates > Lithobates septentrionalis. Next base: position 654,957 of record JBBDGP010000217.1, on the reverse strand, counting down.
GTGTCTACTTTCCAAAATGGGGTCATTTGGGGGGGGTTGAACTGTCCTGGCATTTTATGCACAACATTTAGAAGCTTATGTCACACATCACCCACTCTTCTAACCACTTGAAGACAAAGCCCTTTCTGACACTTTTTGATTACATGAAAAAATTATTTTTTTTTGCAAGAAAATTACTTTGAACCCCCAAACATTATATATTTTTTTAAAGCAAATGCCCTACAGATTAAAATGGTGTTTCATTTTTTTTTCACACAGTATTTGCGCAGCGATTTTTCAAACGCATTTTTTGGGGAAAAAACACACTTTTTTAAATTTTAATGCACTAAAACACACTATATTGCCCAAATGTTTGATGAAATAAAAAAGATGATCTTAGGCCGAGCACAAGGATACCAAACATGACATGCTTTAAAATTGCGCACAAACGTGCAGTGGCAACAAAATAAATACATTTTTAAAAGCCTTTAAAAGCCTTTACAGGTTACCACTTTAGATTTACAGAGGAGGTCTACTGCTAAAATTACTGCCCTCGATCTGACCTTCGCAGTGATACCTCAAATGCATGGTGCAATTGCTGTTTACATTTGACGCCAGACCGACGCTTGCGTTCGCCTTAGCGCGAGAGCAGGGGGGACAGGGGTGCTTTTTTTTTTTTTTTTTTCCTTTATTGTTATCTCAGGGAATGTAAATATCCCCCTATGATAGCATCCGGCGAAATCTAATTCATAAAATGCTCGTAGCTTCCGGTTTCTTAGGCCATAGAGATGTTTGGAGCCACTCTGGTCTCTGATCAGCTCTATGGTCAGCTGGCTGAATCACCGGCTGCATTCTCAGGTTTCCTGTTGAGACAGGAGAGCCAGAGAAAAACACGTATGACGGTGGGGGGGGGCATTCCCTCCCACTGCTTGTAAAAGCAGTCTAGAGGCTAATTAGCCGCTAGGATTGCTTTTACATGAAAGCCGACCGCTGGCTGAAAAGAATGATACCAAGATGATACCTAAACCTGCAGGCATCATTCTGGTATAACCACTCAAAGTCCTGAATGGCGTACCTGAAGACAAAAAAATGGTTAACAATAAAGCACAGTAAACGGTAAAGTATAAAAAATTGCATACCTGAAAAGCAAACATGATAAAACATAATAACAATAAAACATTGCAGAATAGAATACAGTAAAAAAGAGCAGAACAATAGAGAGAATAGAGAGAGAGAGAACAATAAAACGACAACTATTTTTTTTTATTTTATATTTTTGTTTGTGTTTTTTTTTTTTTTTTTTACACTTTTTTTGTAACTAACTTTTATAACTGTAACTGGTTCCAGGTTCGGGTCTCTCAAAATGCGATGGCATTTTGGGAGACCCTGTGAAAGTGCGCCTAGTCTGTGGAATGCTGTACCCTACGCTAATACTCAACTAGTGCATGGTAGCGTTCAAAACATTCACCAATGCAAAGACCAGAATTGTCAGGACAGGAGGGACAATAATAGCGGGTGTCACGTCTATATCCGCGCTTGCTGCAGACACAACATCTTTTTTGGGGGGGTTCGTTGGGTAGGGGTACTCGGGAGGACATAAAGAAAATGCCTCTCATGCAGCCGACTGATTTGGTTGGGGATGTGAATGGGGGAAGTACGGGTGCTGCAGAAGCGGTGGGTTCCCAATTAGGATTGGCGAATGCAGCAGGAAGGGCATTATGGGCATGACGGGCCTGTGTTTGTCTTCTTGGTGGCAGCGGGACACTACTTGTGCTTGCCACCTCCCCAGCTTGAACTGCACTTATGGGACTCGCCACGTCACCAAGTGTTACTGCAGTGCTGTTTTGACTACGACCAGGGTATACTAGGCCGCTGGTGCTTGCCAGTTCAATAAAAAGCTACCAAAAAAACTGTTAGCGATCGCAGGGATCAGGCCTGACTCTGCGAATGCTGCAGTTATGTGTTTAGTGTTTTGTAAGTGACAGTGATCGATCGATACTGCACTTGGGTGGGCTGGGCTGGGCCGGGCGGAGGGGCAAAACGCAGGTGCTAGCAGGTATCTGGGCTGATCCCGCTAACACTGCGTTTTTGGGAACCCTAAACTGCTGGGGACGCTAGTATAGATCTGATCGGATCAGATATTGATCCGTTCAGATACTATACCACTAAGGGAGGCGTATGCTGCGTGCGTGGGTGTTAGCGGTACTGGCGCTAACCTGACGCTGCTTGGGGCTGGTGCTTACCAGTTCACCAAAACGCTACCAAAAAAACTGTTAGCGATCGCAGGGATCAGGCCTGACTCTGCGAACGCTGCAGTTATGCGTTTAGTGTTTTGTAAGTGACAGTGATCGATCGATACTGCACTTGGGTGGGCTGGGCTGGGCCGGGCGGAGGGGCAAAACGCAGGTGCTAGCAGGTATCTGGGCTGATCCCGCTAACACTGCGTTTTTGGGAACCCTAAACTGCTGGGGACGCTAGTATAGATCTGATCGGATCAGATATTGATCCGTTCAGATACTATACCACTAAGGGAGGCGTATGCTGCGTGCGTGGGTGTTAGCGGTACTGGCGCTAACCTGACGCTGCCTGGGGCGACGCATATCACCGCCGGGCGATCAGGGGGCTAAACCTTTATTCGGTAATAAACAAAAAAATGCATTTGAAAAATCGCTGCGCAGATACTGTGTGAAAAAAAAATGAAACACCCACCATTTTAATCTGTAGGGCATTTGCTTTAAAAAAATATATAATGTTTGGGGGTTCAAAGTAATTTTCTTGCAAAAAAAATATTTTTTTCATGTAAACAAAAAGTGTCAGAAAGGGCTTTGTCTTCAAGTGGTTAGAAGAGTGGGTGATGTGTGACATAAGCTTCTAAATGTTGTGCATAAAATGCCAGGACAGTTCAAAACACCCCCACATGACCCCATTTTGGAAAGTAGACACCCCAAGCTATTTGCTGAGAGTCATGTCGAGTCCATGGAATATTTTATATTGTGACACAAGTTGCGGGAAAGAGACACATTTTTTTTTTTTTTGCACAAAGTTGTCACTAAATGATATTTTGCTCAAACATGCCATGGGAATATGTGAAATTACACCCCAAAATACATTCTGTTGCTTCTCCTGAGTACGGGGATACCACATGTGTGAGACTTTTTGGGAGCCTAGCCGCATACGGGACCCCGAAAACCAAGCACTGCCTTCAGGCTTTCTAAGGGCGTAAATTTTTGATTTCACTCTTCACTGCCTATCACAGTTTCGGAGGCCATGGAATGCCCAGGTGGCACAAAACCCCCCCAAATGACCCCATTTTGGAAAGTAGACACCCCAAGCTATTTGCTGAGAGGTATAGTGAGTATTTTGCAGACCTCACTTTTTGTCACAAAGTTTTGAAAATTGAAAAAAGAAAAAAAAATGTTTTTTCTTGTCTTTCTTCATTTTCAAAAACAAATGAGAGCTGCAAAATACTCACCATGCCTCTCAGCAAATAGCTTGGGGTGTCTACTTTCCAAAATGGGGTCATTTGGGGGGGTTTTGTGCCACCTGGGCATTCCATGGCCTCCGAAACTGTGATAGGCAGTGAAGAGTGAAATCAAAAATTTACATCCTTAGAAATCCTGAAGGCGGTGATTGGTTTTCGGGGCCCCGTACTCAGCTAGGCTCCCAAAAAGTCCCACACATATGGTATCCCCATACTCAGGAGAAGCAGCTAAATGTATTTTGGGGTGCAATTTCACATGTGCCCATGGCCTGTGTGAGCAATATATCATTTAGTGACAACTTTGTGCAAAAAAAAAAAAAAATGTGTCACATTCCCGCAACTTGTGTCAAAATATAAAATATTCCATGGACTCAACATGCCTCTCAGCAAATAGCCTGGGGTGTCTACTTTCCAAAATGGGGTCATTTGGGGGGGGGGGGTTTGTGCCATCTGGGCATTTTATGGCCTTCAAAACTGTGATAGGTAGTGAGGAGTGAAATCAAAAATTTACGCCCTTAGAAACCCTGAAGGCGGTGATTGGTTTTCGGGGCCCCGTATGTGGCTAGGCTCCAAAAAAGTCCCACACATGTGGTATCCCTATACTCAGGAGAAGCAGCTGAATGTATTTTGGGGTGCAATTCCACATACGCCCATGGCCTGTGTGAGCAATATATAATTTAGTGACAACTTTTTGTAATTTTTTTTTTTTTGTCATTATTCATTCACTTGGGCCAAAAAAATTAATATTCAATGGGCTCAACATGCCTCTCAGCAATTTCCTTGGGGTGTCTACTTTCCAAAATGGGGTCATTTGGGGGGGGTTTGTACTGCCCTTCCATTTTAGCACCTCAAGAAATGACATAGGCAGTCATAAACTAAAAGCTGTGTAAATTCCAGAAAATGTACCCTAGCTTGTAGACGCTATAACTTTTGTGCAAACCAATAAATATACGCTTATTGACATTTTTTTTACCAAAGACATGTGGCCGAATACATTTTGGCCTAAATGTATGACTAAAATTGAGTTTATTGGATTTTTTTTATAAGAAAAAGTAAAAAATATCATTTTTCAAAATTTTCGGTCTTTTTCCGTGTATAGCGCAAAAAATAAAAACGGCAGAGGTGATCAAATACCATCAAAAGAAAGCTCTATTTGTGGGAAGAAAAGGACGCAAATTTTGTTTGGGTACAGCATTGCATGACCGCGCAATTAGCAGTTAAAGCGACGCAGTGCCAAATTGGAAAAAGTCCTCTGGTCTTTAGGCAGCCAAATGGTCCGGGGCTGAAGTGGTTAAGGTATACTATAACAAAAGGCAAAAAACATATTTCTCCTTTAAAGTGGAGGTCCGCCCACCACTGCAAAAATGAAAAGCCAGCAGCTGCACATACTTTTGCTGCTGCTGACTTTTAATAATCGGACACTTACCTGTCCTGGAGTCCAGTGATGTCGGCACCGCAGCTCATGTTTCCATCAGCTGTCGGGTGCATGCCGCCTCCATTGTGAGTAAGGGAACTCGGCAGCGAAGCCTTGCGGCTTCACGCCGGGAACCCTACTGCGCATGCGCGAGGCTCAGCTCCTCTCTCCTACTGGCCCGGCGGGCGGGGAAGGAGCAGGGAGGAGGAGGGAGCCCGGTCGGTGACGTCAATACCTGAGGCTGAGGCTCCCGGAAGTGGGAACAGGATACATGTGAAAGGCAGGTATCCTGTCGCCCCCCCCCCCCCCCCCCCCGAAAGGTGCCAAATGTGGCACCTGAGAGGGGAAGGAGTACAACGAAAGGAAGTTCCACTTTTGGGTGGAACTCCACTTTAACATTAGGGTCAGGTTAATATAAATAAGCACAGGGTTCCCATTTACAGTGCAAGAAGAAACACTGTGGACTCTGATGTAAAAGGGAACTCTGTGGACTCTGATGTAAAGGAGAACTCTGATATGTGGGGGGGGGGATGCTGCAAACTTTTATGTAAAGGGAAATTCTGATGTAAGGGGGTCTCTGGTCACCAGAGCCCTGACCTCCTTCCCCCTTACACAAGAGTCCACACAGTTTCCCCACACATCAGAGTCTGCAGGATTTCCCCTTACAGTGCAAGGGGGAACTCTGCGAATCTTGATGTAAAGGGAAACTGATGTAAAGGGGTACAGTGTAGACCCTGATGTAAGGGGGAATGCTGCATACCCTGGTGTAAAGGGGAACTCTATAGTAAGGTGGTCTCTGGTCACCAGCGCCCACCTTACATCAGAGTCTGCAGCGTGCCCATTTATATCAGAGATCCTTGCATCTGGGCCTGCAGCATTGCCATTTACATCAAACTTCCCCTTTACTTCAGAGTCTGCAGATTTACCCCTCGCACTGTAAGGGAGAATCCTGCAGACTCTGATGTACAGGGGAACTCTGAGGACTCTGATTTAAGGGTGAACGCTGGGAACTTTGATATGGGGGCAGACTTCAGGGACCACAGACCACCTTCAGCAGTATGAATACACTAAGGTAAGGGGGGTTACTGATATAAGGGGGAACCCTTATATCAATGTCTCCCCTTATCATTGTGTATTATTCACTCCAACCTTACATTAGTGACCCAACATCCCCCCCACCCTGCAGACCTTATGAGGGCTGACTGGCTGGGAGCTGCCACAGACCTGACCTCCTCCAGGCTCCTCCAATGCTCACTCAGATGCAGCAGGGGCAGGCAGTCAGACACGGTCCAGACAGTCCAGGGGGCTCGGGGGGGGGGGGGGCCCTCATCACCACCTCTGTTGAGTCTGACCACTTCCCTTCCAAAGAAGTCTGGCACTTCTGTCTTAGTGGGGATGACCAGCAGGTCTGAACAGGCTGATAATTTGGTCGGTCATTACTTTCGGCAGGTAGCCCTTGTTCCTCTGAACCTTGGTGCTTTCGGTTGTGACGCTTTTACCAATAATCCCAGTCAGCAGTATTATTCCATACAGGATGATCATGGTCAGGGAGATTTTCACAGTCAGTCATACCTCAAAAACTGGAACATGTGAGTGCACAGGGATCTTTAGCCATCTCATGGGACAGTGTCTGTTTACTGTAGCTGAACTATATCACAGGCCATAGGCTTGTCCCTGCAGATGTTCCCATGGTCTAGAGTGGTGATACACACATACTAGGTTCCTGGGCCTGAGCGAGGTGTGTGGGCTGAACTACACCCTACTGAACTATGTCACACTCATAGGTCATAGGCTTGTCACCACATAGTCTAGACTAGAAGAGAACCATCATGATCCATTCCACACATATGATTTGACCCCCGGCCTTCCATTGTCACTGTTAAACTGACTGGAGTGACAACTCGCATTGCGGGAGAGGAGCAGCAATGGTGGCTTCTCTGTATCTAGTAACACAAGGAAAAGTGTGACAGGAAATGGACGAAGAAGATATAAACAGCACTCACATATAGCCGGCTATTCCAAGAATGCTACATGGGGAGTGTGTGATACCAGATTGGAGTGGAAGATCCTCATCAACCTGCTAACTAGGGGAGAGGAGACCGGGGCTGGTAGCAATCTACACCCATCATAGACAGCTGCTACTCCACACTCTGCTCTGTCCTGCTGCTGTGCCTGTGTTCCAAAAAAGGTGCCAATCGGCGCCATGACATCACCCCGGCCGCTATACCAGCCGGTAGTGTGTGTATTTTAGAAAAGCCGACTGTCGGCTTTCATGTGGAAGTGATACAAGCAGCTGTGAAGCCACCTATCATTTCCTATCATTTCCACAACCACCACCACGATGTGCCACCCTCTCCTGCCAACTTCACCGGGCTTCGCTGTCCCACCTGCAGGCCCAGTGCAGTCACTGAGGATGTCCCTGGGTGGGGCAGCGAGAGCTCAGCAGACCTCCGTCTACTAAGCTTCTCTACTGTGCTGTCAACTGAAGCCCTGGGAAGCAATAGAGAGGAGACATCCTGTGTCTAACAGACCCTGATGTGTCATAAAGAGAACCTGTTACCTATATACTATCACATAGGGGACCTATAGCCTCGCTTTGAATCTGGTTTCCCTGAGCGTTTGACATCACACCTGGCAGTCCCACGCTCACTGGTTCCTATTGGGGCTTGCTTTGAATGTCTCCCGCCCCGTTTCCACCTACGGCTGGCTAGCTGTGCTGCCGCTCACCGCTGGATACCATCAGGGACTCGGTCGAGGCTCTACATCGTTTTCCAGTCCACACTAAAGTTGGATTTTCCCTCCCCATTCCCCGTTTGTGTGGATTTCATAGGGGATGCATGAGCATTCCATCACTGCAGCGAATCTATCAACAAGCCGGTCCATTGGCCACCGCCATAAGGTACCATTATAGTGGTGAGAGAGCTGATTGTCTACCATCTACGCAAAGGAGAATTTTAATTTTTTTTAAATAAAAAAATCATCTTATGGCAACAATAAATCGATAAATGGTTCTTCTTATTGATATTTACCTGTTTATCTATCCACACAAGACAGGGCTCTAATAGCGCTTTTCCTTATGGTTGCCATTGATTGTATCCAGCTTTAATTTGTTTAGTGTTTCAATTTTGCTACTACATCTAACATTTGCCCATACCCAGACTGACAATGCTGCTGTCCAAAGGACACGTCACGTGGTGCCGGGCGCACGTGCGGCTCTCGCAGCTGCTCAGTGGCACGCCAGTGCTGGGAACTTTAGGACTTCAGCCCCATCATAGCCCGGATTACTATCATATGGGCTACAGTCCACGGTACAAGCCATAAGAGGAGGCATACGTGTGATACAGAATAACCAAGCTGAATATCAGTCTACCATTGTTGTTTTTTAATTCTTTATTAAATGGTTCAACACTAGGATGGCTGTGCACTCTCCTTTTCTCTGTTTTTGCTGCTGTCCAAAGGAGTCTCTGTTGCTCCTTCATCCAGAGTGGAGGAGTTCTAATACAGGACATGTGTTACTGGCCAGATCACCAGGTGAAAACAGAAGGGGAAAAAAGCTTAAATAAAGAAAACTAATGCAACTACCACATCTAATGATTGGTGAGCTGCAATATATTACATTTTTGGGTTTGGGTTTAATACCACTTTAAATGTAATCATTGTAAATACCTGTCTTTAACTTGATTTTAGTTTTTTGTAATCCACTATATAGACTGGGAGACAAGGGGGCAGCTCATAGGGCCAGTCAGCTGTCCTACATGCACATCTTCTTACAAGGAACAAGGGGTGGGAACAGAGAGATTACCTTTTGTTTTATTTTTTTAGCTCATCAATGGATAGTCCACATCAACCCTTAGCAACAGGCTCGCATTGTACTCTGGCTAGGCTGCTGAAATCTCAGGCCTAGGTGGACAGAAATACAAATACTTTTGCAGGCAAAACAGCCCCAGATAATAATTTCAATGGTATATTTAGTGGTTTGCCTGGAATTCAGCTTCAAAAATGTTGCATAATAAAGAGCTGTATGGCTCTTGCGATACAGTTTATACGTAGTATACCTTTATAAAGCCACCAGGGCCTGGAGATTTCTGTGATTTAAGCGATGATATGGCTTTGAGAATTTCTGTATCAGTAACAGGCTTAGATAAATGTAAAAGCTTATCTGAAGGTATTTGAGGAAGATCAATTCCTCTCAAAAAGATCTGCACGGAAATAGGTTGGGAAATATGTTTTTTTATTTTAAAGTAGTTCTAAAGTCTAATTTTTATTTTTTTTTACCTTAATGCATTACCTGTGTTAAGGTAAAAAACACCCCACTATCTGCCCCCACTATCTGCCCCCATCCCTAAACACTTACCTGATTCCATTCAACAATCTAGCCCTGTCTCAGGTGCAGCACTGCTGTGCTCTCTTCCAGGATTTACAGGAGACAGTCTGAGAGACACGAGAGCCATAGGTTCCTGCTGCTATCAGTCAAACTCCTGTGAGGGGAGAGCGGGGGGCATGGCTTACCGGTGCGGTGTATGTCTTTGGCTGCACACAGCCCAGCTCAGGAACACACCTGTACAGGTGCCCCCTTAGCACATGGCTTGCTATGGGGGTACTCAGAAGCTGGCAGGGGACCATCCAAGAGGAGGTAAGGGACCGCAATGTACAATATTGTTGCACAGAGCAGGTAAGTTTAACATCATTTTTATAATACCTTTAGTATCACTTTAAAGCGGAGTTCCACCCACATTTTTGCACCATTCGCTTCAAAGCAGCAAGTTAAAACATCAGTGGCCGTTTGTTTTTTTAAGTTAATTTAACTTGTTTACATGGGCTAATTATTTTTCTTCCTCTATACCCCCTGTGGCGAGGTACGTCATTTTCGCATCTGTATCGGTCCCTCCTCCACCCCCCCCCCCCCCCGCTGCCTTCTGGGACCTGTGTGTGTCCCAGAAGATGATGGGGCCATTCAGAAAGTGTAGCGCAACTCACGCATGCGCTAAGGTTTCCCTTAGTTGCAATGGCGGCGCCTGCACACAAGCCGAATTGTCTTTCGGGGGGTGAAATCGTCGGATCCTTGGACAGGTAAGTGTCCTTATATTAAAAGTCAGCAGCTACATAATTTGTAGCTGCTGACTTTTAAATTTTTTCTTTTAGAGGCTGAAACTCCGCTTTAAGGACAAGCTCTTCATATTATTTGGTGAATTCATCAGCAGTTTATTTATTTGTTATTTTGTTTCTTTGTTTAACCAAGAGAAAAAGTAGTTTAGTCCAGGCAACTCTTTCTTCTAATTGCCTAGCTAACAGAGGCCCAGCTAGGTTATTTTGTGTATAATAGTTTAGTGGCCTCCTTTTCAGAATTTTTTGTAATTGCAAAGTGTTTTTGAAGCTGTAGTTGGAGATCTTTTATTTGAAGGACAATGACAATAGAACTGGAAGATTTATTTAGCTCCTCTAAATTCCATTTGAGCTTCTATACTTTTGGCCCTTGTTTTCTTTTCTAATGCTGCCAGTTTGATTAGAACCACCCTCCTGTAAGCCTTATGTGAACTCCACAAAACGAAACTGTTGTGAACTGAAGGGAGTTTATTTTGAGGAATTTTAGTAAGTTCACTTTGATATCACTCTCTCACTCTATGCAGAAAGAAAAGTCTGGGAGATGCAAATTACTTGCCAGTTCCTTCCTGTTCTGTTTGCCATTATGCTTACATGAACAGTTTCAAAGTGAGCAACACAAGTATTCACACTGCACTGTTTGTATTTGTGAGAATTGTGGCTGCATAGTTGAAATCTTGTAGATATCCCTTTACTACAAAGGTCATTTTGGGAACCATTTATTTTTAACCATATTTTAATTTGCAAAACCAGAGATTTTCTTTCAAGAGACACTGGGGTTGATTTACTAAAGGCAAATAGACTGCACTCTGCAAGTGAATTGCTCCAGAGTTTAGTAAATTAGCAAAAGCTCTGCTGACTACCATCATCCAATCATGTGTAAGCATAAATGTAGTTTTTTGTACTTCCCTTGCATGTGGTTGGGTATTCTTTGCAAAAGGAAACTACCTCATTTACTAAGCTCTGGAGAAACTGCATCTGCACTTTGCAAACTGCACAGCCAATTTGTCTTCAGTAAATCAACCCCACTTTCCTCACATCACAACTACCCAGATAGCAAGCCACTGAGCTGCAAGTTTGAAAATGACTTGCTAAGCTATTGCTAGACTTGCCAGGCGTCACAAGTTTGTTGCACAATTGCAGCAAGTCCGCACTGTATGACTCCAAATCAACTTTCTTTGCAAACATTCTGCAAGTCTGCTGCAAGTTCTGGTTCAGTTATGTTGTGCAATAGTCATCCCACCACAGGGGTCACTGTGTATTTCAGAGCTCCTGCTGTAGACTCACCATTGCAGCTTTGCTCTTGCTAGAGACTTGCCACGCAAATTTGCTACAAATCGGTGTAGCAATAACTCTCGGTGGAGCTGCTGGTTTATTATTGGGCCTGTCCTCTATTCTCTTCACCCCTCTTAAGTTTTTCAATCCCCTTAACACAGCTGTAGTGCAGTGTTGTAATGATATCAATACCAACTTTAACCCACAATATACACTTATACAGGGGGTCCCCTAGTTACAAACATCCGACTTACAAATGACTCCTACTTACAAACGGAGGGAGACAACAGGAAGTGAGAGGAAATCTACCGCTAGGAAGGGAAATTCACCCCTGTAAGAGCTATTATGGGGAAAAGGTACCTCCACTGATGCTTTACCACCAAGGCTTGTTTCCACAACAACCCAAAATTTTCAAAATCCAATTGTCATTGGGACAGAAAGTGAGGTGAAATCTTCTGAACAGGGGCACACACAGAAAAACAAATGTTACAGGGGTGTTAACCCTTCCTTATGCTATCCAAAAAGCTTAAAAATAGTTTTTTTGGCTGGAGCTACACTTAAAAAATGTACCTGTTCCGACTTACAAACAGATTCAACTTAAGAACAAACCTACAGTCCCTATCTTGTTTGTAACCCGGGGACCCCCTGTAGTTATATTTACCTCTACCTGGGTGCTTGTAGCTCCACCTGCAGGAGAAATAACAACACTGCACATAAACTTCTGTAATAACCCAAATGACTTCTTTGTTTGGATGAATGATATATTTATATAAAGAATTATTACAGTGACTACACTATCACACCAACGTATTGCAACAGTACAGTAAACAGTAATGACAATCATGGTAACAAACACAAGTATACTTAAATATATATCTATACCAGGGAGCTCCCCCTGCTCTAAACCGTAAAGTCACTACCCTTTGTAACTAGATGCAGGGCCCTGCAATAAAAGAGATAGTCTTGATGTCTTCAATCTTCGCTAGCTACAAATTTGTAATTGTAATCCACAGAGGGTTCTTCTTGGGTGTTGCGCAGTCTAAGGTAATACACTAAGACAATTATAATCCAGAAGATTGATTAAGTGTTCTTATATGAAGAAGACAAATATCTAGTATCAGTTCTTGAATACTGAAATCTATGCAAATGTAATGTTCTCCAACTAAACTTGTTCCGTGGGACTATCAGCCCCAGCAATGCTCTGTAACCGTCCTAAGTGTGTGTGTAGTATTAAACAAAGTTCCGGGTGTTAACCCTCTCACCACACGGGATCCGGGCAGATGGATGTCTCCATTTCAGCAGTTCTCAGTCCGTATGGAGCCACCACCACGCCGTCACACTGTTCCGTTTACTAACGACCGGGAGTCCTCGGTTACCTCCCCCACGGGTCTCCAGAACAATCACTTCTGCTGCTTCAGCACACTGTGATACGATGGCAGGATCCCTGCTGCTGCTCCGCTCCTTCACAAGGTAGGCCGCAACCCTGTGGGACACACACACCCACAGAGTCCTGCTAGCAGGCCATGCGTTCCGGGAACAAGAGACCTAAGATGACCGCTCCCAGCCCTTTTATATCCTCCCACAATGCAGTTCAGTTCTTCTCTTGTCCAGGAGCATTGTGGGTAGGTCATAGTTAATGTTCAGAAGTAAACAATCAATAACTTCCATGTCACTTCTCTAAATCATGAAACATAAAAGTGTTGTACCTTTTCAATTGTCCACTAGATGGCACTAGATCAACTTATATTCTTTTATAACATACAGATGACTAAAAACAAAAGTTGTCAGTGCTGCATTGGTCAACTAAAAAAAAGTGTACAGTAGTAAATGGGGGGTTGGGGGAGGGGAGAACCCAAAGGGATGGGTTCAGAGAAAGGGGTTACTTAGTGCAACAATGGAGTCTAAAGTAGGTATAGTGATAAAATCAATTTATTAATTCATCTTATACATAAAAAAGAAACACAATTTCTGAAACTATGAATATCAAAAATTATAATGCAGTTAGGCCTCGAACAAACCAGACAAGACAGACTTGACAAACAATACATTTAGGAAACATATATTGCTACCCAGTCAGAGCATATTGCATTGTGCCACATTGGCCTAGTGGTTTGGTCAATTGATCAAATAGTGGTAGATTATTGTCGGCCCAAATTATTGGGTTCCAATTTAGAGTTTAGGCTATAGTATGGGCCCCTGTGGCAATATGCAATGTGAGAGTGGTAGATGCAGTGGAAGAGAAACACCTATGATGTGATAGAGCAGGATTAGGATTCCTATTGATGCATTTATAGTGGAGGTTCAACTAGTCCTCTAAATTGAGTAGGGGGCAGTATGGACAAGTCGTCCTGTAACCGTGCTAGCCCCTATATGTTTTAACTGGAAGTCCTTAGTAACCTGCAGAGATGTTAAAGATGCTGGTTCACGCTGGTATCTGGTGTGTGATGGAACCATAAACAATCAGTCAGCAGTTAACAAGGTGTTCAGGTGGCGGTGCAGACACTAAAGGGTCTAGTAATATAGTTTGAAATGCAATTGCAGTTATATTTGGCTGTATTGTTTTTGGCTGTACATTACCAACATCTTCCGCGCTGCTCCGCTCAGGGGTGCTGTAGTCCATTAGTCCAAAAAGCCATCGCGTCCGTAGCGTTCCTATATCAAGCACAGGGTAATCTTTTGTTCAGGATACAAGACACGTACTGGCTAAAATCACGGAAATTAATAAGACTATGCAGCTAGAGGGGACACTTCTGGTTAGTGTAGACGTTGAGTCACTTTATACCTCAATACCTCACAACAAGGGACTCCAAGCAGTTGAATGGTTCTTGAGGGAAACCTATCCAGAGTCCGAACCACAAAATGAGTTTTTGGTTGAGCTCTTAGACTTTACTTTGTCAAATAACTTCTTTCAGTTCCTGAGTACATATTACCACCAAATACAAGGTACTTCCATGGGTGCTGCATGGGCACCAGCCTATGTGTGCCTACATTTGGGCCTTTGGGAGGAAGTGGACGTTTACCCTTCGCCGCTGTACCGCAGCCACGTAAAAATGTGGTTGCGGTACATTGACGATGTCCTGATGATCTGGAGGGGCAGTCTCAATGATCTACATTTGTTCATGAATGAACTAAACAACATGGATCGAAATATACGACTAACGTACAACTTTGATCAGAAGAGGCTGTCCTTCCTTGATCTACAGATTACATTGGATAAGGGCCAACTTGACACCAGCACGTTCCGTAAGGAAACGGCTGCTGATACACTATTGGAAGCAACAAGTCACCACCCCCATTGGCTTAAAAATGGAATACCAGTAGGACAGTTCCTCCGAATAAAAAGGAACTGCAGTAATGTAGCTGACTACAAACGGGAGAGTAGTGAACTTTATACGCGATTTCGTGAACGGGGGTACTCTCATGGGCATCTCAGGAAGTCTAGAAAGAAGGCAGCCATTAGGGATAGAGAAAGCCTGTTACAGGGGACAAAAACCACAAAGGAGTCACTGATACAAACAAATGAACCAGTACGGGTTATAACAGCGTATGGCTCCCAGTGGAATAATGTATTTTCCATTCTGAAAAAACACTGGGGAATTTTGACCAACACCCCGGAACTGGCTAGGATAGTCAGCACCTCGCCCAAGATGGTCGCTCGCCGAGCCCCAAGCTTGGGTGATATGCTGATCCAGTCCGAATTTGTAAAAGAGCCAGATCCCACCTGGCTATCGGAGTACCCACGAGCAAAGGGTATGTTTTCTTGTAACAAATGCCAAATGTGCCCTTATGTTCATCGAACCTCTACTTTCACTGATGCCCTTAATGAAAGGACATACGAAATACGCGATCTTATCAATTGCTCAACATCTAGAGTGATTTATCTAATTACGTGCCCGTGTCCTAAGATATACATAGGCAAAACTAAGAGACCCCTGAGAATACATTTTGGTGAGCACTTAAGAGAAATCAACACTAAAGGAAAAATACCAGAGAAAACCCTGGCCAAACACTTTGCCCTGTGCCATGGAGGATCCTCTGAGGGTTTAACAGTTAAGGGGATATATGCCTTAAAGTTACCCACCAGACGAGGAGACTTTGACCGTGTACTCCTCCAAAAAGAGAAGTGGTGGGTATACAGGCTGAAGTCCCTTGTGCCTGTGGGGTTAAACACCGAACTGAACTTACAAGTGTTCTTGGAACCCTGAAACTAATCTAAGCCCCACCACCAGTGAGCACCTCCCTTAAATATACCCCAGGGTGGGTGCTCTGGTTCCTATACCGTGTTGTCGCTTATTCCTAATTACCCACCACCTCTAACCTGTCCAACTGGAGGTGACAGCAATTGTGACATGTTTAAGCTGGACTACAGTGATCAATGGTTAAAGTATAGGCCACCCTATGCTTTATGATGGCTTGGTGTCACTCACACCATGAACAGAAATTAATTATTTTCAAGAATAATTATAACTCTCTTTTTGAAGTACTGCCATTTATTTTGCCAAAATCGGCGTGTATATGTATACATGTAATCATCCAGCATGCCACTTTGGTGTTGTCTCTATTCTTTTCCTCCTCTATGTCTCCTCTATGGTGTCAAGTACCAACTACGGTGTTTGTCCTGATCCCCTCTCTATGCCTATCTTTCTATCACCTACATTAGACCATATTTTCCCCATTACCTCCACTAAAAGTAAGGAGGTTCCTAATATGCGCTAGGATACTTTTACAAAAGGAATGACCAAGCGATTTTTGCATTTAAAACAGACCACAATGTTTGCACAAGCCGAAAGGCTGTTCTGAACAACCAGCCACCTATGATTGGCTAATATCCCTTCGAATTTTCTCAATATTTCCCATTGGCGGCGACCCCCAGCGAAAGACACTATAAGAAGGGTGTGAGGTAACCGACCAATGAACGTCCAGAGATGAAGCTACGTCATTGAATCATGGCGAAAGGCGTTGACGTCACTGCGCTACCCAGTCCGTGCGCTCAGGGCACTGAGGGAGATGCACAGCAACCAGCTGATATGAGGAAAATATAACCGCAGCTCCGAAAGGGTAAACAAAAGGCCCGCCAGACGTCTCCTAGTTACGGGAATCCCCCCCTCGGTGTTTGGGATCACAGTGGACGAGCCAACTAAGAGCGACTTAACAAGCGGAACACCGCAACCCACTGTAGGACTCTGAGGTTACCCCGTGCTTGATACAGGAACGCTACGGACGCGATGGCTTTTTGGACTAATGGACTACAGCACCCCTGAGCGGAGCAGCGCGGAAGATGTTGGTAATGTACAGCCAAAAACAATACAGCCAAATATAACTGCAATTGCATTTCAAACTATATTACTAGACCCTTTAGTGTCTGCACCGCCACCTGAACACCTTGTTAACTGCTGACTGATTGTTTATGGTTCCATCACACACCAGATAACAGCGTGAACCAGCATCTTTAACATCTCTGCAGGTTACTAAGGACTTCCAGTTAAAACGTATAGGGGCTACAGGACGACTTGTCCATACTGCCCCCTACTCAACTTAGAGGACTAGTTGAACCTCCACTATAAATGCATCAATAGGAATCCTAATCCTGCTCTATCACATCATAGGTGTTTCTCTTCCACTGCATCTACCACTCTCACATTGCATATTGCCACAGGGGCCCATACTATAGCCTAAACTCTAAATTGGAACCCAATAATTTGGGCCGACAATAATCTACCACTATTTGATCAATTGACCAAACCACTAGGCCAATGTGGCACAATGCAATATGCCCTGACTGGGTAGCAATATATGTTTCCTAAATGTATTGTTTGTCAAGTCTGTCTTGTCTGGTTTGTTCGAGGCCTAACTGCATTATAATTTTTGATATTCATAGTTTCAGTAATTGTGTTTCTTTTTTATGTATAAGATGAATTAATAGATTGATTTAATCACTATACCTACTTTAGACTCCATTGTTGCACTAAGTAACCCCTTTCTCTGAACCCATCCCTTTGGGTTCTCCCCTCCCCCAACCCCCCATTTACTACTGTATAAGCTATGGTTACAGCAACAATACCCTAACGGGTTAAGCATCAAGTACTTTTTGATCCAGTACAGGTGTACTCACGCCAGCCCCCCCCCCCCTTCCCTTATCCCTCAATCCCCCCATTTTTTGATATTAAAAAAAAGTGTAAACTAGAACTTGTGCTCCAAGTGATCTGCAAGTGTGCAACTTGCCAGTGAAAATGTGCAAGTTAACAAGACTTTCAAATTAAACACTCACACAAATTTGTGGCAAGTTATCCTTGCTATCTGAGTAGTGGGCTTCAGATATCTATTAAAAGTATGATAATCACTACCGCTCCCTTTGTTATGTCACTATTTTCTCTCTAGTTTTATAAATCTATTTTTTAAATTTCTATACCCATGTATATCAAGAAGAAAGAAAGAAAGAAAGAATTTCAGTGGGGGAAAAAATCCTTCCTGATCTCCCGAAGGCATTCCAATTATCCCTGGATCAATGATCTCTGGTGTTATTGGGCTTCATTCACAGAACCAGATTGGTTGCATTGCATGTAGGTGTCCAGACACATTTTCCCTAAATATTGCATGTGATCCTGTAACTGTCAATTCACTATACTGTTTTACAGTATTTACCATTAGCGATTAAACTCCATTTACAGAAGTAAATAAATAATTAAATGCATGCGGTAATTAAGTAGTGGTCCAGGCATGCGGTAATGATGGAAACAATGACTTTGGTCAACACACTTGAATGGGTAGGGCATGGAAATGCTTAAAAAAGGGCGCCTAATCACAATCTAATGAGCATTTGGCTAGCCTAACCTCATTTGTCAGCTGGACATTGCATTGCTCTCCCCTACATCCCCAATGGAGCTATTTGAGGCTATTTGTTGGAGTTTCAGGCCATTGAAGAAGGACCAGGAGAAGAAGAAGGGTGGTTGTCATGCGTCCACGTTCCTTTAAGCAGTGCACCTTGCTGGATGATTTCCCTGAAGAGAAAGTGCTCTCCAAATTTTGTCTATCTAAGGACCTCATTATGCTTATTTTTGGGGAATTGAGACTTTTTCTGCAGTCACCCACACTGCGTAATCATGCCATACCACCCGTGACCAAGTTGCTGGCTGTCCTGTACTTTCTGGACGAGGCCTCCTATCAGATGGTAGCGGGAGAGGTGGTGGAGGTATCACAGCCATCTTGCTCACGTTTGTTTGCTAAGGCCCTGCAGGGTTTCCAGCAAATTGCCCCTAAATACAGCATGTACCTACCTGCCTAACACACATCAGTTGGGACTCCAAATGTCATGGGTGTCATAGACTGTACCCATGTGCCTTTTTTGCCCCCTCTCATGAAGAACACATCTAACATAACAGGAAGGGGTACCATTCCCTAAACATACAGGTTGTGTGCGATGCAAATATGTTCATCAGAAATGTGGTCACCAGCTTCCCAGGATCTGCCAACGATGTCCAAATATTAAGGCAATCACAGCTCTACCACCATTTTGACACTAAAAGAATAACCGGAGGCTGGATTCTTGGTAAGACACTTGTTATTAACAAATATGTCTCAATGCATGCCACATACATCATACATGGAAGTCTATGTTCATATGTTACACTCCTGTGTTCACACCATGCACACCAAATATACACACCAAATATACACAGCACAGCCTTGGCTGCTAAAGAAGTAGCTAAACCAGATGCTCAACCTGGTATACCATTTCCAACCAAAGACGCTTTATGTATGGCCTAAGGCCTTCACATACAATCATGTTCATAATATCAGAAATGAAAAACAAGATGTAAGGAAGAAATGTTCCTGTTATTACCCACTCATCATGATATACTATTGCAGTTATTTAAAAGGGTATTTTCAAATTTTATTGTAGGCGATTCTGGCTATTCTTGTCTGCCCTGGCTTCTAACAAGACTCTTGAGGTGCTCAACA
Organism: Lithobates septentrionalis; assembly: GCA_037952835.1. Taxonomy (NCBI): domain Eukaryota; kingdom Metazoa; phylum Chordata; class Amphibia; order Anura; family Ranidae; genus Lithobates; species Lithobates septentrionalis. The sequence goes on along the minus strand of JBBDGP010000217.1, from coordinate 635,749 downwards.
TCTGCAGAATCTCATTACAATGCAGCAATTACTAACACAAGTGCCATTGAGCAGGCCTTTGGGGTTCTTAAAAGCAGGTTGCATTGTATCTCACTATCTGGTGATATTCTGCGCTATAGCCCTGAAAAAGTTGGCAACAAGGTTTTGGCCTGCTGCGTCCTTCATAAAGTATCCCATCGTGCAGGATTACTCCTCAAAATTGAGGTTCAAGACACAAATGAGGAACCTATTCCACCAATCCCTGAATCCTATCACGATGAGCGTGACCATCAAGTCTATCAGCGCTTCATGCAAAGCTATTTTTCAAGGTATGTATAAATTCTTACTCTATACATCTTAACAGGTAGTTTTTGGTGAAAAGGCTGTGGTTGTTACAAAGGAACACAGAAAGTGGCCCCATATCAGGCTGTCTGGAACCCTCTCACTTCAACACTAGTTGTTCGTTGCAGCAGCTTCTGTAGAAGCTCTAGGCCCTTGCTTGAACATAGGTCGCATGTACTGGCAATACATTAATTTTACACTAAGATCTTTGTAGATATCTTTGGCGAATATTTACACCACACAAAACCAAAATCTTGTGTGTTTGCTGACAAAAAAACCTAATTAAAACAAATATAAATAAAAAAACAATATGTTGGTCAGCAATATTAATCTTAAGTCAAACAACCAGTATTAGACCACAACTGTGCAAATGCACTGTATTTACAAGTCATGAGGTATATGCCAAAGAAACGTAGGAGTCCAATCCCACTTTGATACACACTGCTAAACATCTCCTCATCTTAATGATGAGGAGATATTTAGGTTCAAAGAACTAGGCTCAACATTGTCTAACATGGCAATGGTGGAGATGTACTAAAACTGCAGCACATACAATTTGGCACAGCTGGGCCTAGTAACCAATCAGCTACTAGGTGTTATTGTCCAAGCTTCATAGAACAAGTTGAATGTGGAAGCTGATTGGTTAGTGCTCTGTGCTCCAGTTTTAGTAAATAGCACACAATGGCTATTCTTCATGTTCAAAAAGCACACATGTGGCAAGATATAGCAATTACTTTGCCAAAAAGAACGTCCCAAAGGACTTGAAAGTGTAACTAAGGGCAAATCGGATTTTTTTTTTCACTTTGCATACAGTAATGGACTGCTAGAACCCCTGTCAGCCTGTTTTTGCCATCTTTGTCCCAATGGTGAGATTTACCCTCTCTTGTTTGGATGACAAAAAATACCTCTCATTGATGAGGACAAACAGTAAAAATAGAGAGAGAGAATCTCCCTAACAGGGCACAGACAGCAAGAAAAAAGGTCAGATGTTCTAACCTCTTTCTGCTGTTTCCAAAACAAAAAAAATGTCACCTTCAGTTACACAAAAGTCACATATAAAAAAAGACACATTAGGCAAAAAACTGGTGGCTAGAGTTTAACTTTATAAAAAAGCAACAGCAGAGGGAGAGGCAAAATCAGGCGGTGGATTAAGACCAGAAGACTTGTTAACAGGGCCAGATCTAGCCTGTCTGATGAGGGGGTGCAGTAAAAAATGTCAGGGGGGCAGAGGATGGGAGGTCAGCAGGGCAGTGTACAGGGGGTCGTCAGGGTAGAGGATAGAGTGAGCAGTTTGTAGGGCAGTCTACAAATGCCATAAGCTTGTAGGGCAGTGTACAGGGGTCCACAAGTCAGAGCATATGGGTCAGCAGGGCAATGTACAGGGGTCAGCAGAGCTGGGGAAGGGGTCAGTATAGTTTAATGGCAGGCTAGAGCAATATAGTCGCAGGCTAGAGCATTATAGTGGCAGGTTAGGGTAGTCTAGTGGCAGGTTAGGGCAATATGGTGGCAGTATAGTGGTAGGATAGGGCAATATAGTGGCAGTAAAGTGGCAGGTTAGGGAAGTATAGTGGCAGGTTAGGGTAGTATAGTGGCAGGTTAGGGCAATATAATGGCAGATTAGGGCAGTATAGTGGCAGGTTAGGGCAGTACGTGGTGTCATGGTGTTACCTCATGGCTTGTAATCAAAGACTCCTCAGACTGTTGTGTCCTCCTCTACTTTCCTCTTCTTAAGCTGCAGGATCAGTCTCAGTGAAGGAGTCTGTGGGAGGAATGGAGGGGCAGTCACACCACCAGCTCCACACACCAACACCAGCTGCCTCAGGAGATATTGTAGATCCTCGCAGGACAACCTAACCATATTAGATGACTAGAGAGTGTTATTGGCAGCCTGCCCCACCCCACTGGGCTCCCTGCTCAGCTGATCATCACTGTGTTTACAAAGCAGCACAGACAGGAAAAGTGCAGCTGTCTGCAGAAATTGTTCAGCGGCCAGGCACAATGTCCAGGATGGAGGAGGGCAGCACAGCTAAATTCTGGGGGGGGGGGCATAGCCCACCCTAGCATCTACCTAGATCCGGCCATGCTTGTTAAGCCACTGTCTGAGTACGTCAAGTTTCTTTTGTCAATACTCTGTAGTACTTGTAAAGAATTCCTGCATACATGCCTTCATGCCCTTAATTTTTTCTTTAATGGCCTTTAAATGACCTAAGATTTCACAATGTTCTATGTGTGCCTGGTGGAACCTGTCACTCTGCTGTTGCTCATAAATAAGTTGCTCTCTGTGCAAATTATGTGTTCAACATATAGTACACGCACATCGTATGTCAATGGGTGGATTGAGCGAACCCAAATTCTCATTAACATCTGCTGAACTTTGGCTTAAATTGGTCTCTGCTTTGGGAACTTGAAGACAGTGGCAGATGTCATCATTCTTGTCAGATGCAGAGAAGCCTAGATCTGGAACATCTGCTTCCACAGAAAGTAGTAGGATGTTTGCTTCTTCTGTGGGGTCACCTGCAAGAGAACAGAGACTGATTAAGTGAAAGTTGGCCCTCCCCTTCTTGAATACTCAACCAAGTCCATGATAAATCCAGGGCAGGCAAAAGATGCTCCATGGTCACCTCTATGGACAGTTTGCCAAAAGAGCATTGTATTCTGAAGGAGGGGGGATTACTCCTGTCAGCATACAATAGGGCTGCAAGGGAGAACCCAGCATCAACATTGAACATGCATCTAGAATATTCGCGAACACAATGTACTTATGTCTCTGGTTGCGCAAGGTATCAAAACCTTTGGCCAGCCCTGTAGCTGTCTCTTCATGGATGGAACGTTTTTTCATAGTCCAGCATCTCAGAACTTAAGCTTGTATTCCGACACCAGTTTTTTGCATAGAAGAAAAAAGCAATGAAGCAAACAAGTTATACATCTAAAATGTACAGTAGAAAAGATGAAGTGCCATTCATTGGAGACAAATTCCAGACATTTATAGTTATGCTTTCTAATGTCAGTACAGACAATCAGACTAACCTTTCCTTCCTGTTTGTATCAGTTGTGGATTTTTCACATGATTTATGACAAATGTCCCTATACATATGTAATAATATCTCTTACCCACAGGTGGTGTAGTGAGCAAGCTGACATTGTGTGTTTAAAGATGGCTGCTGCATATTCAATTGACCATGTTGTTGTGGGGGGAAGTGCAACCCTGTGTTGCTGACATCACTCACAAAACGACCTATGGGTGGTCAAGAGGAATGATTAAATCCTGTGGGTGGTCTCTGGTATACAGGACTGAAAAAAAGAGTCACTAGCATGGGGGAGGGAGGTTTGTTTTGGAGCTGTGGAAGGAAAGCATGCAGCAAATACTCCTGATTATCCTGTACTAGATATCCGGTTTAAGTTGTTGCCGATGTAGCGATATGGACTACCAGCAGAAAGAACTGTACCTTTCAGTGTTTCTAGACATCGCTTGTCCTTTTGGTAATCAGTGACCTCATTATTGTGTCCCCAACAAAGTGAATTATGGGATGTCACATGATGTCATATGATGTCAGAAGGGGCGGGTCACTTGTTACGTCACTGGGTGGCCCCGCCCTTGCCTATCTAACAGCTGTCAAAGCGAAGAGACAGCAGTTGCCAGGAGGCCTCCCATTGAGGCAGAGCTTTTTTAAATTTTTCGGATACGTCGGGTGGCGTGATTGAAGGTGGATTTACATCACAGGCATTTTTTTTTTTTTTAATAAAGGAATTGTCAAAAACTGTCTCTTGTGGTTTTTACTTTTTGACATTTCTTTTGCTGAATGGGTAGGGGTACATTTACGTAGGGGGGGGGGCGGGATCTTGGGGCCCCTTTGTTAAAAGGGCTTCCAGATTCCGATAAGCCCCTTACCCCCAGACCCCGACAACCACCGGCCAGGGTTGTCGGGAAGAGGCCCTTGTACCCATCAACATGGGGACAAGGTGCTTTGGGGCACACCCCAAAGCACCCTTCCCATGTTGAGGGCAAATAGCCTGGTATGGTTCAGGAGGGGGGCGCTTGCTCCTGGCCTGCCAAGCTGCACGCTCAGATAAGGGTCTGGTATGGATTTTGGGGGGGACCCCACGCCATTAAAAAAAAAAATTGGCGTGGAGTTCCCCTTAAAAATCTATGCCAGACCCAAAGGGCCTGGCATAGCTTTTGGGGGGGACCCCATGCCATTTTTTTTTAAATTGACGTGCAGTTCCCCTTAAAATCTATACCAAACCCAAAGGGCCTCATATGGATTTTGGGGGGTGGACCCCATGCCTTTTTTTTCTTAATTCTGTCATAAGGTTGCCCTTAACCACTTCAATAAAGGGCACTTTCACCCCTCCCTGCCCAGACCAATTTTCATCTTTCAGTGCTCTCACATTTTGAATGACAATTACTCAGTCATGCAACACTGTACCCAAACCAAATTTTTATACATTTTTTTTTCAAACAAATATAGCTTTCTTTTGGTGGTATTTATTCACCACTGTTTTTTTATTTTTTGAGATATAAGTAAAAAAAGAGTGAAAATTTGGAAAAAAAACCCACTTTTTTTATTTCCGATTATAAAATGTTGCAAATAAGTAATTTTTGTTCATAAATTTGGGCCAAAATTTATACTGCTACATATCTTTGGTAAAAATAACCAAAATTAGTCGAAATAATTTAGTCTGTGTGAAAGTTATAGTCTACAAGCTATAGTGCAAATCATAAAAATTTGATCACGCCTGATATACTGATGGCCCATCTCATTTCTTGACGCCATGAAATGTCAGGACAGTACAAATACATCCCAAATGACCTCGTTTTAGAAAGTAGACAGTCCAAGGTATTTAGTAAGAGGCATAGTGAGTTTTTTGAGGTTGTCATTTTTTCCCACAATTCTTGGGAAAATTAAGAAATTTATTTTTCTTTTTACTTAAAATTGTCATAATAACAAGTTATTTCTCACACACAGCATATGCATACTTCCAATGAACCCCAAAATACATTCTGCTACTCCTCCTGAGTATAGTGATACCACATATGTGAGACTTTTTCACAGCCTGCCCACATAGAGAGGCCCAACACGCAGGGAGCACTATCAAGGCGTTCTAGGAGCATAAATTACATATCTAATTAAATTCCTACCTATTACACTTTTGAAGGTCCTGAAGCACCAGGAAAGTGTAATTGCCCACAAAATGACCCCATTTTGGAAAGAACCCCCCGCAACTTATATTCTATGAGGCATGGGCTGCAGATAGCTACTCGGGTACTCTGATGGGCTGCAGGAAAGAGGGAGTGTTCCTGCTGGCGTCATTTTACAATGCGCTGGTGGGGAAGTGGTTAAAATCCATATCAGACCCTAAGGATCACTACACGCCATTTTTTCCAAAAAAAATTTAAATTTACATTCTTTTTTGTACAATAATTTTTTTTACAATTAGCTCTCAGCGAGGAAGCCTTAACAACCTATTGATGTGCGCTTGGTGGGCGATCATCCCACTAAGTGCCCAGAAAGTTCAGGTGTTAGGCGAGTACCTGAATGGCAAATGTTCAAGCTCATGCTTGGCCCAAACCGTTCACCCATCCCAAGTGGTGCCTGAACACTGTAACCCCTCACAGTTACTCTTGTTGGGCGCAGGAACATGTCCTGCTGTTAAAAATTTGAAAAAAAAATGTAAATGACATGCCCCTATCAAACAGGTGCAGAAAAACTGGGCCTTGGGTGTTGGTGGCGCCTGAACACTGTAACTCCCTCCTCACAGTTACTCTTGTTGGGCACAGGAATGGGCCCTGCTGTTAAAAATTAGAAGAAAAAAAATGAAATTACATGCAAATGCTGCAGAAAAAAATGGGCTTCCAGATTCTGATAAGCCCCTTGCCCCAGACCCCGACAACCACTGGCCAGGGTTGTCGGGAAGAAGCCCTTGACCCCATCAACATGGGGACAAGGTGCTTTGGGGTACACCCCAAAGCACCCTTCCCATGTTGAGGGCAAGCGGCCTGGTATGGTTCAGGAGGGGGGGCGCTTGCTCGTCCCCCTTTTTCTGGCCTGCCAAGCTGCATGCTCAGATAAGGGTCTGGTATGTATTTTGGGGGGACCCCACGCCATTTAAAAAAAAAATTGGCATGGATTTCCCCTTAAAAATCTATGCCAGACCCAAAGGGCCTGGTATAGCTTTTGGGGGGGACCCCATGCCATTTTTTTAAAAAAAAATTGACGTGCAGTTCCCCTTAAAATCTATACCAAACCCAAAGGGCCTGGTATGGATTTTGGGGGGTGGACCCCATGCCTTTTTTTTCTTAATTCTGTCATAAGGTTCCCCTTAACCACTTCAATAAAGGGCACTTTCACCCCTTCCTGCCCAGACCAATTTTCATCTTTCAGTGCTCCCACATTTTGAATGACAATTACTCAGTCATGCAACACTGTACCCAAACCAAATTTTTATACATTTTTTTGTCAAACAAATATAGCTTTCTTTTGGTGGTATTTATTCACCACTGTTTTTTTATTTTTTGAGATATAAGTAAAAAAAGAGCGAAAATTTGGGGAAAAAAACTTTTTTTTATTTCCGATTATAAAATGTTGCAAATAAGTAATTTTTGTTCATAAATTTGGGCCAAAATTTATACTGCTACATATCTTTGGTAAAAATAACCAAAATTAGTTGAAATAATTTAGTCTTTGTGAAAGTTATAGAGTCTACAAGCTATGGTGCAAATCATAAAAATTTGATCACGCCTGATACAGTATACTGATGGCCCATCTCATTTCTTGACGCCATGAAATGTCAGGACAGTACAAATACCTCCCAAATGACCTTGTTTTGGAAAGTAGACAGTCCAAGGTATTTAGTAAGAGGCATAGTGAGTTTTTTGAGGTTGTAATTTTTTCCCACAATTCTTGGAAAAATTAAGACATTTATTTTTCTTTTTACTTAAAATTGTCATAACAACAAGTTATTTCTCACACACAGCATATGCATACTTCCAATGAACCCCAAAATACATTCTGCTACTCCTCCTGAGTATAGTGATACCACATATGTGAGACTTTTTCACAGCCTGCCCACATAGAGAGGCCCAACACGCAGGGAGCACCATCAGGCGTTCTAGGAGCATAAATTACATATCTAATTAAATTCCTACCTATTACACTTTTGAAGGTCCTGAAGCACCAGGAAAGTGTAATTGCCCACAAAATGACCCCATTTTGGAAAGAACCCCCCCAACTTATATTCTATGAGGCATGGGCTGCAGATAGGTACTCGGGTACTCTGATGGGCTGCAGGAAAGAGGGAGTGTTCCTGCTGGTGTCATTTTACAATGCGCTGGTGGGGAAGTGGTTAAAATCCATATCAGACCCTAAGGATCACTACACGCCATTTTTTCCAAAAAATGTTTAAATTTACATTCTTTTTTGTACAATAATTTTTTTTACAAATAGCTCTCAGTGAGGAAGCCTTAACAACCTATTGATGTGCGCTTGGCGGGCGATCATCCCACTAAGTGCCCAGAAAGTTCAGGTGTTAGGCGAGTACCTGAATGGCAAATGTTCAAGCTCATGCTCGGCCCAAACCGTTCACCCATCCCAAGTGGTGCCTGAACACTGTAACCCCTCACAGTTACTCTTGTTGGGCGCAGGAACAGGTTCTGCTGTTAAAAATTTGAAAAAAAAATGTAAATGACATGCCCCTATCAAACAGGTGCAGAAAAACTGGGCCTTGGGTGTTGGTGGTGCCTGAACACTGTAACTCCCTCCTCACAGTTACTCTTGTTGGGCACAGGAATGGGCCCTGCTGTTAAAAATTAGAAGAAAAAAAATGAAATTACATGCAAATGCTGCAGAAAAAAATGGGCTTCCAGATTCTGATAAGCCCCTTGCCCCAGACCCCGACAACCACTGGCCAGGGTTGTCGGGAAGAAGCCCTTGACCCCATCAACATGGGGACAAGGTGCTTTGGGGTACACCCCAAAGCACCCTTCCCATGTTGAGGGCAAGCGGCCTGGTATGGTTCAGGAGGGGGGGCGCTTGCTCGTCCCCCTTTTCCTGGCCTGCCAAGCTGCATGCTCAGATAAGGGTCTGGTATGTATTTTGGGGGGACCCCACGCCATTTTAAAAAAAAATTGGCATGGATTTCCCCTTAAAAATCTATGCCAGACCCAAAGGGCCTGGTATAGCTTTTGGGGGGGACCCCATGCCATTTTTTTAAAAAAAATTGACGTGCAGTTCCCCTTAAAATCTATACCAAACCCAAAGGGCCTGGTATGGATTTTGGGGGGTGGACCCCATGTCTTTTTTTTCTTAATTCTGTCATAAGGTTCCCCTTAACCACTTCAGCCCCGGAAGATTTTACCCCCTTCCTGACCAGAGCACTTTTTACAATTCGGCACTGCGTCGCTTTAACTGCTAATTGCGCGGTCATGCAATGCTGTACCCAAATGAAATTTGCGTCCTTTTCTTCCCACAAATAGAGCTTTCTTTTGATGGTATTTGATCACCTCTGCCGTTTTTATTTTTTGCGCTATAAACGGAAAAAGACCGAAAATTTTGAAAAAAAAAGATATTTTCTAATTTTTGTTATAAAAAAAATCCAATAAACTAAATTTTAGTCATACATTTAGGCCAAAATGTATTCGGCCACATGTCTTTGGTAAAAAAAATGTCAATAAGCGTATATTTATTGGTTTGCGCAAAAGTTATAGCGTCTACAAACTAGGGTACATTTTCTGTAATTTACACAGCTTTTAGTTTATGACTGCCTATGTCATTTCTTGAGGTGCTAAAATGGCAGGGCAGTACAAAACCCCCCCAAATGACCCCATTTTGGAAAGTAGACACCCCAAGGAAATTGCTGAGAGGCATGTTGAACCCATTGAATATTTATTTTTTTGTCCCAAGTGATTGAATAATGAAAAAAAAAAAAAATTTACAAAAAGTTGTCACTAAATGATATATTGCTCACACAGGCCATGGGCATATGTGGAATTGCACCCCAAAATACATTCAGCTGCTTCTCCTGAGTATGGGGATACCACATGTGTGGGAATTTTTGGGAGCCTAGCCGCGTACGGGGCCCCGAAAACCAAGCACCGCCTTCAGGATTTCTAAGGGCATACATTTTTTATTTCACGCCTCACTACCTATCACAGTTTTGAAGGCCATAAAATGCCAAGATGGCACAAAACCCCCCCAAATGACCCCATTTTGGAAAGTAGACACCCCAAGCTATTTGCTGAGAGGCATGGTGAGTATTTTTCAGCTCTCATTTGTTTTTGAAAATGAAGAAAGACCAGAAAAATTTTTTTCTTTTTTCAATTTTCAAAACTTTGTGACAAAAAGTGAGGTCTGCAAAATACTCACTATACCTCTCAGCAAATAGCTTGGGGTGTCTACTTTCCAAAATGGGGTCATTTTGGGGGGTTTTGTGCCACCTGGGCATTCCATGGCCTCCGAAACTGTGATAGGCAGTGAAGAGTGAAATCAAAAATTTACGCCCTTAGAAAGCCTGAAGGCGGTGCTTGGTTTTCGGGGTCCCGTGCGCAGCTAGGCTCCCAAAAAGTCCCACACATGTGGTATCCCCATACTCAGGAGAAGCAGCAGAATGTATTTTGGGGTGTAATTTCACATATCCCCATGGCATGTTTGAGCAATATATCATTTAGTGACAACTTTGTGCAAAAAAAAAAAAAAATTTGTCTCTTTCCCGCAACTTGTGTCGCAATATAAAATATTCCATGGACTCGACATGCCTCTCAGGAAATAGCTTGGGGTGTCTACTTTCCAAAATGGGGTCATTTGGGGGGTTTTGAACTGTCCTGGCATTTTATGCACAACATTTAGAAGCTTATGTCACACATCACCCACTCTTCTAACCACTTGAAGGCAAAACCCTTTCTGACACTTTTTGATTACGTGAAAAAATTATTTTTTTTTGCAAGAAAATTACTTTGAACCCCCAAACATTATATATTTTTTTAAAGCAAATGCCCTACAGATTAAAATGGTGAGTGTTTCATTTTTTTTTTCACACGGTATTTGCGCAGCGATTTTTCAAACGCATTTTTTGTGGAAAAAACACACTTTTTTAAATTTTAATGCACTAAAACACACTATATTGCCCAAATGTTTGATGGAATAAAAAAGATGATCTTAAGCCGAGTACATGGATACCAAACATGACATGCTTTAAAATTGCGCACAAACGTGCAGTGGCAACAAAATTAATACATTTTTAAAAGCCTTTAAAAGCCTTTACAGGTTACCACTTTAGATTTACAGAGGAGGTCTACTGCTAAAAATACTGCCCTCGATCTGACCTTCGCGGTGATACCTCACATGCATGGTGCAATTGCTGTTTACATTTGACGCCAGACTGACGCTTGCGTTCGCCTTAGCGCGAGAGCAGGGGGGACAGGGGTGCTTTTTTTTTTTTTTTCTTTATTATGTTTTTGCTTTTTTATCTTATTTTTAAACTGTTCCTTTCATTTTTTTTTTTTTTAAATCATTTTTATTGTTATCTCAGGGAATGTAAATATCCCCTATGATAGCAATAGGTAGTGACAGGTACTCTTTTTTGAAAAAAATGGGGTCTATTAGACCCTAGATCTCTCCTCTGCCCTCAAAGCATCTGACCACACCAAGATCGGTGTGATAAAATGCTTCCCCAATTTCCCAATGACGCTGTTTACATCCGGCGAAATCTAAGTCATAAAATGCTCGTAGCTTCCGGTTGCTTAGGCCATAGAGATGTTTGGAGCCACTCTGGTCTCTGATCAGCTCTATGGTCAGCTGGCTGAATCACCGGCTGCATTCTCAGGTTCCCTGTTGAGACAGGAGAGCCAGAGAAAAACACGGAAGACGGTGGGGGGGGGCATTCCCTCCCACTGCTTGTAAAAGCAGTCTAGAGGCTAATTAGCCGCTAGGATTGCTTTTACATAAAAGCCGACCGCTGGCTGAAAAGAATGATACCAAGATGATACCTAAACCTGCAGGCATCATTCTGGTATAACCACTCAAAGTCGTGAATGGTGTACCTGAAGACCAAAAAATGGTTAACAATAAAGCACAGTAAACGGTAAAGTATAAAAAATTGCATACCTGAAAAGCAAACATGATAAAACATAATAACAATAAAACATTGCAGAATAGAACACAGTAAAAAAGAGCAGAACAATAGAGAGAGAATAGAGAGAGAGAATAAAACAACAACTATTTTTTTTTATTTTTGTTTGTGTTTTTTTTTGCAAACTTGTAACTTTTATAACTGTAACCGGTTCCAGGTTCGGGTCTCTCAAAATGCGATGGCATCTTGGGAGACCCTGTGAAAGTGTGCCTAGTCTGTGGAATGCTGTATCCTACGCTAATACTCAACTAGTGAATGGTAGCGTTCAAAACATTCACCAATGCAAAGACCAGGATTGTCAGGACAGGAGGGACAATAATAGTGGGTGTCACGCCTATATCCGCGCTTGCTGCAGACACAACATCTTTTTGGGGGGGGTTCGCTGGGTAGGGGTACTCGGGAGGACATAAAAATGCCTCTCATGCAGCCGACTGCATTTGGTTGGGGATGTGAATGAGGGAAGTACGGGCGCTGCAGAAGCGGTGGGTTCCCAATTAGGATTGGCGAATGCAGCAGGAAGGGCACTATGGGCACGACGGGCCTGTGTTTGTCTTTTTGGTGGCAGCGGGACACTACTTGTGCTTGCCACCTCACCAGCTTGAACTGCACTTATGGGACTCGCCACGTCACCAAGTGTTACTGCAGTGCTGGTTTGACTACGACCGGGGTGTACTAGGCCACTGGTGCTTGCCAGTTCACCAAAACGCTACCAAAAAAACTGTTAGCGATCGCAGGGATCAGGCCTGACTCTGCGAACGCTGCAGTTATGCGTTTAGTGTTCTGTAAGTGACAGTGATCGATCGATACTGCACTTGGGTGGGCTGGGCTGGGCCGGGCGGAGGGGCAAAACGCAGGTGCTAGTAGGTATCTGGGCTGATCCCGCTAACACTGCGTTTTTGGGAACCCTAAACTGCTGGGGACGCCAGTATAGATCTGATCGGATCAGGTATTGATCCGTTCAGATACTATACCACTAAGGGAGGTGTACGGTGCGTGCGTGGGTGTTAGCGGTACTGGCGCTAACCTGACGCTGCCTGGGGCGACGCATATCACCGCCGGGCGATCAGGGGGCTAAACCTTTATTCGGTAATAAACGGCGGGTGCCCTGACACTATAAAAAATAAACGAACTAACTAGCGTCACCCGTAACAGTTATACGTGATCAGTGGTGAAAGGGTTAACTAGGGGGCAATCAAGGGGTTAAAACATTTATTAGATAGTATATGGGGGTCCCTGTCGCTATAAAACGCTGACGGCGAACCTAAATATTTACCTCACTAACTAGCGTCACCAGCGACACTAATACAGCGATCAGAAAAATGATCGCTTAGTGACACTGGTGACGGGGGGTGATCAAGGGGTTAAAACTTTATTAGGGGGGGTTAGGGGGGTACCCTAGACCTACAGGGGGCTAACCCTAATTGTCCTAACACTGTAACTGTCACAAACTGACACTATGCAGCAATCAGAAAAAAAAAAAAAAAACCTGCTTGGTGTCAGTTTGTGACAGGGGGGGGTGATTGGGGGGGGATCGGGGGGCGATCGGGGGGGGATCGGGGTGTTTAGTGTGCCTGGCATGTTCTACTGTGTTGTGTGTGTGTTGTGCACTTACTTACATGTCGTCTCTCCTCGGGCCGGAACGGAAACTCCCGAGCCAAGGAGAGATGACATCACATCCTCTGCCTCTGTGTACTATACAGAGGCAGAGGATGTTTCTCATTGGCTGGGAGCGATCGCGAGGGGGGGCCACGATCGGATGGCCTCCCCCTCGTCTCTCACTACTCCCAGCCAAATGCCGACCGCAGCTGGCACCGGGGGGGGGGGTCCGATCGGACCCCCCGCCCGCGGGAAGGCAATCACGTACCAGGTACGTGATTTTGCCTGCCCGTGCCATTCTGCTCACGTATATAGGCGTGAGGCGGTCGGCAAGTGGTTAACCACTTCAATAAAGGGCACTTTCACCCCTTCCTGCCCAGACCAATTTTCATCTTTCAGTGCTCCCACATTTTGAATGACAATTACTCAGTCATGCAACACTGTACCCAAACCAAATTTTTATACATTTTTTTGTCAAACAAATATAGCTTTCTTTTGGTGGTATTTATTCACCACTGTTTTTTTATTTTTTGAGATATAAGTAAAAAAAGAGCGAAAATTTGGGGAAAAAAACTTTTTTTTATTTCCGATTATAAAATGTTGCAAATAAGTAATTTTTTTTCATAAATTTGGGCCAAAATTTATACTGCTACATATCTTTGGTAAAAATAACCAAAATTAGTCGAAATAATTTAGTCTATGTGAAAGTTATAGAGTCTACAAGCTATGGTGCAAATCATAAAAATTTGATCACGCCTGATACAGTATACTGATGGCCCATCTCATTTCTTGACGCCATGAAATGTCAGGACAGTACAAATACCTCCCAAATGACCTTGTTTTGGAAAGTAGACAGTCCAAGGTATTTAGTAAGAGGCATAGTGAGTTTTTTGAGGTTGTAATTTTTTCCCACAATTCTTGGGAAAATTAAGACATTTATTTTTCTTTTTACTTAAAATTGTCATAACAACAAGTTATTTCTCACACACAGCATATGCATACTTCCAATGAACCCCAAAATACATTCTACTACTCCTCCTGAGTATAGTGATACCACATATGTGAGACTTTTTCACAGCCTGCCCACATAGAGAGGCCCAACACGCAGGGAGCACCATCAGGCGTTCTAGGAGCATAAATTACATATCTAATTAAATTCCTACCTATTACACTTTTGAAGGTCCTGAAGCACCAGGAAAGTGTAATTGCCCACAAAATGACCCCATTTTGGAAAGAACCCTCCCAACTTATATTCTATGAGGCATGGGCTGCAGATAGGTACTCGGGTACTCTGATGGGCTGCAGGAAAGAGGGAGTGTTCCTGCTGGTGTCATTTTACAATGCGCTGGTGGGGAAGTGGTTAAAATCCATATCAGACCCTAAGGATCACTACACGCCATTTTTTCCAAAAAATGTTTAAATTTACATTCTTTTTTGTACAATATTTTTTTTTACAAATAGCTCTCAGTGAGGAAGCCTTAACAACCTATTGATGTGCGCTTGGCGGGCGATCATCCCACTAAGTGCCCAGAAAGTTCAGGTGTTAGGCGAGTACCTGAATGGCAAATGTTCAAGCTCATGCTCGGCCCAAACCGTTCACCCATCCCAAGTGGTGCCTGAACACTGTAACCCCTCACAGTTACTCTTGTTGGGCGCAGGAACAGGTTCTGCTGTTAAAAATTTGAAAAAAAAATGTAAATGACATGCCCCTATCAAACAGGTGCAGAAAAACTGGGCCTTGGGTGTTGGTGGTGCCTGAACACAGTAACTCCCTCCTCACAGTTACTCTTGTTGGGCACAGGAATGGGCCCTGCTGTTAAAAATTAGAAGAAAAAAAATGAAATTACATGCAAATGCTGCAGAAAAAAATGGGCTTCCAGATTCTGATAAGCCCCTTGCCCCAGACCCCGACAACCACTGGCCAGGGTTGTCGGGAAGAAGCCCTTGTCCCCATCAACATGGGGACAAGGTGCTTTGGGGTACACCCCAAAGCACCCTTCCCATGTTGAGGGCAAGCGGCCTGGTATGGTTCAGGAGGGGGGGCGCTTGCTCGTCCCCCTTTTCCTGGCCTGCCAAGCTGCATGCTCAGATAAGGGTCTGGTATGTATTTTGGGGGGACCCCACGCCATTTAAAAAAAAAATTGGCATGGATTTCCCCTTAAAAATCTATGCCAGACTCAAAGGGCCTGGTATAGCTTTTGGGGCGGACCCCATGCCATTTTTTAAAAAAAAATTGACGTGCAGTTCCCCTTAAAATCTATACCAAACCCAAAGGGCCTGGTATGGATTTTGGGGGGTGGACCCCATGCCTTTTTTTTCTTAATTCTGTCATAAGGTTCCCCTTAACCACTTCAATAAAGGGCACTTTCACCCCTTCCTGCCCAGACCAATTTTCATCTTTCAGTGCTCCCACATTTTGAATGACAATTACTCAGTCATGCAACACTGTACCCAAACCAAATTTTTATACATTTTTTTGTCAAACAAATATAGCTTTCTTTTGGTGGTATTTAGTCACCACTGTTTTTTTATTTTTTGAGATATAAGTAAAAAAAGAGCGAAAATTTGGGGAAAAAAACTTTTTTTTATTTCCGATTATAAAATGTTGCAAATAAGTAATTTTTGTTCATAAATTTGGGCCAAAATTTATACTGCTACATATCTTTGGTAAAAATAACCAAAATTAGTCGAAATAATTTAGTCTATGTGAAAGTTATAGAGTCTACAAGCTATGGTGCAAATCATAAAAATTTGATCACGCCTGATACAGTATACTGATGGCCCATCTCATTTCTTGACGCCATGAAATGTCAGGACAGTACAAATACCTCCCAAATGACCTTGTTTTGGAAAGTAGACAGTCCAAGGTATTTAGTAAGAGGCATAGTGAGTTTTTTGAGGTTGTAATTTTTTCCCACAATTCTTGGGAAAATTAAGACATTTATTTTTCTTTTTACTTAAAATTGTCATAACAACAAGTTATTTCTCACACACAGCATATGCATACTTCCAATGAACCCCAAAATACATTCTACTACTCCTCCTGAGTATAGTGATACCACATATGTGAGACTTTTTCACAGCCTGCCCACATAGAGAGGCCCAACACGCAGGGAGCACCATCAGGCGTTCTAGGAGCATAAATTACATATCTAATTAAATTCCTACCTATTACACTTTTGAAGGTCCTGAAGCACCAGGAAAGTGTAATTGCCCACAAAATGACCCCATTTTGGAAAGAACCCTCCCAACTTATATTCTATGAGGCATGGGCTGCAGATAGGTACTCGGGTACTCTGATGGGCTGCAGGAAAGAGGGAGTGTTCCTGCTGGTGTCATTTTACAATGCGCTGGTGGGGAAGTGGTTAAAATCCATATCAGACCCTAAGGATCACTACACGCCATTTTTTCCAAAAAATGTTTAAATTTACATTCTTTTTTGTACAATAATTTTTTTTACAAATAGCTCTCAGTGAGGAAGCCTTAACAACCTATTGATGTGCGCTTGGCGGGCGATCATCCCACTAAGTGCCCAGAAAGTTCAGGTGTTAGGCGAGTACCTGAATGGCAAATGTTCAAGCTCATGCTCGGCCCAAACCGTTCACCCATCCCAAGTGGTGCCTGAACACTGTAACCCCTCACAGTTACTCTTGTTGGGCGCAGGAACAGGTTCTGCTGTTAAAAATTTGAAAAAAAAATGTAAATGACATGCCCCTATCAAACAGGTGCAGAAAAACTGGGCCTTGGGTGTTGGTGGTGCCTGAACACAGTAACTCCCTCCTCACAGTTACTCTTGTTGGGCACAGGAATGGGCCCTGCTGTTAAAAATTAGAAGAAAAAAAATGAAATTACATGCAAATGCTGCAGAAAAAAATGGGCTTCCAGATTCTGATAAGCCCCTTGCCCCAGACCCCGACAACCACTGGCCAGGGTTGTCGGGAAGAAGCCCTTGTCCCCATCAACATGGGGACAAGGTGCTTTGGGGTACACCCCAAAGCACCCTTCCCATGTTGAGGGCAAGCGGCCTGGTATGGTTCAGGAGGGGGGGCGCTTGCTCGTCCCCCTTTTCCTGGCCTGCCAAGCTGCATGCTCAGATAAGGGTCTGGTATGTATTTTGGGGGGACCCCACGCCATTTAAAAAAAAAATTGGCATGGATTTCCCCTTAAAAATCTATGCCAGACTCAAAGGGCCTGGTATAGCTTTTGGGGCGGACCCCATGCCATTTTTTAAAAAAAAATTGACGTGCAGTTCCCCTTAAAATCTATACCAAACCCAAAGGGCCTGGTATGGATTTTGGGGGGTGGACCCCATGCCTTTTTTTTCTTAATTCTGTCATAAGGTTCCCCTTAACCACTTCAATAAAGGGCACTTTCACCCCTTCCTGCCCAGACCAATTTTCATCTTTCAGTGCTCCCACATTTTGAATGACAATTACTCAGTCATGCAACACTGTACCCAAACCAAATTTTTATACATTTTTTTGTCAAACAAATATAGCTTTCTTTTGGTGGTATTTATTCACCACTGTTTTTTTATTTTTTGAGATATAAGTAAAAAAAGAGCGAAAATTTGGGGAAAAAAACTTTTTTTTATTTCCGATTATAAAATGTTGCAAATAAGTAATTTTTGTTCATAAATTTGGGCCAAAATTTATACTGCTACATATCTTTGGTAAAAATAACCAAAATTAGTCGAAATAATTTAGTCTGTGTGAAAGTTATAGAGTCTACAAGCTATGGTGCAAATCATAAAAATTTGATCACGCCTGATACAGTATACTGATGGCCCATCTCATTTCTTGACGCCATGAAATGTCAGGACAGTACAAATACCTCCCAAATGACCTTGTTTTGGAAAGTAGACAGTCCAAGGTATTTAGTAAGAGGCATAGTGAGTTTTTTGAGGTTGTAATTTTTTCCCACAATTCTTGGGAAAATTAAGACATTTATTTTTCTTTTTACTTAAAATTGTCATAACAACAAGTTATTTCTCACACACAGCATATGCATACTTCCAATGAACCCCAAAATACATTCTGCTACTCCTCCTGAGTATAGTGATACCACATATGTGAGACTTTTTCACAGCCTGCCCACATAGAGAGGCCCAACATGCAGGGAGCACCATCAGGCATTCTAGGAGCAGAAATTACATATCTAATTAAATTCCTGCCTATTACACTTTTGAAGGTCCTGAAGCACCAGGACAGTGGAATTACCCACAAAAGTACATGAGTACCTGAATGCCAAATGTTCAAGCTCATGCTCGGCCCAAACCGTTTACCCATCCCAAGTGGTGCCTGAACACTGTAACCCCTCACAGTTACTCTTGTTGGGCGCAGAAACAGGTCCTGCTGTTAAAAATTTGAAAAAAAAATGTAAATGACATGCTCCTGTCAAATAGGTGCAGAAAAATTGGGCCTTGGGTGTTGGTGGTGCCTGAACACTGTAACCCCCTCCTCACAGTTACTCTTGTTGGGCACAGGAATGGGCCCTGCTGTTAAAAATTAGAAGAAAAGGGGGTGTGTTCTCGGCATGGAAGAGTGAGCACACATCTTCCCTGGGCTCCCGGTTAGCGGCCCTGTTACGGCTTATCCAGGCAGAATTACCCCATATTTCTGCTTCTCTGAATTGCTCACACACCCGAGGAAGGGACTCTACAGACCTGTGGTCTCCGCCGCCTGAATGGAGAGGTTTCTAGTGCCGATTCAGCCGCCAGCCTCCACGCTGGATCCAGCCAAGATGGCGCCGGGCTCGGCCGTGAGATCGGAACCCGGCTGGGAGAGGAGGGACACGAGCGAGGTAATGACATGCCGCCGTTCTCCCCACCGAGCGACCTCTCTCCCTGCCTTCCCCGCTCACTGTCACTGGCATCGCTTGGCAGCCATGAGGGAGAACACAGCGGCTCCATGTGATGGGCTCCACAGGGCACTCTGTCCTCCCAGCACTCCATGTTGAGCGTACCTTTGCCCCCGACACAGAGGTCACAAGGCATAATGTTTGCTGCTCCACAGACTCTGCCTCCACATGAACCCTCCACTGTGCTCTGTACATATCAGGCGTAATGGGCTCTCCTGCAAAAGCTACCTACCAGAGATGATTTGGACTTAGTAGCTACCAGAATGGAAATGGCTCTACGCGGGGAAATAACAGGGATCAAACAAGAAGTCTCAGAAATGAACGCTAGAGTCTCCTCACTGGAAACTAGCACCACATCCCTCCGCCAGGATGTTTCTGGCCCGCAAGACACGCATGATGAATTCGCAGACCAGTTTGCACAGTTACAACTACTAGTAGATGATCTGGAAAATCGTAACCGCCGGCGAAATATCAGATTTCGTGGCTTACCAGAAGCCACCAGCCAGGCTGACCTTAAGATGACTGTTTCCGCCATATTCAATGACTGCCTGGAGCGCCAGCCAGAGACACCCACTGCAATTGACAGAATCCATAGAACCCTCGGTCCCAGGGGTTCCACGGAAGACAGACCCAGAGATGTCTTTTGCTGTCTTCACAGTTACTCCATCAAAGAGGACATTCTTCAGAGAGCCTGGCGTAGAGGGAATATTGATTTTCATGGGGCGCAGATCACCCTTCTGCCAGATGTTTCCCAGAGGACCCTCCAGATGCGCCGCTGTATGAAGCCCCTGCTTGAGAAATTTAATGAACAGGGGATCACCTACAAGTGGGGACACCCTTTTCACTCGCAAAGGAGGCCGCACGTATACCCTCTGACACCCCGCGGAGGTTCCTACTTTTCTCAGATCCCTTGGTTTACCACCGGTCTCACTACCCAATTGGCTGGCGTTTGTCCTTCCTTCTGGCAACACGATTCCTACAGCAAACCCTCCAGCTAGACCTCAACAGTCCCGGCGCAATCGTCGGAACCAACGCAGAAGATCACAGGCTCCTCAGGACAATGAGTCATAAGCCGTTTAGGCCAGAACTGCTTTGAGGTAATAGATTGCCCGAGACTTCTATGTCTGCCTTTACATGTAAGTGTCTCACTGCACTGTAGTGGTTTAGCTGCCTCATTTTCCATTGACTTACGGGTTTAGAAACTCACATTGGAGTTAGCCCTTGACTTTCTAGATCTGGTAACGAGTAACGAGACCCTGAGATCCTTCGACTGTGGGGTCTCCCACTGATGTTCCCAATCTGGAACTGCATCACTCAATATAGAAGAAATGCCACATAAACTTACCCACTGGCCTCATGGGGTGGCTGGCATGGTGACCGATCAGTTCCTACTGAATCTTCTACCACAGGCTGGGGATAGGGCACCGTATAGAGCCTCACTTGAGGTCCACTATTTATTACTAAAAATTTTTTTTATTTTTTTTTGCCTCACACCCCGTGTAGGGGCCCTAAAGCAATGGCAGCTTTGACTCATTCTCTTTGGGCTTCGGCCCTCGTGGAATGTGCAGCCTAACTAAATAATTGTAATAGAGTTGTGTTATGCTGTTAGTTGAGTAGTATGCAACTCAGTTGCCACCCCGGTATTCTAGAAAAGTTCACTGTGTTTATTGTTTTGTTTACTCTCGTTTGTGAGTTAATTCTCAACAGGAAGCTTACCATAACAGGATGGCTTGCAGACAGAGGGTTAAATGTGTAAAATTTATAAGTGTAAAAGTGTAATAATTTTTCTTTCATACCCTATATAGGGGCCCAGGGGCAATCCCAGATGGGACTGAGCAGCTTTGACTCATTCTCATTGGGCCTTAACTCTCAGGGAACGTAGAGTTTTGTTAAATAATGGTATTACAGTCGTGGTATGATGTTATGTGAAAGAGTTACACCTACGTTGCCACTCTGGTACTATGGAAAAGTTAGTTATTCCCCTCCTTGGGTCTCTCTTTTTTTTTTCTTCGAGCACCTTCATTTTTGAGCTATTTTTCAGAGAAGCTTACCTCAACAACGCGGCTTCCTTTGAGGCCACCTTAGGCGGATAGCCGCTGAGAGGGTTCTGCACCATAAGGGCCCAACCTCTGAAGTGCCGTACTTCTTCCCCTACTAGGCAACAACTGCCCATCCAGGCAGTAGTCCTCCGTTTTTGGAGATTTAGTTTTTTCCCACCCTTCTTACTCTCCCTCTACTCTCTTTATCCTACTTTTTTCCCGGCCCCCCTCCTGTGTCCCCTTTCCTCCCTTCTCCCTAGCTCTCTTTCTTTATCCTTCCCCCATCCCCATGTTACCTTGCTTTTTGGGTTCTGGCAGGACCCGGCGACCCGACCCCATGCCACCAAAAATGTCATTACAATTTGTATCCTGGAACGTAAAGGGTTTGAACGTCCCAGAAAAACGATCCAGTTGTCTCACTGAGCTCTGGAGGCAAAGACCCCAAGTACAGGTAGTTTTCTTACAGGAGACTCATTTCCGAGCAGACAAGATCCCAAAGCTAAACAATAAACATTTCCCAGTGGCGTACCACAGTGTATCTCCCACCGCCAAATCAAAGGGCACATGTATCCTACTAGCCAAAACTGCACCATGGCAGCTGATTGACCTTCACACAGATAAAGAAGGTAGATACCTCTTTGTAAAGGGTTTGCTTCAGTCGCAGACTTTTACCTTTGCTAACCTGTACCTGCTGAATGTGGACCAACTCCCAGTACTCGACACATGTCTAAACGCTCTGGCTTCCTTCACTGAGGGAACTCTGGTGTTAGGAGGAGACCTCAATTTCACCATCGATCCCCGCAAAGACTCATCGACGGGCTCTTCTGCCTTGTCCCTAAGAGTTCGAAACCGAATCAAGGAGCTGTTGCATTCCCACCGACTGGTCGACATTTGGCGTATCCTTCACCCACAAGAGAGAGATTACACATTTTTCTCCATGGTGCACGGCTCGTATTCGAGAATAGATCTTTTTCTCATCTCTCACAACACAATCCCCCTAGTCTCTAGCGCCCAGATTGGTCACATTGCACTCTCAGACCATGCTCCGATCTCCATCATGTAAGCCCCTCACCACATGGCACCCAGATCAAATACATGGCGACTAAACGAGTCTCTTATCCAAGACTCTGAAGTCAAAACAGACATCTTACGCGAACTTGGTCAGTTCTTTGAGAGCAATAGAGAATCAGTCACTAATCCTCTCTCTATTTGGGCTGCACATAAGTGCTACATTAGAGGAATACTTATCAAGCATGGGCACAGACTTAAAGCTGCTAGGATGAAAACACTGTCCGAGTTGCTCTCAAGGCTACATGACTGCGAAAAACGCCATAAATTCCATCCTGACAGGGCATTGGAGGCAGAGGTGACTGATCTCCGAGAGCAAATTAGGGAATATTCCCTATTTCAATCTAAGAACAAGCTGTTGCGAGTGCGCAGATCCTTTTACGAATATGGAGATAAATGTAGTAGATCACTGGCGAACGCCATACGAACCCAACGCAATGTATCTTACATTCCTGCCCTTTCTACCCCCACGGGCACCAAAATTCATGACTCCGCAGAGATGGCGGATTCTTTCCGTACTTTTCATGAAACTCTTTATAATTTGCATTCTCGTCCACCGAGAGGCCAGCCCCAAGACAGACTGGAAGCAATTGAGACTTACCTCGTGGAGGCGAGCCTGCCTTCTCTTAACAAGGACGAAGTGGATTTACTCTCGCAGCCCATATCTACAGATGAATTCACGTGTGCCTTGGCAGGGTCTCCTAGAGGGAAAGCACTCGGTCCTGATGGCTTTACAATCTTTTATTACAAAACGTTCCAAGCCCAGCTAGCGAATCATTTTGTCACAGCCTTTAACGCAATTCT
This sequence comes from Lithobates septentrionalis, assembly GCA_037952835.1. Taxonomy (NCBI): domain Eukaryota; kingdom Metazoa; phylum Chordata; class Amphibia; order Anura; family Ranidae; genus Lithobates; species Lithobates septentrionalis. The sequence goes on along the minus strand of JBBDGP010000217.1, from coordinate 612,938 downwards.
AGACAACCACGCCATACCTCCTGATATCCTACAGGCCAGCATCTCTGTTATCCCTAAACCTGAGAAGGATCCACTTCTCTGTTCGAGCTATAGGCCTATTTCTTTACTCAATTGTAATCTTAAACTGTTCACAAAAATCCTGGCTGAGCGACTAGGGCCTGTCCTCCAACGCATTATCCCCCTGGATCAGGTCAGTTTTATCCGCAACAGAGAGGCGAGGGACAACACTACGAGGACGATAGACGTAGTGGCACGGGCTAAACAACTTAATGTCCTGCTCATCCTGTTGTCCACAGATGCTGAAAAGGCGTTTGACAGGGTGAGCTGGACTTTCCTTCTGGCCACCCTGCGACGCCTTGGTATGCCGACTTCCATGCTGTCATGGATAGCTGCCATTTATTCGTCCCCTACTGCCACGGTTAAAGTGAACGGGATAGCTTCCAACCCCTTCAAGAACGAGGCAGGGATGTCCGCTCTCCCCGCTCCTCTTTATACTTACCTTAGAACCCCTACTGCAACATATTAGGCTTAACCTTGACATTAGAGGACTGGAAACAAGCACATACCATCATAAAATTGCAGCTTACGCAGACGACCTGTTGTTTTACATTTCAGAGCCACACACCTCTCTACCGGTCCTCCTATCGGCAATACGTCAGTATGGTGACCTGTCAGACTTCAAAATTAATCTGCAAAAATCAGAAGCGCTTAACGTCTCCCTTTCTCCTAGCTCACACGCCAGCCTCTGTAGCAACTTTCCCTTCCGATGGGCTCACCAGGCTATCCAATATTTAGGTACTAAGATCCCTTCGAACCCACATCTCATCTACCAACTCAACTTTCAGCCACTCCTGAATATCTTCTTCTCAGATCTAGAGAGATGGAAGAACCTGGCGGTTTCATGGTTTGGTAGATGCAATGTTTTAGAGATGAACATCATGCCGAGGTTACTTTACCTCCTACAAGCGCTACCAGTTAGAATACCACAGACCTTCTTTAGTACTTTATGCAACCTTCATTAGATATGTATGGCAGGGCAGGCCTCCGTGTCTTAGAAGATCCTTATTACAGAGGCCAAAACTCAGAGGAGGGGTTGGCCTCCCTGATCCAGCCCTGTACTACACAGCAGTTCACATGAATAGAGTGGTGGACTGGTGCAGACACCTGCCCCATAAACTATGGGTCCACCTGGAACGAGAATCGGTTCCATTTCCCCTTGAAGGTCTGCCTTGGAGTGGAGTTAGTTTCTTCAGATTCTCCCCTCCGCACCCACTAATTGAGCCCACCTTACAGGAACTTAATAGATACTTTAAACTGGTGTACACGCCCAGTTTTCCCTCACCTCTAACGCCTATAATAGGTCACCCAAATTTTTTACTGGGTATTTCTGACAAATCCTTTCGGCTTCAACAAGACCAGAGTCTTATCAGAGCCACTTCTTTTATGGGCCCCTCAGAGTGGTGTGACCCATCAAGCATATACCCTGGGTTTGGATCCTCCATCTTGGGTAGATTGAAGCTGCTGCAACTCACCCACTACCTCAAATCCCTCCCGGAAATCTGTGGTTTTCACAGACAGCCGACGCCCTTTGAGGAATTGTGCCTGGGAGATGAGCCTATACGGAAATCCCTTTCCTATTCATATAACACTACTTGCTCTTACATCCCAGCATGACCCCCTCATACCTGAGGAAATGGGAGAGGGACCTAAACATCACGTTCACTGAAGACCAAAAGATCCGCATACTCACTTTCGCTCACAAGTCCTCCTTATGTAGTAAGTATCAAGAAATCACCTATAAAATCCTGACGCGCTGGTACAGCACCCCCACTGTGCTAGCGACTATATTCCCAGGACATAGTCCAATGCGCTGGTGATGTGGCACGCAGAGTGGCACGTTGCTGCACATCTTCTGGGAGTGCCCAGTCCTGATTCCTTTCTGGAGACAAGTGCTACAGATCATTCACAAGCTCACTGACATCGCTCTCCAGGATAACCCGGCAGCAGTTCTTCTAAATCTGACTTCTTTGTCCAGAAAGAGATATCGCAAATCTCTTTTGATACACCTACTGAGTGCAGCCAGAGCATGCGTCCCCAGTACGTGGAAGCAACAGGCCCCATCGACAGTGTCACAATGGTTTGCAAGGGTTTGCGACACTCAGCGGATGGAACAGCTCACAGCTGCCCTGGGGGAAAGAGAGGAGGAACACAACACCTGTTGGGTACACTTGAACCCTTTCCGATATTCAGCGGAATATAAGTTTTACATCTGAATATCCTGTCTTAGGATAATTTAACCACTTCCCGCCCGCCCTATAGCGGATTGACGTCCGGGAAGTGGTTCCGTTATCCTGACGCGGCGATCGGTGGAGCGGTGTGTCAGCCTGACACACCACTCCACCGATCTTGGTAAAGAGCCTCCGTTGGAGGCTCTTTACCACGTGATCAGCCGTGTCCAATCACGGCTGATCACGCTGTCAATGGGAAGAGCCGTTGATCGGCTTTTTCTCACTCGCGTCTGACAGACGAGAGTAGAGGAGAGCCGATCGGCGGTTCTCCTGACAGGGGGGTCTGCGATTATTGTTTATCAGCGCAGCCCCCCCCTCAGATCACCACACTGGACCACCAGGGATCGCCACTAGGACCACCAGGGAAGGGGCAACATGTGGATGGCCAGGTATGTACCCCATGGCCATCCACATGTGCCCAATGTGCCCAATCTGTGCCAATCAGTGCCCACAAATGGGCACTGATTGGCACCATTATGTTCCAGATCTGCCCAGCAATGCCCCAAATATGTTTTATCAGTGCCACCTGTCATTGCCCATCGGTGCCACCTGTCATTGCCCATCGGTGTCACCTGTCAGTGCCCATCTGTGCCCATCAGTGTCCACCTATCAGTGCCCATCAGTGCCACACATCAGTGCCACCCATAAGTACCCATCAGTGCCACCCATATGTACCAATCAATGCCACCTACGAGTGCCCATCAGTGCCGCCTATGAGTGCCCATCGGTGCCACCTATGAGTGCCCATCAGTGCCGCATACCAGTGCCACCTATCAGTGCCCATCAGTGCCGCCGTATCAGTGCCCGTCAGTGCAGCCATATCAGTGCCCGTCATTGAAGGAGAAAACTTACTTATTTACAAAAAAATTTAACAGAAACAAAGAAAAACTTGTTTTTTTTCAAATTTTTCTGTCTTTTTTTATATGTTGCACAAAAAATAAAAACCGCAGAGGTGATCAAATACCACCAAAAGAAAGCTCTATTTGTGGGAACAAAATGATAAAAAATTTGTTTGGGTACAGTGTAGCATGACCGCGCAATTGTCATTCAAATTGCGACAGTGCTAAAAGCTGAAAATTGGCCTGGGCTGGAAGGTGTCTAAGTGCCTGGTATTGAAGTGGTTAAAGTATCGGGTCGTCTGCCCTGCCATAGCTCTACATCCCCTCCTCCTTTCCCTACACCTGCCCTTTTCTGTTCCTCCCTTTCTTCTATTCTCATCCCTCCCCCTTTGACCTCTATTTTCTTTTTTCTTCTTTTATTTTATTATATAAATAAAAAACTCTCACGGATTGCGGAAAATGTCTGGTATTATTCCCACTATTCCAGTGATTGGAACTATAACCTACGAGTAACACAATGTTGGAACTTAATCCCTTAAAGGGAGACTCTCCCCATCGGTTTTGTCCATTGGTCATATCTGTGGTTTTTGTTCTCGTCTCCTGCTGGTGCTTGTTTCTTCTTTGTGAAGAAAAAGAGTGGTGAACTGAGGCTGTTATGGTTATGCAATAGAGTTTTATCTGTCAGCTTACCTGTCTCCATGTGTTCATCTCTAAAGACCAGCTGACTCTCACCTGACTGCTTTTATAAACTCTCCTCTAGCATGGCTCCACCCCAGCTCCTATCAGGGAACCCTATATTAACCTGTGCACTGCAAGCCAGCAGTGCTGATCAACCATTGTGTGTTAGCTTTCGTGTGTACTTGCTGTGTTTCCTACGTCTGATTCCAGTTACCGACTTTGGCCTGTTCTTGACTATTCCTGTCAGCTCGTGACCCTGAACCTTGGCGTGTCCCCGACTATCCCTGTTTGCCTGTGACCCTGAACCTTGGCATGTCCCCCACTATCCCTGTTTGCCTGTGACCCTGAACCTTGGCGTGAACTCTGTTGTCCTTGTCTGCTTGTGGTCCCGACCGTGGCTTATTCCCTTACCATCCCTATCCTCCTGTTGCCTACTGTGGGTGTGAGCTGGGGGACCCTGGGGGTCGCGACCTGGAGCCAGTTGCAGCCCAGTCCATCCTCACCACTAGAGGCTCTGGTGAACACCTATTGGCTCTTAGACTCCGCGCCCCAGGGAATCTTACGCTCTAACCCCGGTGGGATCCGTGCTGGTGTTCCAGCGGCCCTGCCTTTCTTTCCACCCTGACTCCCATCCGCAGCAGTCAGCCGTAGGGTCCACTACCTTGCGGTGCACTCCTGATCCCAACGGAGTGCATCTGTCACCTAGCCTCAAGGTGACCTGACAGAGGCCTTGTATTGATTATAGGGGTCTCAGTCGTTTCACGATTAAAAAATGCTTATCCAATTCTGTTGATTACTTTTTTTGGCAGCCACAAGGGAGCAATGGTTTTCACAAAGCTTGATTTGAGAGGGGCGTACAATCTGGTGAGGATCAAAGAGGGCGATGAATGGAAACTGCATTTAATACCAGAACAGGCCATTATGACTACTTCGTAATGCCGTTTGGCCTTTGCAACACTCTGGCAGTTTTCCAGGAATTTATCAACGAAGTCCTTCAAGATTTGTTGCAGCTATGTGTGGTGGTTTATCTCGACGATATCCTCATATTTTCCAAGTCCCTAGAGAGCCACCACACAAATGTCTATCGTGTGCTTCAGAGGCTGAGAGAAAACAATCTGTATTGTAAATTGGAGCAGTGCGAGTTCTATGGTGAACAGATTAAATTCCTGGGTTATGTCATTTCCACTGCTGGTTTTTCGATGGACCCAGAAAAACTTTCTGCAGTCCTACAGTGGCCTTGACTTGTGGGTTTATGCTCTCTGCAACGTTTTCTTGGCTTTGCCAATTATTATCGGAAGTTTATTCATAACTTCCCATCTCTGGTCAAGCCCCTGATTGATATGACCAGAAAGGACGGCAACCCACAAAGTTAGTCTCCGGAATCCATTAAGGCCTTTGAGAGTCTTTGTTTCGACTCCTGTATTGGCACATCCTGATCCTACGTTACCCTTTATCCTTGAGGTGGATGCTTCTGAGACTGGAGTTGGGGCCCTTCTGTCTCAACAACCTACCTCTGAGAGCGCTATGCATCCTTGTGGCTGCTTTTCCAAGAAATTGTCACCTGCGGAATGCAATTATGAGATTGGTGACAGAGAGTTGTTAGTGAACATTTTAGCCCTTAAAGAATAGAGGCATCTCATCGAAGGCACCACTGAGTCGGTTCTCATTCTGACTGACCATAAGAATCTCACATTCTTCTCTGAGGACAAACGCCTCTCTCCCAGGAGGGCGCGATTGGCTCTTTTCTTATCAAGTTTCAATTACATAGTCTCATTCTTACCCATTACTTAGAATGTAAGGGCTGATGCATTGTCGTAACAGTTTTTCTCCACTTTCAAGATAGAAAGTGGTTCTATGATTCCTCCTGTTCGTATTCTGGCTATGGTTCGCACAAGTCTCACTTCTCCTTTGGGTGACAAAATTCTTGCTGCTCAGATCCTTGCTCCTCCTGAGAAACCTTGTGACCCTGAGATTCTCTGTGCTACCGTGCTCCAGACTTACCATTCTCCCAAGGCTGCTGGCCACCCAGGGAAGAATCAACTCTTTTGGGCCATTTTCCCAACAATTCTAATGGCCTAGTCTACATGCTGTTGTAGCCGCCTTCGTAGCTGCTTGTTCCATGTGCGCTCAGAGTAAGACACCACAACACCTTCCAGTTGGCCTCCTACAACCCATGCCCAATTGGAGAGGCCTTGGACCCACCTGTCTATGGATTTCATTGTGGAGTTACCCAACTCTCATGGCAACACAGTTATCCTTATGGTGGTTGACCAGTTCTCGAAAATGAGACCATTGTATTCCACTTGAGAAGTTTCCCACATCTAAGGAACTGGCTTCCATCTTTGCTCAGGAGATCTTTTGCTTACATGGGCTACCCAAGGTGATCATCTCAGACAGGAGTAGTCAGTTTGTGTCCCGGTTCTGGTGAGCCTTTTGTGCACAGTTGGGAATTTAGCTTTCCTTCTCCTCTGCATATCACCTGCAAGCTAATAGAGTCACAGAACGAGCCAATCAGTCCTTGGAGCAGTTTCTACATTACTATATTTTTGACCATCATAACAACTGGTCAGACCTCATACCTTGGGCGGAGTTTGCTTACAATAGTGCCATGAATTCTGCTTCCCAATTGTCCCCGTTTACGGTAAACTATGGTTTCCAACCATGCATGTTGCCTGACTCATTTGCTCCTCAGAGCATTCCTGTGTTAGAAGAGCATCTCCGTGGTCTTCGCTCCACTTGGGTACAAGTCCAGGAGTCCTTGCCACATGCCAATGATAGGTACAGACTCCATGCTGACCGCAGACACCTGCCTGCGCCTTCCTACCAGGTTGGGGACAGGGTCTGGCTGTCATCTCGGACCTCTGACTCCGTGATCCCTCACTGAATTTGGCACCTTGGTTTATTGGGCCTTTCCGTATTCTCCACAGGATTAACCCAGTGACTTACGCTTTAGAACTTCCTTCAAATATGTGTACCTCAAATGTATTTCATATCTCCTTATTAAAACCTTTGGTCTGCAACTGCTTTACCACCTCAGTGCCAGGTCCTCACTTAGTACAGGTTGAGAACCATGAGGAGTATGAAGTACAGTCCATTGTTGACTTCCGTAGGTTTTGTGGGCGCATACAGTATCTGGTTCATTGGAAAGGGTACAGTCTGGAGGAACGCCCTTGGGTCTCATCCTCAAAAGTACATGCCCCTGTCCTCCTCTGTGCTTTCCATAGACATTTTCCCCTCAAATCTGGTGGTCCTCCGAGGGGGGGGGTCATTGAGAAGGGGGTACTTTCAGGGATGGACTCAGCCCTTCCTTCTCAAAGCAGGCCACTCAGCTGTCAGAATTGCCAACTCTAATCTTTCCACAGTGATTCACCTGGTGATGATATCCTGCTCGGCTGTCCTGCTGGCTACTTAAGCTTAGGGATGAGCCGAACACCCCCGGTTCGGTTCGCACCAGAACCTGCGAACAGACCGAAAGTTCGCACAAACTTTAGAACTCCATTAAAGTCTATGGGACCCGAACGTTTGAAATCAAAAGTGCTAATTTTAAAGGCTAACATGCATGGTATTGTCCTAAAAAGGGTTTGGGGGCCCGGGTCCTGCCCCAGGGGACATGTATCAATGCAAAAAAAAGTTTTAAAAACTAACGTTTTTTTCGGGAGCAGTGATGCTTAAAGTGAAAAAAAGTGAAATATTCCTTTAAATATCATACCTGGGGGGTGTCTATAGTATGCCTGTAAAGTGGCGCGTGTTTCCCGTGCTTAGAACAGTCCCTGCACAAAATGACATTTTTAAAGGAATAAAAGTCATTTAAAACTGCTTGCGGCTTTAATGTAATGTCGGGTCCCGGCAATATGATGGCATGGGTACCCCCAGGTCCATTACCAGGCCTTTTGGGTCTTGGGTATGGATTTTTTTTAAGGGGAACCCCGCAGCCAAATTTAAAAAAAGGAAAGGCGTGGGGCCCCCAGGCCCTATATATTCTGAACAGCAGTATACAGGCGGTGCAAACAAGACAGGGACTGTAGGTTTGTTGTTAAGTAGAATCTGTTTGTAATTTTGAACTGGTACATTTTTAAAGTGTAGCTCCAGCCAAAAAATCTATTTTTAAGCTTTTTGAAAAACATAGGGAAGGGTTATTACCCCTGTAACATTTGTTTTGCTGTCTGTGCACCTCTTTAGAAGATTTCACCTCACTTTCTGTCCCAATGACAAATGTTTTTTGAAAATTTGGGGTTTCTAGTGAAACAAGGATTGGTGATAAAGCATCAGTGGAGAGGAGACACGTTTTTCCCATATTAACTCTTACAGGAGAGAATTTCCCTTCTTAGGGATAGATTTCATCTCACTTCCGGTTGTCTCCTTCTGTTTGCAAGTAGGAGTCATTTCTAAGTTGGATGTTTGAAAGTAGGGGCATGCCCTATATACTCTGCAGAAATTGGGGCCTTAGGTGTTGGTGTTACCACAACACTGTAAGCCCTCACAGTTACTCTTGGTGGGCGCAGGAACGGGCCCTGCTGTGAAATATTAGATCAAGAATTGTAATTACATGCCATTGTTGAACAGGAGCAGAAATATTGGGCCTTTGGTGGTGGTGGTGGTACTGGTGCCACAGCACTGTAAGCCCTCACAGTTACTCTTGGTGGGCGCAGGAATGGGCCCTGCTGTGAAATATTAGATCAAGAATTGTAATTACATTCCCCTGTTAAACAGGGGCTGAAAAATTGGATCTAAGGCACTGGTGCCGTTGCCACAACACTGCAACCCCTCACAGATACTCTAGTTGGAGCACAGGAATGAGCCCTGCTGCAAAGTATTGCATCAAAAATTGTAATTACATGCCCCTGTTAAACAGGGGCTGAAAAATTGGGCCTTAGCCACTGGTAGCGATGCCCAGAACCAAAAATGTTCTTACAAGCTATCAGCATGAACATTGAGGAGGAAGAGGATTGTCACTCAGCATAACAGGATAGTCACTCAGCATCAGCATAGGCAGTCTTGAAGGGATCTCACATTTACAAAAAAATTATTCGGTTACGTCAGCATCAGGTGCTTGGTAGCTGGTGATCCAAGACTGATTAATTTTTATGAAGGTCAGCCGATCGACCGATTCGGTGGACAGGCGCACCCTGCAATCGGTTACAAAGCCTCCAGCAGCACTGAATGTGCATTCCGAAAGAACGCTGGATGCAGGACAGGCCAGTAGCTCAATTGCATACTGTGCAAGCTCTGGCCAGTGATCCATCCTCAAGACCCAGTAACCAAGAGGATTTTCGGTGGGAAAGGTGTCCAAGTCTGATCTTGCTCCTAAGTATTCCTGCACCATGTGAATCAGAAGGTAGCGATGGTTGCTGGAACCGATCATACCTTGGGGCTGCGGACTAAAAAATTGTCTGAACACATCGGTCAGATGGCCATCTTCTCCACCGCTCCTTCTGTGACTGACCGAAGCCTCAGCAACAAGTTGTCCAGGGGAACCAGGAAATTGTAACCTCCCAGGCTCTGGAAACGTGTTGCACAAACCTTTCTGCAAGGCCTTCCGAAGATGTTTCATCCTCTGCTCCCTCTGCGACGCCAAGATAAGGTTTGCAACCTTACCCTTGTAACGTGGATCAAGGAGGGTTGCCAGCCAGTAATGATCCCTCTACTTGATACCATGAATACGAGGATCCTTCTGCAGGCTTTGCAGGGTCAGGGAGGCCATGCAGCGTAGGTTTGCTGAGGCATTTGGTCCAGAGTCCTCTGGGTCACTAAGGACGATATGATCCGCAGCCACCTCCTCCCAGCCACGTACAAGTCCATGGGTTTCTTCGGACTGTAAATGATCCCTTGAAGACTGCTGCTGTGGCCCCACCTCCATGCTGACACAATCCTCCTCCTCCTTCTCTTCTTGTGTGATCAGCGGGCATGCAGGAACATTGTCTGGATAAAGGGGGTCTCGAGAGGTAAGGAAGTCCTCCTCTTCCGGCCTCTGTTCTGCCTCAAGTGCCCTGTCCATTATTCCATGCAGCGTGTGCTCCAACAGGTGGACAAGAGGGACAGTGTCACTGATGCATGCACTGTCACTGCTCACCATCCTCGTGGCCCCTCAAATGGTGACAGGACAGTGCATGCGTGGGGAAAAAAAAACAAGCTCCCCTGACCCTGTCCTGGTGCCATAGTCGCACAGGTACTCATTGATGGCCCTCTGCTGCGTGTGCAGCCGCTGCAGCATGGCCAAAGTTGAGTTCCACCTGGTGGGCATGTCACAGATGAGGCGGTTCTTGGGCAGGTAAATTTCGTTTGGAGGTCAGCCAGCCGAGATCTGGTATTATATGACCGGCGGAAATGGACACAGACTTTCCTGGTCTGCCTCAGGACATCCTGTAAGCCCGGGTACCTGCCCAAGAACCGCTGCACCACCAAGTTAAGGACGTGAGCCAAACAGGGCACATGGGTCAGTTGTCCCTGTCGGAGGGCAGAGAGGAAGTTTGTGCCATTGTCGCAAACCACCATTCCTGCCTTAAGCTGGCATGGCGTCAACAACCTCTGAGCCTGCTCCTGCAGAGCTGACAGAATCTCTGCCCCAGTGTGGCTCCTGTCCCCCAAGTACACCAGCTCAAGCACCGCATGGCATCTTTTTGCCTGCGTGCTTGCGTAGCCCCTTGAATGCCTACGGAGCACTGCTGGTTCCGAGGACAAAACACAGGAAGAAGTCATGGAGGAAGAAGAAGAGGAGGGGGTGGAGGAGGCGCGGTGAAAGATAGGTAACGTTCCTGTCCATGCCTGTTGGACCATGAGTCAGCGGTAATATGCACCTTACTGCTGACCGCCCTGTCCAGCGAGGCATGGACATTGCCGGTAGTGGAAGGCATGGACATTGCCTTCCACATGCCGTTAGAGAGCCGGAATCGCCTTCTGTGAAAAAAAGTGGCATTTGGGAACCTGCCACTGAGGTATCGCACATTCGACAAACTCACGAAAGGGGGCAGAGTCTACCAACTGAAAAGGCAGCAGTTGAAGTGCTAGCAATTTAGCCAAGCTAGCATTCAACCGCTGGGCATGTGGCTGGCTGGGAGTGAACTTCTTTCGCCGGTGAAGCAACTGGGGTAGGGAAATCTGTCTGCTAAAATCGGACGTTGGTGTACTGATAGCAGATTGCCCACAAGTACTTGAAAGTGGCACACCTAATTCTACACCTTCATTCCTCTCAGTGCAGGTTTCTGAGAGGACTGAAGGTATAGTGTGGTTGGAGATCCCAGCTGATGAGGAGGAGCAAGGAGAGGTCCGCCTTGTTCTTTGGTGTGGGTCTTTTAGGTAGTGTTGCCAACGGGCTGCATGGGAGCTCGACATATGTCTGATTAAGCATGTGGTACCCAAGCGCTTGATGTCTAGTCCACGCTTGATACGTTTGAGACATATGTTGCAAATAGCAACGGTGTGATCTGCTGCACACGTCTCAAAAAAGGCCCACACCAAAGAACTTTTGGAATAACGCGCGGATTCACCAGCGCCCTGCACTTGCAGAGCTCTGCGGTGTGATGCAGTTGGTTGGCTGCCCTTAAGCTGGCCCCTAGAGGGCATCCTGCCTTGTTGGAGATGTGCCTCCTCCTCCTCCTCCTCCGCCTCCTCCTCCTCTCTCCTATCTCCTATCAGGCACCCACGTAGAGTCAGTGAGCTCATCATCCCCTCCCTCCTCGTCACTGGAGCAAACCTGGGAGAACATGACTGCCAGTTTGTTGTCCTTCTTGGGCAACCCCTCTCTCTGGGCTCATGTTACTGCCTTCCTCAAGCTGGGTACCATCATCGGAGCCTTCGAAATGCTGCGCATCCTCCTGCAGCATGTACCCGACACTGTGGTTGAACAGTTCGGGGGACTCCTCCGGTGGGGATAGGGAAGGAGTAACTGATGATGACCTCGAGTCCAACGAATAGGCCGCTTTGGCACCTGCATTGGCAGCCAAGGTAGCCTGGGTGACAGAGGATGAGGAGGATGTGGACGGCTTGGTAATCCACTCTACCAACTCTTCGGCATGTTGTGGCTCAACACGGCCGGCTGCCAAGAAAAAGGACAAGCATGCCCCACAGCAACGTGCTGATGAGGATGCCCCATGTCCACTACCAGCACTGTTGCCTCTATACACAGAGCCTGCTTGACCTCTTTTATTGGCCTGTGACTGTCTGCCTCTCCTTGTTGGCCTTCCAGACATACTGTCTTTGATGTAATGGAATAGGTACACAAGGAATGGCCTGCAGTGAGATGTAGCTGCACAAAGCTTGTATATATACTGATTATACTGCAGCTAGCTGAATCGCCTGTCTACCTGTAGTACTATTAGAAAGAGAACACCTGCAATTGTCTGCAGTTAGCTTTAGTTGCACACTGCGCACAGGATACACTACACTGACTGAAAATACTGCAGCTGCCTGCCTGTGGTATTAGGAAGAGAACACCAACAATTGTCTGCAGTTAGCTTTAGTTGCACACTGTGCATAGGATACAGTGCACTGACTGAAAATACTGCAGCTGCCTGCCTGAGGTATTATTAGAAAGAGAACACCAGCAATTGTCTGCAGTTAGCTTTAGTTGCACACTGTGCACAGGATACAGTACATTGACTGAAAATACTGCAGCTGCCTGCCTGAGGAATTAATAGAAAGAGAACACCAGCAATTGTCTGCAGTTAGCTTTAGTTGCACACTGCACAGGTACACTGACTGAAAATACTACAGCTGCCTGCCTGAGGTATTATTAGAAAGAGAACACCAGCAATTGTCTGGAGTTAGCTTTAGTTGCACACTGTGCACAGGATACAGTACACTGACTGAAAATACTGCAGATGCCTGCCTGTAAGTTTATTAGGAAGAGAATAACAGGAACGGATCTAGCTAAACTGAATACAGTGTATATATATATATATATATATACACACACACAGACACAACATCTGGGATGCATATATATATACACAATACACTGACTGAAAATACTGCAGCTGCCTGCCTGAGGTATTATTAGAAAGAGAACACCAGCAATTGTCTGGAGTTAGCTTTAGTTGCACACTGTGCACAGGATACAGTACACTGACTGAAAATACTGCAGATGCCTGCCTGTAAGTTTATTAGGAAGAGAATAACAGGAACGGATCTAGCTAAACTGAATACAGTGTATATATATATATATATATATATACACACACACACAGACACAACATCTGGGATGCATATATATATACACAATACACTGACTGAAAATACTGCAGCTGCCTGCCTGAGGTATTATTAGAAAGAGAACACCAGCAATTGTCTGGAGTTAGCTTTAGTTGCACACTGTGCACAGGATACAGTACACTGACTGAAAATACTGCAGATGCCTGCCTGTGAGTTTATTAGGAAGAGAATAACAGGAACGGATCTAGCTAAACTGAATACAGTGTATATATATATATATATATATACACACACACACAGACACAACATCTGGGATGCATATATATATATACACAATACACTGACTGAAAATACTGCAGCTGCCTGCCTGAGGTATTATTAGAAAGAGAACACCAGCAATTGTCTGCAGTTAGCTTTAGTTGCACACTGCACAGGATACAGTACACTGACTGAAAATACTACAGCTGCCTGCCTGAGGTATTATTAGAAAGAGAACACCAGCAATTGTCTGCAGTTAGCTTTAGTTGCACACTGCACAGGATACAGTACACTGACTGAAAATACTGCAGCTGCCTGCCTGTAAGTATATTAGGAAGAGAATAACAGGAACGGATCTAGCTAAACTGAATACAGTGTAAGTGTATATGTGTATATATATATATATACAGTGGGGACGGAAAGTATTCAGACCCCCTTAAAATCTTCACGCTTTGTTATATTGCAGCCATTTGCTAAAATCATTTACCGTATATACTCGAGTATAAGTGGTTCTGAGTATAAGTCGAGGCCCTAATTTAGCACACAAAAAAATGGGAAAACTTATTGACTCGAGTATAAGACGAGGGTGAGAAATGCACAGCTACTGTAAGTGGAAAAGAGGGTCAACAATGCCCATTTGCAGCATCACTGTGCCCATTTGCATGCCTCACTGTACCCATTTGCAGCCATAGGTCCCCTGAACTTCAAACTCGGTAGTTAAGGGTTCCTAGATGCCCCCTAGCTGCAGCCAAAATTTGGGGTCTCTGAACCCAAAGGGTCCCGAAATGACATTGCTGCAGATGGACACAGTTGACCGAATTAGGGGCCCCGTATCTCAGGGCCACTTAGTGCTAGGAACCCCAAATTTGGTGTGCAAACCCAGTGGAACTGGCACCATATAATTTCCAAAGCTGTGGTTTCTAGCACTAAGTGGCCCCGAGATACAGGGCCCCAAAAATCAGTTCAGAAAATGTCAAGCACTTTTCTGCAGCAGAGAATGACATTTTCCAAACCGGTTTTGGGGCCCCGTATCTCAGGGCCACTTGGTGCTAGGAACCCCAGCTTTGGATATGTTATCGTACCAGTTCAACTGGGTTTGCACACCAAATATGGGGTTCCTAGCTCCAAGTGGCCCTGAGATATGGGGCCCCAAAATCGGTTCAGAAAATGTCAAGCACTTTTCTGCAGCATAGAATTACATTTTCCGAACCGATTTTGGGGCCCCGTATCTCGGGGCCACTTCAGCTTTGGATATGTTGTGGTACCAGTTCCACTGGGTATCCACACCAAATTTGGGGTTCCTAACACCAAGTGACCCCGAGATACGGGGCCCCAAATTCGGTTCGGAAAATGAATTTTTTTGCTGCAGAAAAGTGCTTGACTCCAGTATAAGTCGAGGGGGGCACTTTCAGCACAAAAAAATGTGCTGAAAAATTCGACTTATACACGAGTATATACGGTAAGTTCATTTTTTTTCCTCATTAATGTACACACAGCACCCCATATTGACAGAAAAACACAAAGTTGTTGACATTTTTGCAGATTTATTAAGAAAAACTGAAATATCACATGGTCTTCAGTATTTAGACCCTTTGCTGTGACACTTGTATATTTAACTCAGGTGCTATGCATTCTTCTGATCATCCTTGAGATGGTTCTACACCTTCATCTGAGTCCAGCTGTGTTTGATTATACTGATTGGACTTGATTAGGAAAGCCATACACCTGTCTATATAAGACCTTACAGCTCACAGTGCATGTCAGAGCAAATGAGAATCATGAGGTCAAAGGAACTGCCTGAAGAGCTCAGAGACAGAATTGTGGCAAGGCACAGATCTGCCCAAGGTTACAAAAAAATTTCTGCTGCACTTAAGGTTCCTAAGAGCACAGTGGCCTCCATAATCTTTAAATGGAAGATGTTTGGGATGACCAGAACCCTTCCTAGAGCTGGCCGTCCGGCCAAACTGAGCTATCAGGAGAGCCTTGGTGAGAGAGGTAAAGAAGAACCCAAAGATCACTGTGGCTGAGCTCCAGAGATGCAGTCGGGGGATGGGAGAAAGTTGTAGAAAGTCAACCATCACTGCAGCCCTCCACCAGTCAGGGCTTTATGGCAGAGTGGCCCGACGGAAGCCTTTTCTCAGTGCAAGACACATGAAAGCTCGCATGGAGTTTGCTAAAAAAAACACCTGAAGGACTCCAAGATGGTGAGAAATAAGATTCTTTGGTCTGATGAGACCAAGATAGAACTTTTTGGCCTTAATTCTAAGTGGTATGTGTGGAGAAAACCAGGCACTGCTCATCACCTGTCCAATACAGTCCCAACAGTGAAGCATGGTGGTGGCAGAATCATGCTGTGGGGGTGTTTTTCAGCTGCAGGGACAGCACGGCTGGTTGCAATCGAGGGAAAGATGAATGCGGAAAAGTACAGGGTTATCCTGGACGAAAACCTTCTCCAGAGTGTTCAGGACCTCAGACTGGGCCAAAGGTTTACCTTCCAACAAGACAATGACCCTAAGCACACAGTCACTCCGTGACTGTTCTTGAATGGCCCAGCCAGAGCCCTGACTTAAACCCAATTGAGCATCTCTGAAGAGACCTAATGATGGCTGTCCATCAACATTTATCATCCAACCTGACAGAACTGGAGAGGATCTGCAAGGAGGAATGGCAGAGGATCCCCAAATCCAGGTGTGAAAAACTTGTTGCATCTTTCCCAAAAAGACTCATGGCTGTATTAGATCAAAAGGGTGCTTCTACTAAATACTGAGCAAAGGGTCTGAATACTTAGGACCATGTGATATTTCAGTTTTTCTTTTTTTTTAAATCTGCAAAAATGTCAACAATTCTGTGTTTTTCTGTCAATATGGGGTGCTGTGTGTACATTAATGTGGAAAAAAATTAACTTAAATGATTTTAGCAAATGGCTGCAATATAACAAAGAGTGAAAAATTTAAGGGGGTCTGAATACTTTCCGTCCCCACTGTGTATATATATATATATATATATATATATATATATATATATATATATATATACACATACATATATATACATACAACACCTGGGATGCATATATATACACAATACATTGACTGCAGATAACTGACTCGCTTGCCTGCTCTATCTAACACAAATGAAATGACACTGTCTCTCTCTCTCTCAATGCCGTAACACACTACACAGGGCTGACATGCAGGCGGCCTTATATAGTGTGGGGCGTGTACTAAATCCCCTGAGGCATAATTGGCCAAAGCCACCCTGCCTTTGGCCAATTATGGCTCTCCGTTCTTACCGCGCTGTGATTGGCCAAAGCATGCGGGTCATAGTGCATGCTTGGCCAATCATCAGCCAGCAATGCACTGCGATGCCGCAGTGAATTATCGGCGTGACGCGCCATTCGAATTTGGTGTGAACGGCCCATAATGTTTGTAATTCGACGGTCGAATGGCCTATGTTCGACTCGAAGCTCATCCCTACTTACCAGCCGGTTACTGGCTCTTTAGTAAGGATGGGCTGCACCTTAATGGGGATGGTACAGCCCTATTGGGAAGAAAGATGGCCACAAAGTTGGAGGGGCTATTAAACTAGGCATGGGGGGGGGCAGAGGAAGCAATATAGTCAGCAGTGAGCAAAGGACAGAGGGTAATAGTAGCGTTAGCAGGGATAATACAGCTGTAACTTCTAATCCTGGGGTGAATGAAAGGGCAATTCTAAAACAAAGCCGGAGGAAAATTAAGGGGAATTTAATATGCACCCATACAATGTTGAGAGGAGTACACACAAATGCTAGGAGCCTAGCTAAAAAAAATGGAGGAACTGGAGCTGTTATTACACGAGGAGGACTTAGACTTTGTGGGAATAACTGAAACTTATTGGCACAAATTGGCTGGCAAATATCCAGGGGTATTACTTGTTTCAGAAAGACAGGGAAGGTAGAAGAGGGGGAGGGGTGTGTCTATATGTAAAAAATTATGTAAGGGTGGCAGAGAGGAGCGACATTGTGAATGGGATAAGGGGGAGGTGGAATCAGTATTAGTGGAACTTCACAGACAAGAAGTAAGTGGGAAATTAATAGTGGGGGTATGCCCCCCCCCCCCCCAAGCTAAAGGAGGAGGAAGAGCTGGGCCTGCTATCACAGTTGGAAACAGCAGCAAGACAGGGGAATGTTATCATAATGGGGGACTTCAATTATACTGATATTGACTGGGCAGAGGGGACATCTTACTCAGTAAAGGCCCATCATTTCATGAATGTCTTACAAGACAACTTCATGTCCCAATTGGTAGATTCCCCAACTAGGAAGAATGTCCTGCTAGATTTATTAATTATGAATGATCCAAGTCTGATCTCAGATGTGGAAATATGGGAAAACTTAGAATTTAGCAATCATAGAATGATTACATTTAAAGTAAAACATAGAAAAAGGAGGCACGAGGGTAACACAAGAACACTAAATTTCAAACGAGACAATTTTTCTAACCTGCATTACTACATGACATCAATTGGAACCAAATCCTGGAAACATTGAACATGGAAGGAAAATGGGAATGCTTAAGAGGATATTAAACAAAGGTATCACACAGTGCATTCCAATGGGCAATAAATATAGAAGAGCGAAGGTTAAACTTGAGTGGCTAAACCGTAATGTAAAAAGCCTCATTAAAGAGAAAAAAAGAGCCTTTAAAAAATATAAAGGGGAAGGGTCGCAGTCAGCATTCAAACACTACAAGGAATGCAGTAAGAAGTGTAAGATCGTAATAAGGGCAGCCAAAAAAGATTACAAAACACATAGTGGAGGAGAGTAAAAAAAATCCAAAGACATTTTTTAGATACATTAACAGTAAAAAGGCAACATCAGAGCATATTGCCCACATAAAACATGAGGAAGGGAGGATGGTTACAGGTGACACAGAGATGGCCACTGTACTAAATGCCTTCTTCTCCTCAGTTTTTACACAGGAAAGGAAGGGGTATACTGACCGCGGAAGTACTGTTGGTGACACTTCACAGGGCATACCCTTGTGTCTAACAGAGGCCAGAGTGAGGGAAAGACTAGATAAACTTAATGCAAATAAATCACAAGGACCTGATGGCTTACACCCGAGAGTCCTCAGAGAACTCAGTCAGGTTATAGCCAGACCATTGTTCCTAATCTTTGTGGACAGCATACTGACAGGATTGGTACCAGCTGATTGGAAAAAAGCCAATTTGGTACCAATATTCAAAAAAGGACAGAGACAAATCCCTGGGAACTACAGGCCAGTTAACTTAACATCAATCATTGGTAAATTATTGGAGGGGATGATAAGGGACTATATCCAAGAATTTACTGAGGAAAAAAAAATATCTTAAGTAGTCATCAGCATGAGTTTAGGAAAGGTTGTTCTTGCCAGACCAATTTGTTAACATTCTACGAGGAAGTGAGCTGCCATCTAGACAGGGGAAGGCCCGTGCATTTAGTCTACTGTATTTTGCAAAGGCATTCGACACAGTCCCCCATAAGCTCTTAAATTCTACAAGCTGAGTTCTGCAGGCGTGGACTATAAGGTTTGTTCTTGGGTTAAAAACTGGTTACAGGGGCGTGTCCACAGGGTAGTGATAAATAATGTGTACTCAGACTAGCTAATCTGGATTGGTAAGTGGGGTGCCCCAGGGTTCTGTCTTGGGACCAATTCTATTCAATTTATTCATAAATGATATAGAGGATGGATAAATAGCTCAAGCTCAGTTTTTGTGGATGACACAAGATTAAGCAGGGCAATAACGTCACATCAAGATATAAAGATTTTACAGAAAGACTTGAACAAAATAATGGAGTGGGCAACTACATGGTAAATTACGATTAAATTACGATTAATGTGGAGAAATGTAAAGTAATGCACTTGAAAAAAAACATAAATGCAAACTACTCACTAGGGGGGAGAACAGATGGGGGAATCAAGGATGGAGAAAGATCTGGGGTCCTAGTAGGTGACAGATTGAGCAATAGCATGCAATGTCAAGCTGCAGCTACCAAAGTAGGCAGAATATTAGCATGCATAAAAAAGGGATATACTCCACAGATAGAACAATGATCTTCCCACTTTATAAAACATCGGTTAGAGAGTATTCTGGAGTATTCTGTCCAGTTCTGGTCATGAGTCCTCAGAAGGGATGTGCTGGAACTGGAGAGAGTCCAAAGAAGAGTAACAAAACTAATAAGGGGACTGGAGAACCTCAATTATGAGAAAAGACTGCAAACACAAAATGTATTCTCGCTGGAGAAAAGACGCTCAATGGCCTCAATGGCGATCCCAGCATAGGAAAAAAAAATTCAGTCTCAAGGAGTGTAAGAGGACAAGGGGCCACACATTGAGATTGGAAGAAAAGCGGTTTAACCTTAAACTGCAAAGGGGGTTTCTCACTGTCAGGGCAATAAGGATTGAAAAAAAAGAAGATTGGTCGCATACCATGGAAGGAAGAACATCTGTAGAATAGTTACTTTATTGTCAAAGTGCCAAAGGATGTAGACAGGAAGTTACAGGAACATTGGTAGACCGGTTTCACACAGATAACTCAAGCACGAGTTATCTGTGTGAAACTGGTCTACCAATGTTCCTGTAAGGTCCTGTCTACGTCCTTTGGCGCTTTGACAATAAAGTAACTATTCTACAGAAATTCTTCCATCCATGGTGTGCGACCAATCTTCTTTTTTTCAATTACTATTGACGGTGGTGAGCCGGGGCCAGCACCCACGAGGAAATCTTTATCCACAGTCTGGGCGGTGTTACTCTTTTAGGGCAATAAGGATGTGGAACTCTCTTCCACAATTGGTTGTGGCGGCGGGGAGTATTGACAGTTTTAAGAGACTCTTAGATGTGCATCTTGAGGAACACGACATGCAGGGATATGGAAAATAATTATAGACACTGACACACGGGCACCTACACAGGTTGAACTGGATGGACTATTGTCGTTATTCGACCTTACCTACTATGATACGTCTTGTCAAGCATGTGGCGGCCAAGCGGCTGGTGTTCTGGCCACACTTGATCCGCTTCAGAGATTGTAAACAGCAACGCTGCGGTCTGCTGAACATTTGTTGAAAAAAAGCCCACACCAATGAACTTTTGGAAGTCAGCAGGGAGTCAGCAGTGTCCTGTACCTGTGGTGCTCTGTGGTGTAATGCAATAGGGTGGCTGCCCTTAAGCCGGCCTCTGGAGGACATCCTGCCTCGTTGGAGTTGTGCCCTTTCCTCCCCCTCACTTTCCTCCTCTGTTCTCTCAGGCACACAAGTACAGTCAGTGACCTCATCATCCCCTCCCTCCTTGTCACTGGAGCAACCTTGTCAGTATGCTGTAGCTGGGGGAACATGACTGTTAGTTTCTTGTCCTTCTGTGGGACCCCCTCTCTCTAGGCTTATGTTACTCCCTTCCTCACCCTGGGAACCAACATCGCAGCATTCAAATTGTTGTGCATCTTCCAGTAGCATGTAATCGATACTATGATCAAATATATCTGGTGACTCCTCCATGCATGATGGTGGGGCTACGGAAAGAGTAGCCGTGGACAAGGAGCCGGTGGAATAGGTTAAGTAAAAATAGGATAAGTAAAAAAAAAAAACACACTCATGATGCAGAAGGAAGACCACCTGTGACTCAGAAGAAGGAGCAGCAATTCTGGAGAAATTATTTTTACTTTTGCTGGAAAAAAGAAACGCAGAAAGAGAAACATCTGCGCCGCAAAAGGGGGACAGCAATTATGCCCTAAATATTCTTAGTGCTGCTGCGCCGCCAAAAAAAAAAAAAAAAGTATACCACTGCTGTGCTGTCGCAGAAGGAATAACACCTACGACACAGAGGGGGAGTACTAATAATGCAGCAACATACAAGATACTGCAAAAAAAAAATAAAAAAAAAAAAAAAAAAAGGTGACACACCGACACTTCAGTAGCACCACAACTTCACTTTACATATGACATTTAAAAATACCAACTATTGTTTATCATAAGCTTCGCTGGTTTAACCAAGCCCACCCAGCGTTTTTTGTGGCTAATGCATCCTTCAACTACAAGAGAATCGCAAAGTTAGGCATAGTTAGATGGAGAAATGTGAAGTATGTTTGGTTGGACAGGAGTAAATACCTTCACATGAATGCAATATGGCACTCACATTACTTTGGGAATTATCAATCTGGATTCTGGAGGTCTTTTTCCCCCTTGGTCTTTTTCGTGGTGAATAATTGTGATGTCTACAAAGGGAAAATAAAGAAGATGCTTATTTCAAGCAGAAATTCCTTCAAACAACACTAGGCGCATATTTGAAATAAACTAGGTACATAGTACTTGTGAGAGCATTTGAAGACATGCATTTTAGGATTGAACAGAAACTATTATGACTTACCTTGAGAACATGCTTTCTTGTTCCCATGTCTTGCTCCTAGCTCAATTTGGGATGTAACATCTATTGGATGCAATAAAAACCTGTTAGTCCCAAATTCTGGACATATGCATGTGGCGGTAAGAAGAATAACTACATACTTACGTAGCACTGACCCCCGAAGGAGCTGCTGATATTTGATTGGGTCTGTACTCTGCTTTAACACCCCCAATGACTTGACTCAATCCCCTTTGAAACAGCTGTGGGGCAGTGTTAGTGTGAAGCTAATAATAAAGGATAACCCCACAATGTACATTATAATAACAGTATACCTTTGTTATTACCTGTGTACCCGATGTTCCACCTGCTAGAAAAGGAACAACACTCCACACAAGCTGTACTCAACCAGAACCGTAACTTTATTTTAAGGTGGTATAAAAGCAATATTACAATATTTGGTCTGTCACACAAACATAGTGTAACAACCCAATAAGTACACACAATAATTGGTACACATCAAATTAAATCACATGGTCTTTGGAAGTGCGTCTCCAAGTGGGACTAATGCCAGAATGGGAAATACCTTAATTCTGGGCACCTTCCCACTTCCAGTGCGCCCTTGTAACACAGTAAGACAATGTTAATAGATAAAGCACAAATGCAATCCCTAGGGAGCTCCCCCTGCTTTAGAGTGTATACTCTCTATTAACCAGAAATAGGATGCAAGGCCTAGTAATGAAAGAGGCAGTCTTTTCTTTGTCTTCTGTCTTCTGCTAGCTATTTATGAATTGTAATCCAATGGTTAAATAAACCAGGGTTAGATAAAGTAGATGCTGAAGATTATTCTTGTAGTGTAGTAACCTGTAACTCTCTCCGATGCAATTAACTTTGTGTAACATAGTGTTAATAGTGCAGTGAAGGGTAGGCTTGAGGCCTATTTGAACTCAGTCTCTATTTCCTTCAATCCTCCTGTGTGGGACTACAGGTCCCAGCACACTGTGTCCCAGATTCAGGTGTGTAAAAGTGTGTTAAAAAAACTTCGGGCAGCAGCCCTCTCACCCAACCAGTTCTGTGTAGTAAGACAGCTCCGCTCCGGTGCACTTGGTCTTGCTTCCCGTCGGCTGGCGCCGTTATACCGCTCCGCAAGATGAACCGAGACCCTCTGATGTCTCTGAAAGTCGTATCTGGATCCTTCTCAGTTCTGTCCCAGCGTCTCTACAGCTCACTGTTGCACAGCAGAGGCGCTGATTGTGCGTCTCCGCAGTAGGTGTAGGCCGCGCTCTCTGGAACACCTCTGCACAGGTCCTTACAGGCAAGCCATGCGTCCATAAGAGAGCTAAGATGGCTGCCGTGGGCCCTTTTATAGCCTACCCAGGATGCATTTCAGTACTGAGTGTTGCTGGGTAAAATCACTCAGTATTATGGGTAGGTAGGTTAATGTGAAAAGTAAATAAACAGTCACTTCCTGTCATATTTTCTCACATTCTTGAAAGACTAAAACAAAATCAAGTCCATTCACCAATGTGGCCACTAGATGGTGCCACATACTAAAATATACTGTTCATAGGTTAACATTGTATTACAATTAGTAGGCAAAAATGCTGGCGCTACATACTCCCCCTGCTTTGAGTCTTTGGTCCCCAAAGATATTTAGGATCTTATTCCTATTACACGTTTTTGCCTCTAGGCGATTGCATAATACCAACAGGCAGGGGCATTGCTAGGTCTACAAAAGATCTGGGGCTAGAGCCCATAGCAGCGAAGTAAAGAAAGTCATACGCTTGGGTGGGCATACATATGTATATAATATACATGTGTGTGTGTGTATATATATTATATATATATATATATATATATATATATATATATATATATATATATATATATATATATATATATAATATTGTTACATATCTGCATGCATTGAAAATATTGGAGCACCATCACAAGGATTTGACTTGCTGCATATCTTGAATTGACTTCATTGATGAATTACTATTATTAATGCACTTGAATGAGTAAACATATGTTTAAAATACAGTATATGCACTTTAAGCACTATTCACTTTATTAATATTTGCATTAAAATTTATTGCCCAGCATTATTTGTTGATTCTTTTTCTTCTATTGTTTATACACAGTTTTGGAATTTTTTTTACAGTGTATAGCGCAGCCAGTTATAAAGCATTGCTCACAAAGCCAGATATAAAGCAGTACTCTTTTATAACTGACTTTGTAGGAAATGCATTATATCTGGCTTAGTGATAAATACTTTGTAACTGGCTTTGTAAAAAAATGCTTTATAAAACTGGCTTTGCAGTACTCACAAAGCCAATTATAAAGCATTGCTCACAAAGCCAGATATAAAGCATTGCTCACAAAGCCAGATATAAAGCATTTCTCACAAAGCCAGTACATTGTGAGCAGGTGGGGACAGTATAGGGTGGGCAGGAGGGTACAGTACAGGGTTGGTAGCAGGGTACAGTGCAGGGCGGGCAGGAGAGCACAGTGCAGGGCGGGCAGAAGGGGAACAGTGCAGAGAAGGCAGGAGGGTGCAAGGCGGGCAGGAGGGTACAGTGCAGGGCGGGCAGGAGGGTACAGTACAGGGTGGGCAGGAAGGTGCAGGGCAGGCAGAAGGGTACAGTGCAGGGCGGGCAGGAGGGTACAGTGCAGGGCGGGCAGGAGGGTACAGTGCAGGGCGGGGAGAATGGTACAGTGCAAGGAAGGCAGGAGGTTACAGTACAGGGTGGGCAGGAAGGTGCAGGGGAAGGCAGGAGGGTACAGTGCAGGGCGGGCAGGAGGGTATAGTGCGGGGCGGGCAGGAGGGTACAGTACAGGGAAAGCAGGAGGGTACAGTGCAGTGAAGGCTTCAGGGTACAGTACAGGCCAGGCTGGGCAGGTGGGTGCAGAGCGGGCGGGGGGGGGGGCACAGTGCAGGGCAAGTGGGGAGGGCAGAGTACAGAGTGGACAGTAATGTATAATACAGCACTGTTCTGACTAGAGGGGGGAGATGGAGGAGGGAGAATATAGCAGAGCCTGCTCCTCCAAGCTCTCTTCTCTTTACTGCTGTCACTTCTGTCCCAACTTTACTGTTCACTGTAGTTCAATGCCAGGCTGCCACCACCCCGATCCCCCCTCTCCCTCTCCCCCTGTCCTGGACCTGAGCATTCCTTTCTGCTCAGGCACTGTCTGTGTCTCTTTGCTGACCTTATCCCAGGGGAGCATTTCATCAGGAAACTTGTTAGGGATGCAGAGCTTTGTGACCTGGAACAGGCAAAATATCTAGGAGTAAAGTGACCATCTGTAGGGCAAAGGCATCCAGAACTCCTACATGCAGCTCCAGGTGCTCTGCTCTCATGCCTCTCAACCGAGGGGGGAGAGATAACACTCTTATCTCTCACTTGTGCACTCAGTCCGCTGGCCGTATGCTCTCTGCAAGCAGTAGGGGAGTGGACCCCTCCCTGTGTGCACTTTGAGCTGCATTAGGCAGGGGCAGGAAAATACTTGACTCCCGAGATTTTTAAGCACAGCAGCTCTCCGCCCCTGTAGTGACACCACTGCTTACACAACCAACCTGTAAAAAAAAACCCCATCCACAGCCAACATGGTCTCTCCTTCAGCTAGTCGCGTGGCTACTTAGTTATAAGCAGTGCTCAGAAACAACAGATGAACACTCAACATACAGAAGGCTGGCCATGACCCAGATGTGTCAAGGGGTGAGATGGGGTTTCTTCTCATCAAATCTGTGGTGAGAAGGTCAGACTCTCTTGACAACCCTTGAGGGGTGAGAACAACTTCTGTGGAACTCTCATCCAACACATCACAGGTTGATCTCTTGAGTTCGGAAATGATTCTTCGTTTCCTCTGATTCCTTGACTCAGACACGGTAGGCTCACTAGCCTTCTCTTTCCATTCAATTACTTCTGTCTTGGATTTTTCTCCATCCACTGTGGAAAAAGTAGACACTTCCAACCCTTCTTCTGGCAGTGAGGGTAGAGGGTCACATCTGGGGACAACAGGGGCTAACAGCCACTTCACCAAATCTGTGTTGGTCCCAACGATCAACGAACTTCTTGAGGACCCCCGCAGTAAATGGCCAGTGTCTCAAAGCTCTGAGGCTTCCCAGCCCTCAATGAATCACACCACAACTTGATCCACAGACATCCATCACAAGGGTAATCTTCTGCTTGAATACCCTGAACCTTTAAGTCTTCCAACTTTTCCAAGGGCAGGTATGACAGGTACCTGCTGTAAAAGTCTCTGGTCAGCAGGGTAACCTGGGCACCTGTATCAAGAATGGCTCTGGTATAGATCCCTTCAACCAGAACAGGCACTATAGGCAGAGAGCCTACCAACTGGTCAGGAGGCCTATTGGGAACATCTGGAGCAGACGATTCGCATGATTGAACTCGTGCTCCCCTCAGCTTCCAGCATTGAGGGTGCCGCTTCTGGCTTCGTTTTGCAGGCCGACAAGCACCTCTCACTGGGACGGCATAAACTGCAGGTGTTCTCCATTGCTCCTATTCGGATTCAGAGAAAGTTCTTCTTGAAGGCCCAGATCTTCTCTCCATCCTTGGGTCACTTCTCTGAGGTCCATGGCTCTCTTCTGTCTCCCTTCATGGGCTAGGACATACTCGCTGGTAGTGACCTACACCTCCACAGTTTCAACAGATGTCTGGATTCGTGGACTTCTGGCCGGACATCCCAGTACATTCTGTCATCAATTTGTTCATCATTTCTGCCATCTGGGACACTTGCATCTTCAATGCAGCTATCTCAGACATGAGATCCAATGACTCGGGCAACATCCCCATTATCTTGGACATCTGAGTCTTCAGACCTTTAATCTCTGAGTCTCTATCAGCTGCGCTGGCCACTCTGACTCCAACAACAGATTCAGACTTTTGACTCTTCTTCTTTTCCCTTTCCATCTCCATGTTGTTCATTAGTTCCCTCTATGAGTGCCTCATCTGAAATGAAGGGATCGTCCAAATACTGTCGTAGTTGGAACTTGATGTAATCACTCCTCAGTCTGCTATGTAGACTCATCCCATTCGTGCCAGAAGAGGACAAAGCAGCAGTAGTTGGAACAATCATCAATTCCAGACTCGACTACGCAAACTCCCTCTACATAGGACTACCCCAATATCAGCTTGCGCGCTTACAACTCATCCAAAACACGGCGGCAAGACTGTTAACAGGAAAAAAACCCTGGGAATCCATCTCCCCTTCCCTGAGGAGCCTACATTGGCTAACCGTAAAGAATCGTATCACTTTCAAGACCCTCTGCCTCACCCACAAATGTATACAAGGAAACGCTCCTCAATACCTATGAGAGAAAATAAAACGCTACACACCCAATCGCAGTCTTCGATCTTCTAACCATAACCTCCTCCTTATTCCAAAAACCCGCTACAAAACAAAGGGAGAACAAAGATTCGCAGTCCAAGGACCACAGCTATGGAACGCTCTGCCTACTCACATTCGCATGGAAGAAAACCATCAGGCCTTCAGAAAGGAAAAAAGTTTTAAAAACGTCTGTTTTTTCGGGAGCAGTGATTTTAATGATGCTTAAAGTGAAAAAAAAGTGAAATATTCCTTTAAATATTGTACCTAGGGGGTGTCTATAGTATGCCTGTAAAGTGGCACGTGTTTCCCGTGCTTAGAACAGTCCCTGCACAACATGACATTTTTAAAGGAATAAAAGTCATTTAAAACTGCTTGCGGCTTTAATGTAATGTCGGGTCCCGGCAATATGGATGAAAATCAGTGAGACAAATGGCATGGGTACCCCCCTACCCCAGTCCATTACCAAGCCGTTTGGGTCTTGTATGGATATTAAGGGGAACCCCGCACTCAAATTAAAAAAAGGAAAGGCGTGGGGCCCCCCAGGCCCTATATACTCTGAACAGCAGTATACAGGCGGTGCAAACAAGACAGGGACTGTAGGTTTGTTGTTAAGTAGAATCTGTTTGTAATTTTGAACTGGTACATTTTTAAAGTGTAGCTCCAGCCAAAAAAATCTATTTTTAAGCTTTTCGTAAAACATAGGGAAGGGTTATCACCCCTGTAACATTTGTTCTGCTGTCTGTGCACCTCTTCAGAAGATTTCACCTCACTTTCTGTCCCAATGACAAATGTTTTTTGAAAATTTTGGGTTTTTATTGAAACAAGGATTGGTGATAAAGCATCAGTGGAGAGGAGACACGTTTTTCCCATATTAACTCTTATGCCGCGTACACACGGTCGGACTTTCTAGAAAGCTAGGTCCGACGTACTTGCCGCCAGACTTCCGGCGGACTACCGCCGGACTTTCTGAACGGCCGGACTTGCCTACACACGGTCGGACCTTCCGGAATCCGGTCTTCCCGACGGACTTCCGCCGGACTTTCAGAATGAACGGACTTTCCCACACACGGACAAGTCCGTTCATTTTGAACGTGACTCGGGTACGACGGGACTAGAAAAGGAATTCAATCTCGCCGCTTTTTTTGGCGAGATTGAAACCTTGCGAGGCCCGTCGCAGGCCCTTAGGTCTGGTATGGAACTTTAAGGGGAACCCCCTACGCCGAAAAACCGGCGTGGGGGTCCCCCCCAAAATCCATACCAGACCCCGATCCGAGCACGCAGCCCGGCCGGTCAGGAAAGGGGGTGGGGACGAGCGAGCGCCCCCCCCCCTCCTGAACCGTACCAGGCCGCATGCCCTCAACATGGGGGGGTGCTTTGGGGGAGGGGGCGCCTTACGGTGCCCCCCCCACCACAAAGCACCTTGTCCCCATGTTGATGAGGACAAGGGCCTCTTCCCGACAACCCTGGCCGTTGGTTGTCGGGGTCTGCGGGCGGGGGGCTTATCGGAATCCGGGAGACCCCTATAATAAGAGGGCCCCCAGATCCCGGCCCCCCACCCTATGTGAATGAATATGGGGTACATGGTACCCCTACCCATTCACCTAGGTAAAAAGTGTTAATAATAAAACACAACACAGGTTTTTAAAATAATTTATTAAACAGCTCCGGGGGGGGGTCTTCTTCCGTCTTCGGGGGTCCCTCCGGTTCATCTTCTCCCGGCGTCCGTTTGGTTCTTCTCCGCTCTCCGGCCTCTTCTCCCGGTGTCCCAGGTCTTCGGCCGGCCCCTCCACTGTCTTCATGTAGCTCTATTGCCAGCGGAGGTCCGGACTTCTGGGCTTCTGGGCTTCTTGTCTTCTCTTCTCTTCTCTTCCCCCAGATGTTGACACGACGCTCTCTCCGGCTGGACTGGTCTCTGAGGGCTGCGTTGTGACTTATATAGGCGGAGACCCCGCCCCCATATGATGTCACAGTCCCTGGGCATGCTGGGACTGTGACGTTTTAGGGGGCGTGGTCGACCAAAGTCCAACGGACGCCGACAGACTAAAGCTGGCTGGTAATCCGATCGTGTGTGGGCTTCTCCGGACTTTCAGCGGACTTTTTCAGCCTCAAATCCGACGGACTTTAGATTTGAAACATGCTTCAAATCTTTACGTCGTAACTACGACGGACCCCGAAATCCGCTCGTCTGTGTGCTAGTCCGACGGACAAAAACCCACGCTAGGGCAGCTATTGGCTACTGGCTATGAACTTCCTTATTTTAGTCCGGTGTACGTCATCACGTACAAATCCGTCGGACTTTTGTGTGGTCGTGTGTAGGCAAGTCCGTTCGTTAGAAAGTCTGCCGCAAGTCCGCCGCAAGTCCGCCGAAAGTCTGCCGGAAGTCTGTCGGACAGGCTGTCTGACTTTTGTAGACGAAAAGTCCGACCGTGTGTACGCCCCATTAGGTTTTGGTGTTGCCACAACACTGTAAGCCCTCACAGTTACTCTTGGTGGGCGCAGGAACGGGCTCTGCTGTGAAATATTAGATCAAGAATTGTAATTACATACCCCTGTTGAACAGGGGCAGAAAAATTGGGCCTTTGGTGGTGGTGGTGTTGCCACAACACTAAGTCCTCACAGTTACTCTTGGTGGCAGCTGGAACGGGCCCTGCTGTGAAATATTAGATCAAGAATTGTAATTACATGCACCTGTTGAACAGGGGCAGAAAAATTGGGCCTTAGGCATTGGTGCCACAACACTGCAACCCCTCAAAGATACTCTAGTTGGAGCGCAGGAATGAGCCCTCCTGCAAAATATTGCATCAAAAATTGTAATTACACGCCCCTGTTAAACAGGGGCTGAAAAATTGGGCCTTAGGCACTGGTGCTGGTGTTACAACACTGCAACCCCTCACAGATACTCTAGTTGGAGTGCAGGAACAAGCCCTGCTGCAAAGAATTGAATCAAAAATTGTAATTACACGCCCCTGTTAAACAGGGGCTGAAAATGTGGGCCTTAGGCACTGGTGCTGGTGCCACAACACTGCAAGCCCTCACAAATACTCTAGTTGAGTGCAGCAACGAACACTCCTTGCAAAATATTGCATCAAAAATTGTAATTACACTCCCCTGTTAAACAGGGGCTGAAAAATTGGGCCTTAGCCACTGGTGGCGGCGCCCAGAACTAAAAATATTCTTACAAGCTATCAGCATGATCATTGAGGAGGAAGAGGATAGTCACTCAGCATAACAGGATAGTTAGCATCAGCATAGCATAGGCAGTCTTGAAGGGATCTGATATTTTAAAAAAAAATATTTGGTTACATCAGCATCAGATGCTTGGTAGCTGGTGGTGATCCAAGACTGATTCATTTTTATGAAGGTCAGTCGATCGACCGAGTCAGTGGACAGGCGCACCCTGTGATCGGTTACAAAACCTGCAGCAGCACTGAATGTGCGTTCCGAAAGAACGCTGGATGCAGGACAGGCCAGTAGCTCAATTGCATACTGTGCAAGCTCTGGCCAGTGATCCATCCTCAAGACCCAGTAACCCAGAGGATTTTCGGTGGGAAAGGTGTCCAAGTAAAAATTTTACCCCTAGGTATTCCTGCATCATGTAAAACAAACACTGGCGATGGTTGCTGGAACCGATCATACCTTGGGGCTGCGGACTAAAAAATTGTCTGAACGCATCGGTCAGACGGCCACCTTCTCCACTGCTCCTTCTTTGACTGACCGAAGCCTCAGTAACACGTTGTCCAGGAACAGGAATTTGTAACCTCCCAGTCTCTGGGAACGCGTTGCACAGACCTTTCTGCAAGGCCTCCCGAAGATGGGGCAGGGAAATTTGCCTGGTACAATCTGACATTGGCGTACCGATAGCAGATTGACCCCAAGTACTTGGCTGTGACACACCTAATTCTACACCTTCATTCCTCTCAGTGCAGGTCTCAGAGAGGTCTGAAGGTATACTGGGGTTGGAGATCCCAGCTGATGAGGAGCAAGGAGAGGTCCTCTTTGTTCTTTGGTGTGGGTCTTTTAGGTACGCTTGCCAACGAACTGCATGGCAGGTCAACATATGTCTGGTCAAGCATGTGGTGCCCAAGCGGGAGATGTTTTGGCCACACGAGATACACTTGAGACATATGTTGCAAATAGCAGCGGTGGGTTCTGATGCACTCGTCTCAAAAAAGGCCCACACCAAAGAACTTTTGGAATAACGCGCAGAGACAGCAGCGCCCTGCACATGTGGAGCTCTGCAGTGTGATGCAGTCGGTGT
Organism: Lithobates septentrionalis; assembly: GCA_037952835.1. NCBI lineage: Eukaryota > Metazoa > Chordata > Amphibia > Anura > Ranidae > Lithobates > Lithobates septentrionalis. Next base: position 581,764 of record JBBDGP010000217.1, on the reverse strand, counting down.
GCTGCCCTTAAGCTGGCCCCTGGAGGGCATCCTGCCTCGTTGGTGATGTGCCTCCTCCTCCACTCTCCTATCAGGCACCCACGTGGAGTCAGTGACCTTATCATCCCCTCCCTCCTCATCACTGGAGCAAAGCTGGCAGTATGCTGCAACTGGGGGAACATGACTGTCAGATTGCTGTCCTTCTTGGGCACACCCTCTCTCTGGGCTCACGTTACTGCCTTCCTCTAGCTGGGTACCATCATCGGAGCCTTCAAAATGCTGGGCATCCTCCTGGAGCATGTACCCGACACTGTGGTCAAACAGTTCGGGGGACTCCTCAGGAGGACATGGTGGGGCTAGGGAAGGAGTGACTGATGCCATTGAGCCAAGGGAAGAGGTCACGTTGGCAGCTGCTTTGCCAGACAAAGTACCCTGAGCCTGGGTGAGAGAGGATGAGGAGGATGAGGACAGCTTGGTCATTCACTCTACCAAGTCTTCCGCATGTTGCGGCTCAACACGGCCAGCTGCTGAAAAAAAGGACAAGCATATCCCACGGCCACGTGCTGATGAGGATGCACCGTCTCCACGACCAGCACTGTTGCCTCTATACACAGAGCTTGCTTGCCCTCTTTTATTGGCTTGTGACTGTCTTTCTCTCCTTGTTGGCCTTCCAGACATACTAATGGGCTGCAGTGAGATGTAGCTGCACAAAGCTGGGATGTATATATATACTGATACTGCAGCTAGCAGAATCAACTGCCTGCCTGTAGTATTATTAGTATGAGAACAGCAGCAATTGTCTTCAGGTAGCTTAGTCCTAAGTTCGCTTTTCCCCCCATTGCTTGCATTGATTAGGGATGGAGGTGCTCATGATTGTAGCCCATCGCTCTCTTATGGCGGATTCCTACCGGGTACGGCCGTAATTCAACATGCTTTATATGGAACGTTTATTGCACTGACAGTTCACATACTTTGATCATTTACCACTTTATACATTTTTTACTCCCTGTGGCCAGACTGGGTCTGTGTGACTCATTGTCGGTAGGTGGGCAGATGTCCTGTTTCCCGGGATCTGTGATGCATGCTGGTGTCCGCCCTCCTACCTCCCCTCACAGGGTTGGGGGTGGGTTGCTGGGCGGATCTTTCCACCGTGCATCGGCGCCACGCCCCCGGCACTGTGCATGTGACTTCCTTGGTTGGGCGTCGCACACACAGACGTCCGGTATATCAGCTGGGCTGACATGTGGTGAGCTTCTCTGGCGTTCGCCTAGGTTTTGCTCCACTGTGTCGTGTTTGCGTGACGCTGAGGGGGAGCTGGCGTTCCATGCTGGGGCTTCATCTCACTCCCTGCTTTATGGTATTCAGAGATGGTGCTGATACAACCTATGCACACCCTGATCCTCTCCTGTCTATGTGGTTTCAAACATCACATGCATTCTTCAAGGTAATCTTCCGGGTGCTTTTTTCAATCACCTTGGTGATATCCGCAGCTTATATCATCTCGTTTTTTTGTTACTTGTATCATCATAGATACATTTTATATATTTCCTACATTATAGAAGTCCCCTCCACTGCGGGGTGTTGGTGTGTGCGGTCCAGTGTTCCTCGTTGAGGTCCCCCTCTCAGCTCCCGGGCCAGGCTCCATGGCTTACCCCTGGCTTTGTTTTGTCGCACGGTCCCGGTTTTGGCTATCATGTGAGTAACCTTTTTGGCATGGCCCATTATGCCCAAATTTCCCCCTGCTCTGCTGATTTTGTAAGACCCATGACACTATATTGCTTCTCATACATTTTTTTATAGAATTTAGATGTATCTGGCTCCTGAAGAGTGGATTGAAGTCCATGAAATGCAGTGTCGGGCCTACCTTTGATGCATCGAACACACATTGACCAATTTTCAGATGTTTTTTACTTCACATGACTTTTATCTTGCTTGGGGGGATTAAGATGCATAATTGTACCTACCCATGTCCCATGGTTGTATATACATAGATTTATTGTCTATATGCGATTATTTTATGTCTAATGTATGCAATGCGTTTTTATGCCATGTTGATCATTGGTCCTTAATAAACATACATATGTTTGCACCTCTGTGAGTGTGATTGGGCTGCATCATGCGCATCTCATTCAAAGTCCCAACCTCCCCCCTCTTTTTCAGGTAGCTTTAGGTGCACACTGTGCAGAGGACGCAGTACACTAACTGTAAATACTGTACTGCCTGCCTGTGGTATTAATAGGAGCACAACAACAGCAATTGTCTTCAGGTAGCTTTAGGTGCACACTGTGCAGAGGACACAGTACACTAACTGTAAATACTGTAGCTGCCTGCCTGTGGTATTAATATACGATCAGAAGAACACCACCAATTTTATTCAGGTAGCTTTAGGTGCACACTGTGCAGAGGACACAGTACACTAACTGTAAATACTGTAGATGCCTGCCTGTGGTATTAATAGGAGCAGAACAACAGCAATTGTCTCCAGGTAGCTTTAGGTGCACACTGTGCAGAGGACGCACTACACTAACTGTAAATATTGTAGCTGCCTGCCTGTGGTATTAATAGGATCAGAAGAACACCACCAATTTTATTCAGGTAGCTTTAGGTGCACACTGTGCAGAGGACGCACTACACTAACTGTAAAAACTGTAGCTGCCTGCCTGTGGTATTAATAGGATCAGAAGAACACCACTAATTTTCTTCAGGTAGCTTTAGGTGCACACTGTGCAGGGGACGCACTACACTAACTTGTAAATACTGCAGCTGCCTGCGGTACTGTACTAATAGGATTAGAAGAACACCACTAATTTTCTTCAGTCTTCAGGTAGCTTTAGGTGTACACTGTGCAGAGGACGCACTACACTAACTTGTAAATACTGCAGCTGCCTGCGGTACTGTACTAATAGGATCAGAAGAACACCACTAATTTTCTTCAGGTAGCTTTAGGTGCACACTGTGCAGAGGACGCACTACACACTTTTTTAAAATTTTAATGCACTAAAACACACTATATTGCCCAAATGTTTGATGAAATAAAAACGATGATCTTAGGCCGAGTACATGGGTACCAAACATGACATACTTTAAAATTGCTCACAAACGTGCAGTGGCGACAAACTAAATATATTTTTAAAAGCCTTTAAAAGCCTTTACAGGTTACCACTTTAGATTTACAGAGGAGGTCTAATGCTAAAATTACTGCCCTCGATCTGACCTTCGCGGTGATACCTAACATGCATGGTGCAATTGCTGTTTACATTTGACACCAGACCGACGCTTGCGTTCGCCTTTGCGCGAGAGCAGGGGGCGACAGGGGTGCTTTTTATTTATTTATTTTTTTCTTTATTATTTTTTTGCTTTTTTATCTTATTTTTAAACTGTTCCTTTCATTTTTATTTTTTTTAAAATCATTTTTATTGTTATCTCAGGGAATGGGGTCTATTAGACCCTAGATCTCTCCTCTGCCCTCAAAGCATCTGACCACACCAAGATCGGTGTGATAAAATGCTTTCCCAATTTCCCAATGGCGCTGTTTACATCTGGCGAAATCTAAGTCATGAAATGCTCATAGCTTCCGGTTTCTTAGGCCATAGAGATGTTTGGAGCCAAACATGATCAGCTCTATGGTCAGCTGGCTGAATCACTGGCTGCATTCTCAGGTTCCCTGTTGAGACAGGAGAGCCAGAGAAAAACATGGAAGACGATGGGGGGGACCTTCCCTCCCACTGCTTGTAAAAGCAGTCTAGAGGCTAATTAGCTGCTAGGATTGCTTTTACATGAAAGCCGACCGCTGGCTGAAAAGAATGATACCAAAATGATAACTAAACCTGCAGGCATCATTCTGGTATAACCACTCAAAGTCGTGAATAGGGATGAGCTTCGTGTTCGAGTCGAACCCATGTTCGACTCGAACATCGTCTGTTCACCCGTTCGCCGAATTGCGAACGATATGGGCCGTTCGCGCCAAATTCGTGTGGCGCGTCACGGCCCATAATTCACTGCGGCATCGCAGTGCATTGCTGGCTGATGATTGGCCAAGCATGCACTATGACCCGCATGCTTGGCCAATCACAGCGCCGCCTGAACAGAGAGCCGTAATTGGCCAAAGCCAAGGAGGCTTTGGCCAATTATGGCTCAGGGGATTTATTACACGCCCCACACTATATAAGGCCGCCTGCACGGCGGCCCTGTGTAGTGTGTGTTCCAGCATTCATTGAGAGAGAGAGAGAGAGAGAGAGAGACAGACAGTGACATTTGATTTGAGTTAGATAGATTAGGCAGAACAGTCAGTCAGTTAGCTGCACTTACAGTGTATTGTGTATATATATGCATCCCAGGTGTTGCATATATATATATATATATATACACTGTATTCAGTTTAGCTAGATCTGTTCCTGTTATCTTCCTACTGACAGGCAGGCTTGTCTTGTAACAGTATTTACAGCTACCTGAAGAAAATTACTGGTGTTCTTTTGATCCTATTAGTACCACAGTCAGGCAGCTAGACTATTTAAAGTTAGTGCAGTGCGTCCTGCTCACAGTGTTCAGCTAGATCCGTTCCTGTTATCTTCCTACTGACAGGCAGGCTTGTCTTGTAACAGTATTTACAGCTACCTGAAGAAAATTACTGGTGTTCTTTTGATCCTATTAGTACCACAGTCAGGCAGATAGACTATTTAAAGTTAGTGCAGTGCGTCCTGCTCACAGTGTTCAGCTAGATCCGTTCCTGTTATCTTCTTAGTGACAGGCAGGCTTGTCTTGTTACAGTATATACAGCTACCTGAAGAAAATTACTGGTGTTCTTTTGATCCTATTAGTACCACAGTCAGGCAGCTAGACTATTTAAAGTTAGTGCAGTGCGTCCTGCTCACAGTGTTCAGCTAAACCTACAAGTTAGTGGGGTGCGTCCTGCTCACAGTGTTCTGCTAAACCTACAAGCTAGTGGGGTGCGTCCTGCTCACAGTGTTCAGCTAGATCCGTTCCTGTTATCTTCTTACTGACAGGCAGGCTTGTCTTGTTACAGTATATACAGGTACCTGAAGAAAATTGCTGGTGTTCTTTTGATCCTATTAGTACCACAGTCAGGCAGCTAGACTATTTACAGTTAGTGCAGTGCATCCTGCTCACAGTGTTCAGCTAAACCTACAAGTTAGTGGGGTGCGTCCTGCTCACAGTGTTCTGCTAAACCTGCAAGCTAGTGGGGTGCGTCCTGCTCACAGTGTTCAGCTAGATCCGTTCCTGTTATCTTCTTACTGACAGGCAGGCTTGTCTTGTTATAGTATATACAGCTACCTGAAGAAAATGACTGGTGTTCTTTTGATCCTATTAGTACCACAGTCAGGCAGCTAGACTATTTACAGTTAGTGCAGTTCGTCCTGCTCACAGTGTTCTGCTAAACCTACAAGTTAGTGGGGTGCGTCCTGCTCACAGTGTTCTGCTAAACCTACAAGCTAGTGGGGTGCGTCCTGCTCACAGTGTTCAGCTAGATCCATTCCTGTTATCTTCTTACTGACAGGCAGGCTTGTCTTGTTACAGTATATACAGCTACCTGAAGAAAATTACTGGTGTTCTTTTGATCCTATTAGTACCACAGTCAGGCAGCTAGACTATTTACAGTTAGTGCAGTGCGTCCTGCTCACAGTGTTCTGCTAAACCTACAAGTTAGTGGGGTGCGTCCTGCTCACTGTGTTCAGCTAAAGCTACCTGTAGAAGGTTGGTGGTGTTCTCATACTACAGGCAGGCAGTTGATTTTGCTAGCTGCAGTATCAGTACATATATATATATATATATATATATATATATATATATATATATATATATATATATATATCCCAGCTTAGTGCAGCTACAGGCCATTAGTATGTCTGGAAGGCCAAGAAGGAGAGGCAGACAGTCACAAGCCAATAAGAGAGGTCAAGCAGGCTCTGTGTCTAGTGCTGGTCGTGGAGACGGTGCATCCTCATCAGCACGTGGCCGTGGGACACGCTTGGCCTTTTTTTCGGCAGCTGGCCGTGTTGAGCCACAACATGCGGAAGACTTGGTCCAGTGGATGACCAAGCCGTCCTCATCCTCCTCATCCTCTCTCACCCATGCCCAGGGTACTTTGTCTGGCAAAGCAGCGGCCTCTTCCCTCGGCTCAATGTCATCAGTGACTCCTTCCCTAGCCCCACCATGTCCTCCTGAGGAGTCCCTCGAACTGTTTGACCACAGTGTTGGGTACATGCTCCAGGAGGATGCCCAGCGTTTGGAAGGCTCTGATGATGATACTGAGCTCGATGAAGGCAGTAACATGAGCACGGACAGAGGGGGTGCCCAAGAAGAACAGCAATCTGGCAGTCATGCTCCCCCTGCTGCAGCATACTGCCAGGTTTGCTCCAGTGATGAGGAGGGAGGGGATGATGAGGTCACTGACTCAACGTGGGTGCCTGATAGGAGAGAGGAGGAGGAGGAGGCGGCACATCACCAACAAGGCAGGATGCCCTCCAGGGGCCAGCTTAAGGGCAGCACATTGACTGCATCACACCCCAAAGCTCCACATGTGCAGGGCGCTGCAGTCTCTGCGCATTATTCAAAAAGTTCTTTGGTGTGGGCCTTTTTTGAGACGAGTGCATCAGATCGCACCGCTGCTATTTGCAACATATGTCTCAAGCGTATCTCGCGTGGCTAAAACATCTCCCGCTTGGGTACCACATGCTTGACCAGACATATGTTGACCTGCCATGCAGTTCGTTGGCAAGTGTATCTAAAAGACCCACACCAAAGAACAAAGAGGACCTCTGCTTGCTCCTCATCAGCTGAGATTTCCAACCCCACTAGACCTTCAGTCCTCTCTGAGACCTGCACTGAGTGGAATGAAGGTGTAGAATTAGGTGTGTCACAGCCAAGTACTTGTGGGCAATCTGCTTTTGGTACACCGACGTCAGATTGTACCAGGCAAATTTCCCTGCCCCAGCTGCTGTACCGCCGAAAGAAGTTTGCTCCCAGCCATCCACATGCCCAGCGGTTGAATGCTAGCTTGGCAAAATTGCTAGCACTTCAACTGCTGCCTTTTCAGTTGGTAGACTCTGCCCCCTTCCGTGAGTTTGTGGAATGTGCGATTCCTCAGTGGCAGGTACCCAAATGCCACTTTTTCTCACGGAAGGCGATTCCGGCTCTCTACCGGCATGTGGAAGGCAATGTCCATGCCTCGCTGGACAGGGCGGTCAGCGGTAAGGTGCATATTACCGCTGACTCATGGTCCAGCAGGCATGGACAGGGACGTTACCTAAGTTTCACGGCGCATTGGGTGACTCCGCTGGCAGCTGGGAAGGATGCAGGACAAGGTGTAGTAGTGTTGGAGGTTGTTCCGCCACCACGCCTCCAAAATGCTAATGATTGTGACATACCTCTCTCCTCCACCCCCTCCTCTTCTTCTTCCTCCATGGCCTCTTCCTGTGCTTTGTCCTCGGAACCAGCGGTGCTTCGTAGTTGTTCAAGGGGCTACGCAAGTACGCAGGCCAAAAGATGCCATGCGGTGCTTGAGCTGGTGTGCTTGGGGGACAGGAGCCACACTGGGGCAGAGGTTCTGTCAGCTCTGCAGGGGCAGGTTCAGAGGTGGTTGACGCCACGCCAACTTAAGGCAGGAATGGTGGTTTGCGACAATGGCACCAACCTCCTCTCTGCCCTCCGACAGGGACAAATGACCCATGTGCCCTGTTTGGCTCACGTCCTTAACTTGGTGGTGCAGCGGTTCTTGGGCAGGTACCCGGGCTTACAGGATGTCCTGAGGCAGGCCAGGAAAGTCTGTGTGCATTTCTGCCGGTCATATAATGCCAGTGCTCAGCTGACGGGCCTCCAAAAGGAGTTTAACCTGCCCAAGAACCGCCTAATCTGTGACATGCCCACCAGGTGGAACTCAACGTTGGCCATGCTGCAGCGGCTGCACACGCAGGGGAGCTTGGGTTTTTTTCCCCACGCCAGTGGGCCATGATCAGGGATGCATGCACTGTCCTGTCACCATTTGAGGAGGCCACGAGGATGGTGAGCAGTGACAGTGCATGCATCAGTGACACTGTCCCCCTTGTCCACCTGTTGGAGCACACGCTGCGTGGAATAATGGACAGGGCACTTGAGGCAGAACAGAGGCAGGAAGAGGAGGACTTCAAGGCCCCCTTTATCCAGACAGTGTTCCTGCGTGCCCGCCGATCACACAGGAAGAGGATGAGGAGGAGGAGGAGGAGGAAGATTGTGTCAGTATGGAGGTGGAGCCTGGCACTCAGCATCAGCAGCAGTCTTTAAGGGATCAGTCCCAAGAAACACATGGACTTGTACGTGGCTGGGAGGAGGTGGCTGCGGACCATGTCGTCCTTAGTGACCCAGAGGACTCCGGACTGAATGCCTCAGCAAACCTACGCTGCATGGCCTCCCTGATCCTGCAAAGCCTGCGTAAGGATCCTCGTATTCGTGGTATCAAGGAGAAGGACCAATACTGGCTGGCAGCCCTCCTTGATCCACATTACAAGGGTAAGGTTGCGGACCTTATCTTGCCATCGCAGAGGGAGCAGAGGATGAAACATCTTCGGGAGGCCTTGCAGAAAGGTCTGTGCAACGCGCTCCCAGAGACTGGGAGGTTACAAACTCCTGTTTCTGGACAACGTGTTGCTGAGGCTTCGGTCAGTCAAAGAAGGAGCGGTGGAGAAGGTGGCCGTCTGACCGATGCGTTCAGACAATTTTTTGGTCCGCAGCACCAAGGTATGATCGGTTCCAGCAACCATCGCCAGCGTCTGTTTTACATGGTGCAGGAATACCTAGGGGCAAGATCAGATTTGGACACCTTTCCCACCGAAAATCCTCTGGGTTACTGAGTCTTGAGGATGGATCACTGGCCAGAGCTTGCACAGTATGCAATTGAGCTACTGGCCTGTCCTGCATCCAGCGTTCTTTCGGAACGCACATTCAGTGCTGCTGGAGGCGTGGTAACCGATCACAGGGTGCGTCTGTCCACCGACTCAGTCGATCGACTGACCTTCATAAAAATGAATCAGTCTTGGATCACCACCAGCTACCAAGCACCCGATGCTGATGTAACCGAATAATTTTTTTTGAAATCTCAGATCCCTTCAAAGACTGCCTATGCTGATGCTGAGTGACTATCCCTGAGTAATTACAATTTTTGATGCAATACTTTGCAGCAGGGCTCGTTCTTGTGTTCCAACTAGAGTGTCTGTGAGGGGTTGCAGTGTTGTGGCACCAGCACCAGTCCCTAAGGCCTAATTTTTCAGCTCCTGTTCAACAGGGGCATGTAATTACAATTCTTGATCTAATATTTCACAGCAGGGCCCATTTCTGCACCCACCAACAGCGAGTGAGGACTTACAGTGTTGTGGCACCAGCACCACCACCAAAGGCCCAATTTTTCTGCCCTTGTTCAACAGGGGCATGTAATTACAATTCTTGATCTAATATTTCACAGCAGGGCCCATTTCTGCACCCACCAAGAGCGAGTGAGGACTTACAGTGTTGTGGCACCAGCACCACCACCACCACCACCAAAGGCCCAGTTTTTCTGCCCCTGTTCAACAGGGGCATGTAATTACAATTCTTGATCTAATATTTCACAGCAGGGCCCTGTGAGGGCTTACAGTGTTGTGGCCACAACAACACCTAAGGCCCAAATTTCTGCTGAGTATATAGGGCAGGCCCCTACTTTCAAACATCTAACTTACAAACGACTCCTACTTGCAAACGGAAGGAGACAACAGGAAGTGAGATGAAATCTACCCCTAGGAAGGGAAATTCTCTCCTGTAAGAGTTAATATGGGAAAAACATTTCTCCTTTCCACTGATGCTTTCCAATCCTTGTTCCTCAAAAAACCCCAAATTTTCAAAAAACATTTGTCATTGGGACAAAAAGTGAGGTGAAATCTTCTGAAGAGGACGAAAGACAGCAAAACAAATGTCACAGGGGTGATAACCCTTCCCTATGTTTTCCAAAAAGCTTAAAAAAGATTTTTTGGCTGGAGCTAAACACGTTAAAAATGTACCCGTTCAAAATTACAAAGAGATTCTACTTAACAACAAACCTACAGTCCCTGTCTTGTTTGCAGCGCCTGTATACTGCTGTTCAGAGTATATAGGGCCTGGTGGCCCCACACCTTTCCTTATTTTAATTTGGGTGCGGGGTTCCCCTTAATATCCATACAAGACCCAAAGGGCCTGGTAATGGACTGGGGGGTACCCATGCCATTTGTCTCACTGATTTTCATCCATATTGCCAGGACCCGACATGCAAGCAGTTTTAAATGAGATTTTTTCCTTTAAAAATGACATTTGGTGCAGGGACTGTTCTAAACACGGGAAAAACGCGCCACTTTACAGGCATACTATAGACACCCCCCAGGTACGATATTTAAAGGAATATTTCACTTTTTTTTTTTACTTTAAGCATCATTAAAATCACTGCTCCCGAAAAAACAGCCGTTTTTAAAAGTTTTTTTTGCATTGATACATGTCCCCTGGGGTAGGACCCGGGTCCCCAAACCCCTTTTAGGACAATACCATGCAAATTAGCCTTTAAAATGAGCACTTTTGATTTCGAACGTTCGAGTTCCATAGACGTCAATGGGGTTCTAACGTTCGTGCGAACTTTCGGTCCGTTCGCAGGTTCTGGTGTGAACCGAACCGGGGGGTGTTCGGCTCATCCCTAGTCGTGAATGGCGTACCTGAAGACAAAAAAAGGTTAACAATAAAACACAGTAAACAGTAAAGTATAAAAAAATTGCATACCTGAAAAGCAAACATGATAAAACATAATAACAATAAAACATTGCAGAATAGAATACAGTAAGAACAATAGAGAGAGAGAGAGAGAGAACAATAAAATGACAACTATTTTTTTATATATATATATATATATATTTTTGTGTTTTTTGTTTGTTTTTTTTACACTTTTTTTTGTAACTGTAACTTTTATAACTGTAACCGGTTCCAGGTTCGGGTCTCTCAAAATGCGATGGCATCTTGGGAGACCCTGTGTTAGTGTGCCTAGTCTGTGCAATGCTGTACGCTAATACTCAACTAGTGTATGGTAGCGTTCAAAACACAGGAGAGAGAATGCTGAGTTTCAACCAAAGAACACCATACCTACTGTGAAGGATGGGGGTGGCAACATCATGCTTTGGGGCTGTTTCTCTGCAAAGGGAACAGGACGACTGATCCGTGTACATAAAAGAATGAATGGGGCCATGTATCGTGAGATTTTGAGTGCAAACCTCCTCCCATCAGCAAGGGCATTGAAGATGAAACGAGTCTGGGTCTTTCAGCATGACAATGATCCCAAACACACCGCCCGGGCAACGAAGGAGTGGCTTCGTAAGAAGCATTTCAAGGTCCTGGATTGGCCTAGCCAGTCTCCAGATATCAACCCCATAGAAAACCTTTGGAAGGAGTTAAAAGTCCCTGTTGCCCAGTGACAGCCCAAAAACATCACTGCTCTAGAGGAGATCTGCATGGAGGAATGGGCCAACATACCAGCAACAGTGTGTGACAACCTTGTGAAGACTTACAGAAATCGTTTGACCTCTGTCATTGCCAACTAAGGAAATATAACAGAGTATTGAGATGAACTTTTGGTATTGACCAAATACTTATTTGCCACCATAATTTGCAAATAAATTCTTTCAAAAATCAGGCAATGTGATTGTCTGGATTTGTTTTCACATTTTGTCTCTCATAGTTGAGGTATACCTATGATGACAATTACAGGCCTCTCTCATCTTTTAAAGTGGGAGAACTTGCACAATTGGTGGCTGACTAAATACTTTTTTGCCCCACTGTATATACAACACCTAGGATGTATATATATACACAATACACTGTAAGTGCAGCTAACTGACTCGCCTGCCTACTCTATCTAACTTAAATCATATGGCACTGTCTCTCTGTCTATCTATCTCTCTCTCAACGCCGGAACACACTACACAGGGCCGCCGTGCAGGCGGCCTTATATAGTGTGGTTCGTGTACTAAACCCCCTGAGCCATAATTGGCCAAAGCCACCCTGGCTTTGGCCAATTATGGCTCTCTGTACAGACGGCGCAGTGATTGGCCAAGCATGCGGGTCATAGTGCATGCTTGGCCAATCATCAGCCAGCAATGCCGCAGTGAATTATGGGCTGTGACGCGCCATATCGTTCGTCGAACGACCGAACAGGCGATGTTTGAGTCGAACATGCGTTCGATTCGAACACGAAGCTCATCCCTACTCTGCATGACTGAAACAGGTCTTGGCTTTGAATGCCTGTCACTCGAGTCCTTGCATATAGTACTTAGCTTGCTGATCCACTCCTCAATCACTAGAGGCTTCCTGGAGCTTCTTCTGTATATTGAGATTGTTGCTCTAGATCAGCTAGTTGCTGCCCCGATTGGGAACTCCTTTTGTGCGCGCTGGGTTTTTCAGCGACGGCTCTCTTCTTTTTCAAAGGGGCCTCAGACCCACTTTCGGTCGGGGTTGACCGAAAACTGACTTCCCGTGCTACCGGCTCTGCTTGCCTGGAGCTGATAGGACTTTCATCTGGTCTCTCTGGGTGTGTCAGGTAAAACTTAGTCGTGTCAGACAGCTTCACACTAGTACCTTGGAAATTTTCGGGAACACCTCTCCTCCACTCTAGTAGCGCATAAGTGCGAGAGGTCCCATAGTCTGGTCTCACAGCGATCACCCAGGCTTTTCTATCTGGGGACAATGCCTGTACAACTTCTTTTACATGTTTTTCTTCCCAGTCTTCTCCTGGGAGCTCAATCGCCACGCTCGCTTCTGAGTGTGCGCCTTATGCTTCGCACCACTGAACCACAGGGATGGGGCTCATCCTGGTGCCTTCTGGGGTATCTGGGGGTTCAATTGCAGAGTCACAGTATCCTGGACAAGCCCCCACATGTAGCACTGACCCCCGAAGGAGCTGCTGATATTTGATTGGGCCTGTACTCTGCTTTAACACCCCCAATGACTGAAACAGTCATTGGGGGTGTTAAAGCTGTGGTGCAGTGTTATGCCCCATACACACGGTCGGATTTTCCGATGGACAATGTCCGATCGAATCGTGTTGTCGGAAATTCCGACCGTGTGTGGGCTCCATCGGACATTTTCCATCGGATTTTCCGACACACAAAGTTAGAGAGCAGGAGATAAAATTTTCCGACAACAAAATCCGATCGCGTCAATTCTGACCGTGTGTGTGGCCTGTTCCGACACACAAAGTGCCACGCATGCTCAGAAGAAATTCCGGCACTGAACAGCTCGTTCTGGTAAACTTAGCGTTCGCAATGGATACAGCACTTTCGTCACGCTGCAATGTTAAAAATGGTTTAATACAGCGCAATCTCTTCTTCTTTATAATGTGACAAGAATATACCGTATATACTCGAGTATAAGTCATTCCGAGTATAAGTCGAGGCCCTAATTTACCACAAAAAAAATGGGAAAAACTTATTGACCCGAGTATAAGACGAGGGTGAGAAATGCACAGCTACTGTAAGTGGAAAAGAGGGTCAACAATGCCCATTTGCAGCATTACTTTGCCCATTTGCATGCCTCACTGTGCCCATTTGCAGCCATAGGCCCCCCGAACTTCAAACTCGGTAGTTAAGGGTTCCTAGATGCCCCCTAGCTGCAGCCAAAATTTGGGGTCTCTGAACCCAAAGGGTCCCGAAATGACATTGCTGCAGATGGACACAGTTGACCAAATTTGGGGCCCCGTATCTTGGGGCCACTTAGTGCTAAGAACCCCAGATTTGGTGTGCAAACCCAGAGGAACTAGTACCATTAAATTTCCAAATCTGGGGTTCCTAGCACCAAGTGGCCCTGAGATATGGGGCCTCAAAATCGGTTCGGAAAATGAAATTTTTTGCTGCAGAAAAGTGCTTGACTCGAGTATAAGTCGAGGGGGGCACTTTCAGCACAAAAAAAATGTGCTGAAAAATTCGACTTATACTCGAGTATATACGGTAGTAGTTTTGCTGCTCATATTCACACAGACTTCTCACAAACTTATTTTGTTACAATTTGTCTGGATTCCCTCAATATATTTTGATTGCTCACATCTGACAACATTTTTTTTTTTGGCTTTAATGTAGATTATTTTTTTGTGTTTGTATTTTTTTGAAGGGTTTTTTTTTTTGGGACTTTGATTTGTACTCCCGAAAATGTTTGTGTGTGTTTTTTGTGACAAGTTCCCACAACACCATTGATATGTTGTTCTATTTAATCTGTAGGAGATTGTTTGGTGTTGTTGTCCCTTGTTAATTTCACATTTTATGTTAGAAATGTACCTGAATCGTCACCAACAAACTGTCATTTTTGGATGAAAACACACACAGGAGAGTAGAATTTCCCAAAAAATTTTTTATTAAGGGCTCACAACTAAACAAAGAGGGAGGCAACGCTGGAGAAACTGCAGAAGTGCAGCCTTGGACCCCCAGGGCAGACATGAACTATTTTTAAGCAAAATTGGTGGCCTGAGGAGTCCATATCTAAGGGAGTGCAGTCTGGTCCAGAAGTCCCAGAGATCCGGAAAGCAGCAGATGACATCTGTGTCCCCAGGCTGTGGTCATACGAGAGACTGCATCTTCTGTCAGACCAGACTGAACCCAGGGCCATCACTCTCAGGTCTTCCTTCCACGCTTCCTTACACACGGTGGCTGTGGTGGTGGAGTTGTGGCAGCAGGAGGAGGAGGAGGAGGATGGTCCAACTCAACCACGTCGGTCTTGAATGTTAGTTCCCCACTCACCCCCTTACGTAGCACTTTATACATAAGGTCCTCACAGAGCCTACGTTGACCCTCCTGCATGCCTTGCAGTTTGGTGGCAGCCATGCAGGCAAAGGCCTCTTCAGGAGTGGGTAAGGCTCGTAGGGACGCCAAAGCCTCCTGGATCAGCCTGAACGCTAAATCTTGCACGGGACTGGGAGTCGTCTTCCTGGCTCTTTTATATGGAAGGCGGAGGGGAGGAACCTGAGACTCAGTCAGGCTGCGACTGGTCCCTGGCTTCTCCTGGCTGCCACTTAGCCCCGCCTCCTCCTGGCTGCCACTAATCACCGCCTCCTCCTGACTGCCACATTCCACAGCCTCCTCCTGGCTGAGGTCTTCCTGTTTATGAAAAAGGGACATAGTTTTAGTACTTTTTTCATCAATCACACACAATTTTCACCTCCTGACTGCTGCAAATTGAATGTTAACAAATATAACAGACTATCCTTCTGAGCCCTGCATTTTTCATTCTTGTCCCAATTTTGGGTGCCCACTACTGTCTATTGATATGTAAAACACTTTCAAGCAGCAATTAGTGATCAATACTAACATCTAGTAAACATCATTTATTTATTGACCAGAAATGAGTAGAAGAATGCTAAACCTGACTCCAGCTGTGCTCCTCCACTTCTTCCTGGCTGGAAGGCCCAGGTTGGACATCAGAAGCCTCAGCTGGTATGGAAGGAAGCGTGGAAGGAAGAGTAGAGAGGGATTCCCTGACTTCAGTGTGGTCTGACAGAAATCGCAGTCTCTCGTAGTACCACAGCCTGGGGACATAAACGTCATCTGCTGCAGCTCCGGACCTCTGGGAATCTGTGACCTTCTTGCGCTCCCTCAGATATGTGCTCCTCAGGCCACCAATTTTGTCTTTTAAATAGGGGATGGTTGCTGTGGGGACCACTGGCTTCACCAACTCCAGCAGTTTCTCCAGCGCTGCCTGCCTCTTCTGTTTATGGTTATAGTGGGGGTGTCTGACCTGCCACAGACAGGGCAGCTCCCTGTATTTGTCAATGAACAGGGGGAGGAAATTGTGGTCGTTGAACCCATCCATTTTCTCTGTTAGACACAACACAAGACAAACCCTAATGTCAGGCCAAACTCCCCTAATCTTGTTACAATATAGGCTTCCATTTCGAAGCAGTATAGGCCCAAGTTTAGATCCTACCTTCGTTATCACGATCGGCGCCTCCGATGCTCCTTCCTCCGCTCACAGATCGTACGTAATACGCACGTGTGTTACACTTTATATACACTGCGCATGCGTGTAACTCCGCCCGCCCCTGACATTCTTTCTAGTCTATTCCCCGCCCCTTTTCGTTCGGCGCAGTGGGGGAAGAGCACATGGTGGAGACACAGCAGGTGCGTGCTAATTGTAGCAACGAGGAGGAGGAAAGGCCGGATCCAGACACGTCCCGATCCAGAAGGAGATTTAAGGACTCAAATATGTCCTTTGGGGAGATGTTGGAGATGGTGGAGTATCCTGAAGAAGGCCGACTATGATGGAAAGTATGGGCCTTACCCCAACCCCAATGTCAGAAAGGCCAAGATCATGGCGAAAGTGGTCAGGAGTCTGCACCGGAATTTCGGGGTACGACGATCGAAAGATCAGCTCAGGAAGCGGTGGTCGGACCTCAAATTACGAGAACATGAGCAGTACAGAAAAATCCGGAGAGTGCTGCAAAAAAGTAAGTAGTTGTGCTGTGTTCCTATTCTTTATGTTTATTACGTTCGTGCTGCTCCATGTGCTTTTAGGAACTGTTGTACAGTTTAAAATGGCAACTTTCATGTTCATGGGCACATTATTTGTTCGGATCCAACATTTTTCTTTCGGACTATAAAATACCATTGTTTAGGCCATATGCATTTGGCCACCATTTTGAGGCCCTATACTTGTCTTCAAAGAATTGGGTTGTGTAGATGGCTTTGTTACTAGAATGAAATGCAAACTAGATTCTGTGTAAGGAGAGGACACTGAGCAGCTGTTTTCACATCTGGACACTGGAGCACTAGTGTGGGACACAAGGACACCATTTTTATTAGGGGGGGCACACAAGTGCTCCAGTGTATACTATAGGGGGGGCTACATCTGTGAAGCTTGTACTAAACAGGTAAAGTATTGCAGGTTGACAAAGGACACTAAAAAAGCTACATCTTGGAACTCTGCTAAAATTGACAATTGTACCCCACTTCCAAGCAATGTTTCCTATTTCTAGTTCTGCCATCAAATATCTGTGTGCTAATTATAACATTTTTGTTTGACATAGGGGATAAAAGACTCGGAGGACATCCCCCATCCGAGGAGACCAGAGCCCCCCCCCCCTGGAAGAAGGGGAAATCCCCCCAACACAATCTGAGCAGGAGGAAGAAGACGTGGTGGAAATTGGCACCACAACAGGTGAGTGTCTGCGACCACAGGCTCAGATAAGAGATGGATGGTGGCATTTTTTTAGACCTATTTTATTTTGGGGTTCCTCTCTTAGGTGATCGTGAGGTTGTGGATCCAGATCCTTTCACATCCAAAAGTGCCCAGATCCTGATCGGGGAGATCATTCATGGGGTGTAATTTACAATTGGAAATCATCAAGAAAAACATCAATGATGTTATTCCAAAAAATAAAAACATCATTGATGTTTTGGGGCGAGTTTAAAGCCCTCCAAATCACTTTCTTCTTTTGTGTGCTACAATGTGCTAAATGTTTTTGTGATTTTTCCCAAAGCCAAATTTGGAGGATGCACACAGTGTGTCAACATGTGCTATCTGCCTTCACGGGAGATCAATGGATGCGTTTTGGGGGTGCAACCCCTTACTCAATAATAAAGTAGCTGAGAGGAAGGGCTTGCTTCCCCAAAACACATCCCTTGACCCCCCGTGATGGCAGGTAAATGCACATGTGATTGTGCAGGTATTAAAAAGATTGTTAATCAAGAATGTGTGGATTATTGTCTCAACGCTACAACACTTTTGGGGTGATGTCATTGTGGTTTTCTGAGAAAATGGGGGTTATTTACTAAGGGCAAATCCTCTTGGCACTACAAGTGCAGTTTCAGTGCAGTTGCAACTGCACTTGTAGTGAAATGTGTTTTTGCATTTTAGTAAATAACAGCCAACAGTGCTTTGTATAATAAGGTTACAGAATCACGACATTTTCGGGACTCAACACATTTCTGTCAGGGTCAGCTAAAACAAACACAAGCAGTAAATGTCCACAAAGAATTTATTTTTTTGTTTTATTATAAAAAGGCTTCACAGATTTTCTGGCATATTGATAGCCCCCCTACCCGCAAAGAACTCCAGGTAGCGTAACTGGACATCACGGGCACTCAGGGAGGGCAAGCCAGGACGGCCGCTTTCAAGCGCCGTCAGTGTGGTTTGATGTATCATTCCGGCCTCAGGCCCAACTGAGCCAGCATAGTTGGCTGAATGTTCCCTTAAAAAGTTATGGAGAACACAGCACGCAAGTATAATATGGTTCAGTTTATACTCCTCCATATGCATGGGTGTCATAAATAGGCGGAACCGGCTGGCCAGGATTCCAAATGTGTTCTCCACCACTCTTTGGGCTCTGGCCAGCCGGTAATTAAAAACCCTCTGTTCCGGGGTGAGGGTCCTCATTGGGAATGGCCGCATCAGGTGGTCCCCCAGCGCAAACGCTTCATCAGCAACGAACACAAATGGGAGTCCTTCAACATTGTCCTCTGGAGCTGGCAAGTCCAAGCTGCCATTCTGGAGACGCCTGTAAAACTCAGTCTGGGCGATGACTCCACCATCGGACATCCGGCCATTCTTCCCCACGTCCACATACAGGAAGTCGTAATTAGCCGACACCACCGCCAACATCACTATACTATTGAACCCCTTATAGTTGAAATAGTATGACCCCGAGTTGGGTGGTGGGACGATGTGGACGTGTTTCCCATCAATTGCCCCTCCGCAGTTAGGAAAGTCCCACCGCTTGGCAAAGTGGGAGGCCACAGTCTGCCATTCCTGTGGCGTGGAAGGAAACTGTTGAGGAAAAAACAATACACATTACTATTTTTGATCAGAAACATGGCAAGCATATTAGACACAAACATTATGGGCCAACCTCCAGATAGCATTTATTAAGGGGAATTTAACAACGCCAAAGTATAAGGTACACCTATCATATTCCCCCCCCCCCTCTCATGGGCCATTTCTAACATTATAGGGGGTGTGTGGAAATCTTGGACAGGTAACCCTCTTCACTTCATTGAGAGATAAATGCCTAAATAATGGGTATTACTTGGAACAGCCCCTCCTTAGTTACACTATTGGCAGCCCACTGGACAGGTAAGAAGTGTCATAATACAAAGATATAAATACACATTGTACACATTTGAGCACATTTGAACATTCTGCTATTACCTGTCAAGATAATAGTAGGAAACAAAAACTTTAAACAGTACCATTGGAAAGTATACAGGCAGGCCCTTGCACTACATGCTTTGGGGAATTCATCCATAAATCTGACCAGTAAAAAGGTGGGTATAGTGTGTATGGGTTTGGCAAAGTCAGCAGATAGATGATTGAGGATAGAGAATTGGGATCAGCTGACTTAGCAGTTGGGGGTTGGGAGGGTTACTAAAAATTATTTGGGGACACCACCAAAAAAAAGCCTCTGGCACTCTGCCTCAATTTAAAGCAAAAATAACATTTCTAAACATTTTAGGGGGTGTTTGGGGTAAAGCACTACTATGGAGCTGATAAAATACATTGTTAAGTGACTACATGAGGTGAATATAGGGCCAGGAGACACCATGCTGGGGAGGTTATTGAAGGGCAAATATGTATGAAGGACCTAAAATAATAATTACATAAAAATCCAGCATGCATGAGAACAAAGGGGACATTCACAGCATATTCCAATCATGGTAATTAGGGAATGAGGAAAGAAATACAATATATTATCAAACATTCAATACAATAAAATGTGATATAAAAGGATAAAAATCTTACCTTCATATACTCCTTCTGCAGGACCTGGATGATGGCAGAACAGGTCTCTGGGATAATGATGCCCAGAGCCTGGGGGGAGATGCCTGTCGAGAACTTGAGGTCCTGCAGGCTTCTCCCTGTCACCAAATACCGCAGGGTAGCGACCAGCCTCTGCTCCGGAGTGATGGCTTGCCTCATGCAGGTATCCTGCCTGCTAATATAAGGGGTCAGCGAAGCCAACAGACGGTGAAACACGGGGTCCGTCATCCTGAGAAAGTTCCTGAAATCATCAGGATTATTCTCACGGATCTCACGGAGCAAAGGCATATGAGAGAACTGGTCACGCTGAAGCAACCAATTCTTGGTCCATGAACTCCTCCCCACCCTGTTCATGGACTGGACTTGTGTCAAGGTCAGGACCCCAACACCAAGCCCCCACACAGCACGAACTCTACGAGGAGTACGAATACGCAACATGGCTAGAAAACGGTCGGCTGCTCAGAACGAAGTAACAGAACGCACTGAAGAACAGCAAGGCCTGTGAAGAGCGACCTGAAAAACAGTAACGAACGAACAAGAATACAATGACTAAGTCATGCGGAACTTGCTTGCACGCACTGAAGAGCAGATACAAACCCACAAGCACAAACTGAACGGCAGAAAACGATCTGAAAACCACGAGTCTGAAAAAGCGCGAATCGTCTCTCACCAAACTTTTACTAGCACGAGATTAGCAAAAGGAGCCCAAAGGGTGCCGCGCTTGGTTCTGAACCGGCCCTTTCTAGTCTCGTCGTACGTGGTGTACGTGACCGCGTGTTTGGCGATCGGAAATTCCGACAACTTTGTGCGACCGTATGTAGACAAAACAAGTTTGAGCCAACATCCGTCGGAAAAAATGCTAGGATTTTGTTGTCGGAATGTCCTAACAAAGTCTGACCGTGTGTACGCCCTATTAGTGTGAAGCTAATAATAAAGGATAACCCCACAATGTACAATATAATAACAGTATACCTTTGTTATTACCGGTGTACCCGATGTTCCACCTGCTAGAAAAGGAACAACACTCCACACAAGTTGTACTCAACCAGAACCGTAACTTTACTTTAAAGTGGTATAAAAGCAATATTACAATATTTGGTTTGTCACACAAACATAGTGTAACAGCCCAATAAGTACACACAATAAATCGGTACACATCAAATTATATCACATGGTCTTTGGAAGTGAGTCTCCTAGTGGGACTAATGCCAGAATGGGAAATACCTTAATTCTGGGCACCTTCCCACTTCCAGTGCGCCCTTGTAACACAATAAGACAATGTTAATAGATAAAGCACAAATACAATCCCTAGGGAGCTCCCCCTGCTTTAGAGTGTAAACTCTCTATTAACCAGAAATAGGATGCAAGGCCTTGTAATGAAATAAACCAGGGTTAGATAAAGTAGATGCTGAAGATTATTCTTGTAGTGTAGTAACCTGTAAATCTCTCTGATACAATTAACTTTGTGTAACACAGTGTTAATAGTGCAGTGAAGGGTAGGCTTGAGGCCTATTTGAACTCAGTCTCTATTTCCTTCAATCCTCCTGTGTGGGACTACAGATCCCAGCCCACTGTGTCACAGATTCAGGTGTGTAAAAGTGCGTTAGAAAAACTTTGGGCAGCAACCCTCTCACCCAACCAGGTCTGTGTAGTAAGACAGCTCCGCTCCGGTGCACTTGGTCTTGCTTTCCGTCGGCCGGCACCGTTACACTGCTTCGCTCCGCAAGATGAACTGAGACCCTCTGATGGCTCTGACAGTCAAATCTGGATCCTTCTCAGTTCTGTCCCAGCGTCTCTACAGCTCACTGTTGCACAGCAGAGGCGCTGATTGTGCCGCTCCGCAGTAGGTGTGGGCCTTGCTCTCTCGAACACCTCTCCACAGGTCCTCACAGGCAGGCCATGCGTCCAGAAGAGAGCTAAGATGGCCGCCGTGGGCCCTTTTATAGCGTACCCGGGATGCATTTCAGTACTGAGTGTTGCTGGGTAAAATCACTCAGCATTCTGGGTAGGTAGGTTAATGTTAAAAGTAAATAAACAGTCACTTCCTGTCATATTTTCTCACATTCTTGAAAGAGTATAATAAAATCAAGTCCATTCACCAATTTGGCCACTAGATGATGCTACATACTAAAATATAATACTGTTCATAGGTTAACATTGTATTACAATTAGTAGGCAAAAATGCTAGCGCTACACTTACATTGGACCATGGATGTGTAGCACCCTTTACCAGAAGGTGGGTGTTTTTACTAGGTTCATTCAGCAAAGGCAGGCTTATGCTGTGCGCTAGGCCAGTCTGTTTTGATTCTGGGGCTGGGAGTGTTTAGAGTAGCAGTGGGTGTGACCACCTGGCTCCAGTTCTGAGGCGCCTCCCCTGCATCCAGCCAGAATGTTCTGGAAGAGAAGGCTGGGCCTAGAGCTGGAGTGGCAGGCAGCACATGTGGGAGCTCTGACTAATCCCTAACTGGAATTGGCAGGGGGCGGGCCTCCTATATATGCTGAGATTACATGCTGCTGGGGAGGAGAGTCCTCTGGGTGAAGTGAGGAATGGAGTGCTAGACAGCCACAGGACCACACCCCCATCTGGGGGGAGGGTGCGGAATTGCAGGAGAAGGCCCGGGGAGAGCTGTGAGGGAACATTGCCTTCACACGGTCGTTGGCAATGTCTCTGTCACCACACGGTCGGTGGCAGTGAGCTCCTGGAGCAGAGAGGGCAGAAGAAGCTGTTGGAATGCATGGTCCAGGCAAATTCCTCATCAAGGACTCAGGGCTAGGAGGTTGGAAGATCGGTGAGTGCATACCTCCCAACTTTTTGAGATGGGAATGAGGGACACCTATCAGCAAAAGTATGCAGGCATAGGACACACCCCTTGCCACGCCCCCTTAAAGGAGAATTGTACAAAAAAAAAAAAGATTGGTTAAACCCACAAGTGCTTTTTTACCACTACTATTCCTTTAGATTGGCTTTTGGAATTTACAAATGCAGCAATTTAGAAATCAGATGAAAGGTTTAGCACGGAAAAACACTTTTTGATAGATAAAAAGTGCATTTTATATATATCTATATAGATCTGACCAAAATGAGGGACAAATGAGGATGAATAAGGCACAGAGGGACATTGCTCCAAATCAGGGACAGTCCCTCGAAATCAGGGACAGTTGGGAGCTTTGGTGAGTGTTACCACAGTGGATGGCTGGAGGTGCCAGGGAGTCTGTGAAGAGAACTCTGTTAGTACACGGTCACTAATAGAGTCTGCATCAATACACACGGTGGATGATGGAGAATCCTGGATCAGGAAAGAGACTGTGGGGATGTGTGTGTCAAATCAGTGTGGCCGGGGAAAACGTGATTTGCAAGTTGGACTGGCTGGGAGCAGTAGTCCATTTCCCAGAACATAGACTTTAACCTACTAGGCCTCCGGGAAGAGGTTCTACAGGCCTCAGGCCTAGTAGCAGCGAGTCATCAGAGCCAGTAGAGGGGCTTATTCAGAGCGAGTTCTTCATACCCATTAGAAGAGGATATGTTATACCCTAATGTAATTACAAGTTGTGCAGGAGGAAACCAAGTGTGCAAGGAGAAGCAAGTTTGGGCAGGTGGTGAAGAGAACTAAGACCATTACTTTTACACGGTCAAAAGTTATGTTTCTGTCCCTCACATGGTGGAGTAACAGTCTACAGGGAGCTGCAGGAGAAGATTTCTACTTAGTCAAGTGTGCACATTCTATCTTCAGGCTCTAAACAGATCAAAGTATATTAAAACCTGTAAATTATTAATTCTATGGGCATCCCATATCCCAATCCATATCCAAGTTGTACCCCCCAATAAAACAACAAAAACAAAGCTTGCAAATGACTGTTCATTGTCTCTGGAAAGGATGTATGAAGTCTGGCAGTGGGGTGATTTGGTGGATTGTTTGTCAGTAGTGCTAACACCATGGCTACAGATGCTTTAAGGATGCAGGAGGTGACTTGTGCTCCATGTTTTTATACTGTAGAAAAGGTAAAAATACAAGGCTTGGAAGGTGCAGAGAAAACAAATGAACCACATTTAAGAACAAGAGAGAAAAAAACATTTCCAATGGATGACCTGAATACAGTAAAGACAACATAAACAAAAAACACAAGTATATATAGATATATCTATATATATATATATATATATATATGTGTGTGTGTGTGTGTGTTCTTCTGATGTTGGAAAGTCTGCCTCAAAATTGGACGTTTGGAGCTGTAAATATAGAAAATTCTTGTTAAGATTGCATGTAGTTTGGGGGTTCTCTCCTTTTTATATTCTAAACCATATCAAACAATGGGGAAAAAAGGCTGAACATTCACAATGGGAATTTTTGGGGAAACAAACAGGAAACATATACAGCAAGCAGTGCGGGACACAGAAGTGTACAGCTAAAAAGGGGTCTAATGCAGAAATGAGGAA
Source organism: Lithobates septentrionalis (assembly GCA_037952835.1). Lineage (NCBI taxonomy): Eukaryota > Metazoa > Chordata > Amphibia > Anura > Ranidae > Lithobates > Lithobates septentrionalis. The sequence goes on along the minus strand of JBBDGP010000217.1, from coordinate 557,580 downwards.
TCAGATACAGAAGAAACATGTGCCCAAAGCAGGGTAGACACTAGAAATCAGACAGATAAACCAGATAGAAACATGCCACAAGCCAAACATGAAAGTGCAAGTGCTAAGACAAATGAGGCTGTTGAAAGGCTTACCAAGTGATCCACCAAATCCAGAATGTTTAGCTTCTCTTCCACTGAGCTCTCCTCCTCTTCTTTTTTTTACTTGGAAAAAAAACGACTTTATTGATATGAAGCACATTTTACAAGTCATTCGGGTACATATAGCCATAGAAGGTCAGTTACATATTATGACAGCAAAATTAAATATGCAAGAATGTTACAGGGTGTGCATACACATATTCGCAGGAGCAGTGAATCAGTTGGCAATTTAATCCAACCTATAAACAATGTGTGCCACAGGTACAGGGGAACACTGCACTGGGTATGGAACAATTATACACAGGTTTCCCCGTCCTCCAACCATCTGTCCCAGATCTTGGAATATTTTTGTGTAGGTCCCCTGTGTGCGTAGATCAGTTTCTCGAATGGCAGGGTGTCATTAACTGCTTTTTTCCATAACTGTAGCGTGAGGGGCACGTTCTGCATTCACCTCTGAGCTATCTCTTTACGTGCTAGGAATAATGTTTCAAAAATGAACATTGTGTGATATTTGTCCACCTCTACGTCTGGCAGTAGCCCCAAAATACATAACTTAGGGTCCAGCACCACAGGGGATCCCATATTATCATGGAGGAAACGGACAACCTGCGTCCAAGACGTCTGAACATGAAGGCAGCTCCATATGAGATGGTAAAACGAGCCTGGGTCAGTCCTGCACAAGCGACACGTCGGATCCAAGGTGTGCTGGAACTTTGCCAATCTCATCGGCGTCAGGTAGGCTTTGTGTACTATATACAGTTGTGTCAGTCTATCGGACAGCTTGAGAGACACTGTCTTGGTTCCCTCTAAAATCTTGTCCCAGTCAGTGTCATCTATGGGTCCTACGTCCTGTTCACATACCATTTTGGCCTTGTGTGACACAGCAGCTGCACCCCGTTGTCTGATTGTGTAATACGGGTATGATATAAGCTTGGAGGGGGTCATCTCCCAAAACTATACTCAGCACAGGGGGGCTCCATTCCTATATCCAAGCCCGGTAACTGGGTTCTAAGTGAGTGGCGGAGCTGCATGTATTTAAATGCTAGTTGGTGTGGGAGGGAAAACTCCTCCTTAAGGGTCTGGAACTGCTTGAGCCTAGAGGTGGACAAGACCTGATGGAGATTCAATATTCCATGTCTAGCCCAGACTATCGAGTCTGGAATTGTTTCCAGTTCCGGCATATGACTATTAAGGCACAATGGGGTGTGAGTATGAAATTTCCCCATATTCTGCTTTTTAAGAGATATTTCCCATATCCTTTGGTGATGTATCAACATGCCTGAGTTGTACCGCACAGTGGGACCTGGTGCTTTTTTCCCCACAAAGGATAGCCTGAATGGGTGTATACGTCGGGTGTCCCGGTTTGTCACAAACCAAAGATCTGTGGCGCTGCATTTGCGATGTGTGGAAGTGGTACATGTGGGATCATTGAGAGGCTAGGTAATAGTCCTGAAGGTCCGGGAGGGATACACCCCCCATATCTGTGGGGTTTTTTAAGATTTTTCAAGCTAGTTTGTGTCTACTATTCCCCCAGACAAACAAATTTAGAATAGCTTCCATCTGCTTAAACATTTTTAAGGGGATGTATAGGGGGGCATGCCACACCAGATATAGAATCTTGGGCAGTATGATCATTTTTATTAAATTTACGCACCCCATCACCCCTAATGGCAATCTAGACCACGTCTGCGTTTTGCTTTTAAGTGAGTCAAACAAAGGAGTTACATTCAGGGATGTGTAGTCAACCAGGTCCCTGGTTACCTCCACACCCAAGTATTTAATCTTGGATACCCTAGCGAGTGGTAGTGGGGGGGGGTTGTGAAAGGGGGAGGAAACACATCAATTGGAAGAATCTGAGACTTGTCCCAGTTTATACGCAGTCCCGAGTATCCCCCCAATTGTTCAATAAGTCTTAACGCAGCTTGGAGTGATGGCCCCTGGTCCGCTAGGTATAATATGTGTCATCGGCATACATTCCTATTTTGTCGACTGTGGGGCCTCGGCGCAGACCCTAAATATCAGGGTGTGCTCTGATGGCAATGGCCAATGGTTCGGCAGCCAGAGCATACAGTAAGGGGGAGAGGGGACACCCTTGTCGGGTACCCCTCTCTAATGGAAACTGCTCCGAGAGCCATCCATTCACAAAGATTCTCGCCCTGGGTGTCTGATATAGGAGTGTCACAGAACGTCCCACTCTGCTTGAGTGCTTCCGTCAATATACCACTTCCTACTAGTCTGGATATAGATATCAGATATTCTAACCGCTCATAAGCTCAGAACAAGGCGACACTTACTTAGATGCTAACATGGACTGTTTTATTATCACACACAGACACAACAGATACAATAACTCAGAGACTCTTCCCCCCCACCCTTGGAAAAGAGGGCGGGTTAAACTGTCCAAAGACAATGGACACACAGGTCAGGTGTGTTCAAACTTCTCCTCAGTAAACGGTCTTATCAGCAGGGGGCTGCTGGAGGAATCCCCCCTCCCTTCATAGAGATACACTTCCCAAATGATCACAGCAAAGAGTCCACAACAGAATGAGACAATATACAATATATACATATATACAAGATTGAGTCTGATTAGTACAGATCAGACTGGATTTCTCATTCACCTCGCAAAGAGTATTGTTCCCTTGAAAATCTAGGGCCCATAATCAAAAGGTAAGAGGCTTGCATTCAGTCCTCTCCAAAAGCCTCTGTCCCGGCTAGGTCTGTCACAAGGAACTATACCCATTTTATGAAGCGTGACCCAAAGCCATAGTTGTGCAGACATTCCCACAAATATGGCCATTCTACGGAATCAAAGGCCTTAGCTGTATCTAACGCCACCACCACCCTCATTCCTGAATTATCATGTTGGGCTTGGATATTCATGTATAGTCGCCTGATGTTCATGGGTGTGTTTTTCCCTGGCATAAAGCCTGTTTGGTCCGTATGAATTAAAGTTAAGATAGCAGTGTTTAACCTAGAGGCCAGGATATTAGCTAAGATTTTGATATCTACCTGCAGTAGTGAGATAGGCCTGTAGGATTCAGGGAAGTGCTGGTCTTTTCCCGGTTTGGGGAGAACTATGATTTGGGCTTCCTGCATAGACTCGGGGAGTGAGTTCGGATCAAAAACTAGCCCTTTCTCCCTGTTCATACACCCTCTGCCTACAGAAAAAAACACGCTGTTTAGCCTTCTCTGTGTGCAGTTGTGTGACTAGGCGTGTCTGCAGTTTTACTCAGTCCGGGTTTTCAAGGGTTGGGCTGGAGCTATAGGCTTCTTCTAAGTCCCACAGTTTGGCAGATGTGTGTTGAAGTATAGTGGTAGACTCTCGTTTTAGCCTGTTTATTCTGGAGGACAATATTCTCCGGGCATGAATTTTAAAGTCGTCCCAGTGTGTGGTAAGGGCAGGGGGTCCCTGTATCCCTTCCAAAAAGAAGAGCAGATCCCTGGCAATGGAGTGATGGTCCGTAAGAAGGGATAGCCAGTGAGGGTTTAGTCGCCAACGCCTGGTGGGAGAGGCTGCCCGCAAGGACGCCGTCAGCCAGCACGGAGAGTGGTCTGACAGGATTCTGGGAGCAAATCCTGAGCCCGTGACCTTTCGCAGAAGGGTCCTGGAAACAAGTATGTAGTCTATCCTGGACATGGTATTATGACTTACTGAGTGGCAAGTGTATGCTCTAGTCATGGGGTTTGCATGTCTCCAGACATCAATAAGGGCAAATTCAGTTAGTGTACGATACAGCCTAGTATGCAGCGGTTCACCAAGTCTGGGTTCAGCCTGTGCTGGGCAGTCCAGGGATGGAGTCATTGTGTGATTAAAATCCCCCATACACACTACCGGTATGGACGGGTACAGCGATATAAATGCAAGGCCCTCTGCAACCACGTCCGACCTGTATGGAGGGGGGATATTAATAGCCAATATCAGCAAGGGGTCTCCCCCCACAAGTGCATGTAGAAAGAGGTACCTGCCCTGCTGATCCAACACCACGGAGACCAACTCAAAGGGTGTTGATTTCGCTATCAGCACCGTTACCCCTCTAGACATATTTGTGTGGGTGCTGTGGTAGGCCCACCCAAGGACGCTTCAGAGATGCCTGTAAGTGGCCTGTGACATAAGTTTCCACTAATGCGTCAATATCTACCTTCTGACCTTTCAAATATTGTAACAAACAAATGGCCCCTGCCCCCACCTATAACTGGCCTTCACAGAAAGGAGCACATGGAAGGGCTATCACATGAAAGACAAAAACAGAACATTCCATAGCTCAACTCATCAACCAATCTGCCAACTGACTAAATTAACCTGTCCAACAGTCTGCGTTAAAACAGGGGTTTAGTTAGCACGCATTTGCAAACACATGCATAAGCTTCAAGGCCTCTTCACGGCACCTTGTGTATGCATGCAGTCCTAACACTACTGAATTTAAAAGCATCTCCACAATGGAAGCACATGCATTAAATGGATAGATGAGGAGCAAGTGGGCCTGGAGGCAGCCCAATCCCCCTTAAAGGAAGAGGAACACACTGGACACCCAGCAAGAGCACAATGGCAGCAAAAGTGTACAGTATGTCCCGGACAAATATACACCAATAACAAACAAATGGCCTCTGCCCCCACCTATAACTGGCTTTCACAGAAAAGAGCGCATGGAAGGGCTATCACATGAAAGACAAAAACAGAACATTCCATAGCTCAACTCAGCAACCAATCTGCCAACTGACCAAATTAACCTGTCCAACAGTCTGCGTTAAAAACAGGGGTTTAGTTAGCACGCATTTGCAAACGCATGCGTAAGCTGCAAGGCCTCTTCACGGCACCCTGTATATGCTTGCAGTGCTAACACTACTGAATTTATAAGCGTCTCCACAATGGAAGCACATGCATTAAATGGATGGATGAGGGGCAGGTGGGCCTAGAGGCAGCCCAATCCCCCTTAAAGGAACAGGAACACACTGGACACCCAGCAAGAGCACAATGGCAGCAAAGGTGTACAGTGTGTCCCCGGACCAATATACACCAATAACAAACAAATGGCCCCTGCCCCCACCTATAACTGGCCTTCACAGCAAGGAGTACATGGAACGGCTATCACATCAAAGACAAAAACAGAACGTTTCATAGCTCAACTCACCAACCAGTCTGCCAACTGACCAAATTAACCTGTCCAACAGTCTGCGTTAAAAACAGGGGTTTAGTTAGCACGCATTTGCAAACGCATGCATAAGCTGCAAGGCCTCTTCACGGCACCCTGTATATGCTTGCAGTCCTAACACTACTGAATTTATAAGTGTCTCCACAATGGAAGCACATGCATTAAATGGATGGATGAGGGGCAGGTGGGCCTAGAGGCAGCCCAATCCCCCTTAAAGGAACAGGAACACACTGGACACCCAGCAAGAGCACAATGGCAGCAAAGGTGTACAGTGTGTCCCCGGACCAATATACACCAATAACAAACAAATGGCCCCTGCCCCCACCTATAACTGGCCTTCACAGCAAGGAGTACATGGAACGGCTATCACATGAAAGACAAAAACAGAATGTTTCATAGCTCAACTCACCAACCAGTCTGCCAACTGACCAAATTAACCTGTCCAACAGTCTGCGTTAAAAACAGGGGTTTAGTTAGCACGCATTTGCAAACGCATGCATAAGCTGCAAGGCCTCTTCACGGCACCCTGTATATGCTTGCAGTCCTAACACTACTGAATTTATAAGCGTCTCCACAATGGAAGCGAAAAAAAAGGGAGAGGAGCTTTTGTGTGAGAAAGTAAATGGTGAGATCGGATTACCCCCCACAGCGGAGGGGACATTTAGAAGAAAAGTGGGGCCTGCCATCATCTGACAATGGCATTAGTACTCACAGTAACAGGCCGTGCATGCATTCATCCATCCCGACGTCCGCGTTGATCCAATCAGTGTGCTGCCATCTTCGGGGCCTCAAAAAATAGGGCTCGGCCATCCTCCTCCACTCTCAATCTGGCCGGGAACAACATAGCATATTTAAGGTGTACCACCCTGAGCCGCCTCTTAACACCTTGGAACTGTGCACGCTTTCTTTGGACTTCATTCGAGAAGTCAGGGAACACTGCGACATGGCCGTTGCCCAGGGTGATGTTATCTTTCTCTCTGGTCAGCCGAAGGATTTTATCTCTGTCTCTAAAGTTAAGAAACTTGGCAATAAAGGTCCTGGGGGGGGGGGGCTCCCGCAGGTGGAGGTTTAGCTGGGATGCGCCTGTTCCACTGCGAACATAACAGAAAAGGCTTCTATTCCAAAACGTTGAATCAGGAGGGATTCCAAGTATTCAGCAGGTTTGGTAACTTCAGTCTTTTCAGGTAAACTGATGAACCAGAGGTTGCAGCGTCTCAAATGATTCTCCATATCATCCTGGTGAGTATGTGGCTGGTGGATCTGGCGCTGCAGGTCCTCCGTGGTGTCGCTCAGGGGGTGCAGGATTTCCTCTGCCGCTCCAATGCATGTCTCGGCCTCGGTAACCCTGTCTTTTACCTTGGATAGGTCCTGGCGCAGCAGGGAGATGTCAATCTTGACCTCATCTATTTTGGCAGTGAGTGCCCCCTGCAGCGTCGCAATGGCATCCAAGACCTTAGCTGTGTCTGCGCTCCGATGGTCCGCCGCTGAGCACGTGCCCTCGCCATCTTTAGGGAATAGCTGTACATCAAGTTCACTATATAGACAACATGTGTATTCATACATTATATGGACAACTTTTGTATTTATACATGGTAATCCTATCCTCCCTTAACTTCCTCTTCTCAAGAGAGCATACATTCAGTTCAGCTAATCTTTCCTCATAGCTGAGCTCCCCATGCCTCTTATCAGTTTGGTTGCCCTACGCTGCACTTTCTCCAGTTCTCCCATATCCTTTTTGAGAACTGGTGACCAAAACTTAACTGCATATTCCAGATGAGATCCTTCTAATGATATGTATGGGGGCAAATTGATGTCCCCCTCCTATACATCTCTTTTAATAGAAGATTTTCAGTATATTGCACTGCTTTTTTCAAGGGTGCTGTAGGAGATAAAAGCCACTCTGTTCCTGTACCAGAGATTTCAAACATTGTTTCTGCAAAAAACTAATGCTATTAAGGTGGAGGACCTTCTTTCCGTTTAAAGGTCCATTCACACCATATGCATTGGGATTCACACATTCCCAATGCATAAACACTAGAAATACAATGCTTCACAATTAGAGGGTATCATTCCGTTGGACATTCCGATCGTGTGTGGGCTTCATCAGACTTTTTCTTTCTAAAATCCTAAAGGACCTAGAAATAGAACATGTTTCAATTCTTTCCAACGGACTCAAATCCCTATCGGGAAAACCGTTCGTCTGTATGCTAGTCCGACGGACCAAAAACGACGCAAGCGCAGCTATTGGCTACTGGCTATTGAACTTTCTTTTTCTAGTCCCATCGTACGTCATTGCGTTCTAAACGAACGGACTTTGGTGTGATCGTGTGTAGGCAAGTCCGTTTCAGCGGAACTCCGTCGGAAAGACCGTCAGAGTCTACTCTGACGGAAAGTCCAGTCGTGTGTACGTGCCATTAGGGTAGTTTACACAATTGTGTTGTGTCCTGTTGATTTGTACGGAGAGTACAAAATACGCTACCTGTTGTCAGTGCAACATGTGTCAACACAACACACAGCAACCCGCGGCGGGGGGGGGGCTGAACAGGAGAATTATACATGTATGTCCAGCTTTTCTTTTATTTTGTTTTTTAGTTTATCTTTGCATGGTCCACATCAACCCCTAGCATGTGTCACTGCTAGTGATGTATACTGTAGCTATCAAGTGATATTCCTTACCCAGCATCTTCTAATTTCAGCCACTGTCACATGGGTCTACTTCTTCAGTCTTGTGGAGTGGAAGCGTTTTTTTTCTTGCTATCTGTGTTCTTGCTGGGGGATTTAATGTCTTTATACTGTATATCCTGTGACCACTGACAGCATGACAAAATGTGATGGAAAATCCAGAACTTATCAAATAGTTATAACAAAACACTTTCCAATGTATATTTAATTAACCAATTAATTTAATTACGGTAATATATAATAATTTAATTAAGCCAGTTTTGGCTTTTGCTTTGTATCTTTTAAAGGTCACTCTGTGGTAAAGCAAGGAAGCATAAAATATAAGAAGCAAAACAATTTGGTGGGATTTGCACTAATACAAATATGTAAAAACCTTGTGAGCAGCCGAGCTCAGAACTGAAGTGAAAATTAAACTAAACTAAAGACAGCTGCCAACACTCCCCACACTTCCCCAGATGTGATGATAAATGACACCATTGTGCGGCGCTAGTAACAATTACTCATAAATATATAACAAATTGCAGTACAAATATATATATATATATATATATATCTATATCTATATATATATATATATAAAGTGACAAATATATATATATATATCCTGTGAACCAAAAGGTAAATAATAAAAAAATAAAATAACCATATAAAGTCCAAAATAAAGTGCAAAGTGCTCCGTGTATTGCACACAATCCTTAATGGTGTAATTATAGCAAACAATAACAGTTCTTTATAATAGCATAAAACAGGTAATGATAAAGTGACTCTTCCAACTCTGTTTGGGCAGAGTTGGAAGAGTTCCAGATACTCACATACCAAAAAACAGCTTCTTGAAATACCAGGAGTAGTGGCTGTCGGTCTGTGCTATTACCAGGCCACCATAGGAGAAAGGAATTACAGGAGGATCTTTAAAACTGCTAATATAAACTACAGGCTTATTTATAAAGCCCTTAAGGCACGTTGCACTTTATTTTGGACTTTACATGGTTATTTTATTTTTTATTATTTACCTTTTGGTTCACAGGATATATATATATATATATTTATTTATACAGTATCTCACAAAAGTGAGTACACCCACCAAATGTGAGTACACTCACATTTTTGTACATATTTTATTATATCTTTTCATGTGACAGCACTGAAGAAATTACACTTTGCTACAATGTAAAGTAGTGAGTGTACAGCTTGTATAACAGTGTAAATTTGCTGCCCCCTCAAAATAACTCAACACACAGCCATTAATGTCTAAACCGCTGGCAACAAAAGTGAATACAGCCCTAAGTGAAAATGTCCAAAATTGGCTCAATATTTTGTGTGGCCACCATTATTTTCCAGCACTGCCTTAACCCTCTTGTGAATGGAGTTCACCAGAGTTTCACAGGTTGCCACTGGAGTCATCTTCCACTCCATGACAACATCACGGAGCTGGTGGATGTTAGAAACCTTGCGCTTCTCCACCTTCCATTTGAGGATGCCCCACAGATGCTCAATAGAGTTAAGGTTTGGAGACATGCTTGGCCAGTCCATCACCTTTACCCTCAGCTTCTTTAGCAAGGCAGTGGTCACCTTGGAGGTGTGTTTGGGGTCGTTATCATGCTGGAATACTGCTCTGCGGCCCAGTCTCCGAAGAGAGGGGATCACGCTCTGCTTCAATATATCACAGTACAGTTTGGCATTCATGGTTCCCTCAATGAACTGTAGCTCCTTAGTGCCGGCAGCACTCATACAGCCCCAGACCATGACACTCCCACCACCATGCTTGACTGTAGGAAAGACACACTTGTCTTTGTACTCCACACCTGGTTGCCACCACACACGCTTGACACCATCTGAACCAAAAAAGGTTATCTTGGTCTCATCAGACCACAGGACATAGTTCCATGCCCTTAGTCTGCATGTCTTCAGCAAACTTGGGCTTTCTTGTGCATCATCTTTAGAAGAGGCTTCCTTCTGGGGCGACAGCCATGCAGACCAATTTGATGCAGTGTGCAGCGTATGGTCTGAGCACTGACAGGCTGACCTCCCACCCCTTCAACCTCTGCAGCAATGCTGGCAGCACTCATACATCTATTTTCCAAAGACAGTCTCTGGATATGACGCTGAGCACGTGCACTCAATTTCTTTGGTCGACCATGGCGAGACCTGTTTTAAGTGGAACCTGTCCTGTGAAACCGCTGTATGGTCTTGGCCACCGTGCTGCAGCTCAGTTTCAGGGTCTTGGCAATCTTCTTATAGCCTAGGCCATCTTTATGTAGAGCAACAATTTTTTTTCAGATCCTCAGAGTGCTTTGCCATGAGGTGCCATGTTGAACTTCCAGTGACCAGTAAGAGAGTGAGAGCGACAGGGCTTTTTTTTAGCGGGAATGTGGCGGCCCGCAGTTCCGGCACCTCCTGGACTGACTGTATGTAATGGCAAGGGATGCTGTGGTGTGCTGCAGGGTATTGATGCTCACTGCTGGGGGATCTATTCTAGCTGGAGGGGATCTATTTTTGCAGGGGGGTCTATTGTTGCTGAGGAGGTCTATTGTTGCTGGTGGAGGACCTATTGTTGCTAGGGGTGGGTCTTATGTTGCTTGGGGGCCAGTTGTCGTTGAAGGAGATCTACTGTTGGGGGAGGGGTCTATTGTTGATGGCTGCCAGAGAGTCTATTAATGCTGGCCGTGCGGAGATCTGTTGATGCTGCCGGGAGTCTATTGTTGCTGGGGGGGGGAATTTTGTTGTGTGTGGTACATTGTTGTAAGGGGGATCTATTGTTGCTGGGTGAAGGGGATATATTTTACTGCTTTTCTTGATATCATTACCAAATTCCATACAAATTACTTAGCACCACAAAATGATACTTGGCTCTGTATTGTCTAAAAGGGGCAGTACTGGGACGTAGGTAGGGGATGGATTCAAGGGACGGTGCTCAGAGGTGGGTAGAGGCGGGGAAAAAGGGTGACTCTGAAAAGGGGAGTTCCTGCACCTATTGTCTGAGAAAAAAAGCCCTGGAGAGCGATATCAAATTTAACACACCTGCTCCCCTTGTAGCACTAACAAGTCACATGACACCGGGGATGGAAAATGGCTAATTGGGCCCAATTTGGACATTTTCACTTAGGGGTGTACTCACTTGTTGCCAGCGGTTTAGACATTAATGGCTGTGTGTTGAGTTATTTTGAGGGGACAGCAAATTTACACTGTTATACAAGCTGTACACTCACTATTTTACATTGTAGCAAAGTATCATTTCTTCAGTGTTGTCACATGAAAAGAGAATAAAATATTTACAAAACTGTGAGAGATGTACTCACTTTTGTGAGATACTGTATATACAGTGTCTTGCAAAAGTATTCACCCCTCTTGGCATTTTTCGTGTTTTATTGTCTCACAACCTGGAATTAACATGGATTGTTTGAGGATTTGCATCATTTAATTTACAGAACATGCCCACAACTTTGAAGATGTATTTTTTTTCCATTGTGAAGCAAACAACAAATAGGACAAAATAAAAGAAAAAGTCAATGTGCATAACTATTCACCCCCCTAAAGTCAATACTTTGTAGAGCCACCTTTTGCAGCTATCACAGCTCCAAGTCGCTTTGGATAAGTCTCTATAAGCTTGCCACATCTTACCACTGGGATTTTTGCCCATTCCTCCTTGCAAAACTGCTCCAGCTCCTTTAAGTTGGATGGTTTGCGCTTGTGAACAGCAATCTTTAAATCTGACCACAGATTTTCTATTGGATTGAGGTCTGGGCTTTTACTAGGCCATTCCAACACATTTACATGTTTCCCCTTAAACCACTCAAGTGTTGCTTTAGCAGTGTGTTTGGGGTCATTGTCCTGTTGGAAGGTGAACCTCCGTCCTAGCCTCAAATCACACACAGAGTGGTACAGGTTTTGCTCAAGAATATCCCTGTATTTAGCACCATTTATCTTTTCCTCAACTCTGACCAGTTTCCCAGTCCCGACTGCTGAAAAACAACCCCACAGCATGATGCTGCCACCACCATGTTTCACATGATGGTGTTCTTTGGGTGATGTGATGTGTTGGGTTTGCGCCAGACATAGAGTTTTCTTTGATGGCCAAACAGTTCAATTTTAGTCTCATCAGATCAGAGCACCTTCCTCCATACATTTTGAGAGTCTCCCACATGCCTTTTTACAAACTCAAAACATGCTGTTTTGTTTTTTGCTGAAAGTAATGGCTTTCTTCTGGCCACTCTGCCATAAAGCCAACTCTATGGAGCGTACAGCTTATTGTCGTTCTATGTACAGAAACTCCAGTCTCTGCTGTGGAACTCTGCAGCTCCTCCAGGGTTACCTTAGGTCTCTGTGCTGCCTCTCTGATTAATGCCCCCTTGCCCGGTCTGTGAGTTTTGGTGTGCGGCCGTCTCTTGGCAGGTTTGCTGTTGTGCCATGTTCTTTCCATTTGGTTATGATAGATGTGATGGTTCTCCTAGGGATCATCAAAGATTTGGATGTTTTTTTATAACCTAACCCTGACTTGCACTTCTCAACAACATTGTCCCTTACTTGTTTGGAGTTTTCCTTGGTCTTCATGGCAGTGTTTGGTTAGTGGTGCCTCTTGCTTAGGTGTTGCAGCCTCTGGGGCCTTTCAAAAAGGTGTGTATAGGTAATGACAGATCATGTGACACTTAGATTGCACACAGGTGGACATCATTCCACTAATTATGTGACTTCTGAAGGTAATTGGTTGTACCAGAGCTTTTTTATGGGCTTCATAGCAAAGGGGTGAATACATACGCACATGCCAATTATAATTTTTTTAATTTCTGAAAAATAGTTTTATGTATATATTTTTCTAATTTTACTTTACCAATTTAGACTATTGTGTTCTGATCCATCACATATAATACAGATTAAAAAAACATTGAACTAAAGGCTGTGATGTTAAAATATAGGTAAAAAGCCAAGGGGGTGAATACTTTTGCAAGGCACTGTGTATATATATATATATATATATATATATTATATATATATATTATATATATATATATATATATATATATATATATATATATATATATATATATATATATATATATATATATATATATATACATATACATTTGTCATTTTATATATATTTGTACTGCAATTTGTTATATATTCAGGAGTAATTGTTAGCAGCACCGCACATTGTGTCATTTAAGGGATTTGCACTAAGTTTCAATTGCAGCAGACCTGTTTCCTGTAGTGTTTTATGTTGTTTGTGCTAAGAAAAATGCTGTGTAAGCTGTTTAAGAAAACCAAGGCTGCAGAGGTTTTTAGTGTCCAGGAGGAAGCGTGCAACCTGCCTTCCATGGCCAGACACAGTAAGTGGATGCCTCTTGCTAAGGAGTTGGCAAAGTATGCTTTTTCTTTGAATAGGACTTGGCGTCAGAAGTGGCTCTAGGTTTTTTGAGGCCTTAGGCAAAACCTAAACATGAGGCCCCACGCACGCCCATAATAGGAAAAATAATTCAAGCCATAAAAAATAACCGTGTGCCCCCCACCCCAGCGCTGCTGGCTTCCCTCCTCTGCTCTCCTGCTGACTGATGTGGGGGATCTTCAGGATGAAGGCCGGGAAAAGGGACTGGTAAATGTCATTTACCAGCCCCTTCTTTTTCTAAAGGAACACAGTGAGTGATCAGTACTGATCACTTACTGTGTTCATTCATACCTGAAGCATAGTAAACTGTGTTTACTATGCTTTGGTTTATGAATTAACAGGACACTCTGTCTCCTGTTCATTCATCTGCAGTGCAGCTAAGGCTACAGAGAAATGGGTTGGGGAATGTGTTTCCTCAGTCCCTTCCTTTGTCTCAAATGGTCTCTGTTTAGACCCCTGATATCTCACCAAAGAAACCAAAAAACTCTCACCAAAAAGCATAAAACGGTTTAAAAATTGTAAAAAAAATAATAAAACAATTGTAAAAAAAAAAAATCTGACGAAAAATTCTAATCAAACTAAAAAGCCATGCACAATATGTAGCATAATTTAGCCTCACTCACAGTTTTTCTGAAGTGTGCAGTGTATGCCACAGGTCACCATCTCCCTAGTGGGGGCCCCAGTGCATTACCTGAGTAGGAGAGGAAAGTGGACGGTATGACGACGTGTAGTGTACATGAGAGGAGGGGGGCGGCATGTTTATAGGCGAGTAGTTATGTGCAGGAGAGGAGTGCGGAGTGTATGGCGGTGGGTAGTATGTACATTAAAGATGTGCGGAGTGTATGGTGGTGGGTAGTATGTACATGAGAGGGGTGTGGAGTGTATAGTGGTGGGTAGTATGTACATGAGAGGGGGTGCGGAGTGTATGGAGGCGAGTAGTTATATACAGGAGAGGAGTGCGGAGTGTATGGCGGTGGGTAGTATGTACATAAAAAGGGTTCGGAGTGTATGACGGTGGGTAGTATGTACATGAGAGGGGTGCGGAGTGTATGGTGGTGGGTAGTTTGTGCAGGGAGAGAAATGCAGAGTGTATGGAGGCCAGTAGTATGTGCATGAGAGGGGTGCGGATTGTATGGAGGCCGGTAGTATGTACATGAGAGGGATGAGGAGTGTATGGAGGCCAGTAGTATGTGCATGAGAGGGGTGTGGAGTGTATGGAGGCCGGTAGAATGTACATGAGAGGGGTGCAGAGTGTATGGTAATAGGTAGTATGTACATGAGAGCAGTGGCGTCTCCAGCTTTCATATTTAGGGGGGCGCATGGGGGGACAGGGACAAAAGTAGGGGGGCAACCATAAAATGCAATTATATATATATATATATATCCTGGGGCCCTTTACTACGACCCCACAACGGCCCTTTCACGTGTTCTGCAGTGAGCTCCCTTCCTACTGTATTGGGGCCCCCCAGGGTGGCAGAAAACAAGAGATATATATCACCAGCATACCAAGAAAATATAAGGATCCAAAGCAGTGGGAGGACTATCAGGGTTGCAAAGGGTCTTGCCACCGGGCCCTGGTGTTCTGCCACTGTGGGGTTCCCCAGCCTCCTCTTGCTGTCCTGCCCCTGCTATTGACAGCACTGGTCTGGCATCTCTTGGAATTTACAGGCTGGTTCTCCTGTCCTAAGGATGGGAGAAATCAGTCTGTTTTTTCAGTAACTGAGAGTCCTGGTGGAGTCCTTCCTGCAACTCGCTCTTCTCCCTGCCAATGAGGATGCAGGGGAAGGAGCAGATCGGGCGGCCGTGGTTGTGTGAGCGATCGCATTATGCAGTGTCAGCGAGCAAAGGGAGGGGGGAGAAATCACCCACAGGAGCTGACTGGGGACTCTCTCCCTCTTAGACATTGATTTTTTGTAAAAAAAAAATGTTTTTTTTTTAAATTGGGGGGGGGGGCACATTTTTGGGCACAGCATAATGTTGGGGGGGGTCAGGGCCCCCTCTGCCCCCCCTAGGGACACCATTGCATGAGAGGGGTTCAGAGTGTATGGCAATAGGTAGTATGTACATGAGAGGGGTGCAGAGTCTATGGTGGTGGGTAGTGTGTACATGTGAGGGGTGCGGAGTCTATGGTGGTGGGTAGTATGTACAGTGGGGACAAAAAGTATTCAGACCCCCTTAAATTTTTCACTCTTTGTTATATTCAAACACTCCTGCTACTTCTAAACTTCTTAGTCTAACATCTTCATTTGACCTGAAGCAATGGGTACAGGCTTCTTGTCATGAAGATCCTGCCAGTAACCGGCGTCCCAGGCGCAGGGGAACTCGGCCACGGGTTCCATTGCGCATCCGCGCGCTTTCACGGGTGCGGCCACGCACGGGCACGCGCGCGCGCACCCCCGCTGGTGTCAGGCGGGCTATTTAAGCCTGCCTGTCACACTCCTTCCCCGCTGTCTGCTCTACAGCGTTCTGTGAGTGTTACCTGATCTGATCTGTGTTTCCTGTTATCTGACCCGGCTTCCTGTTTGACGATCCTGCTATCTGCCTGCACCAGACCCTCTTGGCTTGCCTGACCATTCCTTGTATTACCCCTGGTACCTCTGCTGTCCGACCGTTACTGACCACCGGCTTGTTGACCCTCCACTGTGTACACCAGCTTCAGTCTGCTATTGCCTGCTGTTGTCCCTGGTTCCAGTCCGGCGTTCCAGGCTATCTTCTGCTGTGTTCCAGTCCAGCGTTCCAGGCTATCTTCTGCTGTGTTCCAGTCCAGCGTTCCAGGCTATCTTCTGCTGTGTTCCAGTCCAGCGTTCCAGGCTATCTTCTGCTGTGTTCCAGTCCAGCGTTCCAGGCTATCTTCTGCTGTGTTCCAGTCCAGCGGTCCAGGCTATCTTCTGCTGTGTTCCAGTCCAGCGTTCCAGGCTATCTTCTGCTGTGTTCCAGTCCAGCGTTCCAGGCTATCTTCTGCTGTGTTCCAGTCCAACGTTCCAGGCTATCTTCTGCTGTGTTCCAGTCCAGCGTTCCAGGCTATCTTCTGCTGTGTTCCAGTCCAGCGGTCCAGGCTATCTTCTGCTGTGTTCCAGTCCAGCGGTCCAGGCTATCTTCTGCTGTGTTCCAGTCCAGCGTTCCAGGCTATCTTCTGCTGTGTTCCAGTCCAGCGTTCCAGGCTATCTTCTGCTGTGTTCCAGTCCAGCGTTCCAGGCTATCTTCTGCTGTGTTCCAGTCCAGCGTTCCAGGCTATCTTCTGCTGTGTTCCAGTCCAGCGGTCCAGGCTATCTTCTGCTGTGTTCCAGTCCAGCGGTCCAGGCTATCTTCTGCTGTGTTCCAGTCCAGCGTTCCAGGCTATCTTCTGCTGTGTTCCAGTCCAGCGTTCCAGGCTATCTTCTGCTGTGTTCCAGTCCAGCGGTCCAGGCTATCTTCTCCTGTGTTCCAGTCCAGCGGTCCAGGCTATCTTCTGCTGTGTTCCAGTCCAGCGTTCCAGGCTATCTTCTGCTGTGTTCCAGTCCAACGTTCCAGGCTATCTTCTGCTGTGTTCCAGTCCAGCGTTCCAGGCTATCTTCTGCTGTGTTCCAGTCCAGCGGTCCAGGCTATCTTCTGCTGTGTTCCAGTCCAGCGGTCCAGGCTATCTTCTGCTGTGTTCCAGTCCAGCGGTCCAGGCTATCTTCTGCTGTGTTCCAGTCCAGCGTTCCAGGCTATCTTCTGCTGTGTTCCAGTCCAGCGTTCCAGGCTATCTTCTGCTGTGTTCCAGTCCAGCGTTCCAGGCTATCTTCTGCTGTGTTCCAGTCCAGCGGTCCAGGCTATCTTCTGCTGTGTTCCAGTCCAGCGTTCCAGGCTATCTTCTGCTGTGTTCCAGTCCAGCGTTCCAGGCTATCTTCTGCTGTGTTCCAGTCCAGCGTTCCAGGCTATCTTCTGCTGTGTTCCAGTCCAGCGTTCCAGGCTATCTTCTGCTGTGTTCCAGTCCAGCGTTCCAGGCTATCTTCTGCTGTGTTCCAGTCCAGCGTTCCAGGCTATCTTCTGCTGTGTTCCAGTCCAGCGTTCCAGGCTATCTTCTGCTGTGTTCCAGTCCAGCGTTCCAGGCTATCTTCTGCTGTGTTCCAGTCCAGCGGTCCAGGCTATCTTCTGCTGTGTTCCAGTCCAGCGGTCCAGGCTATCTTCTGCTGTTGTTCCCGGTTCCAGTCCAGCTTCCAGTCTGCTATTACCTGCTGTTGTTCCTGGTTCCAGTCCAGTTTCCAGTCTGCTATTACCTGCTGTTGTTCCTGGTTCCAGTCCAGGTTCCAGTCTGCTATTACCTGCTGTTGTTCCTGGTTCCAGTCCAGTTTCCAGTCTGCTATTACCTGCTGTTGTTCCTGGTTCCAGTCCAGTTTCCAGTCTGCTATTACCTGCTGTTGTTCCTGGTTCCAGTCCAGTTTCCAGTCTGCTATTACCTGCTGTCGTTCCTGGTTCCAGTCCAGTTTCCAGTCTGCTATTACCTGCTGTTGTTCCTGGTTCCAGTCCAGTTTCCAGTCTGCTATTACCTGCTGTTGTTCCTGATTCCAGTCCAGTTTCCAGTCTGCTATTACCTGCTGTGGTTCCTGGTTTCAGTCCTGCATTCCAGTCTCTGTCCTCAGTCTACTCTTCAGGTTCCTGACTCCAGAGGGTGCCACCACTACTGTCTTTCAGCAACCGTTGATCCTGCCAGGCACCTATACCACTCTTCACTCCTGGCCCTCTGTCTCCATTCCAGGGGAACGGGAGTGGGAGCTGTAAGGGAGGTCTTTCTCTGCACTTCAGGCTCACAACCCACCAGGTACGTGACACTTCTACTCACTCTGATGGGAACACCCTTGACCTTGTATTCTCCTACCTATGCACTCCATGCAACTTCTCAAACAATCCTTTTCTTCTCTCCGACCATCACCTTATTAGTTTCTCTCTCCCCCTGTCTTCCACCACCTTTCCCTCCAATCGCCTAACCATCACCCGTAGAAACTTTTGCAACTTCAACTCCTCTCTCCTCTATTCTGCTACTAACCACCTCTATGACAAAATCTCTCCCCTGTCCTGCCCCAACCAAGCCACGTCCATCTACAATAAATCCCTGTCCTCCACCCTGGACAAGCTCGCTACCCTCACTACACGCAGAATCAGGCCTCGACCCTTACAACCCTGGCAAATAGATGACACTAAAATTCTCAAAAAACGTAGTCGTGCTCTTGAGCGTCTGTGGCACAAGACTAAGTCTCTCAAAGACTTCAACCAATACAAATCTGCCCTCCAAAAATACTATTCTTTCCTCCACACTGCCAAGCAAACCTATTTTACAACTCTTATTAACACCTTCTCATCCAGTCCCCATAAACTCTTCTCTACCTTCAACTCTCTACTTTGTCCTCCACCACCTCCACCCACTGACTTACTCACTGCCCAGGAGATCGCTAATCACTTTAAAAACAAGATTTATACAATCCGTGATGATTTCCACTCTATAGGTATCTCCCCTAGCTAAGACCCCGTGTCAACAGGTACAACTGACACTCCCCCCTATTCAAATCTGCTACTACAGAGTTGCTAAACTCCTTTCTATCGCCCACCTAACCACCTGTCTCCTGGACCCTATTCCCTCTCAAATGCTACGGTCGCCCTCTGACCCCATCCTACACTCTCTAACCCACATCTTTAATCTCTCCCTCACCTCTGGCATCTTCTCCAATGCTCTAAAACATGCACTGGTCACTCCCATACTTAAAAAGCCGTCCTTGGACCCTACCAATCTTAACAACCTATGCCCTATCTCCTTGCTCCCCTTCTTCTCTAAACTACTTGAGCGCCTGGTTTACAACCAACTGAGTGACCACCTCATTAAAAACAACCTTCTTGATCCCCTTCAATCTGGATTTCGCCCTCAACACTCCACAGAAACTGCTCTTTTAAAACTCACAAATGGCCTACTAACTGCAAAAACCAACGGACACTATTCTGTACTCCTACTTCTGGATCTTTAAGCTGCCTTTGACACGGTTAACCACCCCCTCCTCCTCAAAAAACTTTACTCTCTCGGTCTCCGTGACTGTGCTCTTCAGTGGCTCTCATCCTACCTATCCCAACACACTTTCAGTGTCACTTACAATTCTACTTCCTCCACTCCTCTTCCCTTCTCTGTCGGGGTCCCCCAAGGTTCTGTTCTTGGACCTCTTTTATTTTCAATCTACACCTCTTCCCTGGGTCAGCTGATAGCCTCTCACGGCTTTCAATATCATTTCTATGCTGACGACACACAAATCTATCTCT
This sequence comes from Lithobates septentrionalis, assembly GCA_037952835.1. NCBI lineage: Eukaryota > Metazoa > Chordata > Amphibia > Anura > Ranidae > Lithobates > Lithobates septentrionalis. The sequence goes on along the minus strand of JBBDGP010000217.1, from coordinate 537,964 downwards.
CCACCCCTCAACTCACTCCATCAGTCTCCTCATGCATCACTAACTTACTAACTGACATATCTGTATGGATGTCACACCACTTCCTCAAACTCAACTTGTCCAAAACCGAGCTTATAATATTTCCTCCCCCACATGCCCCTTCCCCTGACTTCTCTGTCAAGAGCAATGGCAAAACCATCCACCCGTCCCCACATGTCAGGGTGCTAGGTGTTATCTTGAACTCTGAACTCTCCTTTCGGCCCCACATCCAATCACTTTCCAAAGCTTGCCGCCTCAACCTCCGCAACATCTCTAAACTATGTCTCTTTCTAACCAATGAAACGACAAAGCTCCTGATTCACTCCCTGGTTATCTCTCGCCTCAACTACTGCAACTCCCTCCTCATTGGCTTACCTTTAAATAGACTATCCCCCCTTCAGTCCATCATGAATGCTGCTGCCAGACTCATCCACCTTATAAACCGCTCAGTGTCTGCTACCCCTCTCTGCCAATCCCTCCATTGGCTACCACTCACCCAACAAATTAAATTCAAAACACTAACAATAAGTTACAAAGCCATCCACAACTCTGCCCCCAGCTACATCACTAACCTAGTCTCAAAATACCAACCTAATCGCCATCTCCATTCCTCCCAAGACCTCCTGCTCTCTAGCTCCCTCATCACCTCCTCCCATATCCGCCTCCAGGACTTCTCCTGAGCCTCGCCCATCCTCTGGAATTCCCTACCCCAATCCGTCAGACTGTCTCCAAATTTATCCACCTTTAGGCGATCCTGAAAACTTTCCTCTTCAGAGAAGCCTATCCTGCCTCCATCTAACAACTGCACTATTTTCTCCATTAGCTCATCCCCCACAGCTATTACCCTTTTGTATAACTTGACCCTCCCTCCTAGATTGTAAGCTCTAACGAGCAGGGCCCTCTGATTGCTCCTGTATTAAATTGTATTGTACTTGTACTGTCTGCCCTAATGTTGTACAGCGCTGCGTAAACTGTCGGCGCTATATAAATCCTGTATAATAATAATAATAATAATAATAATATTGCAGCCATTTGCTAAAATCATTTAAGTTCGTTTTTTTCCTCATTAATGAACATACAGCACCCCATATTGACAGAAAATCACAGAATTGTTGACATTTTTGCAGATTTATTAAAAAAGAAAAACTGAAATATCACATGGTCCTAAGTATTCAGACCCTTTGCTGTGACACTCATATATTTAACTCAGGTGCTGTCCATTTCTTCTGATCATCCTTGAGATGGTTCTACACCTTCATTTGAGTCCAGCTGTGTTTGATTATACTGGTTGGACTCGATTGGGAAAGTCACACACCTGTCTATATAAGACCTTACAGCTCACAGTGCATGTCAGAGCAAATAAGAATCATGAGGTCAAAGGAACTGCCTGGTGAGAGAGGTAAAGAAGAACCCAAAGATCTTTAAGCTGTTATCTATAGAAAACCTTCAAGGTTTTCTATACATTTTAATATAGCTAGAATGTGGAGTTTGTCCTAGCTCATGTTTGTTCTTGATAAGATAAGTGCTTCCTTCAACACCTGTTTAAGATTACATATATAGTGAAAATGATGCAAGATTTTGTTTTATAACACCAGCTAATAGGTAAATATTAACTGAACCTATTTTCATTTCAATGACATGTATAAGGTTAGTAAAACTCCTCCCATCCCTCAAACGACATAAATACTGAATGTCTGAGAATTGATAATTAGATATCATTAAGTGGCGAAGCAAACCTGTCTCCTGTGTCACTTTATTGATATCTCCAGGCCTGGGGGTCTACGGAGGTCTTCCTGCATTACCTGAACCTATCTGGGTGGTCTTAGAAGCAGAAATTTCCTACAACTGGGGGCTCTTTGTCCGGGAAAAAAGCCAAAAATCATCTGAAGGTAAGTCTTTATTTTGTCTTTATTGACGAAATACTTCTTGCCTCAGCTCTGATTAAAGCTTTTTAGAAACATAAATTAGTAGGGGATAAGAACCACGCCAGAGGTTAATATTGGAGGGTTTTTGGGAAACCCACAAAGATAAGCAGTACTGCATACACATATATAGAGACATTCCTTTTGGGAAGGGATATGAAGTGGTTAATGAGGAAATAGACTCCGGTGACCCCAAAATCTTTTGCTTTTTCTTATCTATCGCATTAGAAGTTATAAGATAATCTGTCGTGTGTGTGTGGGTCAGAAGACTGGGTGGTAAAACAGTCGGCTCCCACTGTCAATATGGGTCAGAAACAAGGTAAAGAAGATCCTCCCCCTCTTCCCAATCCAGGAGAAACGTGTAAGGATTTTGTAGCCAGAATTTGTGGTACTAATTATGAATTCATAGTCCCATGGGTTTCAAATTTAGCGGGATGGACCGAAGCCATACACAGTTTAGACCCCTTTCCCCGGGATGGCGCTAATGATGAATTTCACATAGATATGATAAAAGGATTGTGTTTAGGAGATAAGAGAGCTTTCCCTTGGTACCCCGGGGATCCTCAATGGGATATGGATTATATGGAAAAGGGAGGAGAGAACTGGTTAAAATACGCCCCATATTGGTTTCAGAGGGATAATAAGAAACAGAAAAAGCCCACCAAATGTTTAAGTAAGGAAGATTATGACCATAAACATAGAGAAGAAGCCGATAAAAAGAGATTTGTCCCTGACCCAATAGCCCCACCCCTGCCAATAGTCAGTCATCCTCCACCCGCATATGTACATGTCTATCCAAGTTTAAGAAAGGAAGATATTGATCTTCTGGCTGGACATTATGCAACCAGACAACGGCAGGTCCCCCTCGCTCCACAACCACAACAGCAGATCCCTCCCGCTCCACAACAAGATAGACAGCACCCACAGAGGGCCCGAGTCGAGGTAGGTGAACCAGAAGATGATCAGGGAGCTATAGGAGGGGTAGTTTCACCACCTGGCCAAGAGCAGGAGGAAGAAGACGTTAAAGGGGATAGAATACTTAGTCCCCCTAAAACAAAGAGTGGAACTGTATATAGTAACACTAACCTTCAAGCACCTTTCATGACCATTGGAAATGAATTATTAAAAAAGGTAATAGACATTGAGGACATTGACAGGATAGTAAAACATTGCCCCAAACCCACCGCCTCTGCAGGAGGCACTTTAATTTACTTAAAAAAGGCCTGTAAGGGTAGAAATTACACACAGGAAGACATGCGTCTTATCATTGATGGTATCATAGGACACACCAGTTCCTGGAGCTGGGCAAATGTTCCAAGTATAAACACTATTGACACTGGAAACGCGGGAGCATATGGGTTAAACACAGTACCAGGTAGGAACACCATGTGGACAGAATTAGAGACTGAAATGATGAGAGTATTTAAAAATAAAAGTTCCCTCCCTACTGCCATAGCATGCAAACAAAAGTCAGGAGAAAATGTAGTTGAATTCTGGAAAAGGTTTCATGAAAATTGGACAACAGAAGCTGGATTAGCTACAACTGCTGATGTGGGAGCTTTGTTTATTCAAACTTTTATGAATAATCTAAAACCCCAGTTCGCCTTGGTGGTAAAACAGATGATATCTGAATGGACCACACAGACGATTGACCAATTTCAGAAAACTTTAATGCCGCGTACACACGGTCGGACTTTTCAGCTACAAAAGTCGGACAGCCTGTCCGACATACTTCCGGCGTACTTTCGGCGGACTTGCGGCAGACTTTCTAACGAACTGACTTGCCTACACACGACCACACAAAAGTTCGACAGCACAGTACGCGGTGACGTACACCAAGTCCAGCGAGACTATAAAACGGAAGTTCAATAGCCCGTACGACACCCTTTGGGCTCCTTCTGCTAATCTCGTGTTTATCTCGTGTTAGTAGAAGTTTGGTGAGAGACGATTCGTGCTTGTGAGACTCGTATTTTTCAGTTCGTTTTAATTGTTGTTCAGTCTGTGCTTGTGAGGTTTGTATCTGCTTTTCAGTGCGTTTGGTCAGTTGGCATTGAGAAATCTTTGTTTTATTGTCCGCTCGTTCCTGATTTTCAGGTCGCTCTTCACAGGCCTTGCTGTTCTTCAGTGCGTTCTGTTTAGTGCGTTCTGACCAGCCGACCGTTTTGTAACCATGTTACCTGTACGTACTCGTCGTCGAGCTCGTGCATTGTATGTGTTTGGTGCTGTAGTTTATTCTTCAGACCAAGACCAGTCCATGAACAGGGCGAGGAGGAGTTCATGGACCAAGAATTGGTTGCTCCAGCGTGACCAGTTCTGTCACATGCCATTGCTCCGTGAGATCCGTGAGAATAATCCTGAGGATTTCAGGAACTTTCTCCGGATGACGGACCCCGTTTTTGACCGTTTGTTGGCTTTGCTGACCCCCTATATCAGCAGGCAGGATACCTGCATGAGACAAGCCATCACTCCGGAGCAGAGGCTAGTTGCCACGTTGCGGTACTTGGCGACAGGGAGAAGCCTGCAGGACCTCAAGTTCTCGACAGGCATCTCCCCCCAGGCTCTGGGGATCATTATCCCAGAGACCTGTTCTGCCATCATACAGGTCCTGCAGAAGGACTATATTAAGGTAAGATATTTTTCTTTGATTAGCATCACATGTTCTTTTATGTAATCTTTGATAATGTAATGTATTTCTTGCTTCAAACACTACTTACCATCATTGCAATATAGTGTGAATGTCCCCTTTTTATCCTCACACATGCTGCATTTTTTTCCTGTTCTTTTTTGTCATGCATGTATATTTTCCTTCAATAACCTCCCCAACATGCAATGATGGGAACATATCCACCTAGTCTACTCATTTTGAATGTATTTTGTTTGAGTGTATTTAGTGTGCTGCTAATTAGCAATTAGCTTGATTTCCCAACCCCCCACCCCCCACCTAAACTCACTCCAAATAGTGTGCTGCTAATTAGCAATTAGCTTGATTTCCCAACCCCCCACCCCCCACCTAAACTCACTCCAAATAGTGTGCTGCTAATTAGCAATTAGCTTGATTTCCCAACCCCCCACCCCCCACCTAAACTCACTCCAAATAGTGTGCTGCTAATTAGCAATTAGCTTGATTTCCCAACCCCCCACCCCCCACCTAAACTCACTCCAAATAGTGTGCTGCTAATTAGCAATTAGCTTGATTTCCCAACCCCCCACCCCCCACCTAAACTCACTCCAAATAGTGTGCTGCTAATTAGCAATTAGCTTGATTTCCCAACCCCCCCCACCCTCGTAAAAATTGGCTTGAATGTTCTGTGTTGTTGATTTGTATAAAGCAAATATATGTTGCACTTTGCAAAATGCATGTGCACTCTACAAGTGCATTTGTTCCAGTGCTTTAGTAAATGAGCAGAAGCTCTGCTGATTTCCATCATCAAATCATATGCAAGCCACAAAGTGTTTTCATTAATTGCCCTTGCATGTGATTGTGTACTCCTTGCAACATGACTGCCTTTTTACCTTCCCTCATTTACTGTAAGCTGGTTAGCAACTGCACTTGCAGAGTGCGACAACTGCAGTCTTGTAGCCTTTTTAGTCCCTAAATTCCTGCGTGTCCTAAAAATAATCTTTTTTATGGATTTCACAACCCCCTAAAATGTAATCAATGTTCCATCAGAGGGGGTGAGCAATCTGATAAGTGTGCCTTTCCATATTAGATATTCCAGAAGATTTAAATTATTTAATGTTATACTGATGCTGGGGAATAATGTTTTTAATTGTATAATTTTCTTGCAATGTTAGCTTCCAAATTAATGATTTTGGTTTTCTTGTTTGATTCCCCAGTTTCCTTCAACGCCACAGGAATGGCAGACTGTGGCATCCCATTTTGCCAGCCGTTGGGACTTTCCCAATTGTGGAGGGGCTATAGATGGGAAACATGTCCACATCGTGCCACCACCCCATTCGGGGTCATATTATTTTAATTATAAGGGGTTCCACAGTATTGTTTTAATGGCGTTGGTGTCGGCACACTATGAATTTTTATATGTGGACGTGGGGAAGAATGGCCGGATGTCGGATGGAGGAGTATTTGCCCAGACGGAGTTCTGCCAGCGTCTCCAGAGTGGTGGCCTGGGATTGCCACCTGATGCGGATAACGTGGAAGGACTCCCCTTTGTCTTCATTGCCGATGAAGCCTTCGCTCTGAGCAAGCACCTCATGAGGCCATTCCCCCAAAGAACCCTCACCCCGGAGAGGAGGGTTTTTAATTACCGGCTGGCCAGAGCTAGAAGAGTGGTTGAGAATGCGTTTGGGATTCTGGCCAGCCGGTTCCGCCTGTTTCAAACATCGATTAATTTGGCGGAATACAAACTTAATTTTATCATTTTATCCTGCTGCATTCTGCACAACTTTTTACAAAAACATTCTCAAAATTATATCGGAACAGTTGGGCCTGAGGCTGTACTTCTAGATGACCACCTTACGGGCCTGGATACTGTCCGTACTGGCTTGGCCCCCCAAAGTGCCCGTCAAGTTAGACAGCAATATGTGAATTATTTTATGGGTAGGGGGGCCATTGCAATGGGCCAGGATCTTTAATTTTTTTAAATAAAAAAAATTTGGATGAAATCTGGAATTATATTTATTGCTTGCCTTTCTTTTGGGCTTTCTCCTAAGGTTATGGTCGATCAGTTGTAGTGCCAACTGTATTTTCCTTTTAAATGTCTAAATAAGCTCCATTGCCACTGTAAACAACTTGTTGACAATTATAACCAAACTGATACTGAGCATAGAAATAACAAACCACACATTTATTGAATTCCTATAAGGAGATTTTTTTATTAATCGTTGTTATGCATTCAGTTATGCATTTAGTATAAAATGTTCCTAGCCAAAAATATAATGATATCTTAAGAATTATGAAAAATATAATTATATATGAAGATTTGTACATAATCCATAAAATATTTTTTTGGGCTTTTTTAAAATCCTTTTTTTTTTTAGTTTTTTTTTTAAATCTATTTTTTTTTTAAATAAATTTTTTAATTTTTATTTGTGTTTTTATTAAAATAAATTTTTTTATTTTTTTTTGTTTTTTTTTTTAAATCACTTTTTTTTTTTTTTTTAAATCAATTTTTTTTTTTTTTTGGATTTTTAAGGTATTTTCTATAAACAGCCCTCCTTTTTTAAATTTTGTTAAACAGCCATATAAGTAATGCAAAAATAATAAAGAGAAGAGACCCAAAACATCAATCATGTCCTTCATTTCCTGCTGCATATGATCCAGCCGATTCCGCATTTCATCGATCTCCCCATTCCAGGCCATTATTTGACCAATTAGCCGTTGGGCACTGTCTGAGGTGAAATATTCAGTTCTTGTACCTAAAGTGGAATGAAAACAAATAATGTGTTTAGAAATATGCACACATACATAGTTTACCTTACCATAATAAAGTTGTTGTCTCAGACACTGACCTGGTGGGGTGCCCATGTCGCATAATTCCTCCACATCCTCGGGGGTGGGGCTGTTGCTTGACTCAAGCACAACCAGATCACCTAAAATAGAGTAGAATAATTACATAAAAGAAAAGGCAGCCATGCATAGATTTCCGTAAGCTGGTGTGTCAGACACTCACCTGGTGGGGTGCCCATGTCGCCCACCTCTCCTTCATCCACATCCTCAGTGGGGCTTGGGCTGATTTCCCAAGTATGTTGTTTGGCTTGGGGTGGACTGTGTTCTTGTTGGCTGAGTGATTTTTCCCCTATGTGAACCAAAAAATTAATCTACTTAGCACACAGATATTTTAGTACATAGTAATTTTCCAGCCTTTGTAGTGAAGTGGTGTACAAATGTTCTGTTTGTGTAGAGTTCCTATTTTACCTCAATATTAAAAATTAAAAAGACATATCGGATAGATAGATATCTAGATATCAATATCTCGAAATATAGTTAATAATCTTTTAATCTCTCTCTCTCTCTCTATATCTGGAGCAAAATATAAATATCTAAATAAATGTTAAAAAAAAAAAAAAACATAACTTAAATTATTCCAAAAGAATGTTTTACATTTCTAGATCTATCTATATCTATCTATATCGATCTATCTACCTATATCTATCTCTCTCTCTCTATATATATATATATATATATATATATATATATATATATATATATATATATATATATATATATATATATATATATATATATATATCATACACATATATACATACACATATATATATATATATATAGATAGAGATATAGATATTCCTACATACATATATAGATATGTAACGATGTTTATTAAAAGATCGTTTGAAACGACGAGAAAACAAAAATCGTATAGGAATGAAAAGCACATGGAGCAGTATACAAGGTAATAAACACAAGAGAAAAACACGACAAGTACTTACTTTTTTTAAGCACTTTACGGATCCGTCTGTACTGATCCGGCTCCCTGAGCTTGAGGTCAGACCATCTTTTTCGAATTTGATCCTTGGAGCGCTGGACCCCAAAAGAAGCCTGTAAAGTGTCCACCACCTTCGCCATTATTTTGGCCTTGCGCAAATTTGGCCGGGCGTACGGCCCATACTTCCCATCATAGTCCTTTTTTAGAAGAATGGCCACCATCTCCACCATCTCTTCAAAACTCATATTGGAGGCCTTAAATCTAGGCTTCACAGATCTTGTTGACGTTCCAGCCTCCGGGCTTTTTTCGCTACCTGAGGTAGTTAACATGTCATGTGTCTCCGCCATTATTCACCCCACTACGCGCCGTAATTAAAAATGGGCGGAGAACATGAGTTAAAATCGAACGTCAGGGGCGGGCGACGCAGGCGGAGTTTCACACATGCGTAGTGTATAAAGAGGGGCCTTGTGCACGTGTCGTACGTACGTTCTGTGCGTAGGTGATAGTGGACCGGGACGTTACTAAACGAAGGTAATTTAAAAATGTTTTATTTTTTTTTATTTTTTATGGTCATGACTTTGTAGCAAGCGGCCTATATGGCTTGATAGATTGATGAGGCCTACATAGGGAGAAGATGATGAGGGGTTAGCAGAAACCTAATAAGTGTTTTTTGTCTTGTGACTTTATCTTTTCCAGATATAATGAATCCCCTATTTAAGGATCCAGAGTTCCTTACAGCTTTCATATCTAAATATCGAGAGATGAGGAATTTGTGGGAGGTGAAACACCCTCAGTATTATGCTAAGCATGTGAGGAAGTCAACGCTGGAGAGACTTCTGTCCTTTGTCCAGGCGACCATCCCGGACGCAACAATGGAGACATTGCTCAAGAAAATTGGGGTCTTGAGGAATATGCATAAGAGGGAGCATAGGAAGATCCAGGAATCAATGAGATCAGGAGCATCAGCAGATGATGTTTATGTACCCAGGCTGTGGTACTACAATCAACTACGTTTTCTTGATGACCAGACTGAAGCCAGGGCATCACTTTCAACCCTTCCCTCCACCCTTCCCTCCACCCCAGCAGAGGCTGATGAGGAGCAAGCTGGGTCTTCCATCCTGGATGAACCGGATATGACCATCTGGAGTCAGGTAAATTAGTTTAAACAATATTTACTGTACTAATATTAATGAGGTTAACTGGATGTTATAATTTTCTCCCAGATTTTTGCAATCAAAATTGTGTAGACATATCAATTGACAGGAGTGGCTAAATATGTTTGGCACCTGCTAGAAAAAATTAGGGTGTCTGATTAGACTCTTTTATTAAAGAGATGTATTCACATTGAATTTGCTAGTCATGAGAAGCAAATTGTGTGTCATTGATGAACCCCAAACAAATTAATAAAACTATGTCCTTTTTTTATACACAGGATGAGTCCATCCAGGAGGAATGTGTGGAAAGTGGCAGGCAGGAGGAGACCGGGCCCATGGACAGCCTGGAGGAGGCCGGATTCCCCATCATCCTGGAGGAGGCTGGGCCCAGTGTCAGGCAGGAGGTGGCTGGTCCCAGTGAGGTGGCTGGGTCAAGTGAGGTGGCTGGTCCCAGTGAGGTGGCTGGGCCCAGTAGGAGCATGACCCAATCCCAAGTGCCTCCTCTCCACCTTCCCAAAAAAAGGGCCAGGAAGGGGGCCGTCACACAGGAGGCATCCCTGCGCCTCATGCAAGAGGCCACACGTTTTTTGAGGAGCCCCCCCGAAGCAGAAGAGGCCTATGGCTGCTACTTAGCCAGCAGGCTTCTTCAAATGGATTGGGAGCAGCGTCTCATTTGCGAGCGCCTATTTGGGGAAACTATCCAGAAGGGGCTGCAGGGCACGCTAACCCGAAACACACAACTACATGAGGCAGCCCCCCCCCTCCTCCTCCTCCTCCTCCTCCTCCTCCTGCCACAACTGAAACACCACAGCCACAGCCTCCAAAGAAGGCTACAGGGAAGGCTGCAGGGAAGGGTGCAGGGCAGCGTGGAGGGAAGGCTGCAGGGAAGAGAAGAAAGTGATGACCTGGGTTCAGTCTGGTCTGACAGAAGACGCAGGCTGTTGTAGTACCACAGTCTGGGGACATCTATATCATCTGCTGGTGCTGTTGATCTCTGGGATTCTTGGACCAGATTGTGCTCCCTCTTATATGGACTCCTCAAGATCCCAATTTTCTTGTACACAGACTTTTTCCAGCGTTGACTTCCTCTTTATTTTATTTTGACCATGAATAAATGGATCTTTTTTTGAGTTTAGCAAAAGACTTTATGTGTTTTCTTTTAAATCATTGATTTTACACACAATGTTAAATTATCAAGGGACAACAATCTCATTGAGTTTGCAAAAACACACCAAAAATACATTACTAATGTTAATAATGTTTGAGTGGTAAGTCTGGGAAAGAACAAAAATATACATAACCAAAAACGGTGCTTTGGGTTAACTTTATCTTAAAAATAAAAAATAATCACTAGAAAAAAAAAAACTATAATAATGGGTTCTTTGTGGTAACTTTACAAACCTAAAAAATATAAAAAAAAAAAAATAAAAAAATAAAAAAATAAAAAATACAAATGGGTTATTTGTGGTAACTTTACAAACACCAAAAAATGAAAAATAAAAATCTAGAGATAAACATATAAAAAAGTTCAACACCAATCATAAAATAAATATCTGGATAAAAATTACAAGAAAATATGACTCCACACAAAAAAATCCAAAAAAAAAAAAAATGTAAAAAGTATTATATTAGTATGGAAACATTGTTTTTAAAAAGCATACTATATCATTCATGAGATCAAAGAGAAAAAGAATCCAGAAATCAGTTTGGGAGAACTCTGAATATGAACAGCAAAACACCTTCGTTCTTTATAGCATTCGTAAAGAAGAAATAAAATGCGCTGCATTCAACGATCACAGATTTTGCAGCGTGATGAATGTGCTACCTACAATACGAACACTAGTTTTACTAGACCGAGTGCTTCCGTTTAGTTTTTGCTTATGAGCATGCGTCGTTTTTTTGTCCGTCGGACTAGCATACAGACGAGCGGACTTCGGGGTCCGTCGTAGTTACGAAGTAAAGATTTGAAGCATGTTTCAAATCTAAAGTACGTCGGATTTGAGGCTAAAAAAGTACGTTGAAAGTCCGGAGAAACCCACACACGATCGGATTACCAGCCAGCTTTAGTCCGTCACCGTCCGTTGGACTTTTGTAGACGAAAAGTACGACCGTGTGTACGCGGCATAATACAGAAAGAAGCAGCAGGGTGTTTTGATGTAATAAAAGAGAAAGCAGTGAGTACCCTTTATCAGGGTGGAGTGCAAACTCAGCCTCCCCAAGATAATGGTGGACAATGGGGCAGTGGAAACAGAGGCAGAGGAAGAGGAAAAATAAAAGGGAGAGGGCATGGTTTTTCCAGACCACCCCAGCAGTCCCGCACATGTTGTTTTAACTGTGGACAACAGGGTCACTGGAGAAATCAATGTCCTTATGAATGGAATAACCCAAATACTCAAGATCAAGATCAAATGCATACACAGGGACCCCAATCTAGCCAACCGAATCAAGTTGCCCCAAAGCAACAGGGTCCCCGATTCCCTATACAGTGGAATCAACAGCAACTAAAATGAAGCTGCCCGGAAGGTAGTATCCCAGCATTTCCTTTGATCTCACACTCTTACAATGAACAACCAATTGTGACCCTATATGTCAAAAATAGGCCTGTTCCGTTTTTAACCGATTCAGGGGCAACTCGGAGCACCCTCAGTGAGGACTACTACAGAGGTGAGACTAAAATTGCTGAACCTTCTATGGGAATTAATGGGATACTTACCAAAACATACAAAACACCACCTTTACCAGTAAGTGATGTTGAAAGGGGAGGTGCAACAGTCTTGCATCATTGTTTCAGGATTATACCAAATTGTCCTGTGAATCTCTTGGGTAGAGATTTGATGGGAAGATTGGGTATAACACTGAAAATGTCTACTGAAGGAGGGGTCTTCGTACACTCCAAGGTAATACCAATATATTACACTGAGGATAGTGATCTCCCTCCACCAGATGATCCGGTATGGTCAAAAAGCTCCTTGGATGTAGGTCTTATTTCTTGTACCCCATACAAGGCAGCTTTAAAATCATGGGCACAGCCGGTTTATCACAAACAATACCCCATTTCAAAAGAAAAAGAGGAAGGAGTGGCCCCAATGGTGGAAAGGTTCCTGCAGCAAGGAATTCTTAAAGAGACACTGTCACCCTACAACACCCCCATTAACCCAGTAATGAAGCCGGACGGCTCTTACAGGTTTGTACAAGACCTCAGAGCTATAAACAACCTAGTGATACCCATTGATCCTATAGTGCCTGATGTGCCATCACTCTTAACCTCCATACCATCCAATGCAGAGTATTTTTCGGTCATTGACCTTTGTAATGCATTTTTTTCAGTTTCTGTTGACGAAGAGACACAGCCTATCTTTGCATTCAATTTCAGAAACCGCCAGATGACGTGGTGTAGATTACCCCAGGGCTATGTAGACTCCCCTGTAGTATACACAGTGGCCCTCCAGGCAACCCTGCGGTCTTGGACACCCCGCCATGGTTCTGTCCTACTCCAATATGTTGATGATTTGTTGTTGTGTAGTCCAAGCCAGAAAGCATGTAAAAATGATGGTTTAGATCTGTTACATTGGTTAGCAGACAATGGTCACAAGGTTTCTAAGAAAAAGCTACAATGGTGTCAGGAAACTGTTGAATACCTTGGTTTTGTACTCTCCAAAGGAGAAAGGAAAATCAGTCACAAGAGAGCTGCGGCTCTCGTGGGTCTGCCCCGCCCACTTACTAAGAAGGACATTCTATCCTTTCTTGGAATGATTGGTTACTGCCGCCAATGGATACCTGATTGTTCCTACTATGATAATCTCCTGAGGCAAGCCACAGGTACTGACATGCCAGATTGTGTGAAATGGAATGATGAAATGTACAATGCTTTTGTGTATCTTAAAACTGCAATGGTCACATCTCCTGGACTTGGACTACCTGAATATGGTAAAATGTTTCACTTGTTTGCAAGGGACAACTGTAAAACAATGGCGGGGGTCCTGGCTCAGGAGCATGGGGGGAAACTCCGCCCAATTGCGTTTTTTTCAAAAGTTGTGCCGATGCCAGTACAGGGAATGCCGGCGTGTCTCAGAGCTCTGGCATCCTGTGCGATGGTGGTGGAAATGGCTACATCATTCACTCTAGGACATGCCACCACACTACACACCACTCACAATGTATCCATTCTACTAGAACATCCATACCCAGCACATGTCAGCCCAGAGGCTGAGCGGTTATGAAGTAATTTTACTTTCTAACCCAAAACTTGAGATCAAATATGCCTCTCCTACTTCTGGCCCAGCTCCAATCCTGAATGCCTTGCTAGGCTTGAAAGGTGAAGAAGATGAGGTAGTGCCTCAACATGAATGCATGGACCTCATCCACCAAGACACATCCCCGAGACCAGACATGTCTTCAACTGCTCTCCCTGGAGCACAGAATGTCTTTGTGGATGGGTCTTGTTCAAGACCAAATGATAACACATACCATGCAGGGTATGCTGTTGTTCAGCTGCCTTATAAAATACTGGAAGCAAACCCTGTCCCATTCCAATCAGCACAAGCTGCAGAACTTATAGCCCTTACTCGAGCTTGTCAGCTTTTTGAAGGGCAGGATGTAAACATTTACACAGTCTCCAAATACGCGTACGGTGTTGCGCATGATTTTGGAGTCATATGGAAAAGGCGGGGCTATATAGCAGCAGACGGTAAATCCATCTCACATTCCACGCTTGTCACAAGTCTGTTAGAAGCTATACAATTACCAAGGTCCATAGCTATACTACACTGTAGGGCACATACAGGGCAACAGGATGACATAGCCAAAGGCAACGCCTTAGCTAACAAAGCAGCAAGAGAAGCAGCATCCACACAGCCTGCAAACATACAAATGCCATTACTCTCACCAGAAATTCCTCTTTTGGATCAAACATTGCGTGATCTCCAAGCATATGCCACAGAACAAGACATCCAGCAATGGAACTCAATAGGTGTGCAGACAAACCCAGAAACTGACCTTGTCTGCCAAGAGGGGAGACCATGTATCCCTGTAGCCAGTGCACCCATTTTTATTTCACAATACCATTGGATAGGTCACAGAGGGTGGAAAGTCACATGTGAACTTTTGGATAAGGATTTTTACATTCCAGGTCTTCCCTCTCTCGTTAAGGCATATGTTTCCAGATGCATCACATGCATTCGGAATAACCCTAGCAACCCTCACAAAGCAAAACACGAACATCTGATATATCCATCTACACCATTCACTCATCTGCAGATAGATTTTACACACATGCCCAAACTAGGTAAAAGACAGGAATATTTGCTAATAATAGTGGACATGTTCTCAAGATGGATAGAATTGTTTGTAACTACAAAGGAAGATGCACAAACAGTAGTGAGGATTCTGATACAAGAAATTATCCCAAGGTGGGGCTGCCCACTACAGATCAACTCTGACAATGGTCCTGCATTTGTGGCCAAAGTTTGTCAAGACCTGGTAAAAACACTGAAAATAGAATGGAAGTTTCATATTCCTTACCACCCCCAGAGTTCAGGTATAGTGGAAAGGATGAACAGAACCATTAAAGATAAGATCAGGAAGGCCACTGGAGGTACGTATGCAAATTGGAAGAAGGTCCTACCAGCTGTACTAGCCGAGGTAAGAATGACACCCTCTAAAAAGACAGGATACTCTCCTTTTGAAGTCTTAATGGGTAGGCCATTCCCCACCCCATGGGCCAGACAGCCACTTATGTTAGAAAGAGGGGACCTAGATCTTATTCAGGAAGAATATGTAAAAAAACTTATTGAAACTTTGGATAAAGTTGAAAGGAATGTTGCTCGCACCTCTCCTTCTTCACAGGAACCTACACACCCTTTCCAGGTGGGTGACACCGTGGTGGTCCAGAGATTGAACCGCACCAAGAAACAGGAGTATCCCTTCGGACCCCCAACCACAGTGATCGCAGTCACCCGCACAGCTATTTTGGTAGAAGGACAACAGGCCTGGATTCATGCAAGTCGCGTAAAGAAGGTCAACCAGGACCCTAAGAAGCAAGGCAAAGATAAAGCACAGAGAGGTGAAGCAGGTGATATAAATCCTCGAACACTGAGTGAAGCAGGTGGTCAAGACTCTGAACAAGATGACGTCGCTTATTTCACCACGGACTTCTGGGAAGGCCTTGTGCCTCCTATGCTGGGCTGCCCTGATTGTGTTCCTGCCAACTTGGCTGATAACTAACTGTATTTATCATTCTGAAGATTTGGGACTCATAAAGGGTATTTGTGGGGCCTCTAACACTCTACAACAGAATAATACACATGACAGACACAAGAGAAATGAAAACTCAGAAAGTTTTACAGATAAAATGTTATTGTTGAAGTTTAAATATAGCTACGCCCAGAAATCTGGATTTGAAAAATGTTGGATATGTAGTAAACTCCATCCTAGCACTGCTAGAATCCCCTTAATGGCAGTACCTCTAAACTTCACCCCACTCCTTAATGGCACACCTCCTGTCATCCTCACAGAAGTCATAAGAACACTTTCAAATAATACCCTTACTTTCCAAATTACTGGTAGAAGTCATTCCCCAGACTGGTGTTTTAGGTTGGGAAACTCCACAAATGGAGCTGAAGTTTGCCAACAAGCTAATATTAACTTTTCAATGACTTCAATTGAAAGCCCTTTCTTTCATACTTCAGAACCTGCCCTAAACACCACTCTAATAAACTTTCTTAACTCCAGTTCCACTTCCACAGTAGGACAATTATTGTCGAGTTTAACTTTTTCCAGTTTTTCTGATGAAATGATGACAATATTCAACAAACGATCCTTAGCTCTAGGAAACAGTATTTATATTTGTTGTGGAAAAATCTGTCACCCTTGGATCCCCACTGAACCCCAAGGATGGTGTTATCTTGCATCCCTAGTCCCCATCATGGGCGTAGTAGGAGATAGCAAGGGAAGACACCTCCTTGAAGCTAACATGCATCCTAGGTACCCCCTCAAACACCGCAATAAAAGGGAGTTATTTCTTACAAAAGATATGGCATGGGCTTGGTTCCCCTCATGGACTGGGTGGGGAATAGACTTAATGAAAAGGTTGAATAATTACACTGGAATCATTGATGAAATAATGGAAAAGAATTCTGATGATATTACTAAATTAAATATAGAAACTAGGGGCAATTAGAAAACAATTAGAACTACACGAGTTAGCCATAGAAAGCATGAGTGCTGCCTTAACTGGGTTATGTGAAAACACAGAAGATTATGAGTGTTGTACCTGGTTTCATAACACAAGTATGGAGGTACCAGATTATTATGATATAATTGCACAACACCGGAAAGAAGTAAGCAAATTACAAGATGAAGCTAGAAACATTGCTAAGACATGGGATCCTTTTGCAAACCTAAGTTCTGGGATAGGAATTTTGGCATGGATAAAAAGTGCTGCCATAACTATAATTATGATTGTTCTTTTTGTTTTGTTCCTATATGCCTGTTATAAGCTTATAATGTGTATAATTGTTAAGGCATCCCGAACCCCTGATCCTGCTGCTGCGAATAGGATTTATCTGAGTATGTATTATGATAGAAGAAAATTTACATAACTGTGAAAGATAGTGAGCCATATAATAATGTCTCAAAGAGGGGATTGTAAAGAACATAGCACATATCATGAGGGACTCCATTTTAGTTCTAAGACACCATCTTATGTTTTACAGGAAAATTGAGAAAACTCATATTTGAGTTTCAACTGAAACCCACATTATCTTTAAGCTGTTATCTATAGAAAACCTTCTCAAGGTTTTCTATACATTTTAATATAGCTAGAATGTGGAGTTTGTCCTAGCTCATGTTTGTTCTTGATAAGATAAGTGCTTCCTTCAACACCTGTTTAAGATTACATATATAGTGAAAATGATGCAAGATTTTGTTTTATAACACCAGCTAATAGGTAAATATTAACTGAACCTATTTTCATTTCAATGACATGTATAAGGTTAGTAAAACTCCTCCCATCCCTCAAACGACATAAATACTGAATGTCTGAGAATTGATAATTAGATATCATTAAGTGGCGAAGCAAACCTGTCTCCTGTGTCACTTTATTGATATCTCCAGGCCTGGGGGTCTACGGAGGTCTTCCTGCATTACCTGAACCTATCTGGGTGGTCTTAGAAGCAGAAATTTCCTACACTGTATGTTGCGGAAAATCTAGAGAAAGGATTCACGTGGAAATCCCTATCGCCTGCGGGAGCAGGGTTATTTTTTGTTGCCAAAAATGGATGGTCATTTAAGACGAGTGGCAAGTGGCGTCATCTCTTGGAGGGTTCCCCGCATTCCATAACAATTTTCACTGACCATAAGAATCGGCAGTACTTACAGAATGCCAAATGATTGAATCCCAGACAGGCCAGGTGGCGTCTTTTCTTTTCCCATTTTAATTTCACCATGACGTACAAACCTAGTTCCTGCAACAGTCGGGCTGATGCACTCTCTAGGTCTTTTGACATTCAGGATGAGGAGCCTACTGAGCCTGAGCCGATCATTCCTACCTCATGCATTCTTGCACATTCTACCACCCTGGAGTCAAAAATTCCTCCTGGCAAGACCTTCGTCCCCACTGAGCTAAGAGCTAAGATCCTTCATTGGGGACATGAGTCCAAGGTGGCAGGTCATTCTGGCTCCATCCGATCCTTCCTCCTCATCAGTCGGCACTACTGGTGGCCTACTGTTCGTTCGGATCTCAAAGACTACATTAAGGCATATCATGTCTGTGCCTAGTCTAAATCCTCCACGCAAGCTCCTGCTGGTCTTCTCATGCCCTTGCCCATTCTTGAGGAGCCCTGGTCTCACATAGCCATTGACTTTATCACCGATCTTCCACCATCTGAGAATAATATGGTCATTTGGGTGGTAATAGATCGGTTCTCCAAGATGGCTCATTTTGTTCCTCTTCCTGGTCTCCCTTCTGCTCCTGCTTTGGTTCCCATTTTTGTTCAAGAGATCTTCAGCCTCCAAGGGGCTCCTTCCCATATTATTTCTGACAGGGGTGTTCAGTTCAGATCTCGTTTTTGAAGAGTCTTTTGCAAATCTCTCAATATTATCTTGGATTTTTCCTCTTCATACCATCCTCAATCCAATGGACAGACTGAGAGGGTTAATCAGGAGTAGGGATGAGCCGAACACCCCCCGGTTCGGTTCGCACCAGAGCCTGCGAACGGACCGAAAATTCGCACGAACGTTAGAACCTCATTGACGTCTATGGGACTTGAACGTTCAAAATCAAAAGTGCTCATTTTAAAGGATAATTTGCATGGTATTGTCCTAAAAAGGGTTTGGGGACCCGGGTCTTGCCCCAGGGGACATGTATCAATGCAAAAAAAACTTTTAAAAACGTCCATTTTTTCGGGAGCAGTGATTTTAATGATGCTTAAAGTAAAAAAAAAAAGAAAAAAAAGTGAAATATTCCTTTAAATATCGTACCTGGGGGGTGTCTATAGTATGCCTGTAAAGTGGCGCGTGTTTCCTGTGTTTAGAACAGTCCCTGCACAAAATGTCATTTTTAAAGGAAAAAATCTCATTTAAAACTGCTTGCGGGTTTAATGTAATGTCGGGTCATGGCAATATGGATGAAAATCAGTGAGACAAACGGCATGGGTACCCCCCAGTCCATTAACAGGCCCTTTGGGTCTTGTATGGATATTAAGGGGAACCCCGCACCCAAATTAAAATAAGGAAAGGTGTGGGGCCACCAGGCCCTATGTACTCTGAACAGCAGTATACAGGCGGTGCAAACAAGACAGGGACTGTAGGTTTGTTGTTAAGTAGAATCTGTTTGTCATTTTGAACAGGTACATTTTTAACGTGTTTAGCTCCAGCCAAAAAATCTTTTTTAAGCTTTTTGGAAAACATAGGGAAGGGTTATCACCCCTGTGACATTTGTTTTGCTGTCTGTCCTCCTCTTCAGAAGATTTCACCTCACTTTTTGTCCCAATGACAAATGTTTTTTGAAAATTTGGGTTTTTTTGTGGAACAAGGATTGGAAAGCATCAGTGGAAAGGAAAAATGTTTTTCCCATATTAACTCTTACAGGAGAGAATTTCCCTTCCTAGGGGTAGATTTCATCTCACTTCCTGTTGTCTCCTTCCGTTTGCAAGTAGGAGTCATTTGTAAGTTAGATGTTTGAAAGTATATACTAAGCAGAAATTTGGGCCTTAGGTGTTGTTGTGGCCACAACACTGTAAGCCCTCACAGGGCCCTGCTTTGAAATATTAGATCAAGAATTGTAATTACATGCCCTTGTTGACCAGGGGCAGAAAAATTGGGCCTTTGGTGCTGGTGGTGGTGCTGGTGCCACAACACTGTAAGTCCTCACTCGCTCTTGGTGGGTGCAGAAATGGGCCCTGCTGGGAAATATTAGATCAAGAATTGTAATTACATGCCCCTGTTGAACAAGGGCAGAAAAATTGGGCCTTTGGTGGTGGTGGTGGTGGTGCTGGTGCCACAACACTGTAAGTCCTCACAGACACTCTAGTTGGAACGCAGGAACGAGCCCTGCTGCAAAGTATTGCATCAAAAATTGTAATTACACGCCCCTGTTAAACAGGGGCTGAAAAATTGGGCCTTAGGCACTGGTGCTGGTGCCACAACACTGCAACCCCTCACAGATACTCTAGTTGGAATGCAGGAACGAGCCCTGCTGCAAAGTATTGCATCAAAAATTGTAATTACACGCTCCTGTTAAACAGGGGCTGAAAATTTGGGCCTTAGGCACTGGTGGTGGCGCTCAGAACCAAAAATGTTCTTACAAGCTATCAGCGTGATCATTGAGGAGGAAGAGGATAATTACTCAGGGATAGTCACTCAGCATCAGTATAGGCAGTCTTTGAAGGGATCTGAGATTTCAAAAAAAATTATTCGGTTACATCAGCATCAGGTGCTTGGTAGCTGGTGGTGATCCAAGACTGATTCATTTTTATGAAGGTCTGTCAGGTCCCACACTTACCAGACAGGGGAGTCCGCTTGGGCAGAGGGTAGGCTCCCTTACGTATCCGATTCGGGGCCCCTGGTAGAGTAGACAGGAGGCCCACGAATGTGGAATGGTATGAGGGCCTGATGTTAGAGTCCTGGAGCAAGGTGGTCTGGCAAGCAACCGGTAGAGCTTCAAGACTGATGGAGCAGATGCTGAGCAGGAGCAAATCAGGCTGGTCACACACAGGCAGAGGTCGGCAACGGGCTGGCAGCAACGGTACAAGGGAGTAGGCAGAAACAAGGTCAAACAAGCCGGGGTCGGGTTCAGGCAGCAATCAAGGGAGGTCCAAAGGCAAGCCGGGTCACAACGGGTAAACACTACGGAGATACAGGAACACAGGATGATCACGGAACAAGACACAGAGCTGTTTGATCAGGCAGCACTGAATCAGGGTAGAGGCAGGCCTAAGTAGGCTAATTGGCGCCAAAACGCCGCGCTCGTGCACGCGCCGATTCGCCAAGGCGCCCCGCGCCCCTGCACGCGCCCGAGCGCGCCCCCAACACCGGCGTGCATGCCCACACTGCCGGGCACGCCAGAGGCAACGCCCATAGGCGGACACGCGCTAGCGCGAACGCACGCACGCACAGACGCCACCCCGCACGCCACGGCCGGTCAGCCTAGACACGCCAGTGCCCCCAGGAACACGTGCCCCAGCACGCACAGAGACACGAGCGCCAACGCGCCCCGGCGCGCCCAATCAGCTAACCTCTCTGACAAGGTCAGTCGATCGACCGAGTCGGTGGACAGACGCACCCTGTGATCGTTTACAAAGCCTCCAGCAGCACTGAATGTGCGATCCGAAAGAACGCTGGATGCAGGACAGGCCAGTAGCTCAATTGCATACTGTGCAAGCTCTGGCCAGTGATCCGTCCTCAAGACCCAGTAACCCAGAGGATTTTCGGTGGGAAAGGTGTCCAAGTCAGATCTTGCCCCTAGGTATTCCTGCACCATGTAAAACAGACGCTGGCGATGGTTGCTGGAACCGATCATACCTTGGGGCTGCGGACCAAAAAATTGTCTGAACGCATCGGTCAGACGGCCACCTTCTCCACCGCTCCTTCTTTGACTGACCGAAGCCTCAGAAACACGTTGTCCAGAAACAGGAGTTTGTAACCTCCCAGTCTCTGGGAACGCGTTGCACAGACCTTTCTGCAAGGCCTTCCCGAAGATGTTTCATCCTCTGCTCCCTCTGCGATGGCAAGATAAGGTCCGCAACCTTACCCTTGTAACGTGGATCAAGGAGGGTTGCCAGCCAGTATTGGTCCTTCTCCTTGATACCACGAATACGAGGATCCTTACGCAGGCTTTGCAGGATCAGGGAGGCCATGCGGCATAGGTTTGCTGAGGCATTCAGTCCGGAGTCCTCTGGGTCACTAAGGACGACATGGTCCGCAGCCACCTCCTCCCAGCCACGTACAAGTCCATGTGTTTCTTGGGACTGATCCCTTAAAGACTGCTGCTGATGCTGAGTGCCAGGCTCCACCTCCATACTGACACAATCTTCCTCCTCCTCCTCCTCGTCCTCTTCCTGTGTGATCGGCGGGCACGCAGGAACACTGTCTGGATAAAGGGGGCCTTGAGAGCTAAGGAAGTCCTCCTCTTCCTGCCTCTGTTCTGCCTCAAGTGCCCTGTCCATTATTCCACGCAGCGTGTGCTCCAACAGGTGGACAAGGGGGACAGTGTCACTGATGCATGCACTGTCACTGCTCACCATCCTCGTGGCCTCCTCAAATGGTGACAGGACAGTGCATGCATCCCTGATCATGGCCCACTGGCGTGGGGGAAAAAAACAAGCTCCCCTGACCCTGTCCTGGTGCCATAGTCCCACAGGTACTCATTGATGGCCCTCTGCTGCGTGTGCAGCCACTGCAGCATGGCCAACGTTGAGTTCCACCTGGTGGGCATGTCACAGATTAGGCGGTTCTTGGGCAGGTTAAACTCATTTTGTAGGTCCGCCAGCCGAGCACTGGCATTATATGACCGGCGGAAATGCACACAGACTTTCCTGGCCTGCCTCAGGACATCCTGTAAGCCCAGGTACCTGCCCAAGAACCGCTGCACCACCAAGTTAAGGACGTGAGCCAAACAGGGCACATGGGTCATTTGTCCCTGTCAGAGGGCAGAGAGGAGGTTGGTGCCATGGTCGCAAACCACCATTCCTGCCTTAAGTTGGCATGGCGTCAACCACCTCTGAACCTGCCCCTGCAGAGCTGACAGAACCTCTGCCCCAGTGTGGCTCCTGTCCCCCAAGCACACCAGCTCAAGCACCGCATGGCATCTTTTGGCCTGCAGACTTGCGTAGCCCCTTGAACGGCTACGGAGCACCGCTGCTTCCCAGGACAAAGCACAGGAAGAGGCCATGGAGGAAGAAGAAGAGGAGGGGGTGGGGGAGAGACGAGTGTCACAATCATTAGTAGTGGCATTTTGGAGGCGTGGTGCTGCAACAACCTCCAACACTACTGCACCTTGTCCTGCATCCTTCCCAGCTGCCAGCAGAGTCACCCAATGCGCCGTGAAACTTAGGTAACGTCCCTGTCCATGCCTGCTGGACCATGAGTCAGCGGTAATATGCACCTTACCGCTGACCGCCCTGTCCAGCGAGGCATGGACATTGCCTTCCACATGCCGGTAGAGAGCCAGAATCGCCTTCCGTGAGAAAAAGTGGCGTTTGGGTACCTGCCACTGAGGAACCGCACATTCCACAAACTCACGGAAGGGGGCAGAGTCTACCAACTGAAAAGGCAGCAGTTGAAGTGCTAGCAATTTTGCCAAGCTAGCATTCAAACTTCTTTCGGCGGTGCAGCAGCTGGGGCAGGGAAATTTGCCTGGTACAATCTGACGTCGGTGTACCAAAACCAGATTGCCCACAAGTACTTGGCTGTGACACACCTAATTCTACACCTTCATTCCTCTCAGTGCAGGTCTCAGAGAGGACTGAAGGTATAGTGGGGTTGGAGATCTCAGCTGATGAGGAGCAAGGAGAGGTCCTCTTTGTTCTTTGGTGTGGGTCTTTTAGATACGCTTGCCAACGAACTGCATGGCAGGTCAACATATGTCTGGTCAAGCATGTGGTACCCAAGCGGGAGATGTTTTGGCCACGCGAGATACGCTTGAGACATATGTTGCAAATAGCAGCGGTGCGATCTGATGCACTCGTCTCAAAAAAGGCCCACACCAAAGAACTTTTTGAATAACGCACAGAGACTGCAGCGCCCTGCACATGTGGAGCTTTGGGGTGTGATGCAGTCAATGTGCTGCCCTTAGGCTGGCCCCTGGAGGGCATCCTGCCTCGTTGGTGATGTGCCGCCTCCTCCTCCTCTCTCCTATCAGGCACCCACGTTGAGTCAGTGACCTCATCATCCCCTCCCTCCTCATCACTGGAGCAAACCTGGCAGTATGCTGCAGCAGGGGGAGCATGACTGCCAGATTGCTGTCCTTCTTGGGCACCCCCTCTATCTGTGCTCATGTTACCGCCTTCATCGAGCTCAGTATCATCATCAGAGCCTTCCAAACGCTGGGCAACCTCCTGGAGCATGTACCCAACACTGTGGTCAAACAGTTCGAGGGACTCCTCAGGAGGACATGGTGGGGCTAGGGATGGAGTCACTGATGACATTGAGCCGAGGGAAGAGGCCGCTGCTTTGCCAGACAAAGTACCCTGAGCATGGGTGAGAGAGGATGAGGAGGATGAGGACGGCTTGGTCATCCACTCGACCAAGTCTTCCGCATGTTGCGGCTCAACACGGCCAGCTGCCGAAAAAAAGGCCAAGCGTGTCCCACGGCCACGTGCTGATGAGGATGCACCGTCTCCACGACCAGCACTAGACACAGAGCCTGCTTGCCCTCTCTTATTGGCTTGTGACTGTCTGCCTCTCCTTCTTGACCTTCCAGACATACTAATGGCCTATAGCTGCACTAAGCTGGGATAGATTATATATATATATATATATATATATATATATATATATATATATATATATATATATATATATAATGTACTGATACTGCAGCTAGCAAAATCAACTGCCTGCCTGTAGTATGAGAACACCACCAACCTTCTACAGGTAGCTTTAGCTGAACACTGTGCAGAGCTCGCAAAAAACTAACTTGTAGCTTTTTTAGCTGCCTGCGCTAGTGATAGGATCAGGAAAACCCCACCAACCTTCTACAGGTAGCTTTAGCTGAACACTGTGCAGAGCTCGCAAAAAAATAACTTGTAGGTTTAGCTGAACACTGTGAGGAGGATGCACCACACTAACTTGTAGTTTTAGCTGAACACTGTGAGCAGGACGCACTGCACTAACTTGTAGGTTTAGCTGAACACTGAGGAGGACGCACCACACTAACTTGTAGTTTTAGCTGAACACTGTGAGCAGGACGCACTGCACTAACTTGTAGCTTTAGCTGAACACCGTGCAGAGGTCTCACTACACTAACTTGTAGGTTTAGATGAACACTGTGAGGACGCACCACAATAACTTGTAGTTTTAGCTGAACACTGTGAGCAGGACGCACTGCACTAACTTGTAGCTTTAGATGAACACTGTGCAGAGGTCTCACTACACTAACTTGTAGTTTTAGCTGAACACTGTGAGCAGGACGCACTGCACTAACTTGTAGGTTTAGCTGAACACTGTGAGGACGCACCACACTAACTTGTAGTTTTAGCTGAACACTGTGAGCAGGACGCACTGCACTAACTTGTAGCTTTAGATGAACACTGTGCAGAGGTCTCACTACACTAACTTGTAGGTTTAGCTGAACACTGTGAGGACGCACCACACTAACTTGTAGTTTTAGCTGAACACTGTGAGCAGGACGCACTGCACTAACTTGTAGCTTTAGATGAACACTGTGCAGAGGTCTCACCACACTAACTTGTAGTTTTAGCTGAATACTGTGAGCAGGATGCACTGCACTAACTTGTAGTTTTAGCTGAACACTGTGAGCAGGACGCACTGCACTAACTTGTAGCTTTAGCTGAACACTGTGAGGAGGACGCACCACACTAACTTGTAGTTTTAGCTGAACACTGTGAGCAGGACGCACTGCACTAACTTGTAGCTTCAGATGAACACTGTGCAGAGGTCTCACTACACTAACTTGTAGGTTTAGCTGAACACTGTGAGGATGCACCACACTAACTTGTAGTTTTAGCTGAACACTGTGAGCAGGACACACTGCACTAATTTGTAGCTTTAGATGAACACTGTGCAGAGGTCTCACTACACTAACTTGTAGTTTTAGCTGAACACTGTGAGCAGGACGCACTGCACTAACTTGTAGGTTTAGCTGAACACTGTGAGGAGGACGCACCACACTAACTTGTAGTTTTAGCTGAACACTGTGAGCAGGACACACTGCACTAACTTGTAGCTTTAGATGAACACTGTGCAGAGGTCTCACTACACTAACTTGTAGGTTTAGCTGAACACTGTGAGCAGGACGCACTGCACTGACTTGTAGCTTTAGATGAACACTGTGCAGAGCTCACAAAAATAACTTGTAGGTTTACCTGAACACTGTGAGCAGGACGCACCCCACTAACTTGTAGTTTTAGCTGAACACTGTGAGCAGGACGCACTGCACTAACTTGTAGCTTTAGATGAACACTGTGCAGGGCTCACAAAAAATAACTTGTAGGTTTAGCTGAACACTGTGAGCAGGACGCACCCCACTAACTTGTACTTTTAGCTGAACACTGAGCAGGACGTACTGCACTAACTTGTAGCTTTAGATGAACACTGTGCAGAGGTCTCACTACACTAACTTGTAGGTTTAGCTGAACACTGAGGACGCACCACACTAACTTGTAGTTTTAGCTGAACACTGTGAGGACGCACCACACTAACTTGTAGTTTTAGCTGAACACTGTGAGCAGGACGCACTGCACTAACTTGTAGCTTTAGATGAACACTGTGCAGAGGTCTCACTACACTAACTTGTAGGTTTAGCTGAACACTGTGAGGACGCACCACACTAACTTGTAATTTTAGCTGAACACTGTGAGCAGGACGCACTGCACTAACTGTAAATAGTCTAGCTGCCTGACTGTGGTACTAATAGGATTAAAAGAACACCAGCAATTTTCTTCAGGTAGCTGTAAATACTGTAACAAGACAAGCCTGCCTGTCAGTAAGAAGATAACCGGAACGGATCTAGCTAAACTGAATACAGTGTATATATATATATGCAACACCTGGGATGCATATATATATATATATATATATATATACACACAATACACTGTAAGTGCAGCTAACTCACTGATTGTCCTGCCTAATCTATCTAACTCAAATGAAATGACACTGTCTCTCTGTCTATCTCTCTTTCAACGTCGGAACACACACTACACAGGGCCGCCGTGCAGGCAGCCTTATATAGTGTGGGGCGTGTTCTAAACTCCCTGAGCCATAATTGGCCAAAGCCATCCTGGCTTTGGCCAATTACAGCTCTCTCTATCGACGGCGCTGTGATTGGCCAAGCATGCGGGTCATAGTGCATGCTTGGCCAATCATCAGCCAGCAATGCACTGCAATGCCGCAGTGAATTATGGGTCGTGACGCGCCAAACGAATTTGGCGCGAACGGCCTATAATGTTCGGAATTCGGAGAACGACCGAACAGCCAATGTTCGAGTCGAACATGGGTTCGACTCGAACGCGAAGTTCATCCCTAATCAGGAGTTAGAGGTCTTTCTCCACACTTTCTTCTCTGCTCATCATGATGATCGGTCCTCTATACTCCCGTGGGCAGAATTCTCTCACAACAATCATGTTGACATCAGTTCTCAGAAGACACCATTTCTCACAGTTTATAGAAGACATCCTCAGCTCCCTCTTCCAATGACCTGTTCTCCGGACATTCCAGCTATAGTTCAACAATCATTCAATTCTATTTGGGGTTATGTTCATGATTTCCTTCTGGGCAGCTGCTGATAAATTTAAAGGTTTTGGTAGCCGTCGTAGGCATAAGCCGCCTTCTCTACAGCCTAAAGTCAGGCTTTCCACCAGGAACATCAAGCTCTGGGCTCCTTTCCTGAAATTTGCAATAACATTCATTGGCCCGTACACTATGATTTCTAAGTTAAACCTGGTTTGTTTTAAACTTCAGATCCCTAAAAGCCTCAAGATCTCAAACTCCTTTCTATCGTACCCAAACATTTCTCAAAAAATCTGGAGGTTTTCATTTTTCACAGCATTCAGAGTTTGTAAAAGACCCCCAAAACATATATTTTCTGAAAGCATATGACCTCTGGAATAAAAAGAAGGTACTACTGATTTTTTAGGCCCCGCCCTATTTGTGCAAATGTTTATCAAACCAATATTTTTGCTAAAAATACACTAGAACCAATATTAGCAGATAAAAACACAGCTAATTTTACAAAATTCCTGCTAAATTACAAATAAATATTAAAGCTTAACCTGTATGGAGGTAATACATAACAAATATGTCGTTTTTAAATTGCTGCACCTTTTTGCAAAATGGTTAAAATTGAACGTACGCAAAATGTAAATATACAAACTTCTCTAAAAATCTGAAGGTTTTTATTTTTCCCTTACAATATTCAGAATTTGTGAAAGACACCCCAAACCATATATTTTCTGAAAGCAAAGGGCCAGTAGAATAAAAAGAAGGTGCTAGTGATTTTTAACGCAGTGTGATATTTGCGCAAATGTTTATCAAAACAATATTTTCGCAAAAAATACACTAAAATCATTATTAGTGCACATAAACACAACATAACTTACAAAATTCCTGCTAAATTGCTACTAAAGCATTGTTCACATGTGGCATACTAAAGTGTATGCCCATGGGGGGCCATGTTTACCCACACAGGAATGCACAGGTGTTCCATGCATCCCTGTACAGGCAGTCCTATTTATGTCAATTGGGATGCAATGGCTGCACAGGCATAGCTGCTGTTCCCAATCTAACATCCGTGTGGGTGTGGGTACACCACCCCAAATGCAGACAGTGTAAGCTCAGGGACATGCATGCGGATCTACATGGATGTAAAATTGGGAGCAACGGCTCTGTTCGTGCAGTTGCTGCATCCCAAATGACATCAACTCCTGCAGAGAGATGCATGGAACACCTGTGCATCCCTGTAAAGGTACGCTGTGTATGCCCTGTGTGAACAAAGCCTTAGGCCCCTTTCACACAAGCACACTGATCAGATCTGCCTGTCCGTTTTCCAGGCGGGCCCAATCGGACCACGCATTGTTCTCTATGGAGAGGCTGATGTAAATGGACCATTTACACCCCCATGCATCCGATCCAGTCCAGTCTGCTAAAAACAGAGGGATAGGGATCCCATCTAGCAGATCAGATCGGATGGTATCCGATGGAACTGGACAGGCAGTCCGTTTCCATCCGACTGCCCCATGGAGAACAGCAGGCTGTGTCCATGTCTGCTCTGCATCAGCGGATTGGACACGGACCTGTTATCCGCCTGCTCAGCGGGGATCAGCAGACAGATCCCCTGCTGGGTAGGCAGATCTGCTTGACAGAGTCCGCTCCATGTGAAAGGGGTCTTACCAGGAGTGGCCGGTCCATTAGTGGCGGCAGGGCGCCGGACTCATACGTTTGTATGAGTTTTTTTTTTTCAAGCCACAAGATTAGAACCTGAGACTCTAATTGGCTTGAAAAAGGTTGGCAGTGAAAGGGTTAACAGTTCACAGGCCAAGCAACAACATTTTACACAAGAGCAGTAACTGCCATTAAAAAATGGCTGCCCATTGCAGACAGAATCATATAGTTGATGGCTTTAGAAAACAGGGCTACTGCTAAATCTGAGGATATTATTGAACTTGCAAACATTGCCACAATTTATTCCCCCATCTGATTTTGAGGCACTGCATACTAAGTGTATTGAACATCAAGTGACAGATTTCACTGATGTTGCAGAGACTGACACATATGGTTTTTATTGGCATGTGGTAGGACAAAGCTGTCTTCAGTACAGTTTAAAAGTACCTAAATTCCAAAATTTGGTAAAATTTGCAAAAACTATGCTTTCCCTTCCCCGTGGGACAGCGGAGGTAGAAAATGTGTTTTTATTTGTTAAGTTATTAAAAACTGATCTTGCGACCCAACTTTTCACTCCAATGTCTATCAGTAAAGAGAGGCCCAGGAAGAATTACTCATCAAATGCTTGAACATGTTGATACCATAATATATGACCACAATGCAAGGTTAAAACTTTATCAAGGCCTAAAGGTAAGCCACTGGGTATTCTTCTGCTGATGTTAACATGTATAAGGACAAAGATAAGGTGGTGATGGTGGTGTAGGAATACAACAGACTGCAGAAGCATGCACATGAACAGTCACATGAGGAAGGAATGAAACAATTTTGTAAAATTACAGT
Source organism: Lithobates septentrionalis (assembly GCA_037952835.1). Lineage (NCBI taxonomy): Eukaryota > Metazoa > Chordata > Amphibia > Anura > Ranidae > Lithobates > Lithobates septentrionalis. Next base: position 508,066 of record JBBDGP010000217.1, on the reverse strand, counting down.
TTGAGTTATGAAAATATTGGAGTTACAACCAGTCCATGTCTGAGTGTTTTGCAATGTATCTTTTGCCTACAAAGGCAAATTTTGCTTTATTTTGCTTCAGTTGTTGGAAGTGGATCTATCACCATGGGAGGATCACCCTTTTCTCTTTTGCCTAGCAGAAAGTGACCAATTTATTTTGCAGTTGGCATTGGACCAGGTGGTGAGGGAAAACCTTCACATGGGAACAGCTGTTCCACTGAACACTGCTGCAAGGTACTTTCTTGTTATTTTAATAATGCATTACTGTCTCTTTGGCAGCTGATAACTGAAATGTCAGATTTTTATTGATGTCTCTGTGCCCCAGTTAGTGAGATTCCCCCTCTTTTTTGGCCCGTTTACCATTGTCATCAAAAGTAAGATAAAATCCAGAACAGGAATAGAAGGGACCTCTATTCTGATGATCCTGGTGGCTAGCTACCTGGGATTTCCCCTCACTTTCTGTGGTGGCTATGGAACTCAAATTGAAGGGGAATCTCTCCAATTGAATGAAAGTGAGAAACCTGCTGGGTTATAGTAATCAAACCTTTATGTAAATGGAGAAATATGTTTTTTGCCTTTTTGTTATACCTTAACCGCTTGCCAACCACCCGCCGTCGTTTGACGGTGGCAGAATGGCTCCCCTGCGCGAATCGCCGTAGCTGTACGGCGGCCAATTTAAGGGGTATAGGAGGCGTGCGCCGAGATACTGAGGACCCGATGCGCATGCTTGGAGGCCGCGATGTCCGCCGAGCACACGCGATCGCTCCTGACAGAGCCAGAATGAGGATCTGTGTATGTAAACACACAAATCTACGTTCTGACAGGGGAGAGGAGACAGATTGGGTGTTCCTAGTATAACACATTTAACCCCTTGATCGCCCCCTAGTGTTAACCCCTTCCCTGTCAGTGACATCTATACAGTAATCAGTGGCTATTTATAGCTCTGATCGCTGTATAAATGTCAGTGGTCCCAAAAAAGTGTCAAAAGTGTCCGATCTGTCCGCCACAATGTCGCAGTTTCAATAAAAATCGCAGATCGCCGCCATTACTAGTAAAAATAAATAAATAATAAAAATGCCATAAATCTATCCCCTATTTTGTAGACGCTATAACTTTTGCGCAAACCAATCAATATATGCTTATTGCGATTTTTTTACCAAAAATATGTAGAAGATTAAATATCGGCCTAAACTGAGGAAAAATTTGTTTTTTTTAAAAAAATTGGGGGATATTTGCTATAGAAAAAGTAAAAAATATTGTGTTTTTTTCAAAATTGTCCGTCTTTTTTTGTTTATAGCACAAAAAACAAAAACCGCAGAGGTGATTAAATGCCACCAAAAGAAAGCTCCATTTGTGGGCAATAAGGACGTCAATTTTGTTTGGGTACAGGGTCGCACGACCGCGCAATTGTCAGTTAAAGCGACACGGTGTCGTATCGCAAAAAATGGCCCAGTCAGGAAGGGGGTAAATCATTCCGGGGGGTGAAGTGTTTAAATGCATTGCTAATCAAACTAGCTACATGTTTGTAGCTTTAATATTGACACTATATATATATATATGTGCGTGTTTGAACTGTCAGTAAAAATTTGGCTCTGTCAGTTAATTTTTGGTATCACGTCAGTGAGAAATTAGCTCTGTCATTAAATTTTTTTGTGTTGTGTCAGTAAATTTCACTTTGGGAGATTGGCAACCCTGTGCCCTGGCCCCCGTACCCTCATCATAGGATTTGATTGACAGCAGTAAGAGCCAATGGCTTCCTCTGCTATAAATCTGCCTCCTGAGGAGGGAGAGAGCCAAGAGAGATCGAAATTAGGCTCAGGTAAGTATAAGGGGGGCTGGGGGGGCACCTGGACACAGAAGTTTTTTTTTACCTTAATGCATATAATGCATTAGGGTAACAAAACCTTAAGGCTTTGGAACCATTTTAAGCACATTGTGTTTGTCTATTGTTGTGACTTAGATGAGAAACCAATTACATTTAATGGCAAATTTCTACAGAAAACAAGGTAATTTCAAGGGGTTTATATGCTTTTTCTTGCCACTATATTACCAAAAGTATTGGGACACTGCCTTTAAACACACATGAAGTTTAATGGCATCCCAGTCTTTGTTCGTAGGGTTCAATATTGAGTTGGCCCACCCTTTGCAGGTATAAGAGCTTGAACTTTGGGAAGGCTGTCCACAAGGTTTAGGAGTGTGTCTATAGGAATGTTTGACATGAATAAGTGAGTTTGGGGTGGAGGAACTTGACTGGCCTGCACAGAGTCCTGACCTCAACCTGATAGAACACCTATGGGATGAATTAGAGCAGAGACTACAAGACAGGCCTTCTTGTCCACATCAGTGCCTGACCTCACAAATTTGCTTCTGGAAGAATGGTCAAACATTTCCATAGACACACTCCTAAACTTTGAGGACAGCCTTCCCAAAAGAGTTGAAGCTGTTATAGCTGCAAAGGGTGGGCCAACTCAATATTGAACCCTATGGACTAAGACAGAGATGCCATCAAAGTTCATGTGCGTGTAAAGGCAGATGTCCCAATACTTTTGACAATATAGTGTATATACACAAAAATACTATCAAAAAAGTGCAAAAGTTTTAGACAGGTGTGAAAAAAAACATTTAAATCAAGAATGCATTTAGAAATAGAAGTGTTAATAGTTTATTTTTTATCAATTAACAATATAGAAAGTAAATGAACAAAAGAGAAATTCAAATCAAATAAATATTTGGTGTGATCAGCATCAATTCTTCTAGGTACACTTGCACACAGTTTTTTGAAGGAACTGGTAGGTTGTTGCAAACATTTTGGAGAACTAACCACAGATCTTCTGTGGATATAGGCTGTCTCATATCCTTCTGTCTCTTCATGTAATCCCAGACAGACGCAATGTTGTTGAGATCATATTCAGATTCAGAATACTTTATTAAACCCAAAGGGCTCCGAGGGGGGTAAACCATCAATTCCAGGACTCCTTGTTCTTTTTTAGAATTGAGGATACCACTGATCCTGCCCAGATCTCCATTTGCAGAAATGCAGCTTTAAACTTGCACGGAACCTCTACCATGCTTTATTTGTGCCAGCAGACACTTATTATTGTACCGCTTTCCAGCCATTCAGGACACAAACTGCCTCCTGCTACAGCCAAATATATTTTAAATTTTGACACATCAGGCTAGCGCATCATTTTTCTGCACCCCTGTTCCTATGTTTTTGTGCATAGTTAAGTTGCTTAGCTTTGTTTCCACATCAGAGGTATGGCTTTTTGGCAGCAATTCTTCCATGAAGCCTACTTCTGGCCAAAATTTTCCTGACAGTAGATGGGTGTACCTGGGTCCCACTGGTTTGCGCCTGTTCGATGCTGATGGCACTGCTGGACATCTTCTGATGTTGAAGGGAAGAAAGCATGATGTGTCTTTCATCTGCTGCATTAAAGTAGTTCTAAAGCCTAAACATTTTTTACCTTAAAGCGAAGTGCCAGTCACCTGTGGGAAAAAATAAGTCAGCAGCTACAAAAACCAGTCGGTCTCACCTGCTGTCTTTGGTCTCCAGCACCGGCATCTTCACTATGGGCACCTAGCTGTTACAGCTTGCGGCTTCACAACCAGGTGCCCACTGCGCATGCGCGAGTCACGCTGATCATCGTAAATGGTGGATGTAGTCTGCTGGGACCTGTCAGTGTCCCAGAAGACTGCAGGGGGGAGGGAGGGGGGACTCGGAACGGAAGTGAGAAGCGGGTACCTGTCAAAATCAGGTACCTGCTCCCCCCCTCTCCTCAAAAGTGCCAATTGTTCAAAAGGAGCTGGAAACGAGTCCTTAAAGCGGAACTTCCCCTTTTTGGGTGTAGCTCCACTTCCATTTATGTAAAAAATATTTAGACATCAGCATCCCCTCTCAACCCCCTTTTACTTACCTGAGACCTCATTCTATCCAGAGCTGGGCATGTCTGCAGCTCTTCTCTCCCCTCACTTCCAGGTCTCCCTGGCACACCAGGAGCCATTGACTCCCAGCACTGTCAATCAAAACCAGTGACAAGGGATGGTGGGCAGGCTGAGTCCCGGCTTCCCATGAGGGCACTAAACAGAGAGGAGGGGCCAGTAAAATCAGCGGGGGGTTGGTAGCCACTTTGTACAATTCCATTGCATAGAGCAGGTAAGTATAGACATGTTGGGTCACCTCCTCAAGGAGCTCTTGGTCTGCTTGATGGGCCTCTGGCAGTTGGTTTCCTGCTGGGTTACAGTGGCCTGCAGCAAGGCTCTTACCATATCCTCCATCTTCCTACTTGCTCAGGAAGTTGCCCGCCAAATCCACCATATGTGGGAAAAAGGCAGTCCTAATGGCAGGTCTTTTCAAAAAAGTCTAACTTTTAGCCAGTTTTATTTAAAAGATTGCATAGAAAACAAACAAAACAAAAACAGAAAGTACATCCATGTCACCCAGGCACTAACTGAACAGTACAGGTACCTATCTCACGGGTGAAGGGCTTTTCCCAATCCCCAACCAAAAACAAACATTTTGTAAGCCATTTCTGTTCTTTTTCAGAGCAATATCCACATGCAGCTCTCTCAGGTATAAGCTTCCCTGTGTTCCAGGCTAGAAGCAACCTCTTGTTCCAGTCTTTATTTAAACCACCTGCTGGTGGTCAGCAGTGGAATGAAAAATCTGGTCTGGAACCAACACTGCCAAGGTGGCCCGAAAAACCCAGACCAGATTCCACCTTCCTGCATATAAAACGCATGTGAGGTGACACATAGCATCCATCAATCACAGTCACATTATATACTGTATATATACACAGTACTGTAAAAATCTTTAGGCTGGTGTGAAGAAATGCTGTAAAGTAAGAATGCTTTCAAAAATATATATTTTACTTGTTTATTTTTATCAATTTACAAAGTGCAAAGTGTGTGAACAGAAGAAAAATCTAACTTAATATTTGGTGTGACTACCATTTGGCTTCAAACCAGCATCAATTCTTACACTTGCACAATGTCAATGTATTTTGTAGGATTAGAGTCAGGTGTGTGATTAAACAATTATACCAAGCATGTGCTAATGATCATCAATTTCATAGATAGGTTCAAACACAGTCATTAACCGAAACAGAAACAGCTGTTTAAAGAGCCTAACCGCTTGCAGACCATCCGCCGTCGATTGACGGCGGCACAATGGCACGCCTGTGCGAATCGCTGTAGCTGTACAGCGGGTGCTTTAAAGAATATAGGGGGCCCATGATGGCCACCAGCTACACATGATTGCTCCTGAGAAGAACAACGGAGATCTGTCAATGTAAACAGACAGATCTCCATTCTGTCAGGGGCAAGGAGAGCGATCTGTTGTTTCTAATGCTTAGGAACAATGATCAGTCTCTTCCTCCAGGCAGTCCCATCCCCCCCACAGTTAGAATCACTCCCTAGGACACACAATTGACCCTTTGATTGCCCCTTAGTGTTAACTCCTTCCCTGCCAGTGACATTTATACAGTAATCAATGGCTATTTATAGCACTGATAGCTATATAAATGTCAATGGTCCCAAAATAGTGTCAAAAGTGTCCGATCTGTCCACCGCAATGTTGCAGTCCCAATGAAAATCAAAGATCCCTGCCATTACTTTTAAAAAAAATATATAATAAAAATGACATGAATCTATGCCTTATTTTGTAGATGCTATAACTTTTGCGCAAACCAATCAATATACACTTATATTTTTTTTACCAAAAATATGTAGAAGAATACATATTGGCCTAAACTGAGGAAGAACTTTGTTTTTTTTATATATTTTTTGGGTATATTTATTATAGCAAAAAGTAAAAAATATTTATTTTTTTCAAAATTGTCAGTCTTTTTTTGTTTATAGTGCAAAAAATAAAAACCACAGAGGTGATCATATACCATCAAAAGAAAGCTCTATTTGTGGGAAATAAAGGACGTCAATTTTGTTTGGGTACAGCGTCACATGACTGCTCAATTGTCAGTTAAAGCGACGCAGCTCCGTATCGCAAAAAATGGCCTGGTCAGGAAGGGGGTAAATTCTTCCGGGTCTGAAGAATGTTAAAGTGGTTCTATGCATTAAGGTAAAAAACCTTCTGTGTCACAGACTCGCCCCCTCACCCTCCTTATACCTACCTGAACCCAATTGCGATCCAGCACTGTGCATGAGAGCTGCGGCTCTCCTGACTTTGTCCCTCCTCCCTGGGCAGATCGATAGCAGCGGGAGTCATTGGCTCCCAATCCTGTTAATCAACTCCAGTGACGAGGGAGAGGGATCAGGGCCAAGTATTGCTGTCTGTATCAATGGACGCAGCTGTGGGGTTCTGGAGCGAGCCCGCATGAGTGCCCCCATGCGAATTGGTTTCCTATTGGGGCACCAGTAAGAGAGAAGGAGCGCCGGCGGGGGGAACCCGAGAAGAGGAGGATCAGCGCCCCCCCTCTGCAATTCTATTACACAGAACAGATAAGTATAGACATGTTTGTTATTTTTTAAAAAGTCCTTTATAATCACTTTAAACTGGAACAGCCAAACTCTGCTACTAAGGTGAGGTTGTAGAAGATAGTTTCATGTCACAGGTCATTTGGCAAGACTGAGCACAGCAACAATACACAAGGTAGTTATACTGCATCAATAAAGTCTCTCCTAGGCACAGATTTAAAAGCAGACTAGGGTTTCAAAATGTGCTGTTCAAGCTTTTTTGAAGAAGTGCAAAGAAACGGGCAATCTTGAGAACTGTAAATGCAGTGGTCGACCAAGGAAATTTAATGCAGCAGATGAAGACATATGATGCTTACTTCCGTTCAACATTGGAAGGTATCCTGCAGTGCCACCAGCACAGATTTGGATGAAACCATTGGTAGCAAGGTATAACCATCTACTGTCTGGAGAAGTCTGGCCAGAAGTGGTCCTCATGGATAATTGCAGCCAAAAAGCCATATCTCTGACATGGAAACAAGGCTAAGCAACTCAGCTATGCATGAAAACATAGGAACTTGGTTGCACAAAAACATCAGCAGGTGCTCTGGACTGATGAAATATTTGGCTGTAGCAGGAGGCAGTTTGTTTGTTGAAGAATACAATACAGAAATGCGTGTCTGCAGGCAACAGTGAGGCAAAGTGGAGGTTCCTTGCAAGTTTGGGGTTGCATTTCTGCAAAAGGAGTTGGAGATTTGGTCAGGATCAATGGTGTCCTCAATGCTGAGAAATACAGGCAGATACTTATCCATCATGCTATACCATCAGGGAGGCGTGTGATTGGCTCCAAATTTATTCTGCAGAAGGGCAAGAAACATACAGCCAATGTCATTAAGAACTATCCTCATGATAAACTGCATTACCTGGTAAATAATACTGTTCACCCAGTTCTGGGATTTACTTTTAAGGTAGCACATGTGGGTGACCTCACTTTTCTCCATTAAGCAATAAAGGCTAATCACTTCTCTGCTAACTGATTGGACAGTAAAGGATCATCACGACGTTGATAGAGTTAAACCTAACCAATCCCTGAAAGCATGCACTGTGCAGTGAAATAAAGTTTGATTGGCTATTTTTCTGGTGCCTTTACTTGCAGAAGCATTGCCAGACTAGTTCCACGTTTCTCAACATTTTTTTCAGTCATGGCACACTATAAAGTATGCAAACTAAAGGATGCTTATCAATAAGAAGCTTGGCACAATGTACACAGCCATCTTTACACACAAATTAACTTTACATCACAAGCCCCCCTTTACATCAGAGGACCCCCATTTTACATCAGAGGTCCCCTTCTACAAGTTAAAGGTAACTTCAAGCACATCAGAGCCCCCCCATCACACTGCCTCCCTAGAGAACCCCAATAATACAGTCTCCTCTTCACATCAGTGGCCACTCTCTTTACATCAGAGGTCCCCCCCCCCATCATCTCAAAGTCTCCCTCATGACACATTCCTCCAATCAAAGCCCCTAATTACACAGTCCCATTTTCACATCAGAACCATACTTTTTGGCTTTAGCAACAAGGCAGAGGGCAGGAGGTGGAGCAGGTCTGGAGGAGGCAGGCATCTGTCCTCTTGTGAATGCTGGGGGGTGGCCCTGCATGCTGACTGTCCTGGATAAGCATTATCTGTTGACATGGTTCTGCTGAGTCAGCCACTAACACAATAGCAACGAATAACACCATGCAACCTACTCTAAAGCGTCACTGGTCGTTTTGGTGCTGGCAGCCAGCCTGCCCACACCATAGCAATTTATGACACAGGGAAAACTGTGTCCTGTGCTTGTGGCACCCTGGGAAAACTCCAACGAGTTCTGATGTGATTTGGAATATATGAAGCTAATATAGTACCTTGAAAAAGTATTCATACCCCTTGAAATGTTTCATGTTATCATGTTACAACCAAAAAGTAAATGTATTTTATTGGGATTTTATGTGATAGACACAAAGTGGCACATAATTGTGAAGTGGAAGTAAAATTATAAAAATGGTTTTAAATTTTTTTTTTATAAATAAATATTTGAAAAGTATTTGAAAAGTATGGTGTGCATTTGTATTCAGCCCCCTTTACTCTGATACCCCTAACTAAAATCTAGTGGGACCAATTGCCTTCAGAAGTTACCTAATTAGTAAATCGAGTCCACTTGTGTGTAATTTAATCTCAGTATAAATACAGCTGTTCTGTGAAGCCCTCAGAAGTTTGTTAGAGAACCTTAGTAAAAAACCAGCATCATGAAGGCCACACCGGACAGGTCTGGGATAAAGTAGTGGAGAAGTTTAAAGCAGGGTTAGGTTATAAAAAAAATATCCCAAGCTTTGAACATCTCACGGAGCACTGTTCAATACATCATCCGAAAATGAAAAGAGTATGGCAAACCTACTTAGACATGGCCGTCCACCTAAACTGACAGGCCGGGCAAGGAGAGCAATAATCAGAGAAGCAGTCAAGAGGCCCATGGTAACTTTGGAGGAGCTGCAGAGATCCACAGCTCAGGTGGGAGAATCTGTCCACAGGACAACTACTAGTTGTGCACTCCACAAATCTGGCCTTTATGGAAGAGTGGCAAGAAAAAAGCCATTGTTTAAAGAAAGCCAAAAGAAGCATCATTTGCAGTTTGCCAGAAGCCATGTAGGGGATGCAGCAAATGTGTGGAAGAAGGTGCTCTGGTCAGATGAGACCAAAATTGAACTTTTTGGCCTAAAAGCAAAACGCTATGTGTGGCGGTAAACGAACACTGCACATCACCCTGAACACACCATACCCGCCGTGAAACATGGTGGTGGCAGCATCATATTGTGGGGATGTTTTTCTTCAGCAGGGGCAGGGAAGCTGGTCACAGTGACCATTTCTTAAGGTAGTACAAAATCCACTTGGTTAAACTGTGTGGTTCTACATTGTATGCAAAAATAGATGAAAAAAGTGCAGTAAGAGTGTCCTCCCACTCTAGGTAGGGTTTAGAGAACATTTGATAAGTGAGGGTACCATGGGTCTTCAATACAGTTGTATGGGAACTAATTGTGGGGAAGAGGGAATTAAGGGTAGGGGGTCAAAACAGGACAAGAGAAGCAAGTCCCAGGAGGGAAAACAAAAGAGATAGGGAGCAGAAGTAGCATATATACTCAGGGGAAGAGGAGAGGACTGAATGTAAAGAAAAAAAAGGAGGGTGGAGTATACGCTGGGCAGGAGCTATCAGTAACCTCCAGTGGAGGGAGAGGAGAGGTTAGGAATAGAGTAGGTACGGATAAAAGGTAGGTCAGGGGGAATGGGGATAGGGCTGGGTAGGAGCAGACTAATGAATGTGCCAGTACATAGGAGGCAGTGCAAGTGCTAATCTTGAGATATGACAGGAACAGACAAAGTGCAACCCTTAAATACATTTAAATTTGGCTTGATAAATACATAACAGTATTAAAACTTTTTATGTCAATATTTGCCTGGGGTTCAGCTGTAATATCCCATTTGATGTACTGATGGGTAGACTGGCAAAAAGGTGACTTGCAGAACCATTGACAGGCTAGATTAAACAGCCTCCACCCCTTCTTTCCTCAAGAACTGAATAGGTTAAGTAAGGCAAAGGCAGTTTTTTAGGGGCTATGTGGACCAGTCGCCTCAGGGTCCCTTATACAGTAAATCCACCCTGGCAGTGAGGTAATGATTGCACGCAGCCATCCCAGCACAAGCCACAGGGCAGGGCGCCGTTCCTGAGAGTTAATCAGACGGCCTTTTGTTTCAAAAAGCTGCTCTGGAAGAGTCTCTCTCCCTCACTCTGAGACTTGGTGTCCTTCCAAAATGCGCTGACCTGACATCTGGCTCTGTTCTGGGTGAAACAGATTTTGCTGTCAGCTCAAGTCCCTCTACGGGCCTGAGTTCTCTCTATTTCACCCTCCCTTTTTCTCTCCCTCGCTCTATTTCTCTCTCTGAGCTTCTCATTTGTTTCTCACTCTGCAATCTATGTTTTCTGATCTTCCTTTTCACCTAAATTCTCCATATCAGGCTTCCATTTCTGCCTCCGCACATCTCTCTCTCTGGTTACGCCATTACTCACCAATTCCTGGTCTTACCGCAAAACTGCCTATTTTGCATCATCCCCTTTCATATGTTATCATATCTCACATCCCCTTCTATCGGTTGTCTTTCTGCTTGTTCTCTGTTATTGAGCCTTTCTCTCACTTGCAGACTCCCCTCCCCTCCGTTGTCTCTCTTCCCACAAATACAGTTTTCTGCCAAATGTGTCAACACAAACCCACGCGTTTGTAACCTCCGAATAACATAAAAACAGATACCACTGAGAACACAATTCATGCTGCTTTATAGATAGTTTAGTTGCTGTCTCATTCTGCCACTGAGGAAAAGATTCAGAAGCAGCGCTATCCAAATGTATTAAAAGGAAAAGACGTGGTCGGTGCAGACAGCACAATGATGACAATAATTATAACACTAACATGCAGAGTTAGGGCCTGTGTCGAAGGGCTCTTGGCTTGTGTCTATGAGCAAATGCAATAATGTGCTTTTAGGTGTATTCTGCTTGCATTTGAAATCAGTTTGAAATGCGTGTAAGATTGTTTAGAGTTCATTGACAGGTGCATTTGACTTGTGGTTGACCTCTGTCTGGCCTGCATTTGACCCCTTAATCTGCATCAATTTGCTTCAAATTGCATTTGAGTTCTCATTGACTTGTATTGGAAGAAAAACAGTTCTGGCAAGAAAAAAAGTACATAATAACAGGCCCTTAAAGTGACCTTAGTTAGAAAGTGGTCAGCTTGTTTTATGCTCAGACTGTCCCATAAATAGACACCCTCTTATTACCTGAGCATGCATGTTTATGTCTATGGACTAGGGAGGGGGTTTATGGCCAGACATTTCCAAAGGTTTGCTTGTAGGAAAACAGTAGTGTATGGCGGAAAATGTCCAACACAATCAATCCTTTATACAACATGCAAGTCAGTGTATCATGTCAGAGCTGGGCTCAGCCCTTCCTTCTCTGAGCAGGCCGCTCAGCTGTCGGTTAATTGCCAGCTACAATCTTTCCACCGTGACTCACCTGGTGATATCCTGCTTGTCAATCCTGCTGGTTACTTAAGCCTTTCAGTCCAGATCCTCTCTGCCTTCGCCTTGGTCAACATATCAGAAACTCTCTCCTGAGAACCTGTTAAAGACTTGCTTGGCTGACGTCCCTTCTGGTTCTTGTTCCTGCTTGATGTTCCACTACACTGATTCTCCGGTTTCCTGATTTCCTGGCTTGTCCTGAAGTAAGCTGATCCCTGGCTCCCTGATGTATTGGCTTGTCTGACTATCTTCCGGTTACCGAACTCTGGCTATGTTTTGACAACGTTTGCTGTTTACCTTTTACTATTATTATTATTAAACTAGTGTCATTTTTACTGCACTTCTGTCTCGGTCTGATTCGTGGTTTTTGACAGTAGGCGAAGGCCATGAATTCAGAATATGCAGTCAATCCACTTGTTGGTAATATTTTTTCCAGAGTGGATGAGCAGGATCACCGCATGGATCAGTTTGTCATGGCATTACAAATGCTTCTGAGTTACACGGCTCACCTGGAATCTCCCGCTGTGGCTTCTCCGGTACAACCTGTGGTGCAGGCTGCCCCTGCCGCTGCTCCAGTCTCTGTACAGGTACCTACCTCGAGTAATACCTCTTTAAGATGGATGTCTGGTTTCGCTCCGCTTCCCCAGCAATTTGGGGGCAATCCAGTCCAATGCAGAGGGTTTCTCAAGCAAGTTGGGATATACTTTGAGATGCTGCCCCAGGCGTTTCCCACGGACAGAAGCAAAGTAGGTTTCGTGATATCCTTGCTTTCTGAGAGAGCCTTGGCCTGGGCAAACCCTCTATGGGAGACGAAAAAAAAAACCATTGCCCTGAGTTACCCAGAGTTTGTGGCTTCCTTTAAAAGGATATTTGACGTTACAAGAACTGTTGCCGATTACGCCATTGAATTCTGTACTCTGGCAGCAGAGGTTGCTTGGAACATTGAGGCGCTCGTGGCTGCTTTTCCTCATGGTCTCTCGGGTACCATCAAAGTAGCAGCCTGAGATATACCCACTGAGTTGGAGAAGATGATCCTTGCTTCCCTCACTTCCCATTCTTCCTGGTACCGAGTCGGTCCGTGAGGGTGATCCCATGTACCTGGGCTTCACATGTCTCTTTGAGAGAACCTTTAGGAGGAGGGAGAGCTTGTGCCTTTATTGTGGCCAGGCTGGTTACTTTTTGAAGTCTTGTCCTACCCGTCATGGGAACGCCCAAACCTTGAGGTCCTGTAGCAGCCAGACCTTAGGTGGCGTTGTTGTGTCCCCAGTTGTCCAAAGGGATAAGCCCCTGGTCCCGGTTATCCTTTCTTGGTCTGAGTCATCCATCGAGATACAGGCTCTAATCGACTCTGGGGCTGCAGGCCTGTTCATTGATGCTGTCTTTGTATCTTTGTATCCCCCACATTGCTGGGGGAGCACATTGCAGAGGCTTCTATCCTTAAGGCTTCCATCTCTAAGTGATTCTTTCTACAAGTGATATGCACTTCAATCTCTGCTTCAAGTTCTGCTTCACCTGAACATTCCTTCTCTGTCTCTTTACAGGTATGTGTCAGCTCAACCACATCTTCCACCATTAAATGAAATTGGGATCTGCTTGCTGTCTGTGTGTGTGTGTCTTTGGTATGTGTCAGCTCAACCACATCTTCCACCGTTAAATGAAATTGGGATCTGCTTGCTGTCTCTGTGTGTGTGTCTTTGGTATGTGGCCTTCTCTATCTGTTGTCCTGTGTGCATAACCATGATGTTGTTTTTTGTTGCTCTGGACCATAGGCGTGCGCACGGGGTGTGCCGGGTGTGCCTGGGCACACCCTAATCACCCCCTGCTGTCTCCAGAGATTTGCCCCAAAATGCTGCATCCAAGAGGGTGTGTGGCCCGCGCTGCCTGTGAAACAGTTTCACAGGCAGCAGATCGTGAGAATTGCCAGAGCTGTTCAGTGTATGAAACTGTCAGCTAATGACACTGCAAGCAGGGAGAGACACCAGCTGTCAAAATGTCGGGGTGATGTCGGGGGTGGGCGGGACCGAAAGGCCATTAAACACCAGCCAATGGGATGGGGTCTGGGCGGGCGGCTACATTTATATGGCCCTACCCCTCTCTGAAGCAGCTCAAACATTGGCTGGTGTTTATAGCACTTGGTCCCGCCCACCCCCGACATCGCGGCTGAGTTGTAAGTCATCACAGCTCAGCCGCGATGTCGGGGGTGGGCGGGACCAAGCGCCAACACCAGCCAATGATTGGGCTGCTTCAGAGAGGGGCGGAGCCAGAGAAATGTAGCGGCCCGCCCAGACCCATCCTATTGGCTGGTGTTTGGTAACTTTTCAGTCCCGCCCACCACCAACATCACCGCTGACTTTTAACAGCTGGTGTCTCTCCCTGCTTGCAGTGTCATTAGCTGACAGTTTCATACACTGAACAGTTCTGGCAATTCTCACGATCTCCTGAATGTGAAACTCCTCCTATCCCCTATCTGTGCCACCCAATGCTGCCAATCAGTGCCAACCAATGCTGCCAATCAGTGCCAACCAATGCTGCCAATCCGTGCCAACCAATGCTGCCAATCAGTGCCAGTGCTGCTTATCAGTGCCAACCATTTCTGCCTATCAGTGCCAATCAGTGCAAGCCAGTGCTGCCTATCAGTGCAAGCCAGTGCTGCCTATCAGTGCCAACGCTGCTTATCAGTGCCAACCAATGCTGCCTATCAGTGCCAACCAGTACTGCCTATCCGTGCCAGTGCTGCTTATCAGTGCCAACCAATTCTGCCTATCAGTGCCAACCAATGCTGCCAATCAGTGCCAACCAATGCTGCCAATCAGTGCCAACCAATGCTGCCAATCAGTGCCAACCAATTCTGCCAATCAGTGCCAACCAGTACTGCCAATCAGTACCAGTGCTGCTTATCATTGCCAACCAATTCTGCCTATCAGTGCCAACCAGTGCAAACCGGTGCTGCCTATCAGTGCAGACCGGTGCTGCCTATCAGTGCCAACTAATGCTGCCTATCAGTGCCAACCAATGCTGCCAATCAGTGCCAGTGCTGCTTTTCAGTGCAACCAATGCTGCCAATCAGTGCTGCCTATCAGTGCCAACCATTGCTAACCATTGCTGCCTATCAGTGCAAACCAGTGCTGCCTATCAGTGCCAACCAATGCTGCCTATCAGTGCCAACCAATGCTGCCAATCCGTGCCAGTGCTGCTTTTCAGTGCAACCAATGCTGCCAATCAGTGCTGCCTATCAGTGCCAACCATTGCTAACCATTGCTGCCTATCAGTGCAAACCAGTGCTGCCTATCAGTGCCAACCAATGCTGCCTATCAGTGCCAACCAATGCTGCCTATCAGTGCCAACCAGTGCCAGTCAGTGCTGCCTATCAGTGCCAACCAATGCTGTAAATCAGTGCCAACCAATGCTGCCTATCAGTGCCAACCAATGCTGCCTATCAGTGCTGCATATCAGTGCCCATCAGTGCTGCCTATCAGTGCCAATCAGTGCCCATAAGTGCTGCCCATTAGTGCTGCCAATCAGTGCCCATCAGTGCTGCATATCAGTGCCCATCAGTTCTGCCTATCAGTGCCAGTGTTGACAATTAGTGCCCATCAGTGCTGCCTATCAGTGCCATCTATCAGTGTCCATCAGTGCTGCCAGTCAGTGCCCATCAGTGCCAATCAGTGTCCATCAGTACTGCCAATCAGTGTCCATCAGTGCTGCCAATCAGTGATGCGAATCAGAGCCTATCAGTGCCCATAAGTGCTACCAATCAGAGCCGATCAATGATGCATATCAGTGCCCATCAGTGCCGCCTATCAGTGCCAATCAGTGCTGACAATCAGTGTCCATCAGTGCCACCCATCAGTGCCACCTATCAGTGCTGCCTATCTGTGCACATCAGTGCTACCAATTAGTGCTGCCAATCAGTGCAGCCTATTAGTGCTTATCAGTGCTGCCTTAGCAGGGATGGTGGAAACCCCTCTACAGATAATTGTAATACAAATTAACTTCAAGTGCAACAACTTTTTAGTTGGGAGGTTCACACTTTGGAATTTTTATTTTTTACAGTGTTACACTTAATTGTATATGTTTTAGTTACGGTTATAATGTGAATCATTGCACTTGAAGTTATTTCCCACCAGCCCTGCTAAGTACATGTCTTTATGGACCTTGCTTTGTGCACTGGTGTGCAGACATGTTGGAACAGGAAGGGGCCATCCCTAAACTGTTCCCACAAAGTTGGGAGCATGAATTTGTCCAAAATGTCTTGGTATGCTGACGTCTTAAGAATTACCTTCACTGGAACTAAGGGGCCAAGCCCAACCCCTGAAAAACAACCCCACACCATAACCTCCCCCTCCACCAAATGATTTGGACCAGTGCACAAAGAAAGGTCCATAAAGACATGGATGAGCGAGTTTGGGGTGGAGGAACTTGACTGACCTGCACAGAGTCCTGACCTCAACCCGATAGAACACCTTTGGGATGAATTCGAGTGAGGACTGTGACCCAGGCCTTCTCATCCAACATCAGTGCCTGACCTCACAAATGCCCTTCTGAAAGAATGGTCAAACATCCCCATAGACACACTCCTAAACCTTGTGGACAGTCTTCCCAGAAGAGTTGAAGCTGTTATAGCTGCAAAGGGCGGGCCAACTCAGTATTGAACCCTACGGACTAAGACTGGGATGTCATTAAAGTTCATGTGTGTGTAAAGGCAGGCGTCCCAATACCTTTGAATATACATACATATACACACGTATGTGTGCTTGAGCTTTCGGGTGCACACCCTAATGCAATAGGCTGCACACGCCTATGCTCTGGACTATCTTACCTAAGTTTTATGTGTTGATCTTATCTTGGACTCTGGCCTCTTGCTATTCTGACTTTAGAAGCAAAAGGTCCACTTTGATTGTTAGGCATTCTTATATTCACTCATGATTAATTAACAAACTTCCACCCCACCCTCATAACAGTATACATTTGAGCATCCTTAAGGGGTCAGCACATTGCTGGGGGAGCACATTGCAGGGGCTTCTATCCTTAAGGCTTCTATCTCTAAGTGATTCTTTCTACAAGTGATATGCACTTCAATCTTTGCACTTCAGCGATTGCACGAAGCAAACAAATATAGCAATCTGCACTGGAAAGCACCCAACAGACTGCAGGTGACCCTGTCTCTCTATAAAGCTCCCCTTCCACTCTAACATGCGCTCTCTACCACTGCTTCTGACACTCGTGTCCTCTCTCCTCAAACTCTCTTACCTTCACCCCCCCTTTCCACCCGCCTGCTTATACATATCACCCTGCCTTCTGCCCTTGCCCTGCTACTGCTCCTACCAACTCTTGCTCATTCTACATCCATATACTGATAAAACCTCCAGTACTCTGAGACATGCCCCTTCACATAAATCACATTCCCACATTACCTCCCTCACCCTCCTGTTTCTCCTAACATCTGGTGACATATCCCCACACCCTGGGCCACCATCATCTGTCTTTGCCCAACGCTCCCATCCCCCTACACCCTCTGGAAGGAGCTGCAACCCACAGAACTTGGTCTCTATTCCTCTTTCCAAAACCAGCCCCCCCTTTTCCTGTGCCCTTGGAATGCACGCTCTGTCTGTAACAAACTCACCGCCCTTCACAACCTCTTTATCACAAATTCCTTTAACCTACTTGCCATTACTGAAACCTGGCTTCATGAATCAGATGCTACTTCTCCTGCTTCCCTCTCCCATGGGGGCCTTCTCTGGACTCACTCCCCCAGACCAAGTGGACGGAAGGGAGGTGGAGTGGGAATCCTTCTAGCCCCATGCAGCACCTATCAGGTACTTCACCCACCTCCCTCTCTGACACTCTTCTCTTTTGAGGCACATTGCATTCGTCTATTCTCTCCCATTTCTCTAGGAATTTCTCCCTGGACCAGTATCAACCTTCCTTGATTACTTCTCTGCCTGGCTACCCTACTTTCTCTCTTCTGAAATCCCCACAATTATTCTCTGTGACTTCAACATACCTGTTAACACTAACACTTCTATTACTTCTAAACTTCTCAGTCTAACCTCATCGATTGACCTGAAGCAATGGATACAGGCTCCTACTCACTCCAACGGCAACACCCTTTAACCTTTCTTCTCCTATCTGTGCACTCCATGCAACCTTTCCAACAATCCTCTCCTACTCTCTGATCCCCACATTATTAGTTTTGCTCTCTTCCTGTCTTTCACCTCCTCTCCCTCCAACCACCTAACAGTTACACGTAGAAACCTTCGCCACCTCAACCCTTCTCTTCTCTACTCTGCTACTGATCACCTCTATGACAAAATCTCACCTCTGTCCTGCCCCAACCTAGCCACTTTCATCTACAACAGCTCACTGTCTTCCTCCCTAGACAAGCTTGCCCCCCTCACTACACGCAGAATTAGGCCCCGACTGCTACAACCCTGGCAAACAGATGACACCCGAAGTCTCAGAAAACGTAGCCACGCTCTTGAGCGCCTGTGGCATAAAACTAAGATCCAGGAAGACTTCACACAATATAAATCTGCCCTCCTAAAATACTATTCCTGCCTTCATACTGCCAAACAGACCTACTTTATCACACTCATTAACACCTTCTCATCCAGTCCACATCAACTCTTCTCTACCTTCAACACTCTACTCTGACCTCCACTGCCTCCACCCACCAACTCACTCACTGCCCAGGAGATCGCCAATCACTTCAAAACTAAGATTGATACAATTCATGAGGAGATCGCCAATGCGCAAAAACCTCCCCCATGCAAAACCCCATGTCCACAGATACAATCATTACTTCCCTCATTCAACCCTGCTACTATTACTGAGGTTGCCAAACTTTTATCTAACACTCATCTAACCACCTGCCTCCTGGATCCTGCTCCCTCGCAAATGCTACGCTCACCCTCTGACTCGATTCTACACTCTCTAACTCACATTTTCAACCTCTCCCTCTCTTATGGCATCTTCCCAAGCTCTCTAAAACATGCGCTAGTCACCCCATACTTAAAAAGCCCTCACTGGACCCCACCAATCTCAACTACCTACGTCCCATCTGCTTACTCGCCTTCTCCTCCAAACTTCTTGAAAGACTGGTCTATAACCGACTAAGCGACCATCTGACCATGAATAAACTTCTTGATCCCCTTCAGTCCGGATTTCGACCTCAACACTCCATGGAAACTGCTCTCCTTAAACTCTCAAATGACCTACTAACAGCTAAAACCAGTGGACATTATTCTGTACTACTTCTCCTGGATCTCTCTGCTGCCTTTGACACAGTGGACCACCCCCTCCTCCTCAATAAACTCCACTCCTTTGGTCTCTGTGACTGTACTCTTCCTTGGCTCCTACCTATCCCACCACTCCGTCAGTGTTACTTACAACTCTACTTCCTCCTCTCCTTTTCCTTTCTCCGTTGGGGTCCCCCAAGGTTCTGTTCTTGGACCTCTCCTCTTCCTAATCTACACCACCTCCCTGGGTCAGTTGATTGCCTCCCACAGCTTTAAATATCATCTCTACGCTGATGACACCCAAATCTATCTCTCCACCCCCCAGCTCTCTCCATCTGTCTCCTCACGCATTACCAACTTACTAGCAGACATATCAGTCTGGATGTCACATCACCTTCTCAAACTCAACCTATCCAAAACCGAGCTCACGATATTTCCTCCCTTAGGTGCCACTCCCCCTGATTTCTCTGTCAATATCAACTCCCTGCAACTCCCTCCTCATTGGCATCATGAACGCTGCTGCCAGCCTCATCCATCTCCCAAACCGCTCAGCGTCTGCTATACCCCTCTGCCAATCCCTCCATTGGCTGCCACTCAGTCACCAAATTAAATTCAAGATACTAACTACAACTTACAAAGCCATCCACAACCTTGCCCCCAGCTACATCTCTAACCTAGTCTCAAAATACCAACCTAATCGTTCTCTTTGCTCCTCCCAAGATCTCCTGCTCTCAAACTCCCTTGTCACCTCATCCCATGCTAGCCTTCAGGACTTCTCCAGAGCCTCTCCCATCCTCTGGAAGGCTCTACCCCAATCCGTCCGATTTTCTCCTACTTTTTCCACTTTCAGACTATCCCTGAAAGCCCATCTCTTCAGAGAAGCCTATCTGGCCCCCACCTAACAACTGTACATTTATCTTCTCAATCAGCACATCACCCATAGTTATTACCTCTTGTATCTCTTGACCTTCCCTCTTAGATTGTAAGCTCTAAGGAGCAGGGCCCTCTGATTCTTATTGTATTAAAGTGTATTGTAATTGTACTGTCTACCCTCAAGTAAAGCGCTACGTAAACTGTTGGCGCTATATGAATCATGTATAATAATAATAATAATAATAATATCTAAGCACTCAATTCCACTGCAGCTTCATGCCACGCCACTTGCCAGTGAGGCTCTTGACGGGAGACCTCTACAGCCTGCCCATGTGTCCATGGCCGTAGGGGCTCTTCACCATGAGATAATCCAATTCCAAGTAATTTCCTCCCCTGTTTTCCAACTGGTTATTGGCTATCCTTGGTTACAGAGGCACAACCCCTCTTTTGCTTGGCTTATATTTTCAGAAGGTGGCTAAGGTCCTGTGACCTTTTCACTC
This sequence comes from Lithobates septentrionalis, assembly GCA_037952835.1. Classification (NCBI taxonomy): domain Eukaryota; kingdom Metazoa; phylum Chordata; class Amphibia; order Anura; family Ranidae; genus Lithobates; species Lithobates septentrionalis. The sequence continues at coordinate 487,924 of JBBDGP010000217.1, read as the reverse complement.
TCCTGCCTGCCAGAGGTTACAGCAATTTTAGCGATGTCTTTGAAAAAAGGTCAATCCGGTAATTTGCCTCCACGCCGGTCATATGATTGCGCAATTGACCTTCAACCTGGTGCCATACCTCCTCGTGGCCAGGTTTACCCTTTGTCAGTCTCAGAGGATAAGGCCATGGAGGAGTTTGTTGCCGACACACTTCTTTTGAGGATTCATCCGCAAATCCTCGTCTCCTGCTGGTGCTGGTTTCTTCTTTGTGAAGAAGAGGAGTGGTGAACTGAGACCTTGTATTGATTATAGGGGTCTTCACGAATAAGAATGCTTATCAAATTCCGTTGATGGAGTTATTTGATCGCCTCAAGGGAGCAACGGTTTTCACGAAGCTTGATTTGAGAGGGGCATACAATCTTGTGAGGATTAAGGAGGGCGATGAATGGAAAACTGCATTTAATACCAGAACAGGCCATTATGAGTACCTCGTAATGCCATTTGACTTTTGCAATGCCCCGGCAGTTTTCCAGGAATTTATCTACGATGTCCTCCGAGATTTGTTGCAGCTATGTGTGGTGGTTTATCTCGACGATATCCTCATATTTTCCAAGTCCCTAGAGAGCCACCATGCAGACGTCTGTCGTGTGCCCCAGGAGCTGAGAGAAAACAATCTCTATTGTAAATTGGAGAAGTGCGAGTTCCATCGCGAACAGGTTAAATACCTGGGTTATGTCATTTTCACTGCTGATTTTTCAATGGACCCAGAAAATCTTTCTGCAGTCCTACAGTGGTCCTGACCAGTGGGTATTTGTCCTCTGCAACATTTTCTTGACTTTGCCAATTATTATCGCAAGTTTATTCATAACTTTTCATCCCTGGTCAAACCCCTGACCTGTATGACCAGAAAGGACGGTAACCCACAGAGTTGGTCTCTGGACTCCGTTAAGGCCTTTGAGAGTCTCAAGGCTGCCTTTGTTTCTGCTCCTGTGTTGGCACATCCTGATCCTACGTTACCCTTTATCCTTGAGGTTCATGCTTCTGAGCCTGGAGTTGGCGCCCTTCTGTCTCAACGTCCTACCTCTGAGAGCGCTATGTATCCGTGTGGCTACTTTTCCAAGAAATTGTCACCTGCGGAATGCAATTACAAGATTGGGGACAGAGAGTTGTTAGCGATCATTTTAGCCCTTAAGGAATGGAGGCATCTCCTTGAAGGTACCACTGTGCCGGTTCTCATTCTTACTGACCATAAGAATCTCAGATTCTTGTTTGAGGCTAAACGCCTCTCTCCCAGAAGGGCGCGATGGGCTATTTTCTTGTCAAGCGTCTAATACATAGTCTCATTCTTACCCGGTACTAAAAATGTAAGGGCTGATTTTCCTCCACTTGGAATCGGTCCCTGTTCCATTGATTCCTCCTGGCTATGGTTCATACTAGTCTCACTTCTCCTTTGGGTGACAAGATTCTTGCCGCTCCGATCCATGCTCCTCCTGAGAAACCTTGTGACTGCTGCTTTGTCCCTGAGAGTCTTCATACTGTCATGCTCCAAACTTACCATTCTCCCAAGGCTTCTGGTCACCCAGGGAAGAATCAACTCTTTTGGGCCATTTTTCAACAATTCTGGTGGCCTAGTCTACGTGCTGATGTAGCCGCCTTCATAGTTGCTTGTTCCATGTGTGCTCAGAGTAAGACACCACAACATCTTCCAGTGAGCCTCCTACAACCCATATCCAATGGAGAGAGGCCTTGGACCCACCTGTCCATGGATTTCATTGTGGAGTTACCCAAATCTCAGGGCAACACAGTTATCCTTATGGTGGTTGATCGGTTCTCGAAAATGTCTCATTGCATTCCACTTAAGAAGTTACCCACATCTAAGGGACTGGCTTCCATTTTTACTCGGGAGTAGGGATGAGCTTCGTGTTCGAGTCGAACCCATGTTCGACTCGAACATCGGCTGTTCGACCGTCCGTCGAATTGCGAACGATATGGGCCGTTCGCGCCAAATTCGTGTGGCGCGTCACGGCCCATAATTCACTGCGGCATCGCAGTGCATTGCTGGCTGATGATTGGCCAAGCATGCACTATGACCCGCATGCTTGGCCAATCACAGCGCCGTCAGTAGAGAGAGCTGTAATTGGCCAAAGCCAGGGTGGCTTTGGCCAATTATGGCTCAGGGGATTTAGTACACACCCCACACTATATAAGGCCGCCTGCACGGCGGCCCTGTGTAGTGTGTGTTCCGGTGTGCTGAGAGATAGAGAGAGAGAGAGACAGTGTCATTTGATTTGAGTTAGATAGATTAGGCAGAACAGTCAGTCAGTTAGCTGCACTTACAGTGTATTGTGTATATATATGCATCCCAGGTGTTGCATATATATATATACACTGTATTCAGTTTAGCTAGATCCGTTCCTGTTATCTTCTATCTAGACTATTTAGTGCAGTGTGTCCTGCTCACAGTGTTCAGCTAGATCCGTTCCTGCTATTTACATTCAGTGCAGTGCGTCCTGCTCACAGTGTTCAGCTAGATCCGTTCCTGCTATTTACATTCAGTGCAGTGCGTCCTGCTCACAGTGTTCAGCTAGATCCGTTCCTGCTATTTACATTCAGTGCAGTGCGTCCTGCTCACAGTGTTCAGCTAGATCCGTTCCTGCTATTTACATTCAGTGCAGTGCGTCCTGCTCACAGTGTTCAGCTAGATCCGTTCCTGCTATTTACATTCAGTGCAGTGCGTCCTGCTCACAGTGTTCAGCTAGATCCGTTCCTGCTATTTACATTCAGTGCAGTGCGTCCTGCTCACAGTGTTCAGCTAGATCCGTTCCTGCTATTTACATTCAGTGCAGTGCGTCCTGCTCACAGTGTTCAGCTAGATCCGTTCCTGCTATTTACATTCAGTGCAGTGCGTCCTGCTCACAGTGTTCAGCTAGATCCGTTCCTGGTATTTACATTTAGTGCAGTGCGTCCTGCTCACAGTGTTCAGCTAGATCCGTTCCTGCTATTTACATTCAGTGCAGTGCGTCCTGCTCACAGTGTTCAGCTAGATCCGTTCCTGCTATATACATTTAGTGCAGTACGTCCTGCTCACAGTGTTCAGCTAGATCCGTTCCTGCTATTTACATTCAGTGCAGTGCGTCCTGCTCACAGTGTTCAGCTAGATCCGTTCCTGGTATTTACATTTAGTGCAGTGCGTCCTGCTCACAGTGTTCAGCTAGATCCGTTCCTGCTATTTACATTCAGTGCAGTGCGTCCTGCTCACAGTGTTCAGCTAGATCCGTTCCTGCTATTTACATTCAGTGCAGTGCGTCCTGCTCACAGTGTTCAGCTAGATCCGTTCCTGTTATCTTCCTACTGACAGGCAGGCTTGTCTGGTTACAGTATATAAAGCTACCTGAAGAAAATTACAGGTGTTCTTTTTGATCCTATTAGTACCACGGTCAGGCAGCTAGACTATTTACATTTAGTACAGTGTGTCCTGCTCACAGTGTTCAGCTAGATCCGTTCCTGTTATCTTCCTACTGACAGGCAGGCTTGTCTGGTTACAGTATATAAAGCTACCTGAAGAAAATTACAGGTGTTCTTTTTGATCCTATTAGTACCACGGTCAGGCAGCTAGACTATTTACATTTAGTACAGTGTGTCCTGCTCACAGTGTTCAGCTAGATCCGTTCCTGTTATCTTCCTACTGACAGGCAGGCTTGTCTGGTTACAGTATATAAAGCTACCTTAAGAAAATTACAGGTGTTCTTTTTGATCCTATTAGTACCACGGTCAGGCAGCTAGACTATTTACATTTAGTACAGTGCGTCCTGCTCACAGTGTTCAGCTAGATCCGTTCCTGCTATATACATTTAGTGCAGTACGTCCTGCTCACAGTGTTCAGCTAGATCCGTTCCTGTTATCTTCCTACTGACAGGCAGGCTTGTCTGGTTACAGTATATAAAGCTACCTGAAGAAAATTACAGGTGTTCTTTTTGATCCTATTAGTACCACGGTCAGGCAGCTAGACTATTTACATTTAGTACAGTGTGTCCTGCTCACAGTGTTCAGCTAGATCCGTTCCTGTTATCTTCCTACTGACAGGCAGGCTTGTCTGGTTACAGTATATAAAGCTACCTTAAGAAAATTACAGGTGTTCTTTTTGATCCTATTAGTACCACGGTCAGGCAGCTAGACTATTTACATTTAGTACAGTGCGTCCTGCTCACAGTGTTCAGCTAGATCCGTTCCTGCTATATACATTTAGTGCAGTACGTCCTGCTCACAGTGTTCAGCTAGATCCGTTCCTGTTATCTTCCTACTGACAGGCAGGCTTGTCTGGTTACAGTATATAAAGCTACCTGAAGAAAATTACAGGTGTTCTATCCCAGCTTAGTGCAGCTACAGGCCATTAGTATGTCTGGAAGGCCAAGAAGGAGAGGCAGACAGTCACAAGCCAATAAGAGAGGGCAAGCAGGCTCTGTGTCTAGTGCTGGTCGTGGAGACGGTGCATCCTCATCAGCACGTGGCCATGGGACACGCTTGGCCTTTTTTTCGGCAGCTGGCCGTGTTGAGCCGCAACATGCGGAAGACTTGGTTGAGTGGATGACCAAGCCGTCCTCATCCTCCTCATCCTCTCTCACCCATGCCCAGGGTGCTTTGTCTGGCAAAGCAGCGGCCTCTTCCCTCAGCTCAATGTCATCAGTGACTCCTTCCCTAGCTCCACCATGTCCTCATGAGGATTCCCTCGAACTGTTTGACCACAGTGTTGGGTACATGCTCCAGGAGGATGCCCAGCGTTTGGAAGGCTCTGATGATGATACTGAGCTCAATGAAGGCAGTAACATGAGCACGGACAGAGGGGGTGCCCAAGAAGGACAGCAATCTGGCAGTCATGCTCCCCCTGCTGCAGCATACTGCCAGGTTTGCTCCAGTGATGAGGAGGGAGGGGATGATGAGGTCACTGACTCAACGTGGGTGCCTGATAGGAGAGAGGAGGAGGAGGAGGAGGTGGCACATCACCAACTAGGCAGGATGCCCTCCAGGGGCCAGCCTAAGGGCAGCACATTGACTGCATCACACCCCAAAGCTCCACATGTGCAGGGCGCTGCAGTCTCTGCGCGTTATTCAAAAAGTTCTTTGGTGTGGGCCTTTTTTGAGACGAGTGCATCAGATCGCACCGCTGCTATTTGCAACATATGTCTCAAGCGTATCTCGCGTGGCCAAAACATCTCCCGCTTGGGTACCACATGCTTGACCAGACATATGTTGACCTGCCATGCAGTTCGTTGGCAAGCGTATCTGAAAGACCCACACCAAAGAACAAAGAGGATCTCTCCTTGCTCCTCATCAGCTGAGATTTCCAACCCCACTAGACCTTCAGTCCTCTCTGAGACCTGCAGTGAGAGGAATGAAGGTGTAGAATTAGGTGTGTCACAGCCAAGTACTTGTGGGCAATCTGCTTTTGGTACACCGACGTCAGATTGTACCAGGCAAATTTCCCTGCCCCAGCTGCTGCACCGCCGAAAGAAGTTTGCTCCCAGCCATCCACATGCCCAGCGGTTGAATGCTAGCTTGGCAAAATTGCTAGCACTTCAACTGCTGCCTTTTCAGTTGGCAGACTCTGCCCCCTTCCGTGAGTTTGTGGAATGTGCGGTTCCTCAGTGGCAGGTACCCAAACGCCACTTTTTCTCACGGAAGGCGATTCCGGCTCTCTACCGGCATGTGGAAGGCAATGTCCATGCCTCGCTGGACAGGGCGGTCAGCGGTAAGGTGCATATTACCGCTGACTCATGGTCCAGCAGGCATGGACAGGGACGTTACTTAAGTTTCACGGCGCATTGGGTGACTCTGCTGGCAGCTGGGAAGGATGCAGGACAAGGTGCAGTAGTGTTGGAGGTTGTTCCGCCACCACGCCTCCAAAATGCTGATTGTGACACACCTCTCTCCTCCACCCCCTCCTCTTCTTCTTCCTCCATGGCCTCTTCCTCGGAACCAGCGGTGCTCCGTAGGCGTTCAAGGGGCTACGCAAGTACGCAGGCCAAAAGATGCCATGCGGTGCTTGAGCTGGTGTGCTTGGGGGACAGGAGCCACACTGGGGCAGAGGTTCTGTCAGCTCTGCAGGGGCAGGTTCAGAGGTGGTTGACGCCACGCCAACTTAAGGCAGGAATGGTGGTTTGCGACAATGGCACCAACCTCCTCTCTGCCCTCCGACAGGGACAACTGACCCATGTGCCCTGTTTGGCTCACGTCCTTAACTTGGTGGTGCAGCGGTTCTTGGGCAGGTACCCGGGCTTACAGGATGTCCTGAGGCAGGCCAGGAAAGTCTCTGTGCATTTCCGCCGGTCATATAATGCCAGTGCTCGGCTGACGGACCTCCAAAAGGAGTTTAACCTGCCCAAGAACCGCCTAATCTGTGACATGCCCACCAGGTGGAACTCGACGTTGGCCATGCTGCAGCGGCTGCACACGCAGCAGAGGGCCATCAATGAGTACCTGTGCGACTATGGCACCAGGACAGGGTCAGGGGACCTTGGTTTTTTTTCCCCACGCCAGTGGGCCATGATCAGGGATGCATGCACTGTCCTGTCACCATTCGAGGAGGCCACGAGGATGGTGAGCACTGACAGTGCATGCATCAGTGACACTGTCCCCCTTGTCCACCTGTTGGAGCACACGCTGCGTGGAATAATGGACAGGGCACTTGAGGCAGAACAGAGGCAGGAAGAGGAGGACTTCCTTAGCTCTCAAGGCCCCCTTTATCCAGACAGTGTTCCTGCGTGCCCGCCGATCACACAGGAAGAGGACGAGGAGGAGGAGGAGGAGGAGGAGGAGGAGGAAGATTGTGTCAGTATGGAGGTGGAGCCTGGCACTCAGCATCAGCAGTCTTTAAGGGATCAGTCCCAAGGAACACATGGACTTGTACGTGGCTGGGAGGAGGTGGCTGCGGACGTTGTTGTCCTTAGTGACCCAGAGGACTCCGGACCGAATGCCTCAGCAAACCTATGCTGCATGGCCTCCCTGATCCTGCAAAGCCTGCGTAAGGATCCTCGTATTCGTGGTATCAAGGAGAAGGACCAATACTGGCTGGCAACCCTCCTTGATCCACGTTACAAGGGTAAGGTTGCGGACCTTATCTTGCCATCGCAGAGGGAGCAGAGGATGAAACATCTTCGGGAGGCCTTGCAGAAAGGTCTGTGCAACGCGTTCCCAGAGACTGGGAGGTTACAAACTCCTGTTTCTGGACAACGTGTTGCTGAGGCTTCGGTCAGTCAAAGAAGGAGCGGTGGAGAAGGTGGCCGTCTGACCGATGCGTTCAGACAATTTTTTGGTCCGCAGCCCCAAGGTATGATCGGTTCCAGCAACCATCGCCAGCGTCTGTTTTACATGGTGCAGGAATACCTAGGGGCAAGATCAGACTTGGACACCTTTCCCACCGAAAATCCTCTGGGTTACTGGGTCTTGAGGATGGATCACTGGCCAGAGCTTGCACAGTATGCAATTGAGCTACTGGCCTGTCCTGCATCCAGCGTTCTTTCGGAACGTACATTCAGTGCTGCTGGAGGCGTGGTAACCGATCACAGGGTGCGTCTGTCCACTGACTCGGTCGATCGGCTGACCTTCATAAAAATGAATCAGTCTTGGATCACCACCAGCTACCAAGCACCTGATGCTGATGTAACTGAATAATTTTTTTCAGATCCCTTCAAAGACTGCCTATGCTGATGCTGAGTGATTATCCCTGAGTAATTATCCTCTTCCTCCTCAATCATCACGCTGATAGCTTGTAAGAACATTTTTGGTTCTGGGCGCCACCACCAGTGCCTAAGGCCCAATTTTTCTGCCCCTGTCTAACAGGGGCGTGAAATTACAATTTTTGATGCAATACTTTGCAGCAGGGCTCGTTCCTGCGTTCCAACTAGAGTGTCTGTGAGGGGTTGCAGTGTTGTGGCACCAGCACCAGTGCCTAAGGCCCAATTTTTCTGCCCCTGTCTAACAGGGGCGTGAAATTACAATTTTTGATGCAATACTTTGCAGCAGGGCTCGTTCCTGCGTTCCAACTAGAGTGTCTGTGAGGGGTTGCAGTGTTGTGGCACCAGCACCAGTGCCTAAGGCCCAATTTTTCTGCCCCTGTCTAACAGGGGCCTGAAATTACAATTTTTGATGCAATACTTTGCAGCAGGGCTCGTTCCTGCATTCCAACTAGAGTGTCTGTGAGGGGTTGCAGTGTTGTGGCACCAGCACCAGTGCCTAAGGCCCAATTTTTCTGCCCCTGTCTAACAGGGGCGTGTAATTACAATTTTTGATGCAATACTTTGCAGCAGTGCTCGTTCCTGCGTTCCAACTAGAGTGTCTGTGAGGGGTTGCAGTGTTGTGGCACCAGCACCAGTGCCTAAGGCCCAATTTTTCTGCCCCTGTCTAACAGGGGCGTGTAATTACAATTTTTGATGCAATACTTTGCAGCAGGGCTCGTTCCTGCGTTCCAACTAGAGTGTCTGTGAGGGGTTGCAGTGTTGTGGCACCAGCACCAGTGCCTAAGGCCTAATTTTTCAGCTCCTGTTCAACAGGGGCATGTAATTACAATTCTTGATCTAATATTTCACAGCAGGGCCCTGTGAGGGCTTACAGTGTTTTGGCCACAGCAACACCTAAGGCCCAAATTTCTGCTGAGTATATAGGGCAGGACCCTACTTTCAAACATCTAACTTACAAACGACTCCTACTTGCAAACGGAAGGAGACAACAGGAAGTGAGATGAAATCTACCCATAGGAAGGGAAATTCTCTCATGTAAGAGTTAATATGGGAAAACAATTTCTCCTTTCCACTGATGCTTTCCAATCCTTGTTCCACAAAAAAACCCAAATTTTCAAAAAACATTTTTCATTGGGACAAAAAAGTGAGGTGAAATCTTCTGAAGAGGAGGAAAGACGCAAAACAAATGTCACAGGGGTGATAACCCTTCCCTATGTTTTCCAAAAAGCTTAGAAAAGATTTTTTGGCTGGAGCTAAACACATTAAAAATGTTCAAAATTACAAACAGATTCTACTTAACAACAAACCTACAGTCCCTGTCTTGTTTGCACCGCCTGTATACTGCTGTTCAGAGTATATAGGGACCTTTCCTTATTTTAATTTGGGTGCGGGGTTCCCCTTAATATCCATACAAGACCCAAAGGGCCTGGTAATGGACTGGGGGGTACCCATGCCGTTTGTCTCACTGATTTTCATCCATATTGCCAGGACCCGACATGACATTAAACCCGCAAGCAGTTTTAAATGAGATTTTTTCCTTTAAAAATGACATTTGGTGCAGGGACTGTTCTAAACATGGGAAACACGCGTCACTTTACAGGCATACTATAGACACCCCCCAGGTACGATATTTAAAGGAATATTTCACTTTTTTTTTTTTACTTTAAGCATCATTAAAATCACTGCTCCCGAAAAAACGGCCATTTTTAAAAGTTTTTTTTGCATTGATACATGTCCCCTGGGGTAGGACCCGGGTCCCCAAACCCTTTTTAGGACAATACCATGCAAATTAGCCTTTAAAATGAGCACTTTTGATTTCGAACGTTCGAGTCCCATAGACGTCAATGGGGTTCTAACGTTCGTGCGAACTTGCGGTCCGTTCGCGGGTTCTGGTGCGAACCGAACCGGGGGGTGTTCGGCTCATCCCTACTCGGGAGATCTTTTGCTTACATGGGCTACCCAAGGTGATAGTCTCGGACAGGGGTAGTCAGTTTGTGTCTCGGTTCTGGCGAGCCTTTTGTGCACAGTTGGGAATTCAGTGAATTCAGCTTTCTCCTCAGCTGTCAGTTAATTGCCAGCTCCAATCTTTCCACAGTGACTCACCTGGTGATGATATCCTGCTAGTCAGTCCTGCTGGTTACTTAAGTCGTTCAGTCCAGATCCTCTCTGCCTTCGCCTTGTTCAACACATCAGAGACTCTCTCCTGTGAACCTGTAGACTTCCTTGGCTGACATCCCTTATGGTTCCAGATCCTGCTTGCTGTTCCACTACGCTGATTCTCCGGTTTCCTGATTTCCTGGCTTGTCCTGAAGTACCCCGATCCCTGGCTCCCTGACGTTCTGGCTTGTCTGACTATTCGTTCCAGTTACCGAACTCTGGCTATGTTTTGACTACCTTTGCTGTTTACCTTTTACTATTATCATTATTAAACTAGTGTGATTTTTACTGCGCTTCTGTCTTGGTCTGATTTACGGTTTCTGACAATCTTCCTTGGGTGCAACGTGTGCACTGCACACGGACCCCAAGGGGTGGACCACTGTGGTCTGACAGATGCTGCACCCATGTGTCAGGCACTACAGTTGCACCTGTCACTAAGTACACACAGCGCAGTTATGTTTATATACAACGCCGGCCTGGATTCTCCTCCCTTCACCTCTACTAGCACTCTCACTCACTGTGCTCTGTTGGTGCCTGTAAAAAGATGTGTGTGGGGTGGAGGCAGGGCTACAAGCCGCCACTGACAACTACTGGATGGATGGGAGCTTATTGCTCGAGTTCCTGCTGGGAGGGATGCCAGCTGCAGAAGTTCATTTTGAGAGAGATGGAGGGAGAATCCAGGCCGGCGGTGTATCAACTTAGCGGCGCTGTATGTATTTAGGCGGAGGTGTGTGGGGAGGTAAGTTGGGACTTGTGTGCAGGGATTTAAGGAAGGGGATTGAGATGACAGGGGAGGGCAGGGAGGGGGTAAGAGCAGTGTTTGCAGGGGGGTTCAAGGCCAGTACTGCTGCTGTGTGCCTGTAGCCAGTGTTAGTTGCTCCATGCATGCCACTGTCCAGTGGCCTCTTTATTGCTGGAGCCATGACTTAGGGCTTGTTTACACCATATACTTCCCTACCATCTGCACTCCTCTCCCTGCACTACCCACCACCATACAGTCTGCTCTCCTCTCGCTGCACATACCACCCATCACAGTACACTCCACACTCCTTTCCTGCACATATTACCCACCTCCATACAGTCCTTACCTCTATCCTGCACATACTACCCACCACCATACACTTTGTACTCCTCTGCTGCACATACTACCCACCGCCATACACTGCTCACTCCTCTCCTGCACATACTACTCACCACTATACACTCCCCTTACTCCTCTATCTGCACATACTATCCACCGCCATACACCCCGCACTCCTCGCCTCCTCTGACTCTGTGATGGAGGACTCTGTGATAGTGGGGGGGGGGGGGGCTCTGAAGTTGTACAGGGGGTACTCTGATGTGATGAGCAACTCTGACATGAGCTGGGGACCTCTGACAGGATAGGGCTTCTGACGTTAAGGGCACTCTGATTTGAACGGGGGGGGGGGGGGGGGGGGGGCTCTGATGTTATAAGGGACCTCTGATGTGAAGGGGGGCTTCTGATGTGAAGTTAATTTCATCAAGGTAGTTGTTTCACGTCATTTCAGGCTCAGCTTTCCCATTTATAAGTAACTTTTTATAAATTTTAAACTGCTTGATACTACCAGGATCAGTTGGCTGAAACTGTCAGGTGCCATCTTATGGTGCCTATAGACTTGGGATCTATACTTACCTGATCTGGCTGATTTAGGATAATTATTTCATATCTATGAGTACGATGTTTGTTTTAAGGTTAAATTATTTTGGATGAACCATAAAACAATACACAAAAATAAGGAAGCCTAAGACTTTAGTACCAGTAGGTTGACTGAAGTGGTTAAATTCTGTGTTCATAAGGACCTCTCCCTCACACACATCAAGTGTCAGAAAATCTATACATCTCCAAAGCAGGGAAATTCCATTAGATAATAGATAGTGAATCCATTGCTGCCCTAAGCATGGTCCTCTTACTGTGAGGAAAAAATGGAAAATCAATAGAGAGGGGACCTTCGGAAATGGCTTACAATCAGGGTAAATTGATGGCTCGGATTAAAGCCACAGTCATAGATGAGGTGGAGAGGCTAGTATGAAGGGATGCTCTAAACATACACAAGTTATATCAAGCAGCTGTGGTTATCAAATCTTCTTCCCTACTGCATTAAGGACTGTATTGCTTTGCAAAGCAGCGATAAGGCTAATATGGAAGAACATTAATTAATGACTTCATCCTTTGTGTGTGTCTTCTCCTATTCAAATTCAAGGATATATGACCACACATGTCCTATCACAAATCAGTAGAGGGCACTGTTGAACCCATTATGATCAGTAATAACTTGAGCTATTATAACTGTGCTTGATCATTCACAACCATTTGTTTTCTAAGAGTAATCACAAAATAGAATACATATCATATAAGAGGACATTATCTAACCAATTTGTCCTCACAGATAGACGTGACATAAAACAGACCACATTTATGGCCCGTACACACGATCCGAAAATCAGACGAAAAATACCGCTTTCGACGCGACCGCGCGATAATCGGGTCTTTAGTATAGAGCTTTCAAGAGCTGATCACGACAATCCATCCGATATTATTCGATCAGACAAGCGCGAAAATTTTCCTCGAGATCGTACTATTTTTGTTTAGTCAGTACAGTTGTCGTCCAAAAATACAAAACATTACAACACATGACATCACTTCAGATTTTTTTTTTGTCATACAAGAATTTTCGTGACTTATGTAACCTATTCAATTTCTACTAGCTACTATTAAGCGAAAAAAGTCGGACGATCTGTCATCCGATTTTCGGATCATGTGTATGGGCCTTAAGGCTGCATTCACACCTGAGAGTTTCAAAGTCGCTTGTATTTACCGCTTTTCTTTACCCCGTTTTTAACACGATTTTGCCGCGATTTTGTTCAGGTCACCAATGTAAAAGGCAGAAAAACGCTTGTAATCTGCCCCAAAGAAGCTCATGTTCTTTTTTGAGCTTGGGGTGTTTTTCAGGCGTTTTGCTTTATGTGACAAAACGCTCAGATGTGAACAGGTGTCATGGAAATGAATGGGATTCTGCTTGTTGGGCGTTTTTCAGGCATTTTACGAGTGTTTTTTGAGCCGAAAACGCTCTGGTGTGAATGCAGCCAAGACTCCCCCAAATGCAAAAGTCACATGAGGTCAGAAAAGTTCTTTCTGTGTGCTATGAGACACATTTGGATTACTGGGATTTTGCCAAATAAAATAATTCCGTAGACACACTGAAATATTTTGTTTAGGAATTTCGGTTTCGTCTGAAAAATACATTTATTTAGTTACTCCAGAAATTCGTTTTTATTTATTTTGTTTCGTTAAAAAAATGCATTTGTACGAAAATCCAAATTAATTAAAGGCCGAATCTATCAATTGAAGGCTTATGGTGTCTGTCAGATGTTCTAAGAAGATTTGACGAAGCAGCTAAACTGTACGACGCCAGGATCGTACATTTGCGGTTAAATACTCCGCCCACAAGCTATAGTAGAATTCTAATGTTGTTTGACTAGTAATAATTATAATTATTAATTATTATTACTAGTCAAACAACATTAGAATTCTTCTATAGTCTATGGGCGGAGCATTCGACCGTAAATGTCCGCTAACGGCGATCGTATGTTTTTAGCTGCTTCGTCGAATCTTCATGTTGAACGGTATTATACATATTTTTGATCGTATTGAATGATACGATACTTGTTTGTTTCTGTTCATGACGAACGGTCTACCGCAACAGCCAATGGAATTTGTGTTGTATCGAAATTCAAGCATATAACTTCCTTCCTGTTCGCTCTGTGCTCCTAACAGTTCTAATAGAGTTACATTCGACCGCAGGTCCGATAGACACAGATCGCTATTGTCACCGCCATGTCAAATCTTCTATTTATCTATATCAAACTGTTGTTGCAACAATACGAAAATATAATGGATACTAAAATAAAGCATTTTTTTATTTCGGATCTTTCGGATTTCGGATTCTGCGTGTTAATTATCGTTTTGTTAAAACGAACACGAAGATCCCCGAAATTTGGACGAAAACGAATGCACATGTCTAAAAAATTAAAATTAGGTTTCTTGTGATAGGTTCCCATTAATGTGGAACGCAATGAACATGTAACATGCACTATATTGCAAAAGTATTGGGACGTCTGCCTTTTCACACACATGAATTTTAATGGCATCCCCATCTTTGTCTGTAGGGTTCAATATTGAGTTGGCCAACCCTTTGCAGCTATAACAGCTTCAACTCTTCTGGGAAGTCTGTCCACAAGGTTTAGGAGTGTGTCTATGGGAATGTTCGACCATTCTTCCAGAAGCATTTGTGAGGTCAGGCACTGATGTTGGACGAGAAGGCCTGGCTCGCAGTCTTCGCTCTAATTCATCCCAAAGGTGTTCGATCGAGTTGAGGTCAGGACTCTCACTCATCCATGTCTTTATGGACCTTGCTTTGTGCACTTGTTAAATCATTTGGTGGAGGGGGGATTATGGAGTGGGGTTGTCTTTCAGGGATTGGGCTTGGCCCCTTAGTTCCAGTGAAGGGAGCTCTTAATACCAAGATATTTTGGACAATTTCATGCTCCTAACTTTGTGGGAACAATTTGGGGATGCATGAGCGAGTTTGGTGGTTGATTAATCGATCAACTTGGTTGAACCGGCCTAGATTCGACCTGCCTATGGCCAGCTTAAACAGTGAAGTTGGAGGAATCCCTGCTGTTTATTGTATTCACACAGCCGACACCCATGCTGTTGAAATACTCAAACAATGGCTGTAGCTGATTGGCAACTTTATTTTGCCCGACTCCTCCAATTTTCTGATAGAAGTATGTCAGGCACAGTGGTGCTGACAGGGCTACCCACAGCTCAGATTTCATCTAGTTCAACAGGAATTAGCCTAAATTTGATCCATGTATGGCCAGCTTAAAAAGAGAATTTGTATACTGAATATTATCATAACATGTATTAACCACATACACTAATTAGGATACATCAGTGTCCATCAGTGTAGCCTCATAGGTGCCAATCAGTGCAGCCTCATCAATGCCAATCAATGCAGCCAATCAGTGCTCATCAGCACAGCCTATCAGTGACCATCAGTGCAGCCTCATCAGCAAACATCAGTGAAGAAGAAAAATTACATATTTGAAAATTTGTATAACTGAAAAGAAAAAAAAAAAGGGGGGGGGGGGGGGGGGTGTTCAACATTTTCAGTCTATTTTGTTTGTTTAGCAAAAAAATAAAAAAACCCAGTGGTGATTAAATACTACCAAGAGAGAGCTCTATCTGTCCCAAAATATTGATAAAAAATGTCAAATGGGTACAGTGTTGCATGACTGTGCAATTGTTATTTAACCACTTGCTTACTAGGCACTTAAACCCCCCTCCTGCCCAGACCAATTTTGAGCTTTCAGCGCTGTCGCACTTTGAATGACAATTGCGCGGTCATACAACACTGTACCCAAATGAAATTTTTATAATTTTTTTCCCACAAATAGAGCTTTCTTTTGGTGGTATTTAATCACAGCTGGGGTTTTTATTTTTTGCTAAACAAACAAAAAAAGATGGACATTTTTGAAAAAAAATAAAATCATGTTTAATAGTTTGTTATAAAATTTTGCAAACAGGTAATTTTTCTCCTTCATTGATATGCGCTGATGAGGCGGCACTGGTGGGCACTGATAGGCTGCACTGATGGGCACGGATAGGCACAGATAAGGCGGCACTGATAGGCACAGTTAAGGCGGCACTGATAGGCACAGTTAAGGCAGCACTGCTGGGGACAGATAAGGCGGTACTGATGGGCACACATAAGGTGGCACTGATGGCCACGGATGGGCGGCACAGATGGGCGGCACGGATGGGCGGCACAGATGGGTGGCACAGATGGGTGGCACAGATGGGCACTGATAGGTACCACTGATGAGAAGCACTGATGGGCGGCACTGATGGGGGCACTGATGGGTGGCACTGATGGGCAGTGATGGGCGGCACTGATGGGCACTGGTAGGTGACACTGATGGGCACTGGTAGGTTGCACTGATGTGGGTGCTGATGGGTGTCACTGATGTGGGTGGCACTGATGGGTGGCACTGTGGGCACTGATGGGTGGCACTGTGGGCACTGATGGGTGGCGCTGATTGATGGCACTGTGGGCACTGATGAGTGACGCTGGTGGGCACTGGTAGGCAGCACTGCTGCCTATTGCTTTGTGTTAGAAGATCGCCGTGATTGGGACTGATGTCCCGATCAGGGCCGCCGGTGATCGGGTTTTTTTTTTCCTACTCACGCTGTCAGCGCGAGGAGGAAAAATAGCCGATTACAGGCTCTGTTTACATCACATGATCAGCTGTCATTGGCTGACAGCTGATCATGTGGTAAGGGGTAGGGACCAACCCCTTACTCTGATCTGTGATCAGGCGAGTCTCATAGACTCGCTGATCACCGAGCGCGCCGCGCGCGCCCTGCAGGGGGCGCGCAGGCCGCTCGTGCACGGGACGACGTCAATAGACGTAGTCCTGGCAATTTAGATCCGCGCTGTTGCCGTCATTTGGCAATGGCCCGGATCTGAAGCGGTTAAAGTGTGACAGCGCTGAAAATTTGCCTGGGCAGGAAGGGGATTAAAGTGCCCTGTTTTGAAGTGGTTAAAACAATTGAAAAGCTTTGTTAGTGTTAGAGCAGTAATGTCAGGTTTTTTGTTTTTGGGGGGGGGGGGGGCTTGGGTTTCTTATAGTTTTTGATAATCTTCAAAGCTTGTTGCACTTAATTTATTAAAGTGATTGCATTATAATTGATGCCTTTATAAAAGACAATAGTTTCAAAAGGAAAGTTGAGGTGTAAAGTTCAGATAGATGGAAATAAAATTCTTCCAAAATCTGTGCTGGGGGACCAGGGAGGATGTTGGATCCAGCTTTAAGGCAGTATAGTACCCTAATAGCTTTCTATTAGCTTTATTGGATAGGGCATAGAATTTAGCTGATGTTTGGCTAGGCCAGTGAACACAAATTCATATCAATTTATCCATTTTAAATTACTTTTGCTGTGCAGCAGTTAGGTTTGAGCTATATTTTGTAGAGGATTGGCACAACCGAATTAGAGGAGTTTAACTTTCTTTTTCTATGCTGTTTTTGTTGTTGTTTTATTGCATACCCATTGGTGCAGCTACACGTTCCCATAATCCAATAGACGGTATTATACATGTGAGCACATACATAAATTTTTCCGGGAAAAAGAAATTTGTATTTTTCAAACCAGACACATGTTGTTTTCAAATATATTGTGGTCTGAATTAAGGGACCCAGGCACTGTCATCATTTAGTGTAGACTGAAGCATTAATATATATTTTTTTGTATGGAATGCATTTATGAAAAGAAGACTAAGCCAGAAGACATTAAAGGAGCTATGCAATATTTTGGAATGATGTAGGCTTAAACACCATGGAGCAGACATGGAAGTAGAATGATAAAATAGAAAAATAGCATTAATCATTTATAAAAAGGTCAGTTCTCCCGGTATACAGGATAAATAGCGAACTATGACCTATTCGACAGGCAGGATAGAAAAATAGAAGAGATCACATTTTCCTAAAGTCAGAACAAATGAGATTACCAAGGAGTATCTTTTAAGAGAACAGTTTTAATAAAATATTTTTGTGTGTGCATTAGCAATACAACAGTAAAGCATAGTCAGTGGAAGCGGTGGTGTTTAAGGCTTTCACAATTCTGCAGTTCTTTGTGGAACATTATTTCACTTATTTAACCATGTTAAGAAAGCCCTTTTATGTTAATTGGGCTGCCAACACACCACAAAGTATGAAAAACTGGACTTGTAGTTAGTTTTGTCTCTTAAAAAACCATGCCACACAGCATATATTTATCTTATCTGTGCATTGTGCTCATGTTACTGCAATGCACATATTGAAAAGCAAGCCTAAAAGAAGTATTTGAAAGTGCCTCTTGGCACAATAAATCAAGTAACGTCAAGGGCAGAAGTCAGTGAAACATGACCTCTTTTTGTTTCCAGGAGAGATATTTGTACAACATTTAGAGGAATATAGATGATATTTTTTGCATTTTGAAAAAGGAAAGAGATATGTACATATGTGCGTTAGCATGACTGCAAAGCTTGATCAAGGGCAAGAGGTACAGAAAAGAAGATTTTTTTTCTTTAAACTATTTTTAAATTGCTGAGATGTAAGAGATCTTTTCTAAGAGAGCTGTCTGTGGCATGTCTGTAGCAAAACATCATCAAGGGCACATGTGAGAAAAATGTAGTTTATATTCAAAGATTTTGGCTATGTATTCGCAAACATAGATTAACATCATCAACAAGTCAGAGAAATAAAGCTAATTTTTCTTTTAAAAAAGGATTGAGCTTGGAGATCATTTTTAAAATAGTGGAGCTTCTGATGTAAGTCACTGAACCTGGTCTTTCTGCCATACCCTGTCAAAGGATTTAGGAAATTATATCAATTGTTTCTACTAACTATTTTGGTCACCATATCAAAGAAAGAGGGTATTTTTTTTTTTTAAAGTGTATTTAAAGTACACTTTCTGGAAAAAAAAATAATACATGCATCTATTTTTATTAAAAAAAATGGGCATTGACTATTTTTTACATAGAAGCCTGGAAAGCATTGCACCCACAATAAGAGAAGTTCATTGTAAACATTGCATAAACATTCATAAACATTGGAACAAAGATAAATGAATACAAAAAGATCACAGAAAACAAAAAACAGTGCATGTCCAAAAAGTGAGCAATAGCACTCACACTACAATCATTAACAATCCTAAATGTGAATAAGTCCCAAATATACAAACAGCAAAAAAGAGGGGACATGGATAGCATTGCGCCACCTAGCAAACAACATGCAGGATGGGAAACATAGCCGGGCCGCAAGTCACCAAGCCCCACTCTTTCCCACCAAGGGCCCCAGCCTCTCACCCAATCCCAAACAAGATATTTGGGGGGCACACTCTAAAAAATGCATTAAAGATGGTGCAGCCATAAGACCATACAGTAGAAGAAAATATTACAGCGCACACATGCAAAAAAGACATTTACCTCAAGCAAGGCTAGTTTAAAACACCTAAGCATTTCTAGAAAAACATTATCAAAAAATATGGGGATTTGGTCACACCAAATTGCTATATGGTGCTAAGCCCACTTACTGCGACAAATTACCCCATAATCAGTGGGTCCTACACTATCCATGGAGTGGGAGAACCTGCATCTCTGAACCATGAGAGCATTACACTCTTCTAAATGGGAGAATCATAAGGTCTCCACCCATGACACAAGTGGACACTAATTAAAGGTACTTATGTTATGTAGTGAGGTGCTCCGCACCCAAAAGGATTTGGTCAGAATCCATACAATATACAAACAAGATATTTGGGGGGCACACTCTAAAAAATGCATTAAAGATGGTGCAGCCATAAGACCATACAGTAGAAGAAAATATTACAGCACACACATGCAAAAAAGACATTTACCTCAAGCAAGGCTAGTTTAAAACACCTAAGCATTTCTATAAAAACACCCAATCCCAGCAGAAAGAATCTCCACACCCCCACTGCAAATACATACAGAGGGGGCATCAAACAGATCGGAGGACAACCACCAAGATAGGCAGGGGCAAGGACCCACATACCTGAAAGGCCAAAAAAAAAAATGAAAACAGAACATGCCAGTATTATCCAAAAATGTTTTGATAAACTTAAATTAAATAGTCATCTTATATGCATATTCAAAAATCCATCCACTTTTCTGAGAGGGGAGGATAATTAAATTTTTCCTCTTAGATGCAACGCCACAAGTACTTACATGGGACAGGATACCATTTATATTTTATATGTTTTTAATTCATAAATCAATAAAGTGTTTGTAATATTTTACATTGGGTAAATACTCTTCTGTTCTTGGGCTTGTATTTGTGCTCCTCCAAAGTCCCCTTTTTTATGCCGTTTGTGTGGTTCTAGTAGTTTGGGATATGGCGCCCATAATATCAGGTCATGCCCTTCATTTGCTGTTTCCCAAAAGTAGGAAATTTCCTATGTTAAAATCTGTATCCAGAAAAGCATCCAATAGTGAAGATATTCAACATAGACAAACCAGTAAACTGCTAACCAGAACCAAATGGCTCTCAGTGTGTGAGTTGTCAAATGAGCTGTGAACAACATATGGATCTGCCGCCCTGGTATAAGAGATGACCCCCGTTCCTGTAACAAAGTTGGTAACCTTTGGCAAAAATACTCTGATGGGAGAACAAGAGGGTATGGATAGACTTGAGCCTAAAATCCATTAGCACCCTTGACAAGTGCTACTAAACTTGTGCATGCGTTATGACTCTTATGCCCTGTACACACGGTCGGACATTGATCGGACATTCCGACAACAAAATCCATGGATTTTTTCCAACGGATGTTGGCTCAAACTTGTCTTGCATACACACAGTTACACAAAGTTGTTGGAAAATCCGATCGTTCTGAATGCGGTGACGTAAAACACGTACGTCGGGACTAAAAACGGGGCAGTAGCCAATAGCTTTCGTTTCTTAATTTATTCTGAGCATGCGTGGCACTTTGTGCCTCGGATTTTTGTACACACGATCGGAATTTCTGACAACGGATTTTGTTGTCGGAAAATTTTATAGCAAGCTCTCAAACTTGTGTGTCTGAAATTCCTATGGAAAATGTGTGATGGAGCCTACACACGGTCAGAATTTCTGACAACAAGGTCCTATCACACATTTTCCATCGGAAAATCCTATCGTGTGTACAGGGCATTATCTTCACGTTAGGGTTAGGGCTTATATAAAATGTAAGTCAGTGATTATATTAAAAAATAAAGATATTTTAATTATTTTTTAATTAATGAAGAAGAAATTATTTTGGCCAGGAGGCTAATTTAGCAGAAAACTATTTTTTTCCTAAGCATGTATTCCTTCCCAGTCCCAGTTCTTTCTTGGAAAATAGTCACTTTAAGATATTTTCATTATCTCTATCCTTGATCAGCAGGTCAGGCACCCAAAATATTTACCTGTGTGCATGCTTATCAATGCAAAAATGTGAGCACTGTAATCTGCACACGTGACCTTAGCAGGTGACCGACTACAATGCTCAGCACACAATACAATCTGTCATCACTTTAAATATTTTTTGCTGCCACTAATTGCACTCCAGGCTCAAAGACACCCCACACTCCTGGCACTTCATAGTCAGTCAACTTTGATCCTCAACGCTTAAGTGGTACAATAAAACACTTCACCAACTCAGTTATTAGTGCAGACACAGCATAAGTCAGCACTGTGTCCATCAATTGCAGCCTCACTGTGCCCATCAATTGCAGCCTGTACAGTACGGAGGGTGTACAGTATGTGTATACAGGTATGCCTCACTTAACGCCTAGGTTCCATTCCAGAAACCAGGTCATTAAACGAATTTGTCGTTAAACAAGAAGCCACAAGTAATCAATATTTTAAGTATTCTTAACTACTGTACTGTACTGTATTGTGAAAAAAGGTCTAAACACAAAACTCCATCTCAATAACGTTGTTTTAATTTGCATAAGTACAGAACACAAATAAAAATTCTGTACTGTACTGTACAATACAATGATGTACATCGTGTCGTTCGGGTGGGGAGAGCTGGTCATTAGTTCGAGCGGTCGTTAAACAGATAAGCCGTTAAACAAGGATTATCTGTATAGAGGGGGTGGATGGTATTAGTATATACAAGAAGGAAGTTGGGTGTATATAGCTGTATATAGGAGTGTTTGTCGAAATACAAACATTATGGGGCGTTCGCGACAAATTTGAGCGGCGCGTCACACCCCATAATGCACTGCGACATCGCAGTGCATTGCTGTCTGATGATTGACCAAGCATGCACTATGACCCGCATGCTTTGGCCAATCACAGCGCCGTCATCAAAGAGAGCCATAACTGGCCAAAGGCAGGGTGCCTTTGATCAATTATGGCTCAGGGGGTTAAGTCCATGCCCCACATTATATAAGGCCGCCTGCACGTCGGCCCTGTGTAGTGTGTTGCTGGCGTTGACCGAGAGAGCTCCCTGGGGCGCGCACCTGTGAACATCCATGTTCGCCGGGTCCAGAGGATCCGGCACATCACGGATCACGGTAAATGGCCGCTGATAGCGGCCATTTACCACGTGATCGCTCCGTCAAATTATGCTGGTTCCTCTCTCCCCTCTGTGTACCGAACGGTACAGTGTGAGAGGAGGGGGGGAGAGATCAGATGGCAGCAGCACTGTGGACGGGATCTGTACTGCCCACAGCGCTGCTCTGTGACAATTGCAGTCACATCCAGCCATCCATCCATCCATGCTCAGCCATCCCTCCATGCTCAGCCATACTCTGCTATACCCTGCAATACCCTGCAATACTCTGCAATACTCTTCAATACCCTGCAATACTCTGCAATACCCTGCAATATTCTGCAATATTCTGCAATACTCTGCAATACCCAGCAATACCCCGCAATACCCCGCAATACCCTGCAATACTTTGCCATACCCTGCAATACCCTGCCATACTCTGCAATACCCAACCATATTTTGCAATACCCAGCCATACCCAGCCATACTCTGCAATACCCAGCCATGCTCTGCAATACTCGGTGATACCCAGCCATACTCTGCCATACGCGCCCATACCCAGTCATACTCGGTGATACCTTGCAATACCCTGCCATACTCAGCCATGCTCAGCCATACTCAGCCATGCTCGGCCATACTCTACCATGCTCAGCCATACTCGGCCTCTGTATGTGGCCAGGCTGTGGAAGTCTCACACATGTGGTATCGCCGTACTCAGGAGGAGTAGGACGATCTTTTTTGGGGTGTCATTTTTGGTATGTACATGCTATGTGTTAGAAATATTGTATAAATGGACAACTTTGTGTTTAAAAAAAAAAATGCATTTTAACCACTTCCCAGCCGCCGTCATATGACGTCCTTGACTTTGTATGGGGATATCTAAATGATGCCTGCAGCTACAGGCATCATTCAGATATCAGCTTTTTCAGCCGGCGATTCCCTACACCATAAGAATGATCATAGCAGCTGTTCTGCTGCTTAATGGGAGGCGAGAGGGGATGCCCCCCGTCCCGCCGCCCTCCGGTGCTTCTACCGACTCACCACTATGATTGAATCCAGGATAGTTTTTTTATTTTTTATTTCAGGCTTCCCAGCCTAGAGGTGAGATGTGGGGTCTTATTGACCCCATATCTCATTGTAAAGAGGACCTGTCATGCCATAGTCCTATTACAAGGGATGTTTACATTCCTTGTAAAAGGAATAAAAGTGATCAAAAAATGTATTTTTTGGAAAAAAGTGTCAAACTAAAATAAATGTGTGCTCACATGCAGAAGCGAACGCATATGTAAGTCACGCCCACATATGAAAACGGTGTTCAAACCACACATGTGAGGTATCGCCACGAACGTTAGAATAAGAGCAATAATTTTGGCATTAGACCTCCTCTGTAACTCAAAACATGTAACCAGTAAAAAATTTTATAGCATCACCTATGGGGATTTTTAAGTAGCAATGTTGGCGCCATTCCACGAGCGTGTGCAATTTTGAAGGGTAACATGTTAGGTATCTATTTACTTGGCATAACTTCATCTTTCATATTATGCAAAAATATTGGGCTAACTTTACTGTTTTGTTTTTTTTTAAAGCACAAAACAGTTTTTTTTTTTTTTAAAAACACATTTGAAAAATTGCTGCACAAATAACGTGCTAGATAAAAAGTTGCAACGACTGCCATTGTATTCTCTAGGGTTTTGTTTAAAAAAACTTATATAATGTTTTGGGGTTCTATGTAATTTTCTAGCAAATAAATGATGATGTTTACATGTAGGAGAGAGATTTCAGAATTGGCCTGGGTGCTCCAGAACGCCTGAAGGTGCTCCCTGCATGTTGGGCCTCTTTATGTGGCCACGCTGTGTAAAAGTCTCACACATGTGGTATCGCCATACTTGGGAGTAATAGCAGAATGTGTTTTGGGGTGTAATTTGTGGTATGCATATGCTGTGTGTGAGAAATAACCTGCTAATATGACAATTTTGTGAAAAAAAAAAGAAAAAAAAATCTTGATTTTGCAAAGAATTGTGGGGAAAAATGACAACTTCAAAAAACTCACCATGCATCTTTCTAAATACCTTGGAATATCTTCTTTCCAAAAAAGGGGTAATTTGGGGGGTATTTGTACTTTTCTGGCATGTTAGGGTCTCAAGAAATTAGATAGGCCGTCAGTACTTCAGGTGTGATCAATTTTCAGATATTGGCACCATAGCTTGTGGACTCTAGAACTTTCAAAAACACCAAATAATATACACCAATTGGTACTTATTTTACCTAAGATATGTAGCAGTATAAATTTTGGCCAAAATTTATGAAGAAAAAATACTAATTTGCTAAATTTTATAACAGAAACAAGGAAAAATTCTTTCAAATTTTTTTACAGAATTTTCAGTCTTTTTTCTTTTATAGCGCAAAAAATAAAAAACCCAATGGTGGTTAAATACCTCCAAAAGAAAGCTCTATTTGTGTGAAAAAAAGGACAAAAATTTCATATGGGTACAGTGTTATAAGTAATTGTCATTCAAAATGTGAGAGCACCGAAAGCTGAAAATTGGTCTGGTTAGGGGGTTTAAATGCCCAGTGGTCAATATATATATATACAGTGGCTTGGGAAAGTATTCGGCCCCCTTGAACTTTTCAACCTTTTGCCACATTTCAGGCTTCAAACATAAAGATATAAATTTTTTATTTTTTGTGAAGAATCACCAACAAGTGGGACACAATTGTGAAGTGGAACGAAATCTTTTGGATTTTTGAAACTTTTTTAACTAATAAAAAAATGAAAAGTGGGGCGTGCAAAATTATTCGGCCCCCTTGCGTTAATACTTTGTAGAGCCACCTTTTGCTGCGATTACAGCTGCAAGTCGCTTGGGGTATGTCTCTATCAGTTTTGCACATTGAGAGACTGAAATTCTTGCCCATTCTAACTTGCAAAACAGCTCGAGCTCAGTGAGGTTGGATGGAGAGCGTTTGTGAACAGCAGTTTTCAGCTCTTTCCACAGATTCTCGATTGGATTCAGGTCTGAACTTTGACTTGGCCATTCTAACACCTGGATACGTTTATTTGTGAACCATTCCTTTGTAGATTTTGCTGTATGTTTGGGATCATTGTCTTGTTGGAAGATAAATCTCCGTCCCAGTTTCAGGTCTTTTGCAGACTCCAACAGGTTTTCATCCAGAATGGTCCTATATTTGGCTGCATCCATCTTCCCCTCAATTTAACCATCTTCCCTGTCCCTGCTGAAGAAAAGCAGGCCCAAACCATGATGCTGCCACCACCATGTTTGACAGTGGGGATGGTGTGTTGAGTGTGATGAGTTGTGTTGCTTTTACGCCAAACATATCGTTTTGCATTGTGGCCAAAAACTTTGATTTTGGTTTCATCGGACCAGAGCACCTTCTTCCACATTATTGGTGTGTCTCCCAGGTGGCTTGTGGCAAACTTTAGACGAGACTTTTTATGGATATCTTTGAGAAATGGCTTTCTTCTTGCCACTCTTCCATAAAGGCCAGATTTGTGCAGTGTACGACTGATTGTTGTCCTATGGACAGACTCTCCCACCTCAGCTGTAGTTCTCTGCAGTTCATCCAGAGTGATAATGGGCCTCTTGGCTGCATCTCTGATCAGTCTTCTCCTTGTCTGAGCTGAAAGTTTAGAGGGACAGCCAGGTCTTGGTAGATTTGCAGTGGTCTGATACTCCTTCCATTTCAAAATGATCGCTTGCACAGTGCTCCTTGGGATGTTTAAAGCTTGGGAAATCTTTTTGTATCCAAATCCGGCTTTAAACTTCTCCACAACAGTATTACGGACCTGCCTGGTGTGTTCCTTGGTCTTCATAATGCTCTCTGTGCTTTCAACAGAACCCTGAGACTATCACAGAGCAGGTGCATTTATACAGAGACTTGATTACACACAGGTGGATTCTATTTATCACCATCAGTCATTTAGGACAACATTGGATCATTCAGAGATCCTCGCTGAACTTCTGGAGTGAGTTTCCTGCACTGAAAGTAAAGGGGCCGAATAATTTTGCACGCACCACTTTTCAGTTTTTTAATTGCTAAAAAAGTTTAAAATATCCAATAGATTTCGTTCCACTTCACAATTGTGTCCCACTTGTTGGTGATTCTTCACAAAAAATTAAAATTTTATATCTTTATGTTTGAAGCCTGAAATGTGGCAAAAGGTTGAAAAGTTCAAGGGGGCCGAATACTTTCGCAAGCCACTGTATATATATATATATATACATATATATATATATATATATATATATATATATATACATATACAATCAGTCTCATATATCTACTGTATCCAGTTTAGCTAGATCTGACTGCAGTCCATTCCTGGCGTACTGTTTCTAATATACTTCAGGCAGGCAGGTGATTCAGTTAGCTGCAGTGTATTTAATATATATATACAGTCAGTCTCCTATACATATATATCCACTGTATCCAGTTTAGCTAGAGCTGACTGCAGTCCGTTCCTGGTGTACTGTTTCTAATATACTTCAGGCAGGCAGGTGATTCAGTGAGCTGCAGTGCATAAAATATATATACAGTCTCCTACATATATATCCACTGCATTCTAGTCTAGCCAAGCCTATATCTGACTGCAGGCCATTCCTGGTGTACGTTTTCAAATACACTTTCAGGCAGGCAGGCAGGTGATTCAGTGATCTTCAGTGCATAAAATATATATACAGTCTCCTACATATATATTCACTGCATTCTAGTCTAGCCACGCCTATATCTGACTGCAGGCCATTCCTGGTGTACGTTTTCAAATACACTTTCAGGCAGGCAGGTGATTCAGTGATCTGCAGTGCATTAAATATATATACAATCTCCTACATATATATATATCCACTGCATTCTAGTCTAGCCAAGCTCATATCTGACTGCAGGCCATTCCTGGTTTACTTTTTTAAATATACTTTCAGGCAGGCAGGCAGGTGATTCAGTGATCTGCAGTGCATAAGATATATATACAGTCTCCTACATATATATCCACTGGATTCTAATCTAGCCAAGCCTATATCTGACTGCAGGCCATTCCTGGTGTACGTTTTCAAATACACTTTCAGGCAGGCAGGTGATTCAGTGATCTGCAGTGCATAAAATATGTATACAGTCTCCTACATATATATTCACTACATTCTAGTCTAGCCAAGCCTATATCTGACTGCAGGCCATTTCTGGTGTACATTTTCAAAAATACTTTCAGGCAGGCAGTTGATTCAGTGATCTGCAGTACATTAAATACATATATACAGTCTCCTACATATATATATATCCACTGCATTCCAGTCTAGCCAAGCCTATATCTGACTGCAGGCCATTCCTGGTGTACGTTTTCAAATACACTTTCAGGCAGGTGATCTATTCGACCACAGTGTCAGGTACATGCTGCAGGAGGATGTGCAGCATTTTGAAGGCTCCGATGATAGTACCCAGGTTGAGGAAGGCAGTAACGTGAGCCCAGAGAGAGGGGGTGCCCAAGAAGGACAAGAAACTGGCAGTCATGTTACCCAAGCTGCAGCATACTGCCAGGTTTTCTCCAGTGACGAGGAGGGAGGGGATGATGAGCTCACTGACTCTACATGGGTGCCTGATAGAAGACAGGAGGAGGAGGAGGCACATCTCCAACGAGGCAGGATGTCCTCCAGGGGCCAGCTTAAGGGTAGCCACCCGATGCATCACACCGCAGAGCTCCGCATGTGCAGGGCGCTGCTGACTCCCCGCCTATTTTGAAAAGTTCTTTGGTGTGGGCCTTTTTTGATATGTGTGCAGGAGATCACACCGTTGCTTTTTGCAACATATGTCTGAAGCGTATCAAGCGTGGCCAAAACAGCAGCCGCTTGGGCACCACATGCTTGACCAGACATATATCGACCTCCCATGCAGTCCATTGGCAACAGTACTTAAAAGACCCACATCAAAGAACAAGGCGGACCTCTCCTTGCTCCTCATCAGCTGGGATCTCCAACCCCACTATACCTTCAGTCCTCTCAGAAACCTGCACTGAGAGGAATGAAGGTGTAGAATTAGGTGTGCCAAGTACTTGCGGGCAATCTGCTATCGCTACACCAACATCCGATTGTAGCAGGCAAATTTCCCTACCCCAGTTGCTAAACCATCAAAAGAAATTCGGTCCCAGCCATCCACATGCTCAGCGGCTGAATGCTAGCTTGGCTAAATTGCTACCACTCCAACTTCTGCCTTTTCAGCTAGTAGACTCTGCCCCCTTTCCTGAATTTGTGGAATGTGCAGTAACTCAGTGGCAGGTTCCCAAATGCCATTTCTTTTCACGGAAGGCCATTCCGTCTCTCTACCGCCATGTGGAAGACAATGTCTTGGCCTCGTTGGACAGGGCGGTCAGCGGTAAGGTGCATATTACTGCTAAAACATCGTTCAGCAGGCATGGACAGGGACATTACCTTTCTTTCACGGCGCACTGGGTAACTCTGCTGGCAGCTGGGAAGGATGCAGGACAGGGTGCAGTATTGTTGGAGCTTGTTCCGCCACCATGCCTCCAAAATGCTAGTAGTGGTGATTCTGCTCCACCTCTCTCCTCCACCTCCTCCTCTTCTTCTTCCTCTATGGCCTCTTCCTCTGCAGATTTGTCCTCGGAACCCGCGGTGCTCCATAGGCATTCAAGGGGCTACGCAAGCACTCAGGCAAAAAGATGACATGTGGTGCTTGAGTTGGTCTGCTTAGGGGACAGGAGCCACACTGGGGCAGAGATTTTGTCAGCTCTGCAGGGGCAGACTCAGAGGTGGTTGACGCCACGCCAGCTTCAGCCAGGGATGGTGGTTTGTGTCAATGACACCAACCTCCTCTCCACCCTCTGACAGGGACACTTGATCCATGTTCCCTGTTTGGCTTACGTCCTTAATTTGGTGGTGCAGCGGTTCTTGTGCAGGTACCCGAGCCTACAGGATCTCCTGAGGCAGGCCAGGAAAGTCTGTAGGCATTTCCCCCTGGTCTTTTAATGCAAGTGCTCGGCTTGCTGACCTTCAAAAAGAATGCAACCTGCCCAAGAACCGCCTCATTTGTGACATGCCCACCAGGTGGAACTTAACGTTGGCAATGCTGCAGTGGCTGCACATGCAGCAGAGGGCCATCAATGAGTACCTGTGTGAGTATGGCACCAGGACAGGGTCAGGGGAGCTTGGCTTTTTTCACCATGCCCATGGACTTGTACGTGGCTGGGAGTAGGTGGCTGTGAATAATGTCATCCTTAGTGACCCAGAGGACTCCGGATTGAATACCTCAGCAAACCTTCGCTGCATGGCCTCCCTGATCCTGCAAAGCCTGCGAAAGGACCCTCGGATTCGTAATATCAAGGAGAGGGATCAGTACTGGCTGGCAACCCTTCTTCATCCACGTTACAAGGGTAAGGTGGTGGAACTTATCCAGCCATCACAGAGGGAGCAGAGGATGAAACATCTTCAGAAGGCCTTGCAGAAAGGTTTGTGCAATGCGTTTCCAGAGCCTGGGAGGTCACAATTTCCTGGTCCTCCTGGACAATGTGTTGCTGAGGCTTCGGTCAGTTACAGAGGGTGCGGTGGAGAAGGTGGCCATCTGACCAATGTGTTCAGACAATTCTTTAGTCTGCAGCCCCAAGATATGATCGGTTCCAGCAACCATCACCAGCGTCTGATTTACATGGTGCAGGAATACCTAGGGGCAAGATCAGACTTGGAGACCTTTCCAACCGAAAATCCACTGGATTACTGGGTCTTGAGGATGGATCACTGGCCAGAGCTTGCACAATATGCAATTGAGCTACTGGCCTGTCCTGCATCCAGCTTTCTTTCTGAACGCACTTTCAGTGCTGCTGGAGGCTTTGTAACCAATCACAGAGTGCGCCTGTCCACAGACTCAGTTGATCGGCTCACCTTCATAAAAATGAACCAGTCTTGGATCACCAGCTACCAAGCACCTGATGCTGATGTAACCGATTAATTCTTCTATGAATATGAGATCCCTTGAAGACTGCCTATGCTGAGTGACTATCCTGTTATGCTGAGTGACTATCCTATTCCTCCTCAATGTTCATATTGATAGCTTCTAAGAACATTTTTGTTTCAGGGCACCACCACCAGTGCCTAAGGCCCAATTTTTCTGCCCCTGTTTAACAGGGGTGTATAATTAATATTTCTCAGCAGGGCTCGTTCTTGCACTCAACTAGAGAATCTATGAGGCTTTACAGTGTTGTGTCACCACCACCGCCTAAGGCCCAATTTTTCTGCCCCTGTTTAACAGGGGCATGCAATTACAATATTTGTTCTAATATTTCACAGCAGGGCTGGTTCCTGCTCTCAACAACAGAATCTGTGAGAGGTTGCAGTGTTGTGGCACCACCACCAGTGCCTAAGGCCCAATTTTTCTGCCCCTGTTTAACAGGGGCATGTAATTACAATATTTGCTCTAATATTTCACAGCATGGCCCTTTCCTGCGCTCAACAAAAGTATCCGTGAGGCTTTACAGTGTTGTGCCACCACCACCGCCTAATGCCCAATTTTTCTGGTGTCATTTTTCAGGCAGTTCATTAGGAATTACTCTTCCATTGCTGCACCTATTATCGCCTTGACCAAGAAGGGTATGAATGCGAAAGGGGTGGCCCCCTGAAGCTGTCTCTTCATTTCATGACTTGAAACAGGCCTTTGGTTTTGGACCTTTGTTGATTCGACCTAACCCTGGGGATCTAATCACGCTATTGGTGATCAGGAACTTCTTGCAATTAAATTGGCATTGGAGGAATGGCGTCATCTCTTAGAGGATTCCCCACACTCCATAACAATTTTCACTGACCATAAAAATCTGCAGTACTTAAAGAATGCCAAATGACTGAACCCTAGACAGGCCAGGTGGAGTCTTTTCTTTTCCCATTTCAATTCGACTATTATGTACAAATCTGGTTCCTGCAACAGTCGGCTGATGCACTCTCTAGGTCTTTTGCCATTCAGGATGAGGAGCTCACCTCCTAACCTGAGTCGATTATTCCTACCTCATGTGTTCTTGCCCATTCTACCCTGGACTCAAAAATTCCTCCTGGCAAGACCTTCGTTCCAACCAAGTTAAGAACTAAGATCCCTCATTGGGGTCATGATTCCAAGGTGGCAGGTCTTGCCGGAGCCCTCCGATCTTTCTTCCTCATCAGCCGCCACTACTGGTGGCCTACTCTTTGTTCTGATGTTAAGGACTACAATAGGGCTTGTCATCTCTGTGCCCAGTCTAAGTCCTCCACAAAAGCTCCTGCTGCTCTTCTCATGCCTTTGCCCATTCCTAAGGAGCCTTGGTCTCACATTGCCATGGACTTCATCACCGATCTTCCAACTTCTGAGAATAATACGGTCATTTGGGTGGTAATTGATCGATTCTCCATGATGGCCCATTTTGTTCCTCTTCCTGGTCTCCCTTCTGCTCCTGCCTTAGTTACCATTTTTGTCTGAAAGGTTTTCCGCCTTCATGGAGTCCCTTCCCATGTTGTTTCGGACAGGGGTGTTCAGTTTACTTCTACTTTTGCAAATCCCTCAACATTACCTTGGATTTTACCTCTTCTTACCATCCTCAATCCAATGGTCAGACTGAGAGGGTTAATCAGGAGTTAGAGGTCTTTCTCTCAGCTCATCACGATGATTGGGCATCACTACTCCCCTGGGCAGAGTTCTCCCACAATAATCATGTCAACGTCAGTTCTCAGAAGACACCCTTTGTCACTGTTTATGGAAGACATCATCAGCTCCCTCTTCCTATGACCTGTTCTTCCGACATCCCAGCTTTGGCTATCATTCAGGAAACATTTAATCCCATGTGGGTTGACGTTCATGATTCCCTCCAGACAGCTGCCAACAAATTCAAGGGTTTTGCTGACTGTCGCAGGCGTAAGACATCTACTCTACAGCCAGGAGACAAAGTCTGGCTTTCTACCAGAAACATCAGACTCCGGGTTCCTTTTTTGAAATTTGTCCCGAGATTCATTGGTCCTTACAATATAATTTCAAAGCTGAATCCTGTTTGTTTTAAACTCAAGATCCCTAAAAGCCTCAGGATCTCAAACTCCTTTCATGTATCCCTTCTGAAACCTTTAGTTCTCAATAAGTTCTCCTGTCCTCTCCCTACCTTGGCTCCAGTCTCTGAAGATGATCAGGAGTACGAGGTTAGTCAAACTTTGGATTCTCGCTTCTGTAAAGGTGTTCTTAAATATCTTAGGGATTGGAAAGGTTTCGGTCCTTAGGAGAGATCTTGGATACCTGCATCTGAAATCTTTGCACCTCATCTTCTGAGGAAGTTCCATTTGAAGTTCCCCTCCAAGCCTGGTCCCAAGTGGGGGAGGGGGAGGCCTCGTAAGAGGTGGGGTACTGTCATGAATCGCCAGTAATACCTTCATACCCGGTCTGTATGCTTACCTGGTCTGTGTGTCAGCCTTGGGCTGCACTCTCACACCTGCATGGTTAAGTAATCAGCGTGGCTCCACCCTAGCCTCTACAGGATACACTATTAACACTGTGCTGTCCAAGCCTGCCTTGCCCAAGCAATATTGTGTGTTTGGTTTCCTGTCTCCTGCTTGCCATGTGCTCTATGTCTGTTTCTGTTACCGATCTTGGCTTGTTCTTTGACACTCCCTGCCTGCTTGTTACCCTGACCTTTGGCGTGTTCCTTGTTGTCCTGGGCTGCTGCTTCCTCTCTATCCTCCTGTAGCCTACCGTGAGCATGAGTTGGGAGACCCTGGGGTTGCAACCTGGAGCCAGTTGCAGCACAGTCCATCCTCACCACTAGAGGCTCTGGTGAACACCTGCTGGACTAATATTTCAAGTGGATGATTCAAGCTGGCAATCAGTCTTTTCATTCTCCATGAAGTAGAGGGCCACAGGTCTAGATATAGTGTAGGACAAATGGGATTCTGAAGGCTACTGTTCATTGTCATATTTACTCTGTTGGATTACGTCATCTGTTGCAAGTATCTTATGGACTTTGTTCTGTCTGAAGTTTCAATAAATGCATCTCTCTGGAAGAATCAGGTTGCTGCGGGAAATTACTCACATTATAATAATAACTGCATAATGCCCATCACATCACTACAATATTCAAAGAGACTTTTAGTTGCAAGTGTAGTCAGAGAAAGAAAAACTTCAAACAAGCTCAATAGCTCTGGGAAAGCAGCTCCCACACAGCAAGGCTTCCCTCAATGAACACCTAACAGTAGCTCAAACCACAGACATACAGAAAGGTGTGCTGGACTAAAACCAGATTGTCAGGTGACTGATAGTTAGTCATTGTAGATTGCCAATTCAAGGTTCCCCAGGGTATGGAGGCTAAGCCCCAGCCTTCTTCTTTATCAGGGCCCCTGATAGTGAGGACAGACTTGCAGCAAGCTGAAACAAGGTTGCGGTCCCCAGGTACACCCAGCTAAGGATGCGGAGACCACTCATGTGTGCAAAGTATAAACGCAAGGATACAGAAGGAAATACATGAGAAATCAGACACTGATAACAAATAATAGTGGGCAGACATTAGCTCAGAGAACTAGGAAGTTGCTCGGGCAACATGGGCTGCACTGAGCATGTCTTAAATAGGAAAGCAAATTAGTAGGCAGTAGACATGTGCACACTGAAATATTTTGTTTCGGAATTTCGTTTTCGTCCGAAAAATAAATGTATTTAGTTACTCCCGAAATTCGTTTTTATTTATTTAATTTTTCGTTAAAAATTGCAGTCATCCGAAAATCCAAATTAAGGCCGAATCTGTCATTGAAGGCTTATGGTGTCTGTCGAATGTTCAAAGAAGGTTCGACGGAGCAGCTATACTGTACGACGCCGTATAGTTTACCTGCTCCGTCGAATCTTCTTAGAACTTTCAACAGACACCATAAGCCAAAGTACGTGTGTACTTAGTTCTAGCTATTTTACTGCTCCTCCTCTTTGGTTACAATCAGCCAATAACATTCATCATCATCATTATTTTTATTTATCTTTTCTCCCCTACGTCGAATCTTTTCTCCCCTACGTCAAATCTTTTCTCCCCTACGTCGAATCTTTTCTCTCTATGTCGAATCTTTTCTCTCTATGTAGAATAATCTTGGACTAATAGAGTTAAGATTAGGCACATTCGACCACAGGTTTGATGGACACAGATTGTTATTGTCATCATCATGTCGAATCTCCTATCTATATCGAACTGTTGTAGCAACGAAAATTAAAATAAAGCATTTGTTTATGTCGGATCTTTCGTTTTTCGGGTTCTGCACTTTCGTTATCGTTTTGTTAAAACGATAACGAAAATACCTGAAATTCGGACGTAAATGCATTCGGACAAAAACGAATGCACATGTCTAGTAGGCAGGCCAGGAAGTGATGGAGAGGAAAGGAAATATAAATCCACAGAATAGCGGGTGATACCCATAGGTGAGCACAGAAGCCAAACAACACATGTGAAAGAAATCACTGGTCTAGAAGAAACACTGTAGCAAGGAGGTAAGATATACACAGGCAGGGAAACTACAGGCTAAATTGTGGCATACATAAAACAGTCCAAACTAATTTCAATTGTTGGTAAAAAATAAAGTAATATAAAAAAAGTTGAAATGCGTTTCAGGGGCAACACGACTCCCCCTTCATCAGGGCTAGGGATGGGTGAACGATTTGGTCCGAGCATAAGTTCAGGCTAAACTTTTGTTGTTTGGACTTTCGGTGAACATCCAAACAAACAGGTCGTTCGACTGTTTGTTTGGCCCCGAACTGGCCACAACTGTCAGAGAATTTAGTAGACCAGACTGTGTGGACTGCACAGAGGAAATCAGAAACGTATGTAAGTGAAATGGTGTTTATTAAATAGGTGACAAATAAGTGAAATATAACAGTGCAAAACCAACCACAGACCCTCAAACTACAAATAATATATATAAATAACTGGAGATACCGGAATTGTAAACAAAGCCAGGCCGAGGTCATACACAGGGAGGTCAGCAGATGGGTAAGGACAGGAAACCAACAGGACAGGGAGAGGATGGATGGATAGGCTGCAGGGCAGGGATACAAGGAAATCAGGACACAGGAGGGGCAGGTCCGGGATGGGTTCAGGCTAGGGATCGGATCAGATCAGAAACAGGCTCAAGGTCAGAATACAAGCAGCAAGGTCAGGGCACAGGGAGAAAGATACCAAGGCAAGCATGTGAGGGCTTGCCGGGTATTTATAAGGCTGCAGTAATTGACCTCACGTTACACCTGAGCACAGAAGGTGCTGTCTGCTCCACACTGCTGGAATACACCCGCTGGTGGACACCGGTACTACGGCCCAAGGATGCAACAGTGCCACGAGCAGGTGAGTCATCTTATTACAGGTCCTGCATGTTGGAAAACACCCGCTGGTGGACACTGGTACTGCGATCCAAGAGACCGACTGCGCCACCACAGGGTGAACGTTTTCATGACAACATTGCATTGCGACGCTGAACAGTGCATTGCAGCAGTGAAAGCTTCAGCCAATCAGGGCACAGAGCACTGTCAGAGTCATGATTGGACACTGTCATCATGACTTTATCCAACCATGGCTCATTCCCGCCCCCCACAGTATAAAAGTATTCTTTCAATGGCAGCCATTTTCAGTGTGATTTCGGCATGGAGAGAGATACAGTGGGGCAAAAAAGTATTTAGTCAGCCTCCAATTGTGCAAGTTCTCCCACTTAGAAAGATGAGAGAGGCCTGTAATTGTCATCATAGGTATACCTCAACTATGAGAAACAAAATGTGGAAACAAATCCAGACAATCACATTGTCTGATTTTTGAAAGAATTTATTTGCAAATCATGGTGGAAAATAAGTATTTGGTCAATATCAAAAGTTCACCTCAATACTTTGTTATATATCTTTTGTTGGCAATGACAGAGGTCAAAGTTTTCTGTAAGTCTTCACAAGGTTGTCACACACTGTTGCTGGTATGTTGGCCCATTCCTCCATGCAGATCTCCTCTAGAGCAGTGATGTTTTGGGGCTGTCGCTGGGTGTCAGGAAAGGGTCCGTCCGCTGGTAAGATATATAATTTGGCGTGCAGTACTGGGGTCCACCAGCAGGTGTCTCCTGGTAGTTTGGAACTGTCAGGGGAATCTTTCCCTGCTGGTGTTATTTCATCTTTTGGCCGCAGTACTGACGTCCACCAGCGGATGGATCCTGGCAGTATGGAGCAGACAACACTCCCTGCGCTCAGGTGTTACATGAAGACAATTATTGTCAGTCCCATAAATACCCGGCAAGCCCTCACATGCTTGCCTTGGTATCTCTCTCCTTGAGCCCTGACCTTGTTCGCCTGTTACCCGATCCTGAGCCTGTATCTGACCTTGTTCCCGAGCTTATCCTGACCCGGTCCCTTCTGTGTTCCTGTACCCTTCAGCCCGATCCATTCCCCCTCTGTCCTGTTGGTTCCCTGTTCCTCATTTATTGATCTCCCTGTGTATGACCTTGGCTTGGCTAAAATTTACGTTCCTGGAATATCCCTTGTCCTGCTGACCTGCCGTGTATGACCCTGGCCTGGCTGACATCTGTGATTCTGGTATTGCCCCTTGCTGTATATATTGTTGTTGTTGGTGGGTTTGTTGGGTTGTTTGGGCACTGTTTGTATTTTCTGATTATCATCTATTTTAATAAATATCATTATTCACTCTACATGCGTTTTGGGTTATCTCTGTGCAGTCCACACAGTCTGGTCTACTAATTCTCCTGACATTGGGCAACACGGACTTTCAACTCCCTCCAAAGGTTTTCTATGAGGTTGAGATCTGGAGACTGGCTAGGCCACTCCAGGACCTTGAAATGCTTCTTACGAAGCCACTCCTTCGTTGCCCGGGTGGTGTGTTTGGGATTATTGTCATGCTTAAAGACCCAGCCACGTTTCATCTTCAATGTCCTTGCTGATGGGAGGAGGTTTGCACTCAAAATCTCACGATACATGGCCCCATTCATTCTTTCATGTACACGGATCAGTCGTCCTGTTCCCTTTGCAGAGAAACAGCCCCAAAGCATGATGTTGCCAGCCCCATGCTTCACAGTAGGTATGGTGTTCTTTGGTTACAACTCAGCATTCTCTCTCCTCCAAACACGACGAGTTGTGTTTCTACCAAACAGTTCTACTTTGGTTTCATCTGACCATATGACATTCTCCCAATCCTCTTCTGGATCATCCAAATGCTCTCTAGTAGGGATGAGCCGAACACCCCCCGGTTCGGTTCGCACCAGAACCCGCGAACGGACCGCAAGTTCGCACGAACGTTAGAACCCCATTGACGTCTATGGGACTCGAACGTTCGAAATCAAAAGTGCTCATTTTAAAGGCTAATTTGCATGGTATTGTCCTAAAAAGGGTTTGGGGACCCGGGTCCTACCCCAGGGGACATGTATCAATGCAAAAAAAACTTTTAAAAACGGCCGTTTTTTCGGGAGCAGTGATTTTAATGATGCTTAAAGTAAAAAAAAAAAAAGTGAAATATTCCTTTAAATATCGTACCTGGGGGGTGTCTATAGTATGCCTGTAAAGTGACGCGTGTTTCCCATGTTTAGAACAGTCCCTGCACCAAATGTCATTTTTAAAGGAAAAAATCTCATTTAAAACTGCTTGCGGGTTTAATGTCATGTCGGGTCCTGGCAATATGGATGAAAATCAGTGAGACAAACGGCATGGGTACCCCCCAGTCCATTACCAGGCCCTTTGGGTCTTGTATGGATATTAAGGGGAACCCCGCACCCAAATTAAAATAAGGAAAGGTCCCTATATACTCTGAACAGCAGTATACAGGCGGTGCAAACAAGACAGGGACTGTAGGTTTGTTGTTAAGTAGAATCTGTTTGTAATTTTGAACATTTTTAATGTGTTTAGCTCCAGCCAAAAAATCTTTTCTAAGCTTTTTGGAAAACATAGGGAAGGGTTATCACCCCTGTGACATTTGTTTTGCGTCTTTCCTCCTCTTCAGAAGATTTCACCTCACTTTTTTGTCCCAATGAAAAATGTTTTTTGAAAATTTGGGTTTTTTTGTGGAACAAGGATTGGAAAGCATCAGTGGAAAGGAGAAATTGTTTTCCCATATTAACTCTTACATGAGAGAATTTCCCTTCCTATGGGTAGATTTCATCTCACTTCCTGTTGTCTCCTTCCGTTTGCAAGTAGGAGTCGTTTGTAAGTTAGATGTTTGAAAGTAGGGTCCTGCCCTATATACTCAGCAGAAATTTGGGCCTTAGGTGTTGCTGTGGCCAAAACACTGTAAGCCCTCACAGGGCCCTGCTGTGAAATATTAGATCAAGAATTGTAATTACATGCCCCTGTTGAAGAGGAGCTGAAAAATTAGGCCTTAGGCACTGGTGCTGGTGCCACAACACTGCAACCCCTCACAGACACTCTAGTTGGAACGCAGGAACGAGCCCTGCTGCAAAGTATTGCATCAAAAATTGTAATTACACGCCCCTGTTAGACAGGGGCAGAAAAATTGGGCCTTAGGCACTGGTGCTGGTGCCACAACACTGCAACCCCTCACAGACACTCTAGTTGGAATGCAGGAACGAGCCCTGCTGCAAAGTATTGCATCAAAAATTGTAATTTCACGCCCCTGTTAGACAGGGGCAGAAAAATTGGGCCTTAGGCACTGGTGCTGGTGCCACAACACTGCAACCCCTCACAGACACTCTAGTTGGAATGCAGGAACGAGCCGTGCTGCAAAGTATTACATCAAAAATTGTAATAAAAAGGCCCCTGTTATACAGGGGCTGAAAAATTGTGCCTTAGGCACTGGTGGTGGCGCCCAGAACCAAAAATGTTCTTACAAGCTATCAGCGTGATGATTGAGGAGGAAGAGGATAATTACTCAGGAATAATCACTCAGCATCAGCATAGGCAGTCTTTGAAGGGATCTGAAAAAAATTATTCAGTTACATCAGCATCAGGTGCTTGGTAGCTGGTGGTGATCCAAGACTGATTCATTTTTATGAAGGTCAGCCGATCGACCGAGTCAGTGGACAGACGCACCCTGTGATCGGTTACCACGCCTCCAGCAGCACTGAATGTACGTTCCGAAAGAACGCTGGATGCAGGACAGGCCAGTAGCTCAATTGCATACTGTGCAAGCTCTGGCCAGTGATCCATCCTCAAGACCCAGTAACCCAGAGGATTTTCGGTGGGAAAGGTATCCAAGTCTGATCTTGCCCCTAGGTATTCCTGCACCATGTAAAACAGACGCTGGCGATGGTTGCTGGAACCGATCATACCTTGGGGCTGCGGACCAAAAAATTGTCTGAACGCATCGGTCAGACGGCCACCTTCTCCACCGCTCCTTCTTTGACTGACCGAAGCCTCAGCAACACGTTGTCCAGAAACAGGAGTTTGTAACCTCCCAGTCTCTGGGAACGCGTTGCACAGACCTTTCTGCAAGGCCTCCCGAAGATGTTTCATCCTCTGCTCCCTCTGCGATGGCAAGATAAGGTCCGCAACCTTACCCTTGTAACGTGGATCAAGGAGGGTTGCCAGCCAGTATTGGTCCTTCTCCTTGATACCACGAATACGAGGATCCTTACGCAGGCTTTGCAGGATCAGGGAGGCCATGCAGCGTAGGTTTGCTGAGGCATTCGGTCCGGAGTCCTCTGGGTCACTAAGGACAACAACGTCCGCAGCCACCTCCTCCCAGCCACGTACAAGTCCATGTGTTCCTTGGGACTGATCCCTTAAAGACTGCTGATGCTGAGTGCCAGGCTCCACCTCCATACTGACACAATCTTCCTCCTCCTCCTCCTCCTCCTCCTCCTCCTCTTCCTGTGTGATCGGCGGGCACGCAGGAACACTGTCTGGATAAAGGGGGCCTTGAGAGCTAAGGAAGTCCTCCTCTTCCTGCCTCTGTTCTGCCTCAAGTGCCCTGTCCATTATTCCACGCAGCGTGTGCTCCAACAGGTGGACAAGGGGGACAGTGTCACTGATGCATGCACTGTCAGTGCTCACCATCCTCGTGGCCTCCTCGAATGGTGACAGGACAGTGCATGCATCCCTGATCATGGCCCACTGGCGTGGGGAAAAAAAACCAAGCTCCCCTGACCCTGTCCTGGTGCCATAGTCGCACAGGTACTCATTGATGGCCCTCTGCTGCGTGTGCAGCCGCTGCAGCATGGCCAACGTCGAGTTCCACCTGGTGGGCATGTCACAGATTAGGCGGTTCTTGGGCAGGTTAAACTCCTTTTGGAGGTCCGTCAGCCGAGCACTGGCATTATATGACCGGCGGAAATGCACAGAGACTTTCCTGGCCTGCCTCAGGACATCCTGTAAGCCCGGGTACCTGCCCAAGAACCGCTGCACCACCAAGTTAAGGACGTGAGCCAAACAGGGCACATGGGTCAGTTGTCCCTGTCGGAGGGCAGAGAGGAGGTTGGTGCCATTGTCGCAAACCACCATTCCTGCCTTAAGTTGGCGTGGCGTCAACCACCTCTGAACCTGCCCCTGCAGAGCTGACAAAACCTCTGCCCCAGTGTGGCTCCTGTCCCCCTAGCACACCAGCTCAAGCACCGCATGGCATCTTTTGGCCTGCGTACTTGCGTAGCCCCTTGAACGCCTACGGAGCACCGCTGGTTCCGAGGAAGAGGCCATGGAGGAAGAAGAAGAGGAGGGGGTGGAGGAGAGAGGTGTGTCACAATCAGCATTTTGGAGGCGTGGTGGCGGAACAACCTCCAACACTACTGCACCTTGTCCTGCATCCTTCCCAGCTGCCAGCAGAGTCACCCAATGCGCCGTGAAACTTAAGTAACGTCCCTGTCCATGCCTGCTGGACCATGAGTCAGCGGTAATATGCACCTTACCGCTGACCGCCCTGTCCAGCGAGGCATGGACATTGCCTTCCACATGCCGGTAGAGAGCCGGAATCGCCTTCCGTGAGAAAAAGTGGCGTTTGGGTACCTGCCACTGAGGAACCGCACATTCCACAAACTCACGGAAGGGGGCAGAGTCTACCAACTGAAAAGGCAGCAGTTGAAGTGCTAGCAATTTTGCCAAGCTAGCATTCAACCGCTGGGCATGTGGATGGCTGGGAGCAAACTTCTTTCGGCGGTGCAGCAGCTGGGGCAGGGAAATTTGCCTGGTACAATCTGACGTCGGTGTACCCAAAGCAGATTGCCCACAAGTACTTGGCTGTGACACACCTAATTCTACACCTTCATTCCTCTCACTGCAGGTCTCAGAGAGGACTGAAGGTCTAGTGGGGTTGGAAATCTCAGCTGATGAGGAGCAAGGAGAGATCCTCTTTGTTCTTTGGTGTGGGTCTTTCAGATACGCTTGCCAACGAACTGCATGGCAGGTCAACATATGTCTGGTCAAGCATGTGGTACCCAAGCGGGAGATGTTTTGGCCACGCGAGATACGCTTGAGACATATGTTGCAAATAGCAGCGGTGCGATCTGATGCACTCGTCTCAAAAAAGGCCCACACCAAAGAACTTTTTGAATAACGCGCAGAGACTGCAGCGCCCTGCACATGTGGAGCTTTGGGGTGTGATGCAGTCAATGTGCTGCCCTTAGGCTGGCCCCTGGAGGGCATCCTGCCTAGTTGGTGATGTGCCACCTCCTCCTCCTCCTCCTCCTCCTCTCTCCTATCAGGCACCCACGTTGAGTCAGTGACCTCATCATCCCCTCCCTCCTCATCACTGGAGCAAACCTGGCAGTATGCTGCAGCAGGGGGAGCATGACTGCCAGATTGCTGTCCTTCTTGGGCACCCCCTCTGTCCGTGCTCATGTTACTGCCTTCATTGAGCTCAGTATCATCATCAGAGCCTTCCAAACGCTGGGCATCCTCCTGGAGCATGTACCCAACACTGTGGTCAAACAGTTCGAGGGAATCCTCATGAGGACATGGTGGAGCTAGGGAAGGAGTCACTGATGACATTGAGCTGAGGGAAGAGGCCGCTGCTTTGCCAGACAAAGCACCCTGGGCATGGGTGAGAGAGGATGAGGAGGATGAGGACGGCTTGGTCATCCACTCGACCAAGTCTTCCGCATGTTGCGGCTCAACACGGCCAGCTGCCGAAAAAAAGGCCAAGCGTGTCCCATGGCCACGTGCTGATGAGGATGCACCGTCTCCACGACCAGCACTAGACACAGAGCCTGCTTGCCCTCTCTTATTGGCTTGTGACTGTCTGCCTCTCCTTCTTGGCCTTCCAGACATACTAATGGCCAGTAGCTGCACTAAGCTGGGATAGAACACCTGTAATTTTCTTCAGGTAGCTTTATATACTGTAACCAGACAAGCCTGCCTGTCAGTAGGAAGATAACAGGAACGGATCTAGCTGAACACTGTGAGCAGGACGCACTGCACTGAATGTAAATACCAGGAACGGATCTAGCTGAACACTGTGAGCAGGACGCACTGCACTGAATGTAAATAGCAGGAACGGATCTAGCTGA
The DNA here is from genome assembly GCA_037952835.1 of Lithobates septentrionalis. Lineage (NCBI taxonomy): Eukaryota > Metazoa > Chordata > Amphibia > Anura > Ranidae > Lithobates > Lithobates septentrionalis. The sequence continues at coordinate 445,541 of JBBDGP010000217.1, read as the reverse complement.
ACACTGTGAGCAGGACGCACTGCACTGAATGTAAATAGCAGGAACGGATCTAGCTGAACACTGTGAGCAGGACGCACTGCACTGAATGTAAATAGCAGGAACGGATCTAGCTGAACACTGTGAGCAGGACGTACTGCACTAAATGTATATAGCAGGAACGGATCTAGCTGAACACTGTGAGCAGGACGCACTGCACTGAATGTAAATAGCAGGAACGGATCTAGCTGAACACTGTGAGCAGGACGCACTGCACTGAATGTAAATACCAGGAACGGATCTAGCTGAACACTGTGAGCAGGACGCACTGCACTGAATGTAAATAGCAGGAACGGATCTAGCTGAACACTGTGAGCAGGACGCACTGCACTGAATGTAAATAGCAGGAACGGATCTAGCTGAACACTGTGAGCAGGACGCACTGCACTGAATGTAAATAGCAGGAACGGATCTAGCTGAACACTGTGAGCAGGACGTACTGCACTGAATGTATATAGCAGGAACGGATCTAGCTGAACACTGTGAGCAGGACGCACTGCACTGAATGTAAATAGCAGGAACGGATCTAGCTGAACACTGTGAGCAGGACGCACTGCACTGAATGTAAATAGCAGGAACGGATCTAGCTGAACACTGTGAGCAGGACGCACTGCACTGAATGTAAATAGCAGGAACGGATCTAGCTGAACACTGTGAGCAGGACGCACTGCACTGAATGTAGATAGCAGGAACGGATCTAGCTGAACACTGTGAGCAGGACGCACTGCACTGAATGTAAATAGCAGGAACGGATCTAGCTGAACACTGTGAGCAGGACGTACTGCACTGAATGTATATAGCAGGAACGGATCTAGCTGAACACTGTGAGCAGGACGCACTGCACTGAATGTAAATAGCAGGAACGGATCTAGCTGAACACTGTGAGCAGGACGCACTGCACTGAATGTAAATACCAGGAACGGATGTAGCTGAACACTGTGAGCAGGACGCACTGCACTGAATGTAAATAGCAGGAACGGATCTAGCTGAACACTGTGAGCAGGACGCACTGCACTGAATGTAAATAGCAGGAACGGATCTAGCTGAACACTGTGAGCAGGACGCACTGCACTGAATGTAAATAGCAGGAACGGATCTAGCTGAACACTGTGAGCAGGACGCACTGCACTGAATGTAAATAGCAGGAACGGATCTAGCTGAACACTGTGAGCAGGACGCACTGCACTGAATGTAAATAGCAGGAACGGATCTAGCTGAACACTGTGAGCAGGACGCACTGCACTGAATGTAAATAGCAGGAACGGATCTAGCTGAACACTGTGAGCAGGACGCACTGCACTGAATGTAAATAGCAGGAACGGATCTAGCTGAACACTGTGAGCAGGACGCACTGCACTGAATGTAAATAGCAGGAACGGATCTAGCTGAACACTGTGAGCAGGACGCACTGCACTGAATGTAAATAGCAGGAACGGATCTAGCTGAACACTGTGAGCAGGACGCACTGCACTAAATGTAAATACAAGGAACGGATCTAGCTGAACACTGTGAGCAGGACGCACTGCACTGAATGTAAATAGCAGGAACGGATCTAGCTGAACACTGTGAGCAGGACGCACTGCACTGAATGTAAATAGCAGGAACGGATCTAGCTGAACACTGTGAGCAGGACGCACTGCACTGAATGTAAATAGCAGGAACGGATCTAGCTGAACACTGTGAGCAGGACACACTGCACTAAATAGTCTAGATAGAAGATAACAGGAACGGATCTAGCTAAACTGAATACAGTGTATATATATATATGCAACACCTGGGATGCATATATATACACAATACACTGTAAGTGCAGCTAACTGACTGACTGTTCTGCCTAATCTATCTAACTCAAATCAAATGACACTGTCTCTCTCTCTCTCTATCTCTCAGCACACCGGAACACACACTACACAGGGCCGCCGTGCAGGCGGCCTTATATAGTGTGGGGTGTGTACTAAATCCCCTGAGCCATAATTGGCCAAAGCCACCCTGGCTTTGGCCAATTACAGCTCTCTCTACTGACGGCGCTGTGATTGGCCAAGCATGCGGGTCATAGTGCATGCTTGGCCAATCATCAGCCAGCAATGCACTGCGATGCCGCAGTGAATTATGGGCCGTGACGCGCCACACGAATTTGGCGCGAACGGCCCATATCGTTCGCAATTCGACGGACGGTCGAACAGCCGATGTTCGAGTCGAACATGGGTTCGACTCGAACACGAAGCTCATCCCTACTCTCTAGCAAACTTCAGACGGGCCCGGACATGTACTGGCTTAAGCAGGGGGACACTTCTGGCACTGCAGGATCTGAGTCCCTGGCGGCGTAGTGTGTTAATGATGGTAGCCTTTGTTAAGTTGGTCCCAGTTCTCTGCAGGTCATTCACTAGGTCTCCCGTGTGGTTCTGGGATTTTTGCTCACCGTTCTTGTGATCATTTTGACCCCACGGGGTGAGATCTTGCGTGGAGCCCCAGATCGAGGGAGATTATCAGTGGTCTTGTATGTCTTCCATTTTCTAATTATTGCTACCACAGTTGATTTCTTCACACCAAGCTGCTTGCCTATTGCAGATTCAGTCTTCCCAGCCTGGTGCAGGTCTACAATTTTATTACTGCTGTCCTTCGACAGCTCTTTGGTCTTCACAATAGTGGAGTTTGGAGTGTGACTGTTTGAGGTTGTGGACAGGTGTATTTTATACTGATAACAAGTTCAAACAGGTGCCATTAATACAGGTAATGCATGGAGGACAGAGGAGCCTCTTAAAGAAGAAGATACAGGTCTGTAAAAGCCAGAAATCTTGCTTGTTTGTAGGTGATCAAATACTTATTTTCCACCATAATTTGCAAATAAATTCTTTCAAAAATCAGACAATGTGATTGTCTGGATTTGTTTCCACATTTTGTCTGTCATAGTTGAGGTATACCTATGATGACAGTTACAGGCCTCTCTCATCTTTTTAAGTGGGAGAACTTGCACAATTGGTGGCTGACTAAATACTTTTTTGCCCCACTGTAGAACAGGGTTCTGTTCAGTGCTATTAGTTAGTTAGTGTGCTATACTGTGCTATTTTGCTTCAATTGTCAGTGTAGAATATTAGTTTAGTGTCAGTCTAGGAATAGTGTGAGTGTAGTGAGGAGGACCACCATTCAGCTTTGCATAGTGTGCAGCTAGAGTAGGAAGAGCTCAGATAGTTTCACTGTAGTGTAGTGAGACTGTGTCATTATACACACATTAGTGTAGAGTAGGGACAGCTCAGATAGTTGCAGTGTAGTGTAGTGAGACCATGTCAGTAATCTTTATATTAGTGTATAGCTAGAGTAGGGACAGTTCAGATAGCGTCAGTGTAGTGATGGTTGAACACCGTCTATTTGATTGCGTTACTGCCAGTTTAACGCCATTTACTTCTCTGTGTGTTACTGCCAGTTTAACGCCATATAGTTTTGTGTGCGATACTGCTAGTTTAATGCCATATAGTTCTGTGTGCGTTACGGACAGTTTAACGCCATATAGTTTTGTGAGCATTTCTGCCAGTTTAACGCCATATCGTTTTGTGTGCGTTACTGCTAGTTTAACACCATATACTTCTGTGTGCGTTACTGCCAGTTTAACGCAATATAGTTTTGTGTGCGTTACTGCCAGTTTAACGCCATATAGTTTTGTGCTTTACTGCCAGTTTAACGCCATATAGTTTTGTGCGTTACTGCAAGTTTAACACCATTTACTTCTGTGTGCATTACTACCAGTTTGACACCATGTCCTTCTGTGTGCGTTACTGCAAGTATAACGCCATATAGTTTTGTGCATTACTGCCAGTTTAACACCATTTACTTCTGTGTGCTTTACTGCAAGTTTAATGCCATATACTTCTGTGCGCCACTGTACGTTTGGCGCATTATATTGCAGTATATTATAGTGTATCTGTGGAGTGTGTCTGTGTAGTGTGAGTACTCAAATTAAAGTGCACCAAACACCACTTTACATTGATTAAAGTGCATCTACGTAAAGATTTCCACTTCTTTCTTACATTTCCTTGTAAGTAGGAGAGGCACACGTTCCCTTGGCACTGTAAGGGGGCCAGCAAAAAATGTGTCCACAGGCACAGGTGGACGAGGTGGTCAGTCCTCAGGCAGGGCATCATTTCCGCTGTTTAGTGAGTTTGCCCATGCTATCCAGCCACAGCATGCAGAGGAGGTAGTGGACTGGCTTACTAAACCTTCCTCATCCTCCTCATCCTCTGTCACGCAAGCAGAGACAAGTGTGCAGTCCCCTGCAGTTGCCAGAGTGGATAAACCTGCCTCCTTGTCCACATCTATTCCTGTCATAGCCCCATCAGCCATGGAGGAGTCAGCTGAGTAATTTGACCACAGCATCAGCCACTTGCACCTTGATGATGCCTAGCCATTACTGGAGTCAGATGTTGGTTCTGAGGTTGAGGATGACAGGAACATGAGCCTAGAGAGAGGGGTGAACACTGGTAGATAAATTGGTATTCATGTTCCCCCAGCTGCAGTGTATTGCCAAGTTGTCTCCACTGGTAATGATGATGATGAAGATGGAGGAAATGGAGATGATGATGATGAGGTCACTGATGTGACTTGGGTGCCAGATAGAGCAGAGGAGAAAACTGAAGGTGAGGCGCCACAACCCCAAGGAGGCCGATATCAAAGAAAGACTAGAGAGCAGCCACCCTATTCCATCACTTTCTGCAGCTGTTTTCTCCCGGCCCACTCCCCAAAGCTCAACTGTCTGGGCCTTTTTCAGCACATCTGCAGCAGATCGCACTGTTGCTATCTGCAAACTGTGTCTCAGGCACATCAAACGTGGCAAAAACACCAGCCATTTGGGTACCACATGTGTAACAAGACATTTAACGTCCAACCACTCAGCCTGTTGGCAAGAGCACCTAAAAGCCACACAAAAGCGGGACAAATCTGTCCCTCCTCCTCCTTACCCACGTCAGTCTGCCCCTCCTATACCGAGTCATTACCTCTCAGCAGCCTCCACTGACAGGAATGATGGTATAGCACAGGGTGTCCCAGGTCCTAGCAGCACATCTGCCAGCAGCACACCACCAGATGTAGACTGTAGCCGGCAAATTTCTCTGCCAAATCTGCTGCAGCCGAAAAAAAATACAGTCCCTGAAACCCACATGCCCAGCATCTAAATGCAAGCTTGTCAAAGCTGTTGGCTCTCCAACTTCTGCCTTTCAGCCTGGTGGTTTCTGCCCCTCCCGTGAATTCGCACAATGTGCTGTACCACAATGGCAGATTCCCAGTCGCTACTACTTTTCACGTAAGGCCATTCCATCTCTCTACCATCATGTGGAAGGGAATGTTCTGGCATCGTTGGGCAAGGCACTCAGCCGTAAAATCCACCTTACTGCTGACACGTGGTCGAGCAAGCGTGGGCAGGGACGATGTATTTTGTTCACAGCACACTGGGTAACGCTGCTTGCAACTCAAAAGAATGCAGGACAGGACTCGGGGCTGCAGCTTGTTGTGCCCCCATGTCTCCATACAGCTGGTGGTGATGATGCCAGACCTGTGAGCTCTACCCCCTCCTCCTCCCCTGCCACCTCCATGCCTTGCTCTTCAGAATTGTCCTATGAACATCAGGTACCCCCTAAGCGTTCAAAGGGCTATTCCATGATTTAGGCTAAAAGGTGCCATGCAGTGCTTCAGCTGGTGTGTTTAGAGGACAAGAACCACACCGGAGCAGAGATTCTTGCAGCTCTGCAGGGACAGGCCCAGAGGTGGTGCACACCACGCCAGCTGGAGTCAGGAATGGTGGGTTGCGATAATGGCTTAAACCTCCAGGGAAAGTTGACACATGTGCAATGCCTTGCACATATCCTCAGTTTGGTGGTGCAGCATTTCCTAAATATGTACCCAGGGTTGTAAGATGTGCTAAAGCTGACCAGATGAGTCTGTAGCCATTTCAGGTGGTGGCCAGTGCTTGGTTGGCTAAAATTTAGCGGGAATTCCATTTGCCCGTAAACCGCCTGATTTGTGACATGCCCACCTCCTTGGGAGTAGTACATGGCTGGGAGGAGGAAGTTCCAGATGCTGTCATCCTGAGTGACCCCGAGGAGTCTGCTTCTCAAGCCTCAGCAAATTTGAGGCGCAATGGCAACCTCATGTTTCAAAGCCTGCGAAAGGACCCAAGAATACGTGGCATAAAGAAGAAGGATGATTATTGGTTGGCAACCCTCCTTGACCACCGTTATAAGGGGAAGGTCTCAGAACTCATCCCGTCCCCACAGAGAGTGCAGAAGATAAAATCTCTTGAGGACACGTTAAAGAGGATTTTATTGAACATTTTTCCTTCTCCAGTAGTTTACAGTGTCATGGAAAACGTCATTTTGAGTCTTCTGTTGGTCAAGAGAGGAGCGTTGGAGAAGGCGTCCTCCTAAGTGGGGCATTTTGGAATTCTTTTAGTCCTCGCCACCCAGGGCTGTCAGCTTTGACATCCCATCGGCAGCATCTGCATCACATGGTGGACAATTACCAAAACAGAGATAGAGAGCTTTCCAGCTGATGATCCACTGACTTACTGGGTCATGAGAATAGACCACTGGCCAGAAATTGCCCAGTATGCTATTGAGTTGTTGGGCCGCCCTGCATCCAGCGTGCTTTCAGAACGGGCATTCACTGCTGCAGGAGGTTTCGTTACTGATCATAGAACGCATCTGTCCACAGACTCCGTGGACCGTTTGACTTTTATAGAAATGAATCAGTCCTGTTTTACCAGCTATGAAGCCCCTGATGCCAATGTCACTGATTAAGTCTTTTTCGGATATGGAATCTCTCCAGGCCTTCGAGGGTGCCATGCTTTGAGGATGTTCAATCATTTCATCTGGAAAAATGTTTTTGGTATAGGTGTCATGGGCACAATTAACACCCAAAGATCAATTTTTTAACACCTGTTTGACAGGTGCATATCATTGCAATTTTTTTTGCCTAAATCAAGAGCATCTCTATAGGGTTATGGTGGGAAGGCGCCCCCGACAACCAAAGAGTAATTTTTCTGTACCTGTTTGCCAGGTCCATATCATTGCAATTTTTTACAGCAAGGCCAATTCTTGCTTTCATCAAGAGCACCTCTATAGGGTTACGGTGGGAAGGCACCACCGACACCCAAAGACCAATTTTTCTGCACCTGTTTGAAAGGTGTATATCATTGCAATTTTTTACAGCAAGGCCAATTCTTGCTTTCATCAAGAGTACCTCTATAGGGTTATGGTGGGAAAGTGCCACCAACACCCGAAGACCAATTTTTCTGCACCTGTTTGACAGGTGCATATCATTGCCATTTTTTACAGCAAGGCCAATTCTTGCTTTCATCAAGATTACCTCTATAGGGTTACGGTGGAAAGCGCCACTGACACCCAAAGACCAATTTTTACGCACCTGTTACTTCTATGCAAAGTCAAAGTGCCACCAGAATGTATCCAAAAAATCTCTAATCTTGTTCCCAGTGCACTACATTGTGGCCTCATCATACACACTGGTTCCCCAGCTGTTGCTGAGCAAAATAATGTCAGCTTGCAGGGAAAATGTCTTTTTTTTGGCTTTACATATGCAGTTATTGCTGCAGCAGATTCTAGACATGGTACAGATCTGCCACTTTACAGGTAGACTAAGGGGACCCCCCAGGCACTATATTGGATGGAATTTTTCATTTTATGCTTTCACTTTAAAAATCAAAAAATCACTGCTCATTTAAAAATGACGTTTTTCACAAACTTTTTTTTATTGATACATGTCCCCCAGGGTAGGACCCGGACTCCTATAACCATTGTATGCCCAATTACTTGCATATAAGCCTTCAAAATGGGCACTTTTGATTTTTGATGTTCAGGTCCTATTGACTTTAATGGGGTTGTTATTCGGGTCCGAACTTTCGCGGTGTTCAAAAGTTCTGGTACGAACTGAACAGGGGTCCCTTTGGCCCATCCCTACTCAGAGCTCAACACAAGATAAAACTAGGATGGCCTGAGAGGAAACAGTGACTTTACAAATCTATATTAGATCCAGTATTGAACTCTTCACATGAAGTAACAACTTGACAGCAGTTGCTAAGTAGCAATGGAAGATCTGTGAAGTCACTTCCAAATGAGTCCTTTCAAGTATTATCCTGTGTTGAGCCCTGTTGAAGAGGGAGTGCTGTTGCACCTGAATGCATTGGCTGTTTTTAATGACTTTTTAACCAACAATTAAAATTTTCTTTTACTTTTTTATCTGATTTGGTCTGTCGTTTCTGCATTGCCATCTGCCTCCATTAAACGTTAAAGCACAAATTTGCCCAGACATTAAAGCTGAACTCTGGGAAGGGTAAAATTAAACTTTGCAATGACCTATCTCCCCTACACACTCAAAGTTTACAACAGAGACTCTGAAGTCATATTTTAGTTGGTTTCTGCTGGTAAAAAAAATCCGGTGTCTTACAGTAATGTAATGCCCTGTACACACGATCGGACATCGATCGGACATTCCGACAACAAAATCCATCGTTTTTTTTCCGACGGATGTTGGCTCAAACTTGTCTTGCATACACACAGTCGGACAAAGTTGTTGGAAAATCCGATCGTTCTGCACGCGGTGACATAAAACACATACGTCGGGTCTATAAATGGGGCAATAGCCAATAGCTTTTGTCTCTTAATTTCATCTGAGCATGCATGGCACTTTGTGCGTCGCATTTATCTACACACGATCGGAATTTAAAGAATCAGATTTTGTTGTCGGAAAATTTTATAGCCTGCTCTCAAACTTTGTGTGTCGGAAATTCCGATGGAAAAAGTCAGACGGAGCCCACACACGATCAGAATTACCAACAACACAATCCGATCGCACTTTCTCCGTCGGAAAATCCGACCATGTGTACAGGGCATTAGAGTGCAGGCTTGTCTTATGCTTGATCCAGAAAGCAATGAAGCATGAGGGGATAAGAGACACTGCACACCTAGCCTTGAAGTCTAAGGCTATTCACATTCCTCTCCACCTGTTGAGCTAATGGTGTGCAGTGTCTCTCATCCCCTCATACTTACATTTGAAGGCTGGGAAGTTGTCATGTGCCTGCTGTCAGAGAAAATAAGTTAAAAGGAACTTTAATTTCAGCATTTCTGTATTGAATTTGGAGGATGAATTTCTCTGCAATACGTACAGTACAGTGGTCAGTTTGGGCTTGTTTTAGAGTGTTTTTTTGCTTGTTCGCAATTTGTAAATCAGAGTGTGAAAGTATAATTTCTTGAGAAGTGCACCAGTTCTATACATTATACCAGTGGTGGCCAGTAATGCAGGGCGCACGGGCGCCGCCACCCAAGCATGGCATTTAGCCCCCTAATCTAACCTAATGGATTCCAATCAGGGTTTTTTTTTATTAGAGCCAGAGACTTTAGAAGTTCAATTCAAAAAATGATGGGCTGCGCCCCCAAGCCTACCCAGTAGTGTGAAAATAATGAATGAATATTCGCTATTGTCACACTGATTCTCCTCTCGGCAAATCATGAAGCGAGTCTGAGACCTGTTTCCTGATTGGCCGAAAGGAGAAGCATTTCAATTGGCCAAGAAGGAGGGAGGAGGAGGGATGAGACGCACAGTGGAAGCCGTCGCCCAGAGGGAAGTGCCAGGCTCGTAACCGACCGTGGAGGGGGGGCTGCGGCAGACCCGACCAACTGACCAGACTGGGGGGGTGGTTGCGGGTGACCTGACCAATGGGGGGTGTACTGTTTGCTGCCCCCCAAAAAATTTACCACCAGCCGTCACTGCATAATACTGTACATGCTAGGGATGAGACTTCAATGGATAATAATTTTCAACATATAATATTCAACTCACTTTCAACAGGCCATAAACACGTACAGTATCTGACAAAAGTGAGCACACCCCTCACATTTTTGTAAATATTTTATTATTCATGTGACATCACTGAAGAAATTACCCTTTGCTACAATGTAAATTATTGAGTGTATAGCTTGTATAACAGTATAAATTTGCTGTCCCCTCTAAATAACTCAACACACAGCCGTCTAAACCGCTGGCAACAAAAGTTAGTACACCCCTATCGGAAAATGTCCAAATTGGGCCCAATTAGCTATTTTCCCTCCTCAGGGTCATGTGACTCGTTAGTGTTACAAAGTCTCAGGTGTGAATGGGGAGCAGGTGTGTTAAATGTGGTGTTATCGCTCTCACTCTCTCATATTGGTCACCTGTAGAGAGCAAGGCCTTTGATGTATTGCAAGCCTGGACTTGTTTCTAAAGAACTTTAGAATGGACTTTCTAATGAACTTTTAGCCAAAGACTGAAACACCTTTTCAGTGACATAAATATGGGAGGGGGTTGCATTCAAGAAAAATGAATGTGTAGAATTAGTTGTTAGTAATAAAGAGATTTTCTGTGTGTAGTCTGAGAGAAAAATCAAGGGCGGAATGTGTTGCATTTGATATAAAATATACGATTTTTCTATAAGACTATGATAGAATAGCAATCAGACTAGTTTTATTGCAGAGAACAGGTTTGTCTGAGGATGTTTTTTAAATGAATGCCTTGGTAACAATAGGAACTGTTGACAGTTGGCAGTTTGGTTGTTAAGGTAAACTAGTTTGTAACCATTGTCAACAAACTGGTAAACAAAAGCCCAAATAAAAGGAGCAGTGGAGACTGATAGTGAGAACACCAGAGCAGGAGGAAGAATCTGTAATAAGCAAAGAAGAAGGTGCCTGGTCTCCAGAAGCAACAGAGATCATGATTACACAGTAACCAGAGTTAAGTAACTTTTAAGTGTATTTCTACTGTTACAGACCATAGGCTGTTTATTTGCTAGGCATTTTTCTTGCTATAGATATCTGTCAGTCTTGATTTGTATTCCTAATATTGTAATAGCTTGTATCATAGGCGTGCGCACAGGGTGTGCCGGATGTGCCCAGGCACACCCTAATCACCCTGTGCAGCACAGATTCCCCCTACTGCCCTGGCTCCCCACTCTTTCCCTCTGCAGCACTTATGGCTTCCCTCCTTCCTCTCCTGCAGGCTGTTGCTGTGGAGATGTTTTAGGATGAGTGAGGATAGGGGCCGGTAAATATGTATTTATCAGCCCCTTCCCTTTCTGAATGAACATGGTGAGTGATGTGAGTAGTGTGTGTTTGAGCTTTGGGGTGCACACCCTAATGCAATAGGCTGCGCACACCTATGGTTTGTATATACAGCATTTTTGTATAGTAAAAGCACATTTACACACTGCAGAGGTTTCAGCTTCCTTGCTTATACCACAAAGTAACCTTGCTAGAAAGAAGTTCAAAATGGCACCTCATGGCAAAGAACTCTCTGAGGATCTGAAAAAAAAGAATTGTTGCTCTACATAAAGATGGCCTAGGCTATAGGAAGATTGCAAAAACCCTAAAACTGAGCTGCAGCAGGGTGATCAAGACCATACAGTGGTTTAACAGGACAGGTTCCACTCAGAACAGGCATCGCCATGGTCGACCAAAGAATTTGAGTGCACGTGTTCAGTGTCATATCCAGAGGTTGTCTTTGGGAAATAGACATTTGAGTGCGGCCAGCATTTCTGCAGGGATTGAAGGGGTGGGGGTCAGCCTGTCAGTGCTCAGACCATACGCCACACACTGCATCAAATTTGGTCTGTATGGCTGTCGTCCCAGAAGGAAGCCTCTTCTAAAGATGGTGCACAAGAAAGCCCGGAAACAGTTTTCTGAAGACAAGCAGACTAAGGACATGGATTACTGGAACCATTTCCTGTGGTCTGATGAGACCAAGATAAACCTATTTGGTTCAGATGGTGTCAAGCGTGTGTGGCAGCAACCAGGTGAGGAGTACAAAGACAAGTGTGTCTTGCCTACAGTCAAGCATGGTGGTGGGAGTGTCATAGTCTGGGGCTGCATGAGTGCTCCTGGCACTGGGGAGCTACAGTTCATTGAGGGAACCATGAATGCCAACATGTACTGTGACACACTGAAGCAGAACATGATCCCCTCCCTTCGGAGACTGGGCCACAGGGCAGTATTCCAACATGATAATGACCCCAAACACACCTCCAAGATGACCACTGCCTTGCTAAAGAAGCTGAAGGTAAAGATGATGGACTGGCCAAACATGTCTCCAGACCTAAATCCTATTGAGCATCTATGGGGCATCCTCAAACGGAAGGTTGAGGAGCGCAAGGTCTCTAACATCCACCAGCTGCATGATGTCATCATGGAGGAGTGGAAGAGGACTCCAGTGGCAACCTGTGAAGCTCTGGTGAACTCCATGCCCAAGAGGGTTAAGGCAGTGCTGGAAAATAATGGTGGCCACACAAAATATTGACGCTTTGGGCCCAATTTGGACATTTTCACTTAGGGGTGTACTCACTTTTGTTGCCAACGGTTTAGACATTAATGGTTGTGTGTTGAGTTATTTTGAGGGGACAGCACATTTACACTGCTATACAAGCTGTACACTCACTACTTTACATTGTAGTAAAGTGTCATTTCTTCAGTGTTGTCACATGAAAAGATACAATAAAATATTTACAAAAATGTGAGTGGTGTACTCACTTTTGTGGGATACTGTATATGCACTCTCTCCAAAGGTCACATGACCCATAAACATCTCCTTGTTTCTACCTATAAAATTATAGGGGTTGTATGATACTTTATCATATTATTTTGTTCTTTAACTGCTGTCTAGTAAAAGAATTAAAACTCTGCTCTCAGAAAGTCACATAGTATATAGTTACAAAATAGCATACAGCCAACATTAATTTCTTTGTTAAAGCATCAAGGATACAACTTATTGGATTTGTATTGCTTTAGAACATTAAAAAAGGTCTTCAATATAATAGTTATTAAAACTTGTAAAACAGTTAAATTGAAGGGTAAAATACTAAACATCACTATATCATTCTGCACATTCTTTCTGGAGGCAAAGTGAAAGATTATACCAGTGAAGCATAACAAAGACTGTTTCCAAAATTACACATCGTGTATAATTCATTCCAAGGGTCAGGTAACCAACACTTCTTCCCCATATCAGGATGCAAAGTAAGTGTGTGCTACTTCTAGACAAAGCAGAGAGAAATACATTTTCTTGATCTGACAATAAAATATTCCATATCTTGTTCTATTACCTAGCACAATGATCAAAATATACTAATTTTATTCAACCCATTCTATCCATTAGAAGGTACCAAACTGTATCTACATTAGCTATGATACACCTGGAAAGGCAAGTATGGTTTTTAATAAGTTTACTGTAGTACAATTGGTTTAGCTTAGGTAATGGGAAGAGAGGCAATAGGGCCAAGAGCTAGGGTTAAAGTATAAGTTCACTTTTACAATAAAAATAATAAATGCACATTTTTTTGCATGTAACAAAATGTGCATTTATTAATTTTTATTGTAATGGACCTGTAAAGCATTGAACCCAGGATTAGCAGGTTGTGGGTGTAATGCCATTGTCCTGCAGACTGTCTTTGTATTTGTGTGGCCGTACCTCTAATATGGCCAGGCAGTTACACTGTGACAGGAAGCATGAAAGAACTACCACAGTGCTTTATTAAGAACTACAAGCCGACAGCCGCAAAGGCTGTCGGACCTTGTAGTTTTCCCATTTACAGAACACTGTGAATAGATGACGCAGCTGGATGGGCAGAGCCCCACATGGCTGCGTTTGTTGCAGAGTGTGACAGCTTGTGTGGAGAAGAAGATCCCCTGCTAGCTGTCAAAACAGGGGATCTGGGGAAACGGGGGCCAATGCTTCTGCAACATGTTACACCCTGATAATGGGTGTAACATGTAACATTTTTCAAAAAGGTGAACTTATCCTATAAGGATTAAAGTCAGGGTTAGTGTAATAGAATATTTTATATCATGTTTGCATAAGAAGCTTCTTGAAAATGTAATGTTCTAAATAATTTTATTGACAAAGCTTTGGCTATCTGGCTTAGGGATTGGTGCCTTTTTTTTAAACACTGCTCTACTCCCCAGATGGGTTCCTGGGAAATGGAATATTACATATTTCCTTATTAATATTTTGGCTCACTAATTGGTTAAGGAGGCCATATACGTAAGGTCATAAGCATGGCTTTACCTTATACCAAAGGAATCTTATTGTTAACTGACCAGGATGTGGCCGAGCCCAATGTCTTCTTTACGATTGGCCATTTCCTTCCATTCAAGTTCAATATTACCACAGCCAAAACTTGTATGACCTCAGTCTTACCTTAGAGCATGCAATCATGCATACGTCTGTGATCACCTCTGTGCCATGCCGTATGAAAACCGGGGGGGGGGGGGGGACTCCATGGCGAAACAGCATCTTTAGTATTAGTTGTAAGAATTCTTGTTATACTTTCCAATATTATCTGTATCTGTCATTCATTTTAATAAATGGTATACTTATAAGTATTTGTGTGATCTCTCTTTGCACATATTGAATACAACCCCAAAAACGTGATAAAACAGTTCCTCCTATGGAGTGCAGGTTACTAAAAAGGGTAAATTCTGTTTTTCCTCTGTCAGAGAACCTGGAGGGGGATACTTGTTGAATAAATGTTGAATTAAAAGTGTAGCTAACTATGACTACTGGTGTGTTTCTAAATGAAAATGGATTTTTGGCGATGGAATCTGCTTCTGTTTTGTAACCCTGGACACTGGTAACAGCAGTAGGATGCTTTTATAGGTGCAGGCCAGGACATGAAGGAAGTGTCAGGGCTGGGCTCAGCCCTTCCTTCTCAAAGCTGGCCGCTCAGCTGTCGGCTAATTGCCAGCTCCTATCTCTCCACAGTGACTCACCTGTTGATGATATCCTGCTCGTCAGTCTTGCCTACTTGAGCCGTCCAGTCCAGATGATCTCTGCCTTCACCTTGGTCACATCTCTAGAAACGCTCTCCTGTGTTCTTGTTAAAGACTTTCTTGGCTGACATTCTTTCTGGCTCCAGATCCTGCTTGCTGTTCTACTACGCTCATCTCTGGCTCCCTGACGTTTTGGCTTGTCTGACTATCCGTTCCAGTTCCTAAACTCTGGCTATGTTTTGACTATGTTTACTCTGTTTACCTTTTTTTATTATTATTAAACAAGTGTGATTTAACTGTACGTCTGTTTCAGTCTGATTCATGGTTTCTGTCAGGAAGAAAAACCTATAATATGGAACTAAGCAAAAGTCAATGGTTATCTTGTTATTAGGAAGAAATAGCTAAACTGAAAGAACTGTCCACTTTGAATGATACATGGAATATGAGTGTATATAAGGCAATCTAGACAAAACAGGCATTTCAGGCATGTAAAGCTTTTCCCTTATATTGCAACATATCCACTTAAAAACGGTGTAATCTTAGATTGTAAGCTCTAACGAGCAGCACCCTCTGTTTCCTACTGTATTAAAGTGTATTGTATTTGTACGGTCTACCCTCAAGTTGTAAAGCGCTGCATAAACTGTTTGCACTATATAAATCCTGTATAATAATAATAACTTGAAGATGACACAATATTTCCAATGTCCTACAGTATAACATCTTTGACAAGTCTTTTGTTTTGTCATTAGCAAGGAAACTGTCAGGTCACCCGAGGCCAGGTGACAGATGCACACCACTGGGGTTAGAAGTACACTGCTAAGGTCTTTGACCCTTCGGCTGACTGCTGCGGATGGAGCTCTGGGTGGTTCAGGAAAGCAGCTCCACCTGAACACTGACACGGAACAAACAGAAAGCTAGATCGTAAGATTCCCCAGGGCGCAGAAGAGCCAGCAGGTTTTCACCAGAGCCTCTAGTGGTGAGGATGGATTTGGCTACAGCTGACTCCAGGTCTCCCAGCTCCGGCTCATGGACTAGCTCTGATGGACAGAGTGGAAGCAGCAGTATAGGGTTAAACACAGGATAGTCAGGAGAACAAGCCAAGGTCGGGGCAATTAGCAGACAGGGAAGGTCAAGAAGGCATGCCAAGATTGGGGTCACTAGCAGGTAGAATGGTCAGGACACACCAAGGTCGGTACATGAAAGTCAGAGATAAACATACAGCAGGACGCCACACCAGTAGCCTAAATACAAACTTTGCTTGACAAAGCTGACTTGCAGTGCATGGGGTTAAATAGTGTTTCCTTTTGAGAGGCTGGGGTGGAGCCATGCTGAGAGCTCATACTTAAATGCTCAGGTGTGAGGGCACGCTCTCTAAAGCTGAGATGCAGGTCTGAGAGGTAAGCAGACAGTCAGAGCATAAAACGTTACTGCAGATTCATGACAGAAACCCCCTGGGTCATTGGAGGTAGAAGTAGGTATCTTTGGGATGATTCAAAGGAAGATGTCTATTTCTTCCTGAACCTGCACAAGGAACATTTCCATTCAGTGCCCTAAGGTTTTCATCACTGGTGACAGCTGATGTGCAGAAAGGAGACTGATGATTGAAATTTTCTAAAATATGACCATAGGCAATTCAGAAGTAGAAGGGAAGTCAGTCAGAGGGAAACAATGCACCTTCTTCAAAAAAACAATCCAAGACTATTTTAACCAATATGCTCCCCTCATTTGGCAAGATCAATGAGTAAGTAAATAGAAACGCTTTTCCAATAGAATTGTGGTATCAGGAGATGCTGAAGTTGTATCTAAGAAGCTTATTTATAGACAATGTCCTGGACAAAAACTTTACAGGTAGTGATAAAGTTCTTCAAACAGTCTTTTATCTGGCAGCACCAGTACACCCATGAGACAAATTAGATGGATTTATAAATCCCTTGGAAACCAGCTAGTTTGGAACTTTGCCACTAAGTGAGAAACATGACCCATTGCTATAGAAGTTAACATATGTTCCCCAGGGAACTTCATTGAGATAAAGTGATGCTATGGGGAGAATAGAAGCAGAAATGATAATGTAGCAGGGCCTATGAAAGAACTGTCAGATTCAAACCATCTGCTTTGAGGTTTTTCTTTCCAGAGTAAAAATCAGGGTCCAGTGAGCGTAATGGGGATTCAGTTTCCATGCCATCTGTAGACATTGTAAATTTTTATGATCAGTGTAAATAATAACTGAATGAATGTTCATCTCAAGTCCAATTTTGTAAAAATATAGGTTCCCTAAAGGCATTCACATAATTCAGAGATGATTGGCAGAGCTTACTTGTTTTTTGTCCTTCGCTGTTATCTTATTTAGTAATGCGGTAAAGCCAACCATAGACTATTCCAGGGATATGCAATTAGCGGACCTCCAGCTGTTGCAGAACTACAAGTCCCATGAGGCATAGCAAGACTCTGACAGCCACAAGCATGATGCCCAGAGGCAGAGGCATTATGGGACTTGTAGTTTTGCAACAGCTGGAGGTCCGCTAATTGCATATCCCTGGTCTATTCCATGAACATAAAATCCAAGATTTGCTAGTAAGGTGAATTTAGATAATAAAATGGGCAAAACGCTGCAGTTATGAACCTACCTAGAGGTACCTGAACATACCAGCAGCAGGCTATTAAACCATGATCCCTATTGGCCAGTAATGCGATGAGTGTGGCTTAACAGTAAATTTTTTCTGGAAAGATCAAAGTTTTCCTGTTAGACCAGCGCAACCATTACAAGAAGGTTGGTTTAAGAGGCAGCTGCAGTTATACGCAGGCACATCTAACAGCACCCCCCACTCGTTAAAACAGTCCGTTTAAAGTGGAACTTTAGTCTGAAAATTAAGTCCTGATAGATCTGTTAGGCTGGCCCCTTTTGCAGATATAACTACTGTATGTACAACATTAAAAATACTGTAAGTGCCTATACTGTTTAAAACCCAGTAATGCATTGTCTCACCCAGCTCTACATATGCTCAATTGCTCAGTATTTTCAGCACTGTGCCTAAAATCAGAGCCAATAGAGGCTGATCAGCTAACAGCTTTAAGATTTACTGCTGCTGAAGGCGGAAGAAAGCAACAGGAATAACAAAGACTGTGCAGAGGGTACATAGATTAGGGAGGGAGAAAACAAAAGCAGGAGAGGTGACAGGACAAAATCTACTGCCAGGGAGACACAAAAGAGTTAAACTTACAAGTATAGTGTCTTATCTCCCTAATTCTCTCTCTTTTCTCCCTGGCAGTAACAGCCATGAACTAGCACTGTGAAGTTTCTGTCAGCCTTCCTCTCTATCTGAACCAAGACATATACCGGTAATCAAAGCTTGAAATGTACATATTTTAATTGAAGAAAGTGACATTTAGTTTTTGAGACTAAGGCTAGGTGTAAACATGTCGGGTTGTGGACATGTGTGAACAGGCTCAATTGAAATGCCAGTCCGGTTAACATGTTATGCAAATCGGATTAAGTTAAAAATGCATCCCATTCGCATATATGTGAACTGAGCCTAAGGAGAGGGGGGAGAGTTTGCAATAATTTTGTTTTGAAATTAAATTTTATGGTATATACTCAAATCCAAAATGTTTTAACTCTCCAGCAAGTTCACAAATCCAGTTTTTATTTAAGCAACCCTAGATTAGAGTTATATTATTATTATTTTTTATTATTATTTACTGTTGAACTCCATAAAAGCTGAAGTGCTAAGTTTATAAAAGGATAAGAGAAAATGAAACAAAATCAATAAAAGTGCCATGTGAATTTCCTTAGCTCTGCAGAAAGGTTTTGATAAGTAGTCAGCTGTTGTATGCTTCTCAGAAATTATTCAAAAATAGAAAATAGCCAATGACAAGGTTTATGTGGTTTATTTCCTGTTTCATGTGCTGCTCAGTGACAGCAAGCAATGCATAAGTGACCTTTGAACCATCTCTTATATTTACCTACTGCAAATAAAGAGTATCTTGCTCATGCAAGCCATTGCCTAGAGCATTGCTCTTGTATCTCCTTGGATGCAATTAACATTTTCCATTATGATAACCTTTTGTTTTCATTTGGTCAAGCATTATTGGAACTATTGGTAATAAGCCTAGCACAGATCAATAAAAGAAACTGTAGACATGGCAACAGAACACGGTATTCCACAATTGCCCTAGAGATAGCAATGTGGTTATTGTTTTATTTATGTAGATTTTTAGCCCTTATTTCTTGTTGGATTCAATGACTTTTCACCAAATGTACTAGATAAAGCACTGTGTTCCTCATCCTCCCATGAGGATATTCAACACCTTTTTTTAATTTATGGTAAAGTACACATTTGCAGAAATCAAATGTCAGACAACAGGAATGTGTATTATAAAAGTGGATATTAGAAAATATATAAAGCAATATAGTTTTACTTGTTTAGCGCTCTCTGATATCACCCTATAGCTATACAGGCTCTCACTACATCACAGAAAACTCTGACTAACCAAAACATTAAAGTGGAAGATAAAAATTGCAAAAGTAAATTTTGATTTTATGACTACACCCACTTCTACACTGAAGACAGATAACCAATTTCATTGCAGCATGTGATGGCTTCAAATCCCTGCTTTGGATGCCAGTAACCAATGACACTAACAGACTTCAGAATGAAGCTGGTCATACACTAGTAGAATTTCATTCAAAACTTTTCATTTTAGGAACGTTTGTTTGATTTTCAAACATTTTTTGGGTCAAATCGACTTTTATTTTCCACCATAGTAACAAGAAAATTCAAAGGAGCAGGATAGAAAAATGTTCTTGAACAAATGAGTTTCAAGCAGTGAATGCGGTTTTCATTTGGGGAAGTTAATTCACGCCAAAACAAAATGTTAAAAGCAAACATTTTTCAAGTACATATGAACCACATACTGTATATCATGTCATTGAATGTACTGATGAGAATTTTCATACGAATGTTCGTTTAAAAATCTACTAGTGTGGGCCAGCTTGAAAAAAAAAATAGTAACCACCCCAATTCACAACTAGCTTTTAGAATAAGGTGCACATGAAAGGGCTTTGCACAAATAAAACAAAAGAAAATGTATTTCCCAACACAATTACCAGATAGTCACCAAAAAATTTAAAAAAAACTAACACTGTTTAACATTTCTGCTAAAAGCAGAGGTTTTAGTTGCCCAACATTTGCAAATATATACATGGAAGCCGCACTGCTTCATATACCATATAGTAAAGTATTATGCCCTGTACACACAATGGAATTTTCCGATGGA
The DNA here is from genome assembly GCA_037952835.1 of Lithobates septentrionalis. NCBI lineage: Eukaryota > Metazoa > Chordata > Amphibia > Anura > Ranidae > Lithobates > Lithobates septentrionalis. Next base: position 425,442 of record JBBDGP010000217.1, on the reverse strand, counting down.
AAATGTGTGATAGGACCGTGTTGTCGGAGATTCCGACCGTGTGTAGGCTCCATCACACATTTTCCATAGGAATTTCCGACACACAAAGTTTGAGAGCTTGCTATAAAATTTTCCGACAACAAAATCTGTTGTCGGAAATTCCAATTGTGTGTACACAAATCCGACGCACAAAGTGCCACGCATACTCAGAATAAATTAAGAGATGAAAGTTATTGGCTACTGTCCCGTTTATAGTCCTGACGTATGTCTTTTACGTCACCGCGATCAGAACGATTGGATTTTCCGACAACTTTGTGTGACCATGTGTATGCAAGACAAGTTTGAGCCAACATCCGTCGGAAAAAATCCATGGATTTTGTTGTAGGAATGTCCGATCAATGTCCGACCGTGTGTACAGGGCATGAGTCTTTGAGGGCCTCCATGTTGGAGTATATACAGTATATCAAAAGATAAATTAAGGGCAGGAATGCCTGAAGGTAACCCTAATAGAACAGGCACCCACTAGAAGCCCAGAAAAGCACAATGGCAACTGAAGGCATCCAAAGTGCCCCTGCACCAGCATAACAAGAGATGTACCAAAAAGGTGTCTGCTTACATCTTTACATGTTTTCTTCTGGAGTCCAGGTTCCCCAATTTCCAGACTATGGTAAACAAGTTTCAACACTTCTTGGTAGTTTTGAGTTCTGGCAACCACCTCCTCCTGTCTTCCACATGTTCCTGTTTGCCAGCAAGGCAGCTTGTCACAATGAAGGGTCAATAAGAACATGGAAGAGGTGACCAACACTACCCAGAAGTGTTGCGGATCTTGCTAGTTACCACAACCTGTGATTCAGGGTACTGCAGAACAATGCATCTAAAGGTACAGTATATGCAGATATAACTTTGAGCCGGTATTGAAGGGCTGGAGCCTGTTGGTACCAACTGAGTACTGACCAATGTATTTAAAGTAAATGTGCATTTTTGAAAAACATTTCTCTATATATTCAAAACTAAAAATTAATTAAAAAAAATATATATTTTTTTTTTTAGTCATGTAATTATCCATTATCCACATGAATATTTTATGCTCACCACTGGCAACCAGCAGGTGGAGCTCTGGGCTACCTTACCTTTTTTACCTGAATGATTTGGTCTGTGTTGTGAACAGACCTTAATAACAAAGATTTGTTACATTACAGTTACACACATCTGAGTGTCACGCCCTTCCTTCTCTACTTTGCACATAATATGCCCTACCTGAATTTTCAGTTAGACAAAAACATTCTGAAAGTGAGGTGCCAGTGCTTGGCTTTCTTTTCTGAGGAAAGCTCAGACTACTCTGCAAACACTGTTATGGAAACACTCAGTGTTAAATATTCATTTGTAAAATAAATATTGTATAAAATCATTAAAAATGCATAACATAATTTTAAAAACTTGTAATCTTTAAACAAGTGATATAAAACTGACCAAAAAGGTTTATAGTTTTCATTTAACTGTCTGTTACATTGTAATTAGTTATGCCAATCGGAAAGCAGCCTAGGATCTGTTTATATATGATATGTAGCTGCTGTTGTTTGTGCAGATACCCATTTGTCAAAGAAGTTGCAAGACATGTAATTACAATAGCATTTTCTTGTACTTTCTTCTGAGCAGTAGATCTTTCTGCACTGTGTGTGAACAGCTCCAGCTCTTCCATCTGCATTTCACAATATCCTGCTGATTGAGCTTGTCTCTCTGCTCCTTGACTGAAAAAGTGGTTGTATTCCCACAAAAAAAAAAAACCCTGCAAGACAAAAGCATAATGAGCTTGTATGCACCGCATACTAGCTCTTTAAGAAACACTTACCTTAGAACGAAGCGTTGGCATCGCATCCCAGTCACCGCTGAGGGAGCTGACATTTTCCCCTCAGCGTTTCTTCCGGGTTCGCGGCACCGGCGCTGTGAGTGGCCGGAGCTGCGATGTTGTCACATGCATCCTCCGAACCTTCAGAGTGCATGTGCCCCTGACGTCAGCGGCAGCATGCGAGGTGAATATTTCCTAAACCGTATAGGTTTAGGAGATATTAATTTTACCTACAGGTAAGCCTTATTATAGGCTTACCTGTAGGAAAAATGTTCTAAAAGGGTATACAACCACTTTAACCACTTTCCTACCGCTCATTGTCATATGATGTCCGCAGGAACACTCTGTCCCTCCGGGCAGGCGTCATATGACGTCCTTGGCTACCCAGCGGTATAGGAGGCGCACATGCATGCCCACCGCGTCACTCGGGAGCCGATGCGTGTGCCCAGCGGCTGCGAAGTCTGCTGGGCACCGGCAATTGCTGGTGACAGAACAGGTACGTGGATCTGTGTGTGTAAACACACAGATCCACATCCTGTCAGGGGAGAGGAGACCGATCGTGTGTTCCTAGTATATAGGTAACACATTTAACTGCTTGATCACCCCCTAGTGTTAACTCCTTCCCTGCCAGTGACATTTATACAGTAATCAGTGCATACAGTCAGGTCCATAAATATTGGGACATCTACACAATTCTAATCTTTTTGGCTCTATACACCACCACAATTTATTGGATTTGAAATGAAACGAACAAGATGTGCTTTAACTGCAGACTTTCAGCTTTAATTTGAGGGTATTTACATCTAAATCAGGTGAATGGTGTAGGAATTACAACAGTTTGTATATGTGCCTCCCACTTTTTAAGGGACCAAAAGTATTGGGACAATTGGCTGCTCAGCTGTTCCATGGCCAGGTGTGTTTTTCCCTCATTATCCCATTTACAAGGAGCAGATAAAAGATCCAGAGTTAATTTCAAATGTGCTATTTGCATTTGGAATCTGTTGCTGTCAACTCTCAATATGAGATCCAAAGAGCTGTCACTATCAGTGAAGCAAACCATCATTAGGCTGAAAAAACAAAACAAACTAATCAGAGAGATAGCAAAAACATTAGGTGTGGCCAAATCAACTGTTTGGAACATTCTTAAATAGAAAGAATGCACCGGTGAGCTCAGCAACACCAAAAGACCCGGAAGACCATGGAAAACAACTGTGGTGGATGACCGAAGAATTCTTTCCCTGGTGAAGAATACACCCTTCATAACAGTTGGCCAAATCAAGAACACTCTCCAGGAGGTAGGTGTATGTGTGTCAAAGTCAACAATCAAGAGAAGACTTCACCAGAGTGAATACAGAGGGTTCACCACAAGATGTAAACCATTGGTGAGCTTCAAAAACAGGAAGGCCAGATTAGAGTTTACCAAACAACATATAAAAAAGCCTTCACAGTTCTGGAACAACATCCTATGGACAGATGAGACCAAGATCAACTTGTACCAGAGTGATGGGAAGAGAAGAGTATGGAGAAGAAAAGCATACCACCTCATCAGTGAAGCGTGGTGGTGGTGGTAGTGTCATGGCATGGGCATGTATGGCTGCCAATGGAACTGGTTCTCTTGTATTTATTGATGATGTGACTGCTGACAAAAGCACCAGGATGAATTCTGAAGTGTTTTCGGGCAATATTATCTGCTCATATTCAGCAAAATGCTTCAGAACTCATTGGATGGCGCTTCACAGTGCAGATGTACAATGACCCGAAGCATACTGCGAAAGCAACCAAAGAGTTTTTTAAGGGAAAGAAGTGGAGTGTTATGCAATGGCAAAGTCAATCACCTGACCTGAATCCGATTGAGCATGCATTTCACTTGCTGAAGACAAAACTGAAGGGAAAATGCCCCAAGAACAAGCAGGAATTGAAGACAGTTGCAGTAGAGGCCTGGCAGAGCATCACCAGGGATGAAACTCAGCGTCTGGTGATGTCTATGCGTTCCAGACTTCAGGCTGTAATTGACTGCAAAGGATTTGCAACCAAGCATTAAAAAGTGAAAGTTTGATGGATGATTGTTAATCTGTCCCATTACTTTTGGTCCCTTAAAAAGTGGGAGGCACATATAGAAACTGTTGTAATTCCTACACCGTTCACCTGATTTGGATGTAAATACCCTCAAATTATAGCTGAAAGTAAAAAAAAATGAATAACAAAAATGCCATAAATATATCCCTTATTTTGTAGGCGCTATTACTTTTGCGCAAACCAATCAATATACGCTTATTGTGATTTTTTTTTTTTAACCAAAAATATGTAGAAGAATACATAACGGCCTAAACTGAGGAATTTTTTTTTTTTAAATTGGGGATATTTATTATAGCAAAAAGTTAAAAATATTGTGTTTTTTTTCAAAACTGTCGCTCTTTTTTTGTTTATAGCGCAAAAAACTCAAAACCGCTGAGGTGATCAAATACCACCAAAAGAAAGCTCTATTTGTGGGGAAAAAAGTTTATTTGGGCACAGTGACCGCGCAATTGTCATTCAACATGACTGCGCAATTGTCATTCAAAATGTTACAGCGCTGAAAGCTGAAAATTGACCTGGGCAAGGGGGTGAAAATGCCCTGTATTGAAGTGGTTAAGACAACAGACCTGGCGGTGGGCACAGTCACATACAGTACAAACTCACACCTTTTACTTTACAAAGATTCCACATCAATGTTCCATTTCAGCTACAGATGAAATATTTCTTTGTCACTGTTTTATGCATTAACATACAGTATATTCCGTTTTTGCCCAGTTTTATATATATTTATATCTTATGCTCTTACATTTACTTATACTGGTAACATTTTATAACATACTAACAAAAAATTAAAATGGTTGTTGAAGGGTGAGAAAGAGATAACAAGACTCAGACATTCTATAAATTGCTGACAGACAAATATCTTTATTTTAGGGTCTTGTTTGTCACAATGACCATAGGATAGATAAGGTCTGGTAAGAGCTGGTTTTGAAATGTTGTCTTCAAACAAAGTCAAAACGTCAGCATTAAATAGTTTAAATTATGTCTGCGATATTATGTGTCATGTGACAAACTTTTTCCTTCCTCCCTCTCTCCTTTCTCTTTAAGTTGTGCAATCTTCTTTGTCCATATTCTGCATAAAAGGTACAGCCCGCGCATTACTGATGACATTTCAAAGGGAAATGCACTGGCCGCTGCTAAACAAGCTGCTTTGACGGTCCCAGCTATTATCCAAATGCCCCCCCTTAATCCCAACTTTGCCCTGGGAACAGGTTTTGCAGGATCTACAGGCTATGGCTTCACCAGAAGATCTGGCCTATTGGCATACACAGGGTCTGACAATGAGTCCTGAGACTGGACTCATTGCCAAAGAGGCACCTTTATTCATCTCACAGTACCATGGCAGAGGACATAAAGGATGGAAAGCTACAGCTGAAATTTTAACACAAGACTTTGCAAATAGAGTGGAAATTCCACATTCCATATCACCCACAGAGTTCAGGTATAGTGGAAAGAAAGAACCGAATGATTAAAGATAAAAAAAGGAAGGCTATGGGTGGCACATTTGCCAAATGGAAAACTGTGCTGCCTGCGGTTTTAGCAGAAATAAGAATGACCCCTTCCAAGACCAATCACTTGTCCCCTTTTGAGATCCTGATGGGTTGACCTTTCCCCATGCCCTGGATTAGGAAACCCTTGGTAATAGAGCAGGGAGATCTGAGTTTGATACAGGAAGAATATTGTAGAAACTTGATTATGAAGCTGAATGGCATCTACAGCAAAGTATTCTCTTCTTTTCCATTACCCTTACAGGAACCAACACAAGAGTTCCAACCCGGAGATATGGTTGTAATTCGCCAGCTGAACCAGACCAAGAAGCAAGATCAACCTTTTGGCCAGCCCACTTGCGTAGTCACAGTGACCAGAACCACTGTCCTCATGGAACAATCTGGAGCCTGGATCCACGATGAGAGGATAAAGAAAGTACCACAAAGCACCCCGAAGCAAGACACAGATAAAGGAGGTGAAGCAGGTGAAGCAAATCCTCGAAGAGCGAGTGAAACAGGTGATAAAAGACTCTGAAAAAGATGACCTCACTTCTCTCACCACAGACTTTTGGGAAAGCCTTGTGCCTACTTTTTGTGCTGGCACTGATGGTGTTTCTGCCCACATGGGTCATCACTAACTGTATCTATCATCCTGAGGACTTGGGCGCCCTAAAGGCCATATGCAGCCCCCCTTCTAATGGAACAGAAACTAGACAAAGGAGGGAATCCAACGTGGAGGGCCCAAAGGACTCATACCCCCTACTGATAAAATGTTGTTACTTCAGTATAAGTATTCTTATCTCAGAAGTCAGGTTATGACAAATGTTGGGTAAGTAGTAAGTTGATTCCAAGCACGCTCCAAATTCCTCTCTTAGCTGCCCCTGTAAATATAACCTAGAAATTAATACAAATTTAAATACCGTCTTGAATAGGGGAGCTGGTATCAACAACCTTGTGAGTTTGGTTTTGAACCAGTTGACCATGGCTGCCGTTTCTGAAAGTTTTCAGGATACTATAAACCAACGATCATTTTCCCTAGGGGATAGTGTATATGTATGTTGCAGCAAGGAATGCTATCCATGGATACTGGTTGGTACCCGTGGGAGGTGTTATTTGGCTTCATTGATTCCAATGATGAGAATTATAGGGGATGAAAAAGGAAAGCACCAACATGTTTCAAAAGCTAGCGCATTTAAGGTACCCCCTTAAACACATAGAGAAAAGAGAGTTGTTTTCTGATAAAGACCAAGCCTGGGCGTGGTTTTCCTCGTGGACCGGATGGGGAATAGAAATAATGAAAAGATTGAATAACTACTCCAAAATCATAGATGAAATTATAGAAAAGAATTCTGTAAACATCAAACTGTTATGAATTGAACAAAGGGCTCTTCATAAACAACTAGATATGCACGAAGTAGCTATTGAATCCAGTGCTGCTCTGACTGGACTCGGTGAAGTAACAGAGGACTATGAGTGCTGCACATGGATTCATAATACCAGTAATAAAGGTCCGGACTACTATGATATAATTGATAAACACCGAAAGGAGGTGTCAAATCTCCAAGCTGAAGCCAGAGATATTGCCAAAGATGGGTGGAACCCCTTTAAGGGAATAGGAAGTTTTGGTGATTTGTTTGGTTCCATTTTCTCTTGGTTCCAACAGGCAGGAATGTTAATTTCAATGTGCCTGGTTTTTATCCTTGTTATATGTATATATATATTGTTCAAGCTTATTCAATGTATCTGTAATTATACAATGCAACAAAATGACCCCACAAAAAGAACATTAAGTGATCGTGGTGAAATCACTTTGCGATTTAAGAGGGGATTGAAAGGTAAGAAAGAGTTAACAAAACTCAGACATTCTATAAATTGCTGACAGACAAATATCTTTATTTTAGGGTCTTGTTTGTCACAATGACCACAGGATAGATAAGGTCTGGTAAGAACTGGTTTTGAAATTATGTCTTATGTCTTATATCAAAGTCAAAACGTCAGCATTAAATAGTTTAAATTATGTCTGAGATGTTATGTGTCATGTGATGAAATTTGTCCTGCCTCCCGCCCTCCCTCCTTTCTCTTTAACCACTTGAGCCCCGGACCTTTATGCTGCCTAAGGACCAGAGGTCTTTTTCCAATTTGGCACTGCGTCGCTTTAACTGCTAATTGCGCGGTCATGCAATGCTGTACCCAAACGAAATTTGCGTCCTTTTCTTCCCACAAATAGAGCTTTCTTTTGATGGTATTTGATCACCTCTGCGGTTTTTATTTTTTGCGCTATAAACGGAAAAAGACCGAAAATTTTGAAAAAAAATGATATTTTCTACTTTTTGTTCTAAAAAAAATCCAATAAACTAAATTTTAGTCATACATTTAGGCCAAAATGTATTCGGCCACATGTCTTTGGTAAAAAAAAATGTCAATAAGCGTATATTTATTGGTTTGCGCAAAAGTTATAGCGTCTACAAACTAGGGTACATTTTCTGGAATTTACACAGCTTTTAGTTTATGACTGCCTATGTCATTTCTTGAGGTGCTAAAATGGCAGGGCAGTACAAACCCCCCCCAAATGACCCCATTTTGGAAAGTAGACACCCCAAGGAAATTGCTGAGAGGCATGTTGAACCCATTGAATATTTATTTTTTTTGTCCCAAGTGATTGAAAAATGACAAAAAAAAAAAAAAAAAAAAATATTTACAAAAAGTGGTCACTAAATGATATATTGCTCACACAGGCCATGGGCCTATGTGGAATTGCACCCCAAAATACATTTAGCTGCTTCTCCTGAGTATGGGGATACCACATGTGTGGGACTTTTTGGGAGCCTAGCCGCGTACGGGGCCCCGAAAACCAATCACCGCCTTCAGGATTTCTAAGGGTGTAAATTTTTGCTTTCACTCTTCACTGCCTATCACAGTTTCGGAGGCCATGGAATGCCAAGATGGCACAAAACCCCCCAAAATGACCCCATTTTGGAAAGTAGACACCCCAAGCTATTTGCTGAGAGGCATATTGAGTCCATGGAATATTTTATATTTTGACACAAGTTGCGGGAAAGTGACACTTTTATTTTTTTTTTTTTTTTTTTTTCATAAAGTTGTCACTAAATGATATATTGCTCACACAGGCCATGGGCATATGTGGAATTGCACCCCAAAATACATTTAGCTGCTTCTCCTGAGTATGGGGATACCACATGTGTGGGACTTTTTGGGAGCCTAGCCGCGTACTGGACCCCGAAAACCAATCACTGCCTTCAGGATTTCTAAGGGTGAAAATTTTTGATTTCACTCTTTACTGCCTATCACAGTTTCGGAGGCCATGGAATGCCCAGGTGGCACAAACCCCCCCCAAATGACCCCATTTTGGAAAGTAGACACCCCAAGCTATTTGCTGAAAGGCATGGTGAGTATTTTGCAGCTCTCATTTGTTTTTGAAAATGCATTTTTTTTTTCTTTTTTCAATTTTCAAAACTTTGTGACAAAAAGTGAGGTCTGCAAAATACTCACTATACCTCTCAGCAAATAGCTTGGGGTGTCTACTTTCCAAAATGGGGTCATTTGGGGGGGTTTTGTGCCACCTGGGCATTCCATGGCCTCCGAAACTGTGATAGGCAGTGAAGAGTGAAATCAAAAATTCACGCCCTTAGAAAGCCTGAAGGCGGTGCTTGGTTTTCGGGGTCCCGTACGCGGCTAGGCTCCCAAAAAGTCTCACGCATGTGGTATCCCCGTACTCAGGAGAAGCAGCAGAATGTATTTTGGGGTGTAATTTCACATATTTCCATGGCATGTTTGAGCAATATATCATTTAGTGACAACTTCGTGCAAAAAAAAAAAAAAAATTTGTCTCTTTCCCGCAACTTGTGTCGCAATATAAAATATTCCATGGACTCGACATGCCTCTCAGCAAATAGCTTGGGGTGTCTACTTTCCAAAATGGGGTCATTTGGGGGGGGTTTTGAACTGTCCTGGCATTTTATGCACAACATTTAGAAGCTTATGTCACACATCACCCACTCTTCTAACCACTTGAAGACAAAGCCCTTTCTGACACTTATTGTTTACATGAAAAAGTTTTTTTTTTTTGCAAAAAAATTACTTTGAACCCCCAAACATTATATATTTTTTTAAAGCAAATGCCCTACAGATTAAAATGGTGGGTGTTTCATTTTTTTTTTTCACACAGTAATTGCGCAGCGATTTTTCAAACGCATTTTTTGGGGAAAAAACACACTTTTTTTAATTTTAATGCACTAAAACACGCTATATTGCCCAAATGTTTGATGAAATAAAAAAGATGATCTTAGGCCGAGTACATGGATACCAAACATGACATGCTTTAAAATTGCGCACAAACGTGCAGTGGCAACAAAATAAATACATGTTTAAAAGCCTTCAAAAGCCTTTACAGGTTACCACTTTAGATTTACAGAGGAGGTCTACTGGAAAAATTACTGCACTCGATCTGGCCTTCGCGGTGATACCTCACATGCATGGTGCAATTGCTGTTTACGTTTGACGACAGACCGCCGCTTGCGTTCGCCTTAGCGCGAGAGCAGGGGGCGACAGGGGTGTTTTTTTTTTTTTTTTTTTTTCTTTATTATTTTTTTGCTTTTTTAATCTTACTTTTAAACTGTTCCTTTCATATTTTTTTTTTTAATCATTTTTATTGTTATCTCGGGGAATGTAAATATCCCCTATGATAGCAATAGGTAGTGACAGGTACTCTTTTTTGAAAAAATTGTGGTCTATTAGACCCTAGATCTCTCCTCTGCCCTCAAAGCATCTGACCACACCAAGATCGGTGTGATAAAATGCTTCCCCAATTTCCCAATGGCGCTATTTACATCCGGCGAAATCTAAGTCATGAAATACTCGTAGCTTCCGGTTTCTTAGGCCATAGAGATGTTTGGAGCCACTCTGGTCTCTGATCAGCTCTATGGTCAGCTGGCTGAATCACCGGCTGCATTCTCAGGTTCCCTGTTGAGACAGGAGAGCCAGAGAAAAACACGGAAGACGGTGGGGGGGGGGGGCATTCCCTCCCACGGCTTGTAAAAGCAGTCTAGAGGCTAATTAGCCGCTAGGATTGCTTTTACATGAAAGCCGACCGCTGGCTGAAAAGAATGATACCAAGATGATACCTAAACCTGCAGGCATCATTCTGGTATAACCACTCAAAGTCGTGAATGGCGTACCTGAAGACAAAAAAATGGTTAACAATGGTTAACAATAAAGCACAGTAAAGTGTAAATAATTACACACCTGAAAAACAAACATGATAAAACATAATAACAATAACAATAACAATAAAACATTGCAGAATAGAATACAGTAAAAAAGAGCAGAACAATAGAGAGAGAGAATAGAGAGAGAGAGAACAATAAAACAACTATTTTTTTTTATTTCATATTTTTTTTTTTTTTACACTTTTTTTGTAACTAACTTTTATAACGGTAACCGGTTCCAGGTTCGGGTCTCTCAAAATGCGATGGCATTTTGGGAGATCCTGTGAAAGTGTGCCTAGTCTGTGCAATGCTGTACCCTACGCTAATACTCAACTAGTGAATGGTAGCGTTCAAAACATTCACCAATGCAAAGACCAGGATTGTCAGGACAGGAGGGACAATAATAGCGGGCGTCACGCCTATATCCGCGCTTGCTGCAGACACGACATCTTTTTTGGGGGGTTCGTTGGGTAGGGGTACTCGGGAGGACATAAAAATGCCTCTCATGCAGCCGACTGCATTTGGTTGGGGATGTGAATGGGGGAAGTACGGGCGCTGCAGAAGCGGTGGGTTCCCAATTAGGATTGGCGAATGCAGCAGGAAGGGCATTATGGGCACGACGGGCCTGTGTTTGTCTTTTTGGTGGCAGCGGGACACTACTTGTGCTTGCCATCTCGCCAGCTTGAACTGCACTTATGGGACTCGCCACGTCACCACGTGTTACTGCAGTGCTGGTTTGACTACGACCGGGGTGTACTAGGCCGCTGGCGCTTGCCAGTTCACCAAAACGCTACCAAAAAACTGTTAGCGATCGCAGGGATCAGGCCTGACTCTGCGAACGCTGCAGTTATGCTTTTAGTGTTTTGTAAGTGACAGTGATCGATCGATACTGCACTTGGGTGGGCTGGGCCGGGCGGAGGGGCAAAACGCAGGTGCTAGCAGGTATCTGGGCTGATCCCGCTAACACTGCGTTTTTGGGAACCCTAAACTGCTGGTGACGCTAGTATAGATCTGATCGGATCAGATATTGATGCGATCAGATACTATACCACTAAGGGTGGTGTACGGTGCGTGCGTGGGTGTTAGCGGTACTGGCGCTAATCTGACGCTGCCTGGGGCTGGTGCTTGCCAGTTCACCAAAATACTACCAAAAAAACTGTTAGCGATCGCAGGGATCAGGCATGACTCTGTGAACGCTGCAGTTATGCGTTTAGTGTTTTGTAAGTGTCAGTGATCGATCGATACTGCACTTGGGTGGGCTGGGCCGGGCGGAGGCGCAAAACGCAGGTGCTAGCAGGTATCTGGGCTGATCCCGCTAACACTGCGTTTTTGGGAACCCTAAACTGCTGGGGACGCTAGTATAGATCTGATCGGATCAGATATTGATCCGTTCAGATACTATACCACTAAGGGAGGCGTATGCTGCGTGCGTGGGTGTTAGCGGTACTGGCGCTAACCTGACGCCTGGGGCTGGTGCTTGCCAGTTCACCAAAATGCTACCAAAAAAACTGTTAGCGATCGCAGGGATCAGGCCTGACTCTGCGAACGCTGCAGTTATGCGTTTAGTGTTTTGTAAGTGACAGTGATCGATCGATACTGCACTTGGGTGGGCTGGGCGGAGGCGCAAAACGCAGGTGCTAGCAGGTATCTGGGCTGATCCCGCTAACACTGCGTTTTTGGGAACCCTAAACTGCTGGGGACGCTAGTATAGTATCTGATCGGATCAGATATTGATCCGATCAGATACTATACCACTAAGGGAGGCGCATGCTGCGTGCGTGGGTGTTAGCGGTACTGGCGCTAATCTGACGCTGCCTGGGGCGACGCATATCACCGCCGGGCGATCGGGGGGCTAAACCTTTATTCGGTAATAAACGGCGGGTGCCCTGACACTATAAAAAATAAACAAACTAACCAGCGTCAACCGTAACGGTTATACGGTGATCAGTGGTGAAAGGGTTAACTAGGGGGCAATCAAGGGGTTAAAACATTTATCAGATAGTATAGGGGGGTCCCTGATGCTATAAAACGCTGACGGCGAACCTAAATATTTACCTCACTAACTAGCGTCACCAGCGACACTAATACAGCGATCAGAAAAATGATCGCTTAGTGACACTGGTGACAGGGGGTGATCAAGGGGTTAAAACTTTATTAGGGGGGGTTAGGGGGGTACCCTAGACCTACAGGGGGGTAACAGTATCTGTCCCAACACTGTAACTGTCACAAACTGACACTATGCAGTAATCAGAAAAAAAAAAAAAAAAAAAAAAAAAAAAACTGCTGGTGTCAGTTTGTGACAGGGGGGGGGGGGGTGATTGGGGGGGGATCGGGGGGGCGATCGGGGGGGGGATCGGGGTGTTTTGTGTGCCTGGCATGTTCTACTGTGTGTGTGTGTGTTGGTGCACTCACATTGATGTCTTCTCTCCTCGGGCCGGAACGGAAAATACCGACCCGAGGGGAGATGACATCATTTCCTTTGCTGCTGTTTAGCATACAGCAGCAAAGGAAGATTCTCATTGGCCGGCGGCGATCGCGAGGGGGGGCCACGAACGGATGGTCTCCCCCTCATCACCGATCGCCGCTGGACAAAAGACGACCGCCTCGGGCACCGGGGGGGGGTCCGATCGGACCCCCCACCCGCGGAAGGCAAATCACGTACCCTGTACGTGATTTTGCCTGTCCGTGCCACTTTGCCGACGTACATCGGCGTGAGGCGGTCGTCAAGTGGTTAAGTTGTGCAATCTTCTTTGTCCATATCATGTATAAAAGGTACAGCCTGTGCTGCCAATAAACTGGAGCATTCTTTGAAATCACTTTGTCTTGTGTTCATTTGAATGTTTCTTAGGGCTCCGAGATTCTCACTGATTGTCCAGGTCTAAGCAGATTTAACCCTTACAGTTGTAAAGGCTAAAGGTTTGTTACCTTAAAGCATACCTCCCAACTTTTTGAGATGGGAATGAGGGACACCTAGTAGCAAAAGTATGCAAAAGTATGCAGGCATAGGACACACCCCTAGCCACGCCTCCTTAAAGGAGAATTGTACAAAAAAATCAAGATTGGTTAAAGCCACAAGAGCTTTTTTTACCACTACTATTCCTTCATATTGGCTTTTGGAATTTACAAATGCAGCAATTTAGATATCAGATGAAAGGTTTAGCACTGGGAAACACTTTAAGATACATAAAAAGTGCATTTTATATACATCTAAATAGATCAGACCAAAATGAGGGACAAATGAGGAGAAATGAGGGACAGAGGGACATTGCTCCAAATCAGGGACAGTCCCTCCAAATCAGGGACAGTTGGGAGGTATGCTTAAAGTGACTGTAAAGTCTTGTTTAAAAAAAATAAAATAACAAACATGTTATACTTACCTCCTCCGTGCAGTTGGTTTTGCACAGAGCAGCCTGGATCCTCCTCTTCTCGGGTCCCTCTTTGCTGCTCCTGGCCCCTCCCTCCTATCGAATGCCCCCACAGCAAGCAGCTTTCTATGGGGGCACCCGAGCCGAGTCAGAGCTTCGTGTATCCATTCAGACATGGAGCCCCGACCAGGCCCTGCCCCCTTTCTCCCCTGATTGGCTGACTGACTTTGATTGACAGCCGCAGGAGCCAATTACGCCGCTGCTGTGTCTCAGGAAAATCAGGAGGATTGTCCCGGACGGCTTAGACATTCATGGACATCGCTGGAGAGAGATGGGGGCTCAGGTAAGTAATTAGGGGGTGCTGGGTTGGCTGCTACACACAGAAGGTTTTTTATTTTTAGAAACCTTCTTACTTTACAACTCCTTTAACCACTTCAATACCAGGCATGTTATCCTGAAGGACGTCATATGACGCCCAGTCAGGATAACTGAACCACCGCCCGGCCGTCAATCCGCTATAGGCTGGGCGGGAAGTGGTTAATGTATTCTCTGCATTAAAGTGGATGTAAATCCTCACACATACCCAGTGAAGTGAACAGTAAGTGAACAGTTTCAGAGGATACACAGAGATGAAATCCCCCCTACATAAGTTTTACATGTATATCTGTTGTCTTCAGCTTTCTAGACACTTTCTAGAAAGTGCACATCCTGTTAGAAATGTTTCTTCCTGTTTCAGCAGTAGGTGTGGAGTCTGGGCTTACATTGTGTGATAGCTTATTGAAGGAAAGGCACACCCCCCCCCCCCCCCCTTCCACATAGGCAGAGGAACGAAGAAACTTGCAGAGCTGTGCTGTGAATAGATAAGTTCTCTGATTATCTATCTCTAAGTTTCCTCCCCGAAACAAATTTCCAGCTGCTTTTACCTCTTGTGTCAGAGAACATGAATAAACTTTTCATGTTTTGCTCCTCCCATCAACCCCCTAAATACTTACCTGAGCCCGATCTCGATCCAGCACTGTGCCCGAAAGCAGTAGAGCTGCTCTCTCTCTCTCCTCATTGGCTCAGAGACAGCAGCAGGAGCCATTTAACCACTTGACGACCGCCGCACGACGATGTACGTCGGCAGAGCGGCACGGGCAGGCAAAAGGGCTTACATGTACGTCCTTGCCTGCCCGCGGGTGGGGGGTCCGATCGGACCCCCCGGTGCCAGCGGCGGTCAGATTCAGGTCAGGGGCGATCAAAGGTGAGGGGGAGGCCACTCATTCGTGGCTCCCCCCTCGCGATCGCTCCTGGCCAATGACAGACTTCCTCGGCTTCTGTAATGTAAACAGAAGCGGAGGAAGTGATGTCACCTCTCCTCAGCTCTGTATTTTCCATTCCGGCGCAGAGGAGAGAAGACTGTAATGTGAGTGCACCAAACACACACACATAGTAGAACATGCCAGGCACACATTACACCCCCCTTTACCCCCCCGATCCCCCCCCCCCGATCACCCCCCGATCACCCCCCGATCACCCCCTCCCCTGTCACACTGACACCAAGCAGTTTTTTTTGTTTGTTTTTTTATTACTGCATGGTGTCAGTTTGTGACAGTTAGTGTGTTAGGGCAGTGAGGGTTAGCCCCCTTTAGGTCTAGGATACCCCCCTAACCCCCCTAAAAAAGTTTTAACCCCTTGATCACCCCCTGTCGTCAGTGTCACTAAGCGATCATTTTTCTGATCGCTGTATTATGCCCCGTACACACGGTCGGATTTTCCGATGGAAAATGTCCGATCGGAGCGTGTTGTCGGAAATTCCGACCGTGTGTGGGCTCCATCGGACATTTTCCATCGGATTTTCCGACACACAAAGTTTGAGAGCAGGATATAAAATTTTCCGACAACAAAATCCGTTGTCGGAAATTCCGATCGTGTGTACACAAATCCGACGGACAAAGTGCCATGCATGCTCAGAAAAAATAAAGAGATAAAAGCTATTGGCCACTGCCCCGTTTAGAGTCCCGACGTACGTGTTTTACGTCACCACATTCAGAACGATCGGATTTTCCGACAACTTTGTGTGACCTTGTGTATGCAAGACAAGTTTGAGCCAACATCGGAATCGGGTTGTCGGAATGTCCGAACAAAGTCCGACCGTGTGTACGGGGCATTAGTGTCACTGGTGACGCTAGTTAGGAACGTAAATATTTAGGTTCGCCATCAGCGTTTTATATGGACCCCCATATACTATCTAATAAATGTTTTACCCCCTTGATTGCCCCCTAGTTAACCCTTTCACCACTGATCACCGTATAACCATTACGGGTGACGCTGGTTAGTTCGTTTATTTTTTATAGTGTCAGGGCACCCGCCGTTTATTACCGAATAAAGGTTTAGCCCCCTGATCGCCCGGCGGTGATATGCGTCGCCCCAGGCAGCGTCAGATTAGCGCCAATACCGCTAACACCCACGCACGCAGCATACCCCTCCCTTAGTGGTATAGTATCTGAACGCCTCAATATCTGATCCGATCAGATCTATACTAGCGTCCCCAGCAGTTTAGGGTTCCCAAAAATGCAGCGTTAGCGGGATCAGCCCAGATACCTGCTAGCACCTGCGTTTTGCCCCTCCGCCCGGCCCAGCCCAGCCCAACCAAGTGCAGTATTGATCGATCGCTGTCACTTACAAAACACTAAACGCATAACTGCAGCGTTCGCAGGGTCAGGCCTGATCCCTGCGATCGCTAACAGTTTTAGCCAGTACCGCTAACACCCACGCACGCACCGTACACCTCCCTTAGTGGTATAGTATCTGATCGGATCAATATCTGATCCGATCAGATCTATACTAACGTCCCCAGCAGTTTAGGGTTCCCAAAAACGCAGTGTTAGTGGGATCAGCCCAGATACCTGCTAGCACCTGCGTTTTGCCCCTCCGCCCAGCCCACCCAAGTGCAGTATCGATCGATCACTGTCACTTACAAAACACATAACTGCAGCGTTCGCAGAGTCAGGCCTGATCCCTGCGATCGCTAATGGGGCGTACACACGGTCGGACTTTTCAGCTACAAAAGTCCAACGGACGCCGACGGACTAAAGCTGGCTGGTAATCCGATCGTGTGTGGGCTTCTCCGGACTTTCAACGGACTTTTTCAGCCTCAAATCCGACGGACTTTAGATTTGAAACATGCTTCAAATCTTTACGTTGTAACTACGACGGACCCCGAAATCCGCTCGCCTGTGTGCTAGTCCGACGAACAAAAAAACGACGCATGCTCATAATCAAAAACTAAACGGAAGTACTCGGTCTAGTAAAACTAGTGTTCGTATTGTAGGTAGCACATTCCTCACGCTGCAAAATCTGTGATCGTTGAATGCAGCGCATTTTTAATGTCTTCTTTACGAATGCTATAAAGAACGAAGAGTTCTCCCAAACAGATTTCTGGATTCTTTTTCTCTTTGATCTCATGAATGATGGTATAGTATGCTTTTTAAAAACAATGTTTCCATACTAATAATACTTTTTACACTTTTTTTTTTTTGGTGGAGTCATCTTTTCTTGTAATTTTTATCCAGATATTTATTTTATGATTGTTGTGGAACTTTTTTTCTGTTTATCACAAAGAACACATTTTTTGTTTTTTGTTTTTCTTTATTTTTTTGTGTTTGTAAAGTTACCACAAAGAACCCATTTTTTTTTTCTTTATTTTTTTGTGTTTGTAAAGTTACCACAAAGAACCCATTTTTTGTTTTTTTTTTTCTTTATTTTTTTATGTTTGTAAAGTTACCACAAAGAACCCTTTATTAGTTTTGTTTTTATAGTGATTTTTTAGTTTTTTTCTATAAAGTTAACCCAAAGAACCGTTTTTGGTTATGTATATTTTTTTTTTTAAAGACTTACCACTCGAACATTATTAACATTATTAATGTATTTTTGGTGTGTTTTTGCAAACTCAATGATTGTTGTCCCTTGTTAATTTAACATTGTGTGTAAAATCAATGATTTAAAAGAAAACACATAAAGTCTTTTCATAAACTCAAAAAAGATCCATTTATTCATGGTCAAAATCAAATAAAGAGGAAGTCAACGCTGGAAAAAGTCAGTGGACAAGAAAATTGGGATCTTGAGGAGTCCATATAAGAGGGAGCACAATCTGGTCCAAGAATCCCAGAGATCAACAGCACCAGCAGATGATATAGATGTCCCCAGACTGTGGTACTACAACAGCCTGCGTCTTCTGTCAGACCAGACTAAACCCAGGTCATCACTTTCTTCTCTTCCCTGCAGCCTTTCCTCCACGCTGCCCTGCAGCCTTCCCTGCAGCCTTCCCTGTAGCCTTCTTTGGAGGCTGTGGCTCTGGTGTTTCAGTTGTGGCAGGAGGAGGAGGAGGAGGAGGGGGGGCTGCCTCATGTAGTTGTGTGTTTCGTGTTAGCGTGGCCTGCAGCCCCTTCTGGATTGTTTCCCCAAATAGTCGCTCGCAAATGAGGCGCTGCTCCCAATCCATTTGAAGAAGCTTGCTGGCTAAGTAGCAGCCATATGACTCTTCCGCTTCGGGGGGGCTCCTCAAAAAACGGGTGGCCTCTTGCATGAGGCGCAGGGATGCCTCCTGTGTGACCGTCCCCTTCCTGGCCCTTTTTTTGGGAAGGAGGAGGGGAGGCACTTGTGATTCGGTCAGGCTCCTACTGGGCCCAGCCACCTCACTGGGACCAGCGACCTCACTTGGCCCAGCCACCTCACTGGGACCAGCCACCTCCTGCCTGACACTGGGCCCAGCCTCCTCCAGGATGATGGAGAATCCGGCCTCCTCCAGGCTGTCCATGGGCCCGGTCTCCTCCTGCCTGCCACTTTCCACACATTCCTCCTGGATGGACTCATCCTGTGTATAAAAAAAGGACATAGTTTTAGTATATTTTTTGGGGTTCATCAATGACACACAATTTGCTTCTCATGACTAGCAAATTCAATGTGAATACATCTCTTTAATAAAAGAGTCTAATCAGACACCCTAATTTTTTCAAGCAGGTGCCAAACATATTTAGCCACTACTGTCAATTGATATGTATACACAATTTTGAGGGCAAAATTCTTGGAGACAATTATAACATCCAGTTAACATCATTAATATTAGTACAGTAAATATTGGTTAAAATAATTTACCTGACTCCAGATGGTCATATCCGGTTCATCCAGGATGGAAGACCCAGCTTGCTCCTCATCAGCCTCTGCTGGGGTGGAGGGAAGGGTGGAGGGAAGGGTGGAGGGAAGGGTTGAAAGTGATGCCCTGGCTTCAGTCTGGTCATCAAGAAAACGTAGTTGATTGTAGTACCACAGCCTGGGTACATAAACATCATCTGCTGATGCTCCTGATCTCATTGATTCCTGGATCTTCTTATGCTCCCTCTTATACATATTCCTCAAGACCCCAATTTTCTTGAGCAATGTCTCCATTGTTGCTTCCGGGAGGGTCACCTGGACAAAGGACAGAAGTCTCTCCAGCGTTGACTTCCTCACATGCTTTGCATAATACTGAGGGTGTTTCACCTCCCACAAATTCCTCATCTCTCTATATTTAGAAATAAAAGCAGTAAGGAACTCTGGATCCTTAAATAGGGGATTCATAATGTCTGTAAAAGATAAAGTCACAAGACAAAAAACACTTATTAGGTTTCTGCTAAACCCTCATCATCTTCTCCCTATGTAGGCCTCATCAATCTGTCAAGCCATATAGGCTGCTTGCTACAAAGTCTGGACCAAAAATATAAATTTAAAATTACCTTCGTTTAGTAGCGTCCCGGTCCACTATCACCTACGCACAGAACGTACGTACGACACGTGCACAAGGCCCCTCTTTATACACTGCACATGCGTAATACTACGCCTACTTGGCCCGCCCCTGACGTTCTTTTTGTTTACGCATATAACCCGCCCTTGACTCTACGCACAGAACGTACGTACGACACGTGCACAAGGCCCCCTCTTTATACACTACGCATGTGTGAAACTCCGCCTGCGTCGCCCGCCCCTGACGTTCAATTTTAACTCATGTTCTCCGCCCCTTTATTCTACGCACAGAACGTACGTACGACACGTGCACAAGGCCCCTCTTTATACACTACGCATGTGTGAAACTACACCTGCGTCACCCGCCCCTGACGTTCGATTTCAACTCATGTTCTCCGCCCATTTTTATTTATGGCGCATAGTGGGGTGAATAATGGCAGAGACACATCAGGTGCGTACTACCTCAGGTAGCGAAGAAAGCCCGGAGGCCGGAACGTCAAGATGTGTGATGCCTAGATTTAAGGCCTCCAATATGTCCTTTAAAGAGATGGTGGAAATGGTGGCCATTCTTAAAAAAAAGGATTATGATGGGAAGTATGGGCCGTACGCCCGGCCAAATTTGCGCAAAGCCAAAATAATGGCGAAGGTGGTGAAGACTTTACAGGCTTATTTTGGGGTACAGCGCTCCAAGGATCAAATTAGAAAAAGATGGTCCGACCTCAAACTCAGGGAGCCGGATCAGTACAGACGGATCTGTAAAGTGCTGAAAAAAAGTAAGTACTTGTCGTGTTTTTATCTTGTGTTTATTACCTTGTATACTGCTCCATGTGCTTTTCATTCCTATACGATTTTTTCTCATCGTTTCAAACGATCTTTTAAGAAACCTCGTTACATATCTATAGATAGATATGTAGATATATATATATATATATATATATCTATATATCTATATGTATATATAGATATATAGATATATATATATATATATATATATATATATATATATATATATATATATATATATATATATATATATATATATATATATATATATATCTATAGATATATAGATATATATATATCTATAGATATATAGATATATCTATATAAATATAGATATATATATAGGTAGATATAGATATAGGTAGATATAGATAGATATAGAAATTTATTTAATTGTTTTTTAATATTTAAATTTATATAAAAAAAATTTTTTTGATTTTGTTTGATATTTAGATTGATATTTAGTTATAGATATAGAGAGAGAGAGATCAAAAGATTTGTAACTATATTTAGATATTGATATCTAGATATCTATCTATCCGATATGTCTTTAGAAATTTAAATATTTATGTCAACTAGGAACTCTACACAAACAGACTATTTGGACACCACTTCACTAAAAAGAAGAAGATTACTATGTACTAAAATATCTGTGTGCTAAGTATATTAATTTTTTGCTTCACATAGGGGAAAAATCAGTCAGCCAACAAGAAGAATACAGTCCCCCCCAAGCAAAAGGACATACTTGGGAAATCAGCCCAAGCCCCACTGAGGATGTGGAGGAAGGAGAGGTGGGCGACATGGGCACACCACCAGGTGAGTGTCTGACACACCAGCTTACGGTAATCTATGCATGGCTGCCTTTTCTTTTATGTAATTTTTATACTCTATTTTAGGTGATCTGGTTGTGCTTGAGTCAAGCAACAGCGCCACCCCCGAGGATGTTCAGGAAGTATGCGACATGGGCACCCCACCAGGTCAGTGTCTGAGACACCAGCTTTATGGTAAGGTAAACTATGTATGTGTGCATATTTCTAAACACATCTTTTTTTTCATTCCACTTTAATTGCTCAAATAATGGCCTGGAATGGGGAGATCGATCAAATGCGTAATCGGCTGGATCGTATGCAGCAGGAAATGAAGGACATGATTGATGTTTTGGGTCGAATCTAAATGCCCATTTTGAAACCCCAAAACATCGATCATGTCCTTAATTTCCTGGTTTGCTGACCCCATTCTGGGCCTTCTCTTTATTATTTTCTGTGAAATTATATGCCTGTTTAACATCATTTAAAAAAGGAGGCCTGTTTTGAGAAAATACCAAAAAAATAAAAAAAAATATACAAAAAATGATTTTTTTAAAAATAAAACAAAAAAGTTTTTTTACCAAAAAAAAAAATGATTTACCAAAAAAAAGAAAAAAAAAGAAAAGGATTTAAAAAAAACAAAAAAAATAAAAAAAGGATTTAAAAAAAACAAACAAAAAAAAAGGCCTGTTTGCTAAAATCAAAATGCCCACCAAATTTTATTTTTGATTATCTAAAAATATTTAACTATAATTATATTATTCGAAATGTATTAATAGATCATTATATTTTTGGCTAGGAACATTTTATACTAAATGCATAACTGAATGGATACCAAAGATTAAAAACATCTGCTTAGGAATTAAATAAATGTGTGGTTTGTTATTTCAATGCTCAGTATCATTTTGGTTATAAATTGAAAAAAAGTTGTTTACAGTGGCAATGGAGCTTATTTAGAAATTTACAAGGAAAATACAGTTGGCACTACAACTGCTCGACCATAACCTAGGAGAAAGCCCAAAAGAAAGGCAAGCAATAAATATAATTCAAGATTTCATCAAGATTTTTTTTATTTTAAATATTTAGATATCCTGGCCCATTGCAATGGCCCCCCTACCCATAAAATAATTAACATATTGCTGTCTAACTTGACGGGCACTTTGGGGGGCCAAGCCAGTACGGACAGTATCCAGGCCCGTAAGATTGTCACCGATAAGTCCGGCCTTAGGCCCAACTGGCACCATATAATTTGGAGAATGTTTGTGTAAAAAGTTGTGCAGGATGCAGCAGGATAAAATGATAAAATTAAGTTTGTATTCCGCCAAATTAATGGAGGTTTGAAACAGGCGGAACCGGCTGGCCAGAATCCCAAACGCATTCTCAACCACTCTTCTAGCTCTGGCCAGCCGGAAATTAAAAACCCTCCTCTCCGGGGTGAGGGTTCTTTGGGGGAATGGCCTCATGAGGTGCTTGCTCAGAGCGAAGGCTTCATCGGCAATGAAGACAAAGGGGAGTCCTTCCAAATTATCCGCATCAGGTGGCAATCCCAGGCCACCACTCTGGAGACGCTGGCAGAACTCCGTCTGGGCAAATACTCCTCCATCCGACATCCGGCCATTCTTCCCCACGTCCACATATAGAAATTCATAGTGTGCCGACACCACCGCCATTAAAACAATACTGTGGAACCCCTTATAATTAAAATAGTATGACCCCGAATGGGGTGGTGGCACGATGTGGACATGTTTCCCATCTATAGCCCCTCCACAATTGGGAAAGTCCCAACGGGTGGAAAAATGGGATGCCACAGTCTGCCATTCCTGTGGCGTTGAAGGAAACTGGGGAATCAAACAAGAAAACAAAAATCAGTAATTTTGAAGATAACATTGCAAGAAAATTATACAATTAAAAACATTATTCCCCAGCATCAGTATAACATTAAATAATTTAAAGCTTCTGGAAGAAATAATAGGTAAAAGCACACTTATCAGATTGCTCACCCCCTCTGATGGAACATTGATTACATTTTAGGGGGTGGTGAAATCCCAAAAAAATATTACTTTTAGGACACGCAGGGATTTATGGACTAAAAAGGCTACAAGACTGCAGTTGTCGCACTCTGCAAGTGCAGTTGCTCCCCAGCTTAAAGTAAATGAGGTAAGGTAAAAAGGCTTTCATGTTGCAAGGAGTACACAATCACATGCAAGGGCAATTAATTAAAACACTTTGTGACTTGCATATGATTTGATGATGGAAATCAGCAGAGCTTCTGCTCATTTACTAAAGCACTGGAGCAAATGCACTTGTAGAGTGCACATGCATTTTGCAAAGTGCAACATATATTTGCTTTTTACAAATCAACACCACAGAACATTCTAGCAAATTATTACGGGGGTGGGGGGGGGTTTGGGAAATCAAGCTAATTGCTAATTAGAAGCACACTATTTGGATTGAGTTTAGGTGGGGGGGGGGGTTGGGAAATCAAGCTAATTGCTAATTAGAAGCACACTATTTGGATTGAGTTTAGGTGGGGGGGGGGTTGGGGAAATCAAGCTAATTGCTAATTAGAAGCACACTATTTGGATTGAGTTTAGGTGGGGGGGGTTTGGGAAATCAAGCTAATTGCTAATTAGAAGCACACTATTTGGATTGAGTTTAGGTGGGGGGGGGGGGGGGGGTTGGGAAATCAAGCTAATTGCTAATTAGAAGCACACTATTTGGATTGAGTTTAGGTGGGGGGGGGGGTTGGGAAATCAAGCTAATTGCTAATTAGAAGCACACTATTTGGATTGAGTTTAGGGGAAACAAAATACAATGCAGCTGACCAAATACATTCAAACTGAGTAGACTAGGTGGATATGTGCCCAGCATTGTATGCTGGGGAGGTTATTGAAGGCAAATATACATGCATGACAAAAAAGAACAGGAAAAAAATCCAGCATGTGTGAGGAGAAAAAGGGGACATTCACACTATATTGCAATGATGGTAAGTAGTGTTTGAGCTAAGAAATACATTACATTATCAAAGATTAAATAAAAGAACATGTGATGCTAATAAAAGAAAAAAATCTTACCTTAATATAGTCCTTCTGCAGGACCTGGATGATGGCAGAACAGGTCTCTGGGATAATGATCCCCAGAGCCTGGGGGGAGATGCCTGTCGAGAACTTGAGGTCCTGCAGGCTTCTCCCTGTCGCCAAGTACCGCAACGTGGCAACTAGCCTCTGCTCCGGAGTGATGGCTTGCCTCATGCAGGTATCCTGCCTGCTGATATAGGGGGTCAGCAAAGCCACCAAACGGTCAAAAACGGGGTCCGTCATCCGGAGAAAGTTCCTGAAATCCTCAGGATTATTCTCACGGATCTCACGGAGCAATGGCATGTGACAGAACTGGTCACGCTGGAGCAACCAATTCTTGGTCCATGAACTCCTCCTTGCCCTGTTCATGGACTGGTCTTGGTCTGAAGAATAAACTACAGCACCAAACACATACAATGCACGAGCTCGACGACGAGTACGTACAGGTAACATGGCTTCAAAACGGTTGGCTGGTCAGAACGCACTTAACAGAACGCACTGAAGAACAGCAAGGCCTGTGAAGAGCGACCTGAAAATCAGGAACGAGCGGACAATAAAACAAAGATTTCTCAATGCCAACTGACCAAACGCACTGAAAAGCAGATACAAACCTCACAAGCACAAACTGAACAACAGTTAAAATGAACTGAAAAATATGAGTCTCACAAGCGCGAATCGTCTCTCACCAAACTTCTACTAACACGAGATAAACACGAGATTAGCAGAAGGAGCCCAAAGGGTGTCGTACGGGCTATTGAACTTCCGTTTTATAGTCTCGCCGGACTTGGTGTACGTCACCGCGTACTAGGCTGTCGAACTTTTGTGTGGTCGTGTGTAGGCAAGTCCGTTCGTTAGAAAGTCTGCCGCAAGTCCGCCGCAAGTCCGCCGAAAGTCCGCCGGAAGTCTGTCGGACAGGCTGTCGGACTTTTGTAGCTGAAAAGTCCGACCGTGTGTACGCCCCATAACAGTTTTTTTGGTAACGTTTTGGTGAACTGGCAAGCACCAGCCACAGGCAGCATCAGGTTAGCGCCAGTACCGCTAACACCCACGCACGCAGCATACGCCTCCCTTAGTGGTATAGTATCTGAGCGTCCCCAGCAGTTTAGGGTTCCCAAAAACGCAGTGTTAGCGGGATCAGCCCAGATACCTGCTAGCACCTGCGTTTTGCCCCTCCGCCCGGCCCAGCCCAGCCCACCCAAGTGCAGTATCGATCGATCACTGTCACTTACAAAACACTAAATGCATAACTGCAGCGGTCAGGCCTGATCCCTGTTATCGCTAACAGTTTTTTTGGTAGCGTTTTGGTGAACTGGCAAGCACCAGTGGCCTAGTACACCCCGGTCGTAGTCAAACCAGCACTGCAGTAACACTTGGTGACGTGGCGAGTCCCATAAGTGCAGTTCAAGCTGGTGAGGTGGCAAGCACAAGTAGTGTCCCGCTGCCACCAAGAAGAAGACAAACACAGGCCCGTCGTGCCCATAGTGCCCTTCCTGCTGCATTCACCAATCCTAATTGGGAACCCACCACTTCTGCTGCGCCCGTACTTCCCCCATTCACATCCCCAACCAAATGCAGTCGGCTGCATGAGAGGCATTTTTATGTCCTCCCGAGTACCCCTACCCAGCGAACCCCCCCAAAAAAGATGTCGTGTCTGCAGCAAGCGCGGATATAGGCATGACACCCGCTATTATTGTCCCTCCTGTCCTGACAATCCTGGTCTTTGCATTGGTGAATGTTTTGAACGCTACCATTCACTAGTTGAGTATTAGCGTAGGGTACAGCATTGCATAGACTAGGACACACTTTCACAGGGTCTCCCAAGATGCCATCGCATTTTAAGAGACCCGAACCTGGAACCGGTTACAGTTATAAAAGTTACAGTTACAAAAAAAGGTGTAAAAAAATTAAAGAAAACACAAAAAAAAATATAGAATAAAAAAAAATAGTTGTCGTTTTATTGTTCTCTCTCTCTCTCTAGTCTCTCTCTATTGTTCTGCTCTTTTTTACTGTATTCTATTCTGCAATGTTTTATTGTTATTATGTTTTATCATGTTTGCTTTTCAGGTATGCAATTTTTTATACTTTACTGTTTACTGTGTTTTATTGTTAACCATTTTTTTGTCTTCAGGTACGCCATTCACGACTTTGAGTGGTTATACCAGAATGATGCCTGCAGGTTTAGGTATCATCTTGGTATCATTCTTTTCAGCCAGCGGTCGGCTTTTATGTAAAAGCAATCCTAGCGGCTAATTAGCCTCTAGACTGCTTTTACAAGCATGGGAGGGAATGACCCCCCCCCCCCACCGTCTTCCGTGTTTTTCTCTGGCTCTCAGGGAACCTGAGAATGCAGCCGGTGATTCAGCCAGCTGACCATAGAGCTGACCAGAGTGGCTCCAAACATCTCTATGGCCTAAGAAACCGGAAGCTACGAGCATTTCATGACTTCGATTTCGCCGGATGTAAACAGCGCCATTGGGAAATTGGGAAAGCATTTTATCACACCGATCTTGGTGTGGTCAGATGCTTTGAGGGCAGAGGAGAGATCTAGGGTCTAATAGACCCCAATTTTTTCAAAAAAGAGTACCTGTCACTACCTATTGCTATCATAGGGGATAATTACATTCCCTGAGATAACAATAAAAATGATTAAAAAAAAAAAAAATGAAAGGAACAGTTTAAAAATAAGATAAAAAAGCAAAAAAATAATAAAGAAAAAAAAAAAAAGCACTCCTGTCCCCCCCTGCTCTCGCGCAAAGGCGAACGCAAGCGTCGGTCTGGCGTCAAATGTAAACAGCAATTGCACCATGCATGTGAGGTGTCACCGCGAACGTCAGATCGAGGGCAGTAATTTTAGCAGTAGACCTGCTCTGTAAATCTAAAGTGGCAACCTGTAAAGGCTTTTAAAGGCTTTTAAAAATGTATTTAGTTTGTTGCCACTGCACGTTTGTGCGCAATTTTAAAGCATGTCATGTTTGGTATCCATGTACTCGGCCTAAGATCATCTTTTTTATTTCATCAAACATTTGGGCAATATAGTGTGTTTTAGTGCATTAAAATTTAAAAAAGTGTGTTTTTTCCCCAAAAAATGCGCTTGAAAAATCGCTGCACAAATACTGTGTGAAAAATGACCCCATTTCGGAAAGTAGACACCCCAAGCTATTTGCTGAGAGGTATAGTGAGTATTTTGCAGACCTCACTTTTTGTCACAAAGTTTTGAAAATTGAAAAAAGAAAAAAAAATGTTTTTTCTTGTCTTTTTTCATTTTCAAAAACAAATGAGAGCTGCAAAATACTCACCATGCCTCTCATCAAATAGCTTGGGGTGTCTACTTTCCAAAATGGGGTCATTTGGGAGGGTTTTGTACCACCTGTGCATTCCATTGCCTCCGAAACTGTGATAGGCAGTGAAGAGTGAAATCAAAAATTTACACCCTTAGAAATCCTGAAGGTGTTGATTGGTTTTCAGGGCCCCGTACGCGGATAGGCTCCCAAAAAGTCCCACACATGTGGTATCCCCATACTCAGGAGAAGCAGCTAAATGTATTTTGGGGTGAAATTCCACATATGCCCATGGCCTGTGTGAGCAATATATCATTTAGTGACAACTTTGTGCAAAAAAAAAAAAACAAAAATTGTCACTTTCCCGCAACGTCAAAATATAAAATATTCCATGGACTCAACATGCCTCTCAGCAAATAGCTTGGGGTGTATCTTCTTTCCAAAATGGGGTCATTTGGGGGGGGGGTTGTGCCATCTGGGCATTTTATGGCCTTCAAAACTGTGATAGGTAGTGAGGAGTGAAATCAAAAATATACACCCTTAGAAATTCTGAAGGCGGTGATTGGTTTTCGGGGCCCCGTACGCGGCTAGTCTCCCAAAAAGTCCCCCGTACTCAGGAGAAGCAGCTGAACGTATTTTGGGGTGCAATTCCACATAGGCCCATGGCCTGTGTGAGCAATATATCATTTAGTGACAACTTTTTGTAAATATATATATATTTTTTTTGTCATTATTTAATCACTTGGGACAAAAAAAAAATATTCAAAGGGTTCAACATGCCTCTCAGCAATTTCCTTGGGGTGTCTACTTTCCAAAATGGGGTCATTTTGGGGGGGTTTGTACTGCCCTGCCATTTTAGCACCTCAAGAAATGACATAGGCAGTCATAAACTAAAAGCTGTGTAAATTCCAGAAAATGTACCCTAGTTTGTAGACGCTATAACTTTTGCGCAAACCAATAAATATACGCTTATTGACTTTTTTTTTACCAAAGACATGTGGCCGAATACATTTTGGCCTAAATGTATGACTAAAATTGAGTTTATTGGATTTTTTTATAACAAACAGTAGAAAATATCATTTTTTTCAACATTTATGGTCTTTTTCCGTTTATAGCGCAAAAAATAAAAATGGCAGAGGTGATCAAATACCATCAAAAGAAAGCTCTATTTGTGGGAAGAAAAGGACGCAAATTTCGTTTGGGTACAGCATTGCATGACTGCGCAATTAGCAGTTAAAGCGACTGTCAAATTGGAAAAAGTCCTCTGGTCCTTAGGCAGCATAATGGTCCGGGGCTGAAGTGGTTAAGTGTTACTAAACCCAGGACCCTGCATTCACTATATCTGGCCTCTCACAGTACAAAGAACATGGAAATGCAATTATTTTAGTAAATATAAACTGCTAAATACCTTTCCTCATCAGCAGTATATAGCAGTCTTGTGTCCAGCAGAGCACTGGTTAAAGTTTTTAGGAGGAGTTTTCATTTTCCTCTGACTGTCCTATAAGGCTGCATGACCCTCTGTCTGGGCAGTGCTGATTGGCCTTGTGCTGTGTGCTCCGTGGGCAGTTAAGTGTGAAGCTAAAGAGCTCACATTTCCCGCGGAGCACACAGGAGAGGGGAGGGGGGAGAAGGGGGAGCAGTGAGATCAGCTGTGTGTCCTCTCTCATCCCTGCCAGAGAGGACCGACAAATAGAATGTTAATGCCGCCGGAGTCTCTCTGTGCTATTAATCTATGACACACGATATCCGCTCAGAGCTGTGCTGTCCTGAGAAGGCAGACAGCACTGATAGAAAATAATAGCAGGGACTGATGAGCACTGATAGAAGGCACTGATGGGCACTGATGAGCACTGATAGAAGGCACTGATGGGCACTGATGAGCACTGATAGAAGGCACTGATGAGCACTGATGGGCACTGATGAGCACTGATAGAAGGCACTGATGAGCACTGATAGAAGGCACTGATGGGCACTGGTGAGCACTGATAGAAGGCACTGTTGAGCACTGATGGGCACTGATGAGCACTGATAGAAGGCACTGATGAGCACTGATGGGCACTGGTGAGCACTGATAGAATGCACTGATGAGCACTGATGGGCACTGATGAGCACTAATAGAAGGCACTGATGAGCACTGATAGAAGGCACTAATGGGCACTGATGAGCACTGATAGAAGGCACTGATGAGCACTGATGGGCACTGATGAGCACTGATAGAAGGCACTGATGAGCACTGATGGGCACTGATGAGCACTCATGGGCACTGATGAGCACTAATAGAAGGCACTGATGAGCACTGATAGACGGCACTGATGAGCACTGATAGAAGGCACTGATAAGCACTGATGGGCACTGATGAGCACTGATAGAAGGCACTGATGAGCACTAATGGGCACTGATGAGCACTGATGGGCACTGATGAGCACTAATAGAAGGCACTGATGAGCACTGATAGACGGCACTGATGAGCACTGATAGAAGGCACTGATGAGCACTGATCGAAGGCACTGATGAGCACTAATAGAAGGCACTGATGGGCACTGATGAGCAGTAATAGAAGGCACTGATGAGCACCATTAGATGGCACTGATGAGCACTGATAGATGGCACTGATGAGCACTGATAGACGGCACTGATGAGCACTGATAGACAGCACTGATGAGCACTGATAGACGGCACTGATGAGCTCTGATAGAAGGCACTGATGGGCACTGATGAGCACTGATAGAAGGCACTGATGGGCACTGATAGAAGGCACTGATGAGCACTGATAGACGGCACTGATGAGCACTGATAGAAGGCACTGATGAGCACTGATAGAAGGCACTGATGAGCACTGATAGAAGGCACTGATGGGCACTGATGAGCACTGATAGAAGGCACTGATGAGCACTGATAGACGGCACTGATGAGCACTGATAGAAGGCACTGATGGGCACTGATGAGCACTGATAGAAGGCACTGATGAGCACTGATAGAAAGCACTGATGGGCACTGATAGAAGACACTGATGGACACTGATAAAAGGCACTGATGGGCACTGATAGCAGGCATTTATGGGCACTGATAGGAGGCACTGATGAGCACTTATAGGAGGCACTGATGAGCACTGATAGGCCACATTGATGAGCACTGATAGGCAGCACTGATAGGAGGCACTAATGTGCACTGATAGGCTGCACTGATAGGTGGCATTGATGGGCACTGATAGGTGGTACTGATGGGCACTGAGGAACACTGATAGGCAGAACTCAGGCAGTATTGATGGGCTTTGATGGACAGAATTGAAGAGTACTGATAGGTGGCACTGATGGACGCAGTTAGGTGGCATTAATGAGCACTGATAGGTGGTGCTGATAGGCAGAATTGATGGGCACTAATAGGCAGCATTAATGAGCACTGATAGGTAACACTTGTAGGTGGAAGTGATGGGCACTGATAGGCGGCACTGATGAGCACTGATGATTGGGGCACTGATTATCAGTGTAAACAATTTACTGACATTCTTGACAGTTAATGGCAGTCCTTTCCTAAGGAAAGGGCTGTGGATAACCAGTCTGTTTACATGTGAACAGCTGATCACATGGTAAAGGGCCGATGTGATTGTGCTGGATGCATGTCCCAGGGGTCATGTGGGAAGCGAGGTTTTGGGAGGGTGTCTCCCGTGAGCTTCCCGGCCAAATCCTACACAGACTCTGTTGCAACTGTTCGTACAGCTCTGGTAGATGGTTCCCCAGCTTTCCCTAAACTGGGACCACACAGAACTACCTGCAGACTTCTCTGGATCACTATGGAGGGCAGACAGCCCTTTCAGGCTGGGTCACTCTCCAGGAGGCTAAGAACCCTGCTGTTCTGGGCTCCAAAATAGTTATACACCCCTCAGCCCCCTGCTGGTCACTCTCCCGACCAGGGAGAGTGACCAGCTTTTCAGGCCACCCTTGAAAAGCAACATAGTCAATTAGTGGAGAGAGTAGTATTAAGTGCACTAGCAGACTTAGGTGTATTTTTCGACCAGGGAGAGTGACCAGCTTTTCAGGCCAACCTTGAAAAGCAACATAGTCAATTAGTGGAGAGAGTAGTATTAGATGCACTAGCAGGTATTTTTCTTAACTGACTAACAAATTGAAGCTGAATTCCAGCCAATGCTTATTGAACAGTTACAGCAATAGCTTATTTTTTTCTTTTTGGGATAAAGGTTTTACATAAATAAATAATCTCTGACCATAGTAAGCACCCATGTCTGTGTTAAATTTATCTCATGCCTTTTTACTGTAATTTTTGCTGGAAAGCTTGGCCTGTTGATGGAAGTTAAAAACAACAGACTTACTAGTTGGATCGCCAGGTAATAAACTAAGTTACGGGGGACTGAATCATATTTGTAATGATTGATTTTTGCCATAGTTACGCTTTATCAACTGGTTTCCAACCGGCGCACGCCGATGTACGTTGGCAGAATGGCACGGCTGGGCAAATGGGCGTACCCCTACATCCCTTTTAATTTGTTGCGTGCCATTGCGTGTGCGCCGCCAGCCGGGAGCTCCGTGAGTCAGGTCGCGATCGCCTCACGGAGAGGAAAAACGGGGAGATGCTAATGTAAACAAGTATCTCCCCGTTCTGCCTAGTGACAGTGTCACTGATCTCTGCTCCTTGTGACCGGGAACAGAGATCAGTGATGTGTCACATGTAGCCACACCCCCCCCCACAGTTAGAAACACTCCCCAGGACATACTTAACCCCTACACTACCCCCTAGTGGTTAACCCCTTTACTGCAAGTGTCATTTACACAGGAATATGTGCATTTGTATAGCACTGATTGCTGTATAAATGACAATGGTCCTAAAAATGTGTCAAAAATGTCCGATGTGTCTGCCGTTGTCGCAGCTATGATAAAAATTGCTGATCACACCATTACTAGTAAAAAAAAATATATTAATGAAAATGCCATAAAACTATCCCCTATTTTGTAAACGCTATAACTTTTGCGCAAACCAATCAATAAACGCTTATTGGAATTTTTTTTTAACAAAAATATGTAGAAGAATACGTATCAGCCTAAACTGAGGAAAAAAAATGTTTTTTTATATATTTTTGGGGGATATTTATTATAGCAAAATGTAAAAAATAATGCGTTTTTTTCAAAATTGTCGCTCTTTTTTTGTTTATAGCGCAAAAAATAAAAACCGCAGGGGTGATCAAATACCACCAAAAGAAAGCTCTATTTATGGGGAAAAAAGGACGTCAATTTTGTTTGGGAGCCATGTTGCACGACCGAGCAATTGTCAGTTAAAGCGACGCAGTGCCGAATCGCAAAAAGTGCTCTGGTCTTTGGCCAGCAAAATGGTCCGGGCTTAAGTGGTTAAGATAGCCCTTTTGCTTCTAGAGCATTGTTTAATTGCAAAAATATATATTTTCTGAAACCAGAGACCCTGTAGACTAAAATGGTATCGGTTGAAATTTTTGTATCATATGATATTTGTGATATTGTTTATCAAAGCTATATTTTCAGTAAAAAATACACAATACTTTTAGTGCAAACAAAAACAATATTGTACTAATTTTTTGGTAGAGATGAGGTTACATTGAGTAAATAGTAAATATGTCAGTGCTTGTGGAACTACACAGGAGTACGAAAATTACCCAAGGGAGATCAGTGAATGGATGTTTGCTAATCCCCCACCACTTTCCATCCTGACACTCACCATGATTAACCCAGATACAGTGATCGGGTGGTTTTACAACCGTCCAAATCACTTCAATTTGAAAGTCAGCATCTGGATGTAAAACAAGCACCCAGAGCAAAATTGGTCAGGAATTTGTTAACATGCCTGCTGCTGACTTAACGCTTGGTGAAAAAAATTGAAGAGTGCTGCAGCACCCCAATCATATTCTTTACAACTTGAAAAAAAGGCCTTTTATAGGTAGCTTTGCCTTTGCCTTTTTTTAATCTAGCGGTAATAGACCTGAATTGAACAGTGTAAGTAGCAGCCACAACAGATGTAAAAGGTATAAGGAAAGCCTTCAACTTCATACAAATCGGCCAGTGGCACAGTAGTATAGTTTGTGAGCTTTTTTTATTATTTAATTTATTTTACAGTACCACATTGCATTGTCTTCGAAGGTTAATAAAATGTCAAAACAGTGCACAAAAACATTCAAAATCACAAGCCCACATTCCCAGAACCCCCTTACATATCCATATCCTTAGTTATTCCCACCAAAAAAGAAAAATAGGCTTTAGCTACTGTATGTGTTTGGTATAAATTGGCTAGCATCAGGACAGTACACAAGCACTAGGTGGCAAATAGAAAGCTCTGCAGGGTGGGCCATTTGTAATCTATATGCTGCTGACAGCACCATTGTGGTCTGCAGCCTCTGCCTGCAGTGTATAAGCTGTGGTAAAAGTACAAGTTATTTACTTGCAACAAGCATGAGGAAACACAAGAGTATGCACGAGTTGCTCTGTGAAAGCAGCACCTCAATCAAACAAGTCAGCAGCAAAATGCATGCACTCCTTCTTCTCTCCGCTGGCTTACAGGGCTCCTTTCTTTTATGCCCCGTACACACGGTCGGATTTTCCGATGGACAATGTCCGATCGGAGCGTGTTGTCGGAAATTCCGACCGTGTGTGGGCGCCATCGGACATTTTCCATCGGATTTTCCGACACACAAAGTTGGACAGCAGGAGATAAAATTTTCCGACAACAAAATCCGATCGCGTCAATTCCGACCGTGTGTGGCCTGTTCCGACGCACAAAGTGCCACGCATGCTCAGAAGAAATTCCGACACGGGACAGCTCGTTCTGGTAAACGTAGCGTTCGTAATGGATACAGCACTTTCGTCATGCTGCAATGTTCAAAATGGTTTAATACAGCGCACTCTCTTCTTCTTTATAATATGACAAGAATTAAGTAGTTTTGCTGCTCATATTCACACACACTTCTCACAAACTTATTTCGTTACTATTTATCGGGATTCCCTCAATATATTTTGATTTCTCACATCTGACAACAAAATTGTTATTTTTTTTGGACTTTAATGTAGATTCTTTTTTTGTGTTTCTCTTTTTTTTATTATTTTTTTTTGGTGATTTTGATTTGTATTCCCGAAAATGTTTGTGTGTTTTTTGTGACAAGTTCCCACAACACCACTAATATGTTGTTCTATTTAATCTGTAGGAAATTGTTTGGTGTTGTTGTCCCTTGTTAATTTCACATTTTATGTTTTTAGAAATGTACCTGAATCGTCACCAACAAACTGTCCTTTTTG
Organism: Lithobates septentrionalis; assembly: GCA_037952835.1. Lineage (NCBI taxonomy): Eukaryota > Metazoa > Chordata > Amphibia > Anura > Ranidae > Lithobates > Lithobates septentrionalis. Next base: position 390,492 of record JBBDGP010000217.1, on the reverse strand, counting down.
GATGAAAACACACACAGGAGAGTAGAATTTACCCAAAAAAATTTTATTAAGGGCTCACAACTAAACAAAGAGGGAGGCAACACTGGAGAAACTGCAGAAATTGGCGAAGCCTGGGACCCCCAGGGCAGACATCAATTATTTAAAAGCAAAATTGGTGGCCTGAGGAGTCCTTATCTTAGGGAGGGCAGTCTGGTCCAGAAGTCCCAGAGATCCGGAAAGCAGCAGATGACATCTATGTCCCCAGGCTGTGGTCATACGAGAGACTGCATCTTCTGTCAGACCAGACTGAACTCAGGGCAATCACTCTTTGGTCTTCTTTCCACGCTTCCTTCCAGGCTTTGGCTGTGGTGGTGGAGTTGTGGCAACAGGAGGAGGAGGAGGATCTACCCTCTCCATGACATCCGTCTTGGGTGTCAGTTCCCCACTCTCCCCCTTACGAAGGACTTTATAAAGCAGGTCCTCACAGAGCCTGCGTTGGCCCTCCTGCATGCCCTGCAATTTTGTGGCAGCCATGCAGGCAAAGGCCTCTTCAGGACTGGGGAAGGCTCGGAGGGACGCCGAAGCCTCCTGGATCAGCCTGTACGCTGAATCCTGCACGGGACTCGGAGTGGCCTTCCTGGCTCGTTTATATGGCAGGCGGAGGGGAGGGACCTGAGACTCAGTCAGGCTGCGACTGGTCCCAGGCTTCTCCTGACTGCCACTTAGCCCCGCCTCCTCCTGGCTGCCACTAATCCCCGCCTCCTCCTGACTGCCACATTCCACAGCCTCCTCCTGGCTGAGGTCTTCCTGTGTATGAAAAAGGGACATAGTTTTAGTATTTTATTCATCAATCACACACAATTTTCACCTCCTGACTGCTGCAAATTGAATGTTAACAAATATAACAGACTATCCTTCTGAGCCCAGCATTTTTCATTCTTGTCCCAATTTTGGGTGCCCACTACTGTCTATTGATATGTAAAACACTTTTGTTAATCAGCAATTAGTGATCAATAATAACATATAATAAACATCATGTATTTATTGCCCAGAAATCTGTAGAAGAATGCTATACCTGACTCCAGCTGGGCTCCTCCACTTCTTCCTGGCTGGAAGGCCCAGGTTGGACATCAGAAGCCTCAGCTGGTATGGAAGGAAGCGTGGAAGGAAGAGTAGAGAGGGATTCCCTGACTTCAGTCTGGTCTGACAGAAATCGCATTCTCTCATAGTACCACAGCCTGGGGACATAAATGTCATCTGCTGCAGCTCCGGACCTCTGGGAATCCGTGACCTTCTTGCGCTCCCTAAAATAAGTGCTCCTCAGGCCCCCAATTTTAGCTTTCAAATAAGGGATGGTTGCTGTGGGGACCACCGGCTTCACCAACTCCAGCAGTTTCTCCAGCGCTGCCTGCCTCTTCTGTTTGTGATTATAGTGGGGGTGTCTCACTTGCCACAGACAGGGCAGCTCCCTGTACTTGTCTATGAACAGGGGCAGGAAATTGTGGTCATTGAACCCATCCATTTTCTCTGCAAGACACAACACAAGACAAACCCTAATGTCAGGCCAAACTCCCCTAATTTTGTTACAATATAGGCTTCCATTTCGAAGCAGTATAGGCCCAAGTTTAGATCCTACCTTCGTTAGCACGATCGGCGTCTCCGATGCTCCTTCCTCCGCTCACAGATCGTACGTAAGACGCGCGCGTTACGATTTATACACACTGCGCATGCGTATAACTCCGCCCGCCCCTGACGTTCTTTCTAGTCTATTCCCCGCCCCTTTTCGTTCGGCGCAGTGGGGGAAGAGCACATGGCGGATAGACAGCAGGATCGTGCTAATTGTAGCAACGAGGAGGAGGAGCCTGAAACATCCCGATCCAGAAGGAGATTGAAAGGACTCAAATATGTCCTTTGGGGAGATGTTGGAAATGGTGGACATCCTGAAGAAGGCCGACTATGATGGAAAGTATGGGCCTTACCCCAACCACAATGTCCGAAAGGCCAAGATCATGGCGAAAGTGGTCAGGAGTCTGCACCGGAAATTCGGGGTACGACGATCGAAAGATCAGCTCAGGAAGCGGTGGTCAGACCTGAAATTACGAGAACATGAGCAGTACAGAAAGATCTGGAGAGTGCTGCAAAAAAGTAAGTAGTTGTGCTGTGTTCCTCTTCTTTGTGTTTATTACGTTCGTGCTGCTCCATGTGCTTTTAGGAACTGTTGTACAGTTTAAAATGGCAACTTTCATGTTCATGGGCACATTATTCGTTCGGATCACACATTTTTATTTCGGACGAAAAAATACCATTGTTTAGGCCATATGCATTTGGCCACCATTTTGACGCCCTATACTTGTCTTCAAAGAATTGGGGTGTGTAGATGGCTTTGTTACTAGAATGAAATGCAAACTAGATTGTGTGTAAGGAGAGGACACTGAGCAGCTGTTTTCACATCTGGACACTGGAGCACTAGTGTGGGACACAAGAACACCATTTTTATTAGGGGGCCACACAGGTGCTCCAGTGTATACTATAGGGGGGGTCTCCATCTGTGAAGCTTTTACCAAACAGGTAAAGTATTGCAGCTTGACAAAGGACACTAAAAAAGCTACATCTTGGAACTCGGCTAAGATAGACAATTGTACCCCACTTCCAAGCAATGTTTCATCTTTATAGTTCTGACATTAAATATCTGTGTGCTAATTATACCATTTTTGTTTTACATAGGGGAGAAAAGACTCGGAGGACACCCCTCATCCGAGGAGACCAGAGACCCCCCACCTCTGGAAGAAGGGGAAATACCAACACAAGATGAGCAGGAGGAAGAAGACGTGGTGGAACTAGTCACCACAACAGGTGAGTGTCTGCAACCACAGGCTCAGATAAGAGATGGATTGCGGCATTTTTTTGAAACCTAATTTATTTTGGGGTTCCTCTCTTTTTAGGTGATCGTGAGGTTGTGGATCCAGATCCTTTCACATCCGAAAGTGCCCAGATCCTGATCGGGGAGATCATGGGGTGTAATTTACAATTGGAAAACATCAAGCAAAACATCAATGATGTTATTCCAAAATATAAAAACATCATTGATGTTTTGGGGCGAGTTTAAAAGCGCTCCAAATCTATTTCTTCTTTTGTGTGCTACAATGTGCGAAATGTTTTTGTGATTTTTCCCAAAGCCAAATTTGGAGGATGCACACAGTGTGCCAACATGTGCTATCTGCCATCACGGGAGATCAATGGATGCGTTTTGGGGGTGCAACCCCTTCCTCAATAATAAAGTAGCGGTGAGGAAGGGCTTTCTCCCCCCAAACACATCCCTTGATCCCCCGTGATGGCAGATAGCACATGTTGACATTGTGAAATTTGTGTGCATCTTCCAAATTTGGCTTTTTCAGGGGTGATTTCACCCCATCTGAACGCTATATCAAACACAGTTCCTAAATACTCATGTCTGATATTGCCTTCAGGTTCTACCAAATGTGAACTTTGTAAGATCAAGATTTGTGTCTTTCTTGTGGGTTTTACACATGCCTGTTTTCTATAAAACGCACATTTTGATTTTGGATAATGACACCACAAAAATTGGTAGACAACAAACATGTCGGTTTGTCAGAAAAGCCTTTGGGAAATGCACATGTGATTGTGCAGGTATTAAAAAGATTGTTCATCAAGAATGTGTGGATTATTGTCTCAACGCTACAACACTTTTGGGGTGATGTAATTGTTGTTTTAAGAGAAAATGGGGGTTATTTCCTAAGGGGAAATCCACTTTGCACTACAAGTGCAGGTTCAGTGCAGTTGCAAGTGCACTTGTAGTGAAAAGTGTCTTTGCATTTAGTAAATAACAGCCAACAGTGCTTTGTAAGGTTACACAATCACGACATTTTCTGGACTCCACACATTTCTGTCAGGGTCAGCTCAAACAAACACAAGCAGTAAATGTCCACAAAGAAGAGCCTGGGGAGAGATGCCTGTCGAGAACTTGAGGTCCTGCAGGCTTCTCCCTGTGGTCAAATACCGCAAGGTAGCGACCAACCTCTGCTCCGGAGTGATGGCTTGCCTCATGCAGGTATCCTGCCTGCTAATATAAGGGGTCAGCGAAGCCAACAAACGGTGAAATACGGGGTCAGTCATCCTGAGAAAATTCCTGAAATCACCAGGATTATTCTCACGGATCTCACGGAGCAAAGGCATATGACAGAACTGGTCACGCTGAAGCAACCAATTCTTGGTCCATGAACTCCTCCCCACCCTGTTCATGGACTGGACTTGTGTCAAGGTCAGGACCCCAACACCAAGCCCCCGCACAGCACGAACTGTACGAGGAGTACGCATACGAAACATGGCTAGAAAACGGTCGGCTGCTCAGAACGAAGTAACAGAACGCACTGAAGAACAGCAAGGCCTGTGAAGAGCGACCTGAAAAACAGCAACGAGCAGGCAAGATCACACAGAAAACTCTGATACGAACTGACTGCACGCACTGAAGAGCAGATACAAACCCACAAGCACAAACTGAACAGCAGAAAACGATCTGAAAGCCACGAGTCTGAAAAAGCGCGAATCGTCTCTCACCAAACTTTTACTAACACGAGATTAGCAAAAGGAGCCCAAAGGGTGCCGCGCTTAGTTCTGAACCGGCCTTTTCTAGTCTCGTTGTACGTGGTGTACGTGACCGCGTGGTTGTCGATCGGAAATTCCGACAACTTTGTGCGACCGTGTGTAAGCAAAACAAGTTCGAGCCAACATCCGTCAGAAAAAATCCGAGGATTTTGTTGTCGGAATGTCCGAACAAAGTCCGACCGTGTGTACGGGGCATTAGAGTGCAGCTAATGTGCCCTTTTTCCTTCTACCCCTCAAGGGCACATCAAAGCTGTTTTGGTTTAGATGCTAATACACTCTTTTCCTCCTACTCCTACTCAAGGGTGCACAGCAGCCGTTTTTAATTGGGTCAAGTTCTTTGCACTGCAACCCCTCTAATATAATCTTGCAGAAAGTTCCTGGCCCTTTTCCTCCTTTTCATTTAGTTTGGGCCTGTTAATGCATCCTATCCTTCCTCCTCAAGGGTGCAAAGCAATCACTTTTTTATTGTGCTGCTCATGCATTTTTTTTCCTCCTTGTCCTTCTAAGAGCATAGAGCAGCCACTTGTCTTTCTAATGTTGCTCCTGTGCCTTTTTTTCCTCCTCTGCTAATGCTACCATATCTCCACCAACTGTCTACGAGGAGTTAGTGGAATGTTTTGTGTATGTTATCCCCAGGGCCACTCTGCAGCCCTCTGCTGCACTGCAGTGGGGGTGGAATAAAAAAAAATCCCCAAATCACTGCTACGTCCAGGATACCCACCTTTTTTGAGGCTTCTGCCCTGACCCCACAGTATCAGGTACAAGGCTGTCATTATTTTTAGAAGATAACAGAATATTATCCCTGTCTTCCACCAGTATGTGGAATGCCATGAGGCAGCAGGAGAAAGAGGAGAATACAGAGGGGAGGGTTGGGGTACTGGCAGTCAATGGTGGAAGATATAATTGAGCTGGAGTATTAGGGAGAAAACTCACTGCTGGAGGACATTTTCTGGATAGCTATAAGCAGCTGGAGCTTCTTAGAAGACCGGTAAATCACTTGGAGAATGCATAGAGCCCTCCAGTCACCAGTCTTGGCTTAAAAGCTCTTATTTTGTAAAGCTGGGAGTAAAGTCTAGAGTCTGTGCAGAACTGTGCTCTAGGTATCTGAAATCTTAAACCATCTTTCATTTGTAATAATTTCTGCTGAATAAATTTAGTTTTTATGTCCGGCTTAGTGACTGGCTCCTTATGTCTTACATCCCCTCCCATTTTGACTTTAGATACATTTTATAGGCTATATTACTGTAAAATGTACAGTTTCTACATGCTAAAAGCCCATCAATATGCATGACTCTGTTGAACCTTGTAATTCTAAGTTTGTTTAAAAATAATTCAGCAGTTCATTCTCATAGGTCATGCCATTCTTAAAAAAATTATCATTATCTATCCATCTGAATCAATGTTCCTAACATTATACAAATTATACTTTGAACTTTGAAAAGGTTTTGCACACCTGGCCCTGTGCTATTGTAACATCCTATCCTATTTCAGCAACACATTGAGGCCCAAAGCGGTTACATGTCAAAGAGAAAATCCAGCATGATGAGGCTTGTAACAGAGCGTGACCAAGCATGTTCTACACTCTTGAGGCCATGCCCACATGATTAGTCTAAAACAATCTAAACGCTACATTAATACCAACTGCTGATCTAAAACCATCTGTTAATATATGCAAAATGTTAATATACACAGATAAGATAAACAAACGCATTCCTCTGTTCTGGATGATTAACACCTATATGTTTTACAGAAAACTTATGAGTAATGCGATTATTAGAAAGAAAAGTTTTCTGTTTAAAGACTATGTACTTTATGCCATAAACTGTGGTGGCATCCTATTATGTCATGTTCCTATAATGTATACATAGATTGCCATTTACCTGCAGCAGACAACTTGCACTTCTGCCCACTAGGACCTGGTGTCTTTTTTACCCAGAAATGGGTGAGTTCAGTTCACGAAGGGTTCATCTAATCCTGCTTGATCTTTGCTACAATTTGCACAGACAGCGGCAGCTACACCATATTCTGGCAGCACATATTTTGGACGTGTAATTGATTTTTTGAACTTGGCTTTCTTAGGTAGTTTTATCTGCAACGCCAATGGCTACTGGACTCTTAAAGTAGCAGCCACAACAAATCTAAACGCTAAAGCACTCTTTTAACATTGGTGGCCTGAGGGTGGTAAAAAATAGATGGCTGAGCCAAGGTTGCACCAACCCCGGTCCGCCCTCCTGAATGCTAATATTTTGCTTTGCTATGCAGCTGCAGTATTTTTTAAACAGGCTGCAGAGTTTGAAAGGCAGTATTGTCAAACTGGCCAATTGAGATCAATGGGGCTGCACTGCAACTGTGAGCCAATCTCTTGGCTCATAGTTAAGGCATGGTCCCACTTTGTACAAATTGACCAGTGGGATAACAGTTTAATAGTATAGTTTTCAAGCTTCTTTTTCACAGTACCACATGTTCTGTCCTAAAAGTCTAACAAAATGTCAGAGTGCACATACGCACTTCAAAACATAAGGGGAATAAGGGGAATACAAAGACACTGAATTTCAAAAGAGTCAACTTCCCTAAACTACGAACCTTGTTAGAAGGCATGAACTGGGATAAAATCTTAGGAGCAAAGAACACGGAGGAGAGATGGGTTTGCTTTAAGAGCATATTAAATAAGGGCATTAGCCAATGCATCCCATTGGGTAATACATTTTAAAAAACTGGATGGCTTAACTCCAATGTAAAAATGCATATAAGCACAAAGGATCATCGTTAGCATTCAGACTTTATAAAGAATGCAACAAGAAATGTAAGGGTGCAATTAGAGCTCCTAAGATAGAACACGAAAGACACATAGCAGAGGAGAGCAAAAAAATTCTTTAAGTACCTTGTTTCCCCCTAAAGTAAGACATCCCCCCGAAAATAAGACCTACTTCCAGTTTTGCTTCTCGCTGTAATATAAGGCATCCTCCCCGATAATAAGGCCTCCCCGATAATAAGGCCACCCCGATAATAAGGCCCCGAAGCTACCCTAAAGCGGCTGACTCCTCTGGACTGTAGCGGCGGGCGCCACCGTGCAGCTCACTGATTGGCCGCAGCGCAGCCGGAGCTGTTCAGGCAGTGTGAGGTCTCTTTAAATCAGAGAGCCCGCGCCGCCTTCTGCTCGCTCTGCCCTGACGGAGTCTGGCTGACTCACAATTAGACAGTGAGTCGCATGGGGCAGGAGTCGGGCACATTGTGTGGCATCTGGCCAGCACAGACACACAGGGGTGACTGAGGTGGGGGGAAATGTCTGATAAGGGGTGGGGGGATGTCTGGTAAAGGGGGGGAATGTCTGGTGAAGGTGGGAGGGGGGAGAGACTAAATAATCCACTGTCCACTGGCACAGGGGTAGGGGGGAGGGGGACTCACTTAAAATGACACAGGGTAGATTTGAGGGGGGATCAAAATGGCACAGAAGGATCAGAAGGGGGGGAATAAATGTGTCCCGTATTTTCTTCATGGAAAAATAAGACATCCCCTGAAAATAAGACCTAGCGCATCTTTGGGAGCAAAGAACTTATTCTCTCTGGAGAAGAGACGTTTGATATGATTAAAATTTATAAATACCGTACTGGTGACCCCACAAAAGGGATAAAACTTTTTTCGCGGAAGGGAGTTTATCAAGACACGTTGCCACTCATTAAAATTAGAAGAAAAGAGATTTAACCTTAAACTACGTAGAGGGTTGTTTACTGTAATAGCGGCAAGGATGTGGAATTCCCTTCCACGGGTGGTGGTCTCAGCGGGGAGCATCTATAGTTTCAAAAAACTATAATGCCCCTACACACGGTCGGATTTTCAGACGGAAAATGTGCGATCGGAGCGTGTTGTCGGAAATTCCGACCGTGTGTGGGCTCCATCGGACATTTTCCATCGGATTTTCCGACACACAAAGTTTGAGAGCAGGCTATAAAATTTTCCGTCAACAAAATCCGATCGCGTCAATTCCGACCGTGTGTGGACAATTCCGAAGCACAAAGTGCCACGCATGCTCAGAAGAAATTCCGAGACGGAACAGCTCGGTCTTGTAAAATTAGCGTTCGGAATGGATAGAGCACTTTCGTCACGCTGCAATGTAAAAAATGGTTTAATACAGTGCACTCTCTTCTTCTTTATAATGTGAGAAGAATGAAGTAGTTTTGCTGCTCATATTCACACAGAGTTCTCACAAACTTCTTTCTTTATTATTTATTGTGATTCCCTCAATATATTTTGATTTGTCACATCTGACCAAATTTGTTTTTTGTTGTTTTATTTTTGTTTTGTATTTTTTTCAAGGCTGTTTTTTTTTTTGTTTTGTATTTTTTTCAAGGCTGATGTTTTTTGTTTTTTTTTAATTGGTTTTACTCCATAATATTTTTGTGTGTGATTTGTGTGTCAAGTTACCACAACACCATTGGTATCTTGTATTATTTAATCTCAAGGAGGTTGCTTGGTGTTGGTGTCCCTTGTTAATTTCACATTGTATTTTTGAAATGTACCTGCCTCCAAACAAACAAACTGTCCTTTTTGAAGGAAAACACACATAGGCGAGTATAATTGAACCAAAAATTCCTTTATTAAGGGCTCAGAACCAAACAAAGAGGGAGGCAACGCTGGATATACATCATAAATTGGCGAAGCCTTGGACCCCCAGGGCACACATCAATTCTTTTCCAGCAAAATTGGTGGCCTGAGGAGTCCATATCTAAGGGAGTGCAGTCTGGTCCAGAACTCCCAGAGATCCAGAAAGCAGCAGATGACATCTGTGTCCCCAGGCTGTGGTACTACAAGAGGCTGCATCTTTTGCCAGACCAGACTGAACCCAGGGTCATCACTCTCTGGTCTTGCTTCCATGCTTCCTTCCCGGCTGTGGCTCTGGTGTTGGAAATGTGGCAGGAGGAGGAGTAGGACCTGGAGGAGGAGGAGGAGGAGTAGGACCTGGAGGAGGAGGACTATGTGTGAGGTCACAAATGTGGGTAGCACATGTTATTTGGCCCCTCAACCCCTTATTGAGAGCTTCCAACATTAAGAACTCACACAGGAGTTGTTGGCCCTCCTCCATCTGCATCATTTTGCAGGCAGTTATGCCAGCAAAGTCCTCCTCCACACTGTGGGGGGTTCTCAGGGCCTCTGTAGCCTTCCAAAAGAGGCCTATGGCAGCCTCCTCCAGGTTACTCCTCTTCCTGCCACTTTGTCTTTCAAAGCGGAGGGTAGGGACCTGGGTATCAGGCAGCCTGCTTGGCCCGGCCACCTCCTGGATGAGACTTCCCTGTGTATGAAAAAGGGACATGGTTTTAGTTTTTGCTTCATCAATCACAATCATAAATTAGCAATCCAAACTAACATCTATTTAACATCATTGATTGGACAACCAGAAATATTTAGAAGAATGCTATACCTGGCTCAATCTGGGCTCCTCCACATGTTGCTGCCTGGAAGGCCCAGGTTGGGCGTCAGAAGCCTCAGGTGAGGGGGAAGGAAGCGTGGAAGGAAGAGTGGAGAGTGATGGCCTGGGTTCAGTCTGATCTGCCAGAAAATGCAGCCTGTCATAGTACCACAGCCTGGGTACATAATTGTCATCTGCAGCTCCTGATCTCTGGGAATCCTGGACCTTCTTGTGCTCCCTTAGATATGTACTCCTCAGGCCACCAATTAGGATCTTCAAATAGGTGATGTCTGCCGTGGGGATCACCGTCTTCACAAATTCCAACAAATTATCCAGCGCTGCCTTCCTCTTTGTTTGGTTCTTATATTTCGGTGGTTTATCTGCCATAGACAGGGCAGCTCCCTGAACATATCAATGAAGATTGGCATAAAGTCCTTATATTTGAAGATATCCATTTTCAGTGCAAGACACAACACAAGACAAACCCTAATGTCAGCCTAAAGTCTTCTAAACTTGTGCAAATACAGGCCTCAATCTAGAAGCAGTATAGGCCCAATGTTAAATCTTACCTTCGCAATCACGATTGGCGCCTCCGTTACTCCTTCCTCCGCTCACAGATCGTACGTACTACGCACGCATGTTACGCTTTATAGACACTGCGCATGCGTAAAACTCGCCCCTGACGTTCTTTCTAGTCTATTCCCCGCCCCTTCTCGTTTGGCGCAGTGGGGGAAGAGCACATGGTGGAGTCAGAGCAGGTGTCTGATAATTACAACGAGGAGGAAAGCCTGGAGGCAGAAACGTCCCGATCCAGAAGGAGACGATTTAAGGCCTCAAATATGTCCTTTGTGGAGATGGTGGAGATGGTCGACATCCTGAAGAGGGCAGACGGGAAGTATGGAGCTTACCCCAACCCCAATGACAGAAAGGCCAAGATCATGGCAAAAGTGGTCAAGAGTCTACACCGGAATTTCGGGGTACGACGATCGAAAGATCAGCTCAGGAAGCGGTGGTTGGACCTCAAATTAAGAGAGCATGAGCAGTACAGAAAGATCCGGAGAGTGCTGCAAAAAAGTAAGTAGTTGTGCTGTGTTCCTATTCTTTATGTTTATTAAGTTTGTGCTGCTCCATGTGCTTTTCTTAACTGTTATCCAGTTTAAAATGGCAACTTTCATGTTCATGGGCACATTATTCGTTCGTATAAAGCATTGTTCGTTCAGCCTAGAAAACACCATTGTTTTGGCCATATGCATTTGCCCACATTTTTTATGGCCTACTTGTCGGCAAATAATTTGGTTGTGTAGATGGGTTTGTAACTAGAAAGAAATGCAAACTAGATTCTGTGTAAGGAGAGGACACTCAGCAGCTGTTTACACATCTGGACGCTGGAGCACTAGTGTGGGACACAAGAACACCCTTTTTATTAGGGGCCCACACAGGTGCCCCAGTGTATACTATAGGGGGGTCTCCATCTGTGAAGCTTGTACAAAACAGGTAAAGTATTGAAGCTTGACAAAGGACACTAAAAATTCTACATCTTGGAACTCTGCCAAAATAGACAATTGTACCCCACTTCCAAGCAATGTTTCATATTCCTATTTCTGCCATTAAATATCTGTGTGCTAAGTATACCTATTTTTTTTTACATAGGGGATAAAAGACTCAGAGGACACTCCTCATCCGAGGAGACCACAGACCCCCCCACCTCTGAAAAAAGGGGAAACCCACCCAAGCCAAGCAGAGCAGGAGGAGGAAGACATGGTGGAAATTGGCACCACAACAGGTGAGTGTCTGCGACCACAGGCTCAGGTAAGAGATGAATGCCGGCATATTTATAATACATGGTTTGTTTTTATTTCTATCTTTTTAGGTGATCGTGATGTTGTGGATCCAGGGCATTTCACCTAGGAAAGTGCACAGATCCTGATCGGGGAGATCATGGGGTGTAATAGGGACTTCCAAAACATCCAGAAAAGCATCAATGATGTTAAAAAAAAAATGATGTTTTAGGGAGAGTTTAAAACCATTCAAAAATCCCTCTTTTTTTTTGGCGCTTTTTGTGAGCTAAAATTTTTTACCATTTTTTGACATATTTGCGAAAAGCCAAATTTTGAAGAGGCACACAATGTGTCAACATGTGCTATCTGCCATCACGGGAGATAAATGGACGCGTTTTGTCGGTGCAACCCCTTCCTCAATAATAAAGTAGCTGTGAGTAAGGGGTTGCACCCACAAAACACGTCCCTTGATCCCCCGTGATGGCAGCTAGCACATGTTTACATTCGGCAATTGGTGTGCATTAGGGATGAGCCGAACACCCCCCGGTTCGGTTCGCACCAGAACCCGCGAACGGACCGAAAGTTCGCACGAACGTTAGAACCCCATTGACGTCTATGGGACTCGAACGTTCGAAATCAAAAGTGCTCATTTTAAAGGCTAATTTGCATGGTATTGTCCGAAAAAGGGTTTGGGGACCCGGGTCCTACCCCAGGGGACATGTATCAATGCAAAAAAAACTTTTAAAAACGGCCGTTTTTTTGGGAGCAGTGATTTTAATGATGCTTAAAGTAAAAAAAAAAAAAGTGAAATATTCCTTTAAATATCGTACCTGGGGGGTGTCTATAGTATGCCTGTAAAGTGACGCGTGTTTCCCGTGTTTAGAACAGTCCCTGCACCAAATGTCATTTTTAAAGGAAAAAAATCTCATTTAAAACTGCTTGCGGGTTTAATGTCATGTCGGGTCATGGCAATATGGATGAAGATCAGTGAGACAAACGGCATGGGTACCCCCCAGTCCATTACCAGGCCCTTTGGGTCTTGTATGGATATTAAGGGGAACCCCGCACCCAAATTAAAATAAGGAAAGGTGTGGGGCCACCAGGCCCTATATACTCTGAACAGCAGTATACAGGCGGTGCAAACAAGACAGGGACTGTAGGTTTGTTGTTAAGTAGAATCTCTTTGTAATTTTGAACGGGTACATTTTTAACGTGTTTAGCTCCAGCCAAAAAATCTTTTTTAAGCTTTTTGGAAAACATAGGGAAGGGTTATCACCCCTGTGACATTTGTTTTGCTGTCTTTCCTCCTCTTCAGAAGATTTCACCTCACTATTTTGTCCCAATGAAAAATGTTTTTTGAAAATTTGGGTTTTTTTGTGGAACAAGGATTGGAAAGCATCAGTGGAAAGGAGAAATTGTTTTCCCATATTAACTCTTACAGGAGAGAATTTCCCTTCCTAGGGGTAGATTTCATCTCACTTCCTGTTGTCTCCTTCCGTTTGCAAGTAGGAGTCGTTTATAAGTTAGATGTTTGAAAGTAGGGTCCTGCCCTATATACTCAGCAGAAATTTGGGCCTTAGGTGTTGCTGTGGCCACAACACTGTAAGCCCTCACAGGGCCCTGCTGTGAAATATTAGATCAAGAATTGTAATTACATGCCCCTGTTGAACAGGAGCTGAAAAATTAGGCCTTAGGCACTGGTGCTGGTGCCACAACACTGCAACCCCTCACAGACACTCTAGTTGGAACGCAGGAACGAGCCCTGCTGCAAAGTATTGCATCAAAAATTGTAATTACACGCCCCTGTTAGACAGGGGCAGAAAAATTGGGCCTTAGGCACTGGTGCTGGTGCCACAACACTACAAACCCTCACAGACACTCTAGTTGGAATGCAGGAACGAGCCCTGCTGCAAAGTATTGCATCAAAAATTGTAATTACACGCCCCTGTTAGACAGGGGCAGAAAAATTGGGCCTTAGGCACTGGAGCTGGTGCCACAACACTGCAACCCCTCACAGACACTCTAGTTGGAATGCAGGAACGAGCCCTGCTGCAAAGTATTACATCAAAAATTGTAATTACACGCCCCTGTTAAACAGGGGCTGAAAAATTGTGCCTTAGGCACTGGTGGTGGCGCCCAGAACCAAAAATGTTCTTACAAGCTATCAGCGTGATGATTGAGGAGGAAGAGGATAATTACTCAGGGATAGTCACTCAGCATCAGCATAGGCAGTCTTTGAAGGGATCTGAAAAAAATTATTCAGTTACATCAGCATCAGGTGCTTGGTAGCTGGTGGTGATCCAAGACTGATTCATTTTTATGAAGGTCAGCCGATCGACCGAGTCGGTGGACAGACGCACCCTGTGATCGGTTACCACGCCTCCAGCAGCACTGAATGTGCGTTCCGAAAGAACGCTGGATGCAGGACAGGCCAGTAGCTCAATTGCATACTGTGCAAGCTCTGGCCAGTGATCCATCCTCAAGACCCAGTAACCCAGAGGATTTTCAGTGGGAAAGGTGTCCAAGTCTGATCTTGCCCCTAGGTATTCCTGCAGCATGTAAAACAGACGCTGGCGATGGTTGCTGGAACCGATCATACCTTGGGGCTGCGGACCAAAAAATTGTCTGAACGCATCGGTCAGACGGCCACCTTCTCCACCGCTCCTTCTTTGACTGACCGAAGCCTCAGCAACACGTTGTCCAGAAACAGGAGTTTGTAACCTCCCAGTCTCTGGGAACGCGTTGCACAGACCTTTCTGCAAGGCCTCCCGAAGATGTTTCATCCTCTGCTCCCTCTGCGATGGCAAGATAAGGTCCGCAACCTTACCCTTGTAACGTGGATCAAGGAGGGTTGCCAGCCAGTATTGGTCCTTCTCCTTGATACCACGAATACGAGGATCCTTACGCAGGCTTTGCAGGATCAGGGAGGCCATGCAGCGTAGGTTTGCTGAGGCATTCGGTCCGGAGTCCTCTGGGTCACTAAGGACAACAACGTCCGCAGCCACCTCCTCCCAGCCACGTACAAGTCCATGTGTTCCTTGGGACTGATCCCTTAAAGACTGCTGATGCTGAGTGCCAGGCTCCACCTCCATACTGACACAATCTTCCTCCTCCTCCTCCTCCTCGTCCTCTTCCTGTGTGATCGGCGGGCACGCAGGAACACTGTCTGGATAAAGGGGGCCTTGAGAGCTAAGGAAGTCCTCCTCTTCCTGCCTCTGTTCTGCCTCAAGTGCCCTGTCCATTATTCCACGAAGCGTGTGCTCCAACAGGTGGACAAGGGGGACAGTGTCACTGATGCATGCACTGTCAGTGCTCACCATCCTCGTGGCCTCCTCGAATGGTGACAGGACAGTGCATGCATCCCTGATCATGGCCCACTGGCGTGGGGAAAAAAATCCAAGCTCCCCTGACCCTGTCCTGGTGCCATAGTCGCACAGGTACTCATTGATGGCCCTCTGCTGCGTGTGCAGCCGCTGCAGCATGGCCAACGTTGAGTTCCACCTGGTGGGCATGTCACAGATTAGGCGGTTCTTGGGCAGGTTAAACTCCTTTTGGAGGTCCGTCAGCTGAGCACTGGCATTATATGACCGGCGGAAATGCACACAGACTTTCCTGGCCTGCCTCAGGACATCCTGTAAGCCCGGGTACCTGCCCAAGAACCGCTGCACCACCAAGTTAAGGACGTGAGCCAAACAGGGCACATGGGTCAGTTGTCCCTATCGGAGGGCAGAGAGGAGGTTGGTGCCATTGTCGCAAACCACCATTCCTGCCTTAAGTTGGCGTGGCGTCAACCACCTCTGAACCTGCCCCTGCAGAGCTGACAGAACCTCTGCCCCAGTGTGGCTCCTGTCCCCCAAGCACACCAGCTCAAGCACCGCATGGCATCTTTTGGCCTGCGTACTTGCGTAGCCCCTTGAACGCCTACGGAGCACCGCTGGTTCCGAGGAAGAGGCCATGAAGGAAGAAGAAGAGGAGGGGGTGGAGGAGAGAGGTGTGTCACAATCAGCATTTTGGAGGCGTGGTGGCGGAACAACCTCCAACACTACTGCACCTTGTCCTGCATCCTTCCCAGCTGCCAGCAGAGTCACCCAATGCGCCGTGAAACTAAGGTAACGTCCCTGTCCATGCCTGCTGGACCATGAGTCAGCGGTAATATGCACCTTACCGCTGACCGCCCTGTCCAGCGAGGCATGGACATTGCCTTCCACATGCCGGTAGAGAGCCGGAATCGCCTTCCGTGAGAAAAAGTGGCGTTTGGGTACCTGCCACTGAGGAACCGCACATTCCACAAACTCACGGAAGGGGGCAGAGTCTACCAACTGAAAAGGCAGCAGTTGAAGTGCTAGCAATTTTGCCAAGCTAGCATTCAACCGCTGGGCATGTGGATGGCTGGGAGCAAACTTCTTTCGGCGGTGCAGCAGCTGGGGCAGGGAAATTTGCCTGGTACAATCTGACGTCGGTGTACCAAAAGCAGATTGCCCACAAGTACTTGGCTGTGACACACCTAATTCTACACCTTCATTCCTCTCACTGCAGGTCTCAGAGAGGACTGAAGGTCTAGTGGGGTTGGAAATCTCAGCTGATGAGGAGCAAGGAGAGATCCTCTTTGTTCTTTGGTGTGGGTCTTTTAGATATGCTTGCCAACGAACTGCATGGCAGGTCAACATATGTCTGGTCAAGCATGTGGTACCCAAGCGGGAGATGTTTTGGCCACGCGAGATACGCTTGAGACATATGTTGCAAATAGCAGCGGTGCGATCTGATGCACTGGTCTCAAAAAAGGCCCACACCAAAGAACTTTTTGAATAACGCGCAGAGACTGCAGCGCCCTGCACATGTGGAGCTTTGGGGTGTGATGCAGTCAATGTGCTGCCCTTAGGCTGGCCCCTGGAGGGCATCCTGCCTCGTTGGTGATGTGCCGCCTCCTCCTCCTCCTCCTCCTCCTCTCTCCTATCAGGCACCCACGTTGAGTCAGTGACCTCATCATCCCCTCCCTCCTCATCACTGGAGCAAACCTGGCAGTATGCTGCAGCAGGGGGAGCATGACTGCCAGATTGCTGTCCTTCTTGGGCACCCCCTCTGTCCGTGCTCATGTTACTGCCTTCATCGAGCTCAGTATCATCATCAGAGCCTTCCAAACGCTGGGCATCCTCCTGGAGCATGTACCCAACACTGTGGTCAAACAGTTCGAGGGAATCCTCAGGAGGACATGGTGGAGCTAGGGAAGGAGTCACTGATGACATTGAGCTGAGGGAAGAGGCCGCTGCTTTGCCAGACAAAGCACCCTGGGCATGGGTGAGAGAGGATGAGGAGGATGAGGACGGCTTGGTCATCCACTCGACCAAGTCTTCCGCATGTTGCGGCTCAACACGGCCAGCTGCCGAAAAAAAGGCCAAGCGTGTCCCATGGCCACGTGCTGATGAGGATGCACCGTCTCCACGACCAGCACTAGACACAGAGCCTGCTTGCCCTCTCTTATTGGCTTGTGACTGTCTGCCTCTCCTTCTTGGCCTTCCAGACATACTAATGGCCTGTAGCTGCACTAAGCTGGGATAGAACACCTGTAATTTTCTTCAGGTAGCTTTATATACTGTAACCAGACAAGCCTGCCTGTCAGTAGGAAGATAACAGGAACGGATCTAGCTGAACACTGTGAGCAGGACGCACTGCACTAAATGTAAATAGCAGGAACGGATCTAGCTGAACACTGTGAGCAGGACGCACTGACTGCACTAAATGTAAATAGCAGGAACAGATCTAGCTGAACACTGTGAGCAGGACGCACTGCACTAAATGTAAATAGCAGGAACGGATCTAGCTGAACACTGTGAGCAGGACGCACTGACTGCACTAAATGTAAATAGCAGGAACGGATCTAGCTGAACACTGTGAGCAGGACGCACTGCACTAAATGTAAATAGCAGGAACAGATCTAGCTGAACACTGTGAGCAGGACGCACTGCACTAAATGTAAATAGCAGGAACAGATCTAGCTGAACACTGTGAGCAGGACGCACTGCACTAAATGTAAATAGCAGGAACGGATCTAGCTGAACACTGTGAGCAGGACGCACTGACTGCACTAAATGTAAATAGCAGGAACGGATCTAGCTGAACACTGTGAGCAGGACGCACTGACTGCACTAAATGTAAATAGCAGGAACGGATCTAGCTGAACACTGTGAGCAGGACGCACTGCACTAAATGTAAATAGCAGGAACAGATCTAGCTGAACACTGTGAGCAGGACGCACTGCACTAAATGTAAATAGCAGGAACGGATCTAGCTGAACACTGTGAGCAGGACGCACTGACTGCACTAAATGTAAATAGCAGGAACGGATCTAGCTGAACACTGTGAGCAGGACGCACTGCACTAAATGTAAATAGCAGAAACAGATCTAGCTGAACACTGTGAGCAGGACGCACTGCACTAAATGTAAATAGCAGGAACAGATCTAGCTGAACACTGTGAGCAGGACGCACTGCACTAAATGTAAATAGCAGGAACGGATCTAGCTGAACACTGTGAGCAGGACGCACTGACTGCACTAAATGTAAATAGCAGGAACGGATCTAGCTGAACACTGTGAGCAGGACGCACTGCACTAAATGTAAATAGCAGAAACAGATCTAGCTGAACACTGTGAGCAGGACGCACTGCACTAAATGTAAATAGCAGGAACAGATCTAGCTGAACACTGTGAGCAGGACGCACTGCACTAAATGTAAATAGCAGGAACGGATCTAGCTGAACACTGTGAGCAGGACGCACTGACTGCACTAAATGTAAATAGCAGGAACGGATCTAGCTGAACACTGTGAGCAGGACGCACTGCACTAAATGTAAATAGCAGGAACGGATCTAGCTGAACACTGTGAGCAGGACGCACTGACTGCACTAAATGTAAATAGCAGGAACGGATCTAGCTGAACACTGTGAGCAGGACACACTGCACTAAATGTAAATAGCAGGAACGGATCTAGCTGAACACTGTGAGCAGGACGCACTGACTGCACTAAATGTAAATAGCAGGAACGGATCTAGCTGAACACTGTGAGCAGGACGCACTGCACTAAATGTAAATAGCAGGAACAGATCTAGCTGAACACTGTGAGCAGGACGCACTGCACTAAATGTAAATAGCAGGAACAGATCTAGCTGAACACTGTGAGCAGGACGCACTGCACTAAATGTAAATAGCAGGAACGGATCTAGCTGAACACTGTGAGCAGGACGCACTGCACTAAATGTAAATAGCAGGAACGGATCTAGCTGAACACTGTGAGCAGGACGCACTGACTGCACTAAATGTAAATAGCAGGAACGGATCTAGCTGAACACTGTGAGCAGGACTCACTGCACTAAATGTAAATAGCAGGAACGGATCTAGCTGAACACTGTGAGCAGGACGCACTGACTGCACTAAATGTAAATAGCAGGAACAGATCTAGCTGAACACTGTGAGCAGGACGCACTGCACTAAATGTAAATAGCAGGAACGGATCTAGCTGAACACTGTGAGCAGGACGCACTGACTGCACTAAATGTAAATAGCAGGAAAGGATCTAGCTGAACACTGTGAGCAGGACGCACTGCACTAAATGTAAATAGCAGGAACAGATCTAGCTGAACACTGTGAGCAGGACGCACTGCACTAAATGTAAATAGCAGGAACAGATCTAGCTGAACACTGTGAGCAGGACGCACTGCACTAAATGTAAATAGCAGGAACGGATCTAGCTGAACACTGTGAGCAGGACGCACTGACTGCACTAAATGTAAATAGCAGGAACGGATCTAGCTGAACACTGTGAGCAGGACGCACTGACTGCACTAAATGTAAATAGCAGGAACGGATCTAGCTGAACACTGTGAGCAGGACGCACTGCACTAAATGTAAATAGCAGGAACAGATCTAGCTGAACACTGTGAGCAGGACGCACTGCACTAAATGTAAATAGCAGGAACGGATCTAGCTGAACACTGTGAGCAGGACGCACTGACTGCACTAAATGTAAATAGCAGGAACGGATCTAGCTGAACACTGTGAGCAGGACGCACTGCACTAAATGTAAATAGCAGGAACAGATCTAGCTGAACACTGTGAGCAGGACGCACTGCACTAAATGTAAATAGCAGGAACAGATCTAGCTGAACACTGTGAGCAGGACGCACTGCACTAAATGTAAATAGCAGGAACGGATCTAGCTGAACACTGTGAGCAGGACGCACTGACTGCACTAAATGTAAATAGCAGGAACGGATCTAGCTGAACACTGTGAGCAGGACGCACTGCACTAAATGTAAATAGCAGGAACGGATCTAGCTGAACACTGTGAGCAGGACGCACTGACTGCACTAAATGTAAATAGCAGGAACGGATCTAGCTGAACACTGTGAGCAGGACACACTGCACTAAATGTAAATAGCAGGAACGGATCTAGCTGAACACTGTGAGCAGGACGCACTGACTGCACTAAATGTAAATAGCAGGAACGGATCTAGCTGAACACTGTGAGCAGGACGCACTGCACTAAATGTAAATAGCAGGAACAGATCTAGCTGAACACTGTGAGCAGGACGCACTGCACTAAATGTAAATAGCAGGAACAGATCTAGCTGAACACTGTGAGCAGGACGCACTGCACTAAATGTAAATAGCAGGAACGGATCTAGCTGAACACTGTGAGCAGGACGCACTGCACTAAATGTAAATAGCAGGAACGGATCTAGCTGAACACTGTGAGCAGGACGCACTGACTGCACTAAATGTAAATAGCAGGAACGGATCTAGCTGAACACTGTGAGCAGGACGCACTGCACTAAATGTAAATAGCAGGAACGGATCTACCTGAACACTGTGAGCAGGACGCACTGAATGCACTAAATGTAAATAGCAGGAACAGATCTAGCTGAACACTGTGAGCAGGACGCACTGCACTAAATGTAAATAGCAGGAACGGATCTAGCTGAACACTGTGAGCAGGACGCACTGCACCAAATGTAAATAGTCTAGATAGAAGATAACAGGAACGGATCTAGCTAAACTGAATACAGTGTATATATATATATGCAACACCTGGGATGCATATATATACAAAATACACTGTAAGTGCAGCTAACTGACTGACTGTTCTGCCTAATCTATATAACTCAAATCAAATGACACTGTCTGTCTCTCTCTCTATCTCTCAGCACACCGGAACACACTACACAGGGCCGCCGTGCAGGCGGCCTTATATAGTGTGGGGCGTGTACTAAATCCCCTGAGCCATAATTGGCCAAAGCCACCCTGGCTTTGGCCAATTACAGCTCTCTCTACTGAAGGCGCTGTGATTGGCCAAGCATGCGGGTCATAGTGCATGCTTGGCCAATCATCAGCCAGCAATGCACTGCGATGCTGCAGTGAATTATGGGCCGTGAGGCGCCACACGAATTTGGCGCGAACGTCCCATAACGTTCGCAATTCGACGGACGGTCGAACAGCCGATGTTCGAGTCGAACATGGGTTCGACTCGAACACGAAGCTCATCCCTAGTGTGCATCTTCAAAATTTGGCTTTTCTAGGGGTGACTTCACCCCATCTGAACGCAATATCAAACACAGTTTGTGAATACTCATGTCTGATATTGCCTTCAAGTTCTACCAAATGTGAACTTTGTAAGTTCAAGATTTGTGTCTTTCTTGTTGGCTTTAATCATGCCTGTTTTATCTTAAATGGACATTTCTACTTTTTCTAATGTGACCCCAAAAATTGTTATACAACAAACATGTTGGTTTGTTTTTAAAACCTTTTCTAAATGCACATGTGATTGTGCTGGTATTAAAAAGATTGTTAATCAAGAATGTGTGGATTATTGTTTCAACGCTCCAAAACTTTTGTTGTGCTGTAATTGGTGTTTTCTGTGACAATGGGGGTTATTTCCTAAGGGAAAACCCACTTTGCACTACAAGTGCAGTTTCAAGTGCACTTGTAGTACAAAGTGTCTTTGCCTTTAGTAAATAACACCCAACAGTGCTTTGTAATGTTACACAATCACGCCATTTTCAGGACTCACCACATTTCTGTCAGGGTCAGCTAAAACAAACACAAGCAGTAAATGTCACCAAAGATTTTAGTAGTTAAATTTTTTTTTTATTTAAAAAAGGTTTCAGACATTGTCTGGCATATTGATAGCCCCCCTACCCACAAAGTATTCAAGGTATGTTAGACGGACATCACGGGCACTCAGGGGGGGCAAGCCAGGACGGCCACTTTCAAGCGCCATCAGGGTTGGTTCATTTTGAATTCCAGCCTCATGCCCAACTGAGCCAGCATAGTTGGCAGAATGTTGCCGCAAAAAGTTGTGTAGAACACAGCACGCCAGGATGATATGATTCAGTTTGTACTCCGCCATGTGTATGGGTGTAAGAAATAGGCGGAACCGGCTGGCCATGATTCCAAACGTGTCCTCCAATTAAAAACCCTCTGGTCCGGGGTGAGGGTCCTCATCGGGAATGGCCGCATAAGATGGTCCCCCAGCGCAAACGCTTCATCCGCAACGAAGACGAATGGGAATCCTTCCATATTGTCTTCTGGAGGTGGTAAGTCCAAGCTGCCATTCTGGAGACGCCTGTAGAACTCCATCTGGGCGATGACTCCACCATCGGACATCCGGCCATTCTTCCCCACGTCCACATACAGGAACTCGTAAGTAGCCGACACCACCGCCAACATCACAATACTATTGAACCCCTTATAGTTGAAATAGTATAACCCCGAGTTGGGTGGTGGGACGATGTGGACATGTTTCCCATCAATTGCCCCTCCGCAGTTAGGAAAGTCCCACCGCTGGGCAAAGTGGGAGGCCACAGTCTGCCATTCCTGTGGCATGGAAGGAAACTGTGGAGTCAAACAAGAAAAACAAATTAGTCATTTTGCACATAAACAGGGAAAGCAGATTAGACACAAACATTCTTGGCCAACATCAAGATACCATTTATTTGACAGAGTTTTTAAAGATCAAAGTATAAGGTACACCTATCAGATCCCCCCCCCTCTCCACTTCATTGAGAGATGAATGCCTAAATAATGGGTATTACTTTGGCCAGCCCCTCCTTAGTTACACTATTGGCAGCCCACTGGACAGGTAAGAAGTGTCATAATACAAAGATATAAATACACACTGTACACATTTTAGCACATTTGGACATTCTGCTATTACCTATCAAGATAATAATAGGATACAAAAACTTTAAACAGTACCATTTGAAAGTATACAGGCAGTCCCTTGCACTACATGCTTTGGAGAATTCATCCATAAATCTGACCACAAAAGAGATGGCTATAGTGTGTATGGGTGTGGCAAAGTCAGCAGATGATTGAGGATATATAGAGAATTGTTATCAGCTGACTTAGCAGTTGGGGGGAGGGAGGGTTCCAAATGATTTGGGAACCCCCCCCCAAAAAAAGCCTCTGGCACTCTGCCTGAATTTAAAGCACAAATCACATTTAAAAACATTTTAGGGGGTGTTTGGGGTAAAGCACTACTATGGAGCTGATAAAATACATTGTTAAGTGACTACATGAGGTGAATATAGGGCGAGGAGACCATGCTGGGGAGGTAAGTGAAGGCAAATATGTATGAAGGACGAAAAAAAAATTACATAACAATCGAGCATGCATGAGGACAAAGGAGACATTCACAGCATATTACAATCATGGTAATTAGGGGATGAGGAAAGAAATACAATATATTAGCAAACATTAAATACAATAAAATGTGATATTAAAGGATAAAAATCTTACCTTAATATACTCCTTCTGCAGGACCTGGATGATGGCAGAACAGGTCTCTGGGATAATGATCCCCAGAGCCTGGGGGGAGATGCCTGTCGAGAACTTCAAGTCCTGCAGGCTTCTCCCCATCGCCAAGTACCGCAGGGTGGCGACGAGCCTCTGCTCCGGAGTGATGGCTTGCCTTATGCAGGTATCCTGCCTGCTAATATAAGGGGTCAGCAAAGCCAACAAACGGTGAAATACGGGGTCCGTCATCTGGAGAAAGTTCCTGAAATCATCAGGATTATTCTCACGGATCTCACGGAGCAAAGGCATATGACAGAACTGGTCACGCTGAAGCAACCAATTCTTGGTCCATGAACTCCTCCCCACCCTATTCATGGACTGGACTTGTGTCAAGGTCCGGACCCCAACACCAAGCCCCCGCACACCACAAACTCTACGAGGAGTACGTATACGCAACATGGCTAGAAAACGGTCGGCTGCTCAGAACGAAGTAACAGAATGCACTGAAGAACAGCAAGGCCTGTGAAGAGTGACCTGAAAAACAGTAACGAACGAACAAGAACACAATGACAAGAGTCAATGGAACTCGCTGCACGCACTGAAGAGCAGATACAAACCCACAAGCACAAACTGAACAGCAGAAAACGATCTGAAAACCACGAGTCTGAAAAAGCGCAATTGTCTCTCACCAAACTTTTACTAACACGAGATTAGCAAAAGGAGCCCAAAGGGTGCCGCGCTTGGTTCTGAACTGGCCTTTTCTAGTCTCGTCATACGTGGTGTATGTCACCGTGTTCTTGGCAATCGGAAATTCCGACAACTTTGTGCAACCGTGTGTACGCAAAACAAGTTTGAGCCAACATCCGTTGGAAAAAATCCATGGATTTTGTTGTCGGAATGTCCGATCAATGTCCAATCGTGTGTACGGGGCATTAGATAAGCACCTGAACGACCGCAACATACAGGAATATACAATGTAATACTGACATATAATCACACGCATAGGTTGGACTTGATGGACTTGTGTCTTTTTCAACCGCACCTACTATGTAACTATGTAAAACAGTGAAAATTGGTAACAAATACCTACTCGCGCATATGGAAAATTAAATGAGTTAATTAAGTAAATTGGTTGGGGAGCAGCACGTTATAATGATGAAAACAAGGAGAAAATAATTAGCTGTCTAATTACAAACCACGCTCCTTTTGAAATAAAAGTGCAAAATCACTCTATATAAAACGGCATGCTATAAAATAAAAAGTCGTGAAAATTGTGAAATAATATCTGCCAACTGAATGCTAAATCATCATAGTGAAAAATATCAAGCAAAATTTATCAAAATAATCGGATGTGGAAAATTAAAAGAGAAAGTCCACCATTAATATCCAATGTGTACACAAATATGTGTCAAAATAATTTTCAAAAATGAAAAACAGAGCTTCTGGGTGGATAGAGCTTCTAGGCAAATCTTTCTTGGGTACAGCAGAGCATCAAATAGCAGTAATCAATTGCCATCACCAGCCACACAGCCTACTCACCAGATGGAAGTGACTCCCATGACAGAAGTCAAACACGCTTTGGGGACAACCAACGAGGCTTCTCCGGTCACGGCTAGGTGCAGATGCTGGAACTCAAGTACTGGAACTCAGGTGTCTTGATCAACGCTAAGGCTACTTGGATGCATGCAACCAGACTTCCCAGGGTAGGTCACAGAGACCGTAGATGTTTGAAGATGTGGAGAAATAAATAAAAAGCTCCCATGGTAAAGTAAGCCAAAATATTTAATAGGCTAAAAACGGCTTAAAACCACATTCCCCACATACGGGTACATGCGGGCAAAAAACAAACAGAAAAGCAGGAAAATAAAGTATGAGCGGAGATAGCGTGTCACGTTCGTTTACGTCCGACCGGGTTTCGTCAGAACGTTCTGACGTCATCAGGGATCGTACGAACGGGCACACCACCTCCTTAAATATACATCACCATTAGAAGCATCCAATCCGGTGACATCTCCTCTAATGGAGAATTAAAACAACATTAATTGACTGCCATCTTGTGGCCAAAAAGCAAAATGCAACTAAAATATACAAAAAGAATGTTGTGAATTTACAATGACATACAAACTGCCATCTTGTGGAAAGATGCCAAATTGCACAATCAAGTCAAATGTCATTGATTAAAGTTAAATAAAATAAATAAAAAAACCCCAAAAAATATACATAAGTATAAGATTAAAATTAAACTTAAAATTAATTTATAATAAAAAGAATACAAACAGATGAAACCGAAATGGACAGCCCCTTCACAATATGAAAGGGCAAAAAAACAGATATTCAGTAGTTGGACAGATAGCAGTTTAAATCAATATCAACACTGATACCTGCCGGGGTAAGTGTGTCCAATCGGTAAATCCATTCCATTTCGTTTTCTGATATTCTCTGAACCATATTTCCTCCCCTCCAATCAGCATCCAGCTTGTCAATACCAAAAAATCTGGCCAAGCTGGGATTCTGTTGGTGGTGGATTCTAAAATGGTTAGAGAGGCTGTGCTTGGGAAAACAATTTTTAATATTTGTGAGGTGTTCATTGATACGTGTGCAGAGATTTCTTTTAGTACGCCCAACGTACTATAATCCACATGGGCAAACAATAAGGTATGTGACAAAGGTGGACTTGCAAGTAATAAACTTATCTATTTTATATTCTTTACCTGTACTAAAGGATGTGAAGTGTTCCACTTTCCTTACATTATTTCTAGTCAGTTTACAGGCTTTGCACTTCCTACAGTAGAAAAACCCTTTTGCATCCAGGAAAGTGGGAGCCCTCTTAGGAGGATTTAAAACATTCGGGGCTAGCTTGTTATGTAAATTCGGTGCACGTCGATAGATAAACCTAGGACGTTCTGGTAGGAAGCTGGACAGAGTCCTGTCCCCCAACAGAACTGGCCAATGTTTTAAAAAGATTTTTTTGACACTTTTGTAGTCCCTATTGAAGCTAGTTAAGAAAGGAACATAGTCCAGTTCGCATTTCTCTTTGATGTTATCTTTCAAGATTAGTGATTGAGTGGCCCTGAGATACCGATACCCCTTTTCCTTGAATCTATCAACTAGTAAGTTAGATTGAGACATGTAATCTGACGTGGAGTCACAATTACGTCTAATCCTTAATAGTTGACCCTTAGGAATCCCTTTCAGCCAGTTGGGGTGGTGACAGCTGGCCGTGGGTATATAGCTGTTTCTGTCAGTACCCTTGAAATGGGTTTTTGTCTGGATACTACCATTGTTCTTATATAAGATTAGGTCAAGGAAGCTAATCTCACTATTGCTCCAATTTCCTGTAAAACTAAGGCCATAGCAATTGTGATTGATATTACTGAGGAACGACTCTAGGGCCTCCACTGTGCCGTTCCACAAAATCACAATATCATCTATGTACCTTTTATACAGGCAGATCTCGGGGCGTGGGTTCCAAATATGCTGAGGTCCTCCCAGAGGCTCAAGAGTATGTTGGCCACACTGGGAGCATACTTGGCCCCCATAGCCACACCCTTGATCTGCCTTTAACAAGACCCCTCCTGCCAAAAATAGTTGTTAGACATAGCCAACTCCAAGATCTCGATCAAGAAATCTTTCTGTTCAATCTTCAGATTGGACTTAGAATCAAGGGCCCTCCTTGTAGTTCTTAAAACATCCTTCTGGACCAGATTGGTATATAGCGATTTGACATCAAACGTAACAATGATTGTGTCATCTTGAACCGGTATATCCTTAAGCAGGTTCATAAGATGCTTACTGTCTCGCAGATATGAAGGGTACGATTGAACAATGGTCTGTAAAAAATAGTCAACCTATTCTCCTAATCTAGAAAAAATGGAGTCTATGCCGCTAATGATAGGTCTGCCAGGTGGGCATTGGGGATTTTTGTGTATTTTTGGCAATTGATAAATTATAGGGAGTCTAGGCGCATCAGGGACTAAATATCTAGCTTCTTCCTTGTTGAGAGTTCCTATCTCTTTAGCTTTGCGTATACTATCCTTCACTGACGTTTTATGTTTTTTTTGTGGGTTAACCTTTAATTTTCTTGTAAGTTACGGCATCACTTACCAGCCTAAGTTCTTTCATATAATCATCTCTGTTTAGAACCACTATTCCCCCCCCCCCCCCCTTTATCCGCTTGATGGCGATATTTTCCTTTTTTTCTAACGCCTTTATACCTTTTTGTATGTTACCCTTCTTTTTCCCTCTTTTGGTTTTAATAAGTCTAATATCTTTCTCAACCATACTCTTGAACGTTTCAAGAAAATGGTTAGATGACTTTTTGGGGTTGAAAACAGACTGATTCCTCAGTCCGCTATGCTGGTATTCTGATTCCATAGATTGGGTATTAAGAACTCGTTTCTCTGCAAAAATGTTTTTTGATAGTCAGTTTACGTACAAATTTCTCGGTATCAATGAACACCTCAAATTTATTTAATCCTCTATCCGGGGCATATATGAGACCCAGCTCAAGTACTTTTAGTTCGTTGAGGGTAAAGGACTCATTACTTAAGTTGAAAATACCTTGGCCAACTACTCTCTCTTTCTTTTTATTCTTCCTTCCTCCCCTTGTTCCTCTACGTTGTTTCTTTGGGGGTCCTTGGTAGGCCACACAGGTGGTTCCCATTGTTGCTAATGGGAATTCATCTGATCCCCATACCGGACCTCTGGTGGTGGATTGTGCCAGAATGGGTTGGGGGGACCACCCCTCCTTCGCCCTCTCCAATTCCCCCTCTGGCCAGGATAAACTCTGTTTTGATTCCAGCCCCCCCTAAGTGGTGGATCTCCATGTCCTCTCCTGCGAAAACCCCTTTAAGGGGAGCCCCCTCTCTGTGGGTCATCTTCCTGGTAGAGTGACTGAAATTTATTGTACATGGGGATATCATGGCCTCCATAGTAGCCATTATCATAATAGCCAGAGTTATCTTTTGAAAGATAACATCAAAGAGAAATGCGAACTGGACTATTTTCCTTTCCTAACTAGCTTCAATAGGGATACAAAAGTGTCGAAAAAATCTTTTTAAAACATTGGCCGGTTCTGTTTGGGGACAGGACTCTGTCCAGCTTCCTACCAGAACGTCCTAGGTTTACAGTGGCTTGCGAAAGTATTCGGCCCCCTTGAACTTTTCAACCTTTTGCCACATTTCAGGCTTCGAACATAAAGATATAAAATTTTTATTTTTTGTGAAGAATCACCAACAAGTGGGACACAATTGTGAAGTGGAACGAAATCTTTTGGATTTTTGAAACTTTTTTAACTAATAAAAAAATGAAAAGTGGGGCGTGCAAAATTATTCGGCCCCCTTGCGTTAATACTTTGTAGAGCCACCTTTTGCTGCGATTACAGCTGCAAGTCGCTTGGGGTATGTCTCTATCAGTTTTGCACATCGAGAGACTGAAATTCTTGCCCATTCTTCCTTGCAAAACAGCTCGAGCTCAGTGAGGTTGGATGGAGAGCGTTTGTGAACAGCAGTTTTCAGCTCTTTCCACACTTTCTCGATTGGATTCAGGTCTGGACTTTGACTTGGCCATTCTAACACCTGGATACGTTTATTTGTGAACCATTCCTTTGTAGGTTTTGCTGTATGTTTGGGATCATTGTCTTGTTGGAAGATAAATCTCCGTCCCAGTTTCAGGTCTTTTGCAGACTCCAACAGGTTTTCATCCAGAATGGTCCTGTATTTGGCTGCATCCATCTTCCCCTCAATTTTAACCATCTTCCCTGTCCCTGCTGAAGAAAAGCAGGCCCAAACCATGATGCTGCCACCACCATGTTTGACAGTGGGGATGGTGTGTTGAGTGTGATGAGCTGTGTTGCTTTTACGCCAAACATATCGTTTTGCATTGTGGCAAAAAAGTTCGATTTTGGTTTCATCGGACCAGAGCACCTTCTTCCACATGTTTGGTGTGTCTCCCAGGTGGCTTGTGGCAAACTTTAGATGAGACTTTTTATGGATATCTTTGAGAAATGGCTTTCTTCTTGCCACTCTTCCATAAAGGCCAGATTTGTGCAGTGTACGACTGATTGTTGTCCTATGGACAGACTCTCCCACCTCAGCTTTAGTTCTCTGCAGTTCATCCAGAGTGATCATGGGCCTCTTGGCTGCATCTCTGATCAGTCTTCTCCTTTTCTGAGCTGAAAGTTTAGAGGGACAGCCAGGTCTTGGTAGATTTGCAGTGGTCTGATACTCCTTCCATTTCAAAATGATCGCTTGCACAGTGCTCCTTGGGATGTTTAAAGCTTGGGAAATCTTTTTGTATCCAAATCCGGCTTTAAACTTCTCCACAACAGTATTCCGGACCTGCCTGGTGTGTTCCTTGGTCTTCATGATGCTCTCTGCGCTTTCAACAGAACCCTGAGACTATCACAGAGCAGGTGCATTTATACAGAGACTTGATTACACACAGGTGGATTCTATTTATCACCATCAGTCATTTAGGACAACATTGGATCATTCAGAGATCCTCGCTGAACTTCTGGAGTGAGTTTTCTGCACTGAAAGTAAAGGGGCCGAATAATTTTGCACGCACCACTTTTCAGTTTTTTAATTGCTAAAAAAGTTTAAAATATCCAATAGATTTCGTTCCACTTCACAATTGTGTCCCACTTGATGGTGATTCTTCACAAAAAATTAAAATTTTATATCTTTATGTTTGAAGCCTGAAATGTGGCAAAAGGTTGAAAAGTTCAAGGGGGCCGAATACTTTCGCAAGCCACTGTATCTATCAACGTGCACCGAATTTACGTAACAAGCTAGCCCCGAATGTTTTAAATCCTCCTAAGAGGGCTCCCACTTTCCTGGATGCAAAAGGGTTTTTCTACTGTAGGAAGTGCAAAGCCTGTAAACTGACTAGAAATAATGTAAGGAAAGTGGAACACTTCACATCCTTTAGTACAGATAAAGAATATAAAATAGATAAGTTTATTACTTGCAAGTCCACCTTTGTCACATACCTTATTGTTTGCCCATGTGGGTTACAGTACGTTGGGCGTACTAAAAGAAATCTCTGCACGCGTATCAATGAACACCTCACAAATATTAAAAAATGGTTTTCCCAAGCACAGCCTCTCTAACCATTTTAGAATCCACCACCAACAGAATCCCAGCTTGGCCAGATTTTTTGGTATTGACAAGCTGGATGCTGATTGGAGGGGAGGAAATATGGTTCAGAGAATATCAAAAACGAAACAGAATGGATTTACCGATTGGACACACTTACACAGGTATCAATGTTGATATTGATTTAAACTGCTATCTGTCCAACTACTGAATATCTGTTTTTTTGCCCTTTCAGATTGTGAAGGGGCTGTCCATTTCGGTTTCATCTCTTTGTATTCTTTTTATTATAAATTAATTTTAATTTTAATCTTATACTTATGTATATTTTTTTGGGTTTTTATTTATTTAATTTAACTTTAATCAATGACATTTGACTTGATTGTGCAATTTGGCATCTTTCCACAAGATGGCAGTTTGTATGTCGTTGTAAATTCACAACATTCTTTTTGTATATTTTAGTTGCATTTTGCTTTTTGGCCACAAGATGGCAGTCAATTAATGTTGGTTTAATTCTCTATTAGAGGAGATGTCACCGGATTGGATGCCTCTAATGGTGATGTATATTTAAGGAGGTGGTGTGCCCGTTCGTACGATCCCTGATGACGTCAGAACGTTCTGACGAAACCGGTCGGACGTAAACTAACGTGACACGCCATTTCCGCTCGTACTTGATTTTCCTGCTTTTCTGTTTGTTTTTTGCCCGCATGTACCCGTGGGGAATGTGGTTTTAAGCCGTTTTTAGCCTATTAAATATTTTGGCTTACTTCACCATGGGAGCTTTTTATTTATTTCTCCACATCTTCAAACATCTACGGTCTCTGTGACCTACCCTGGGATGTCTGGTCGCATGCATCCAAGTAGCCTTAGCGTTGATCAAGACACCTGAGTTCCAGTACTTGAGTTCCAGCATCTGCACCTAGCCGTGACCGGGAGAAGCCTCGTTGGTTGTCCCCAAAGCGTGTTTGACTCCTGTCATGGGAGTCACTTTCGACTGGTAAGTAGGCTGTGTGGCTGGTGATGGCGATTGATTACTGCTATTTGATGCTCTGCTGTACACAAGAAAGATTTGCCTAGAAGCTCTATCCACCCAGAAGCTCTGTTTTTCATTTTTGAACATTATTTTGACACAAATTTGTGTACACATTGGATATTAATGGTGGACTTTCTCTTTTAATTTTCCACATCCGATTATTTTGATACATTTTGCTTGATATTTTTCACTATGATGATTTAGCATTCAGTTGGCAGATATTATTTCACATATTTCACGACTTTTTATTTTATAACATGTCGTTTTATATAGAGTGATTTTGCACTTGTATTTCAATAGGAGCGCGGTTTGTAATTAGACAGCTAATTATTTTCTCTATGTAACTATGTAAACTGCTATGTAAAATCACAATTCCACATTCCCTGAACTCCCTTCCTTTAAGTATGTGTTTGGTACATATTGACCAGCTTCAGGACAGTATGGAAGCACTCAAATAGGCTGCAAATTGAAGGATACATGGCAGGTTTTATTTTGCAATAAAAATTATACTGGGAAATCCAGTAAAGCATTTATTACAGCTTTAGGACCCTTTTAAGTGCCTGTCCCTAATTCAGGCAAACATTTGAACCAGTTTCTGTAACAGTACCGACACATGCTAACAATGCAGGTGATTCTATCTACCACTACTTTAAAAAAAACGATTGCTCTGGCTGCAACAGATTTTTAAATAATTACCGCTTGTTCGAAGATTAAAAACTATTGGTAATTAAGACCAACTCTGAGCTGGTGTACAGAGAGACACCAGTGCTCAAAGTAGGGCAGTTTATACTGGGAAGCTGTCATTAATATGACAGCTTCCTGCACAGAGCTTTATCCCTGGCCCCATTTGGCTAAAACTTAATGTAAACAAATCACCAGATCCAGATATTTTACACCCATGAGTCCTTAGGTAACTCAGTTATAGCCAAGCCGCTATTTCTAATTTTTAAAGGCACCTTACTAACTGGAATGGTACCGGCTGATTGGTGTAGAACAAATATGGTACCGATTTACAAAAAAGGATTGTGATGTTTAACAGGAAACTGTAGACCAGTCAGCCCAACATCAATAGCATGTAAAGTATTTGAGGGAATGGTAAGGGACTCTATAAAGACATTTGTCTGTGATAAAGGTATCATAAGTGACAATCAGCATGGATTTATAAAATAACTTTCTTTTCAGACCAACTTGTTACCGTTCTACAGAGAAGTAAGTGAGAAAATGAATGGTGGAAGTCCAGTGGCATTTGATACTGTACCTCATGAACATTTAATCTATAAAATAAGGTCTGTTGGAGTTGATGAACTTGTATGTACATGGATGGGAAATTGGTTACATGAACGGGTCCAGAGAGTAGTGATAAATAACTAATTCTCTGAATGGTCTAAAGTTGTAAATGGCCCACTGTTTTGTCTTGTGGCCAATGACAATCAATCAATTTGATTATTAAATATATAAAGATGATTAAAAGCTACATTTTGAGTGTTTGCTGAAATTATGCAGGTAAATAACTTTGGCACAAGATATAGCACAATTACAGAAAGACATGGCCGGATCTAGGGAGGTGCTGGGGGTGGGCTGCGCCCCCCCCAGATTTCAGTTGCGCCCCCCCCAAAGCCTTAAGGTCTGCGGGGGATGGTGAGGTGGCAGGGAGGCCGTACATAAAATTACCACTATCTCCCATATTATAATACATGTCCTCCCAGCCGCTCGCATACTAAGCTAGCCTGCTGGAACTCGGGAGATCCCGAGTGACGTCAAGAGGGAGGGGCTTAATAGAGGAATTCAGCTACCCATTGGCTGAAGAGGCAGCAGAAGGCAGGCAGCACCGCCTCCTACTGTCTCTCCAGCCAACGGGTATAGGGTGCGCTGTCCATCACTACAAACAAGTCTTCATCCCTTTTTGTATTGGTGCGGGATGGCTAAGAAGATCTTGCAGTGATTAAGGTGAGGGAGAAGTGCAGTGTAAGGAGGGGGACTATGGGCACCCTGATGTAAGAAGGGGACTATGGGGACCCTCATGTAAGAAGAAGGACTATGGGGACCCTGATGTAAGGAGGGGGACTATGGGCACCCTGATGTATGGAGGGGCACCCCAATGTAAGCAGGGGGACTATGGGGACCTTGATGTAAGGCTGGGGACTCTTGGCACCCTGATGAAAGGAGAGGGCTATGTGCACCCTGATGTAAGAAGGGGGACTATGGGCACCCTGATGTAAGCAGGGGGGGCTATGGGGACCCTGATATAGGGAGGGGGACTATAGGCACCCTGATTTAAGGAGGGGGACCTTGGGCACCCTGATGTAAGAAAGGGGACTATGGGCACCCTAATGTAATGACGGGGACTATGGGGACCCTGATGTAAGGAGGGGGACTATAGGCACCCTGATGTAAAGAGGGGGGTTATGGGCACCCTGATGTAAGAAGGGGGGCTATGGGGACCCTGATGTAAGGAGGGGGACACTGGGCACCCTGATGTAAGGAGGGGGACTATGGACACCCCCATGTAAA
The DNA here is from genome assembly GCA_037952835.1 of Lithobates septentrionalis. Lineage (NCBI taxonomy): Eukaryota > Metazoa > Chordata > Amphibia > Anura > Ranidae > Lithobates > Lithobates septentrionalis. Next base: position 356,282 of record JBBDGP010000217.1, on the reverse strand, counting down.
AAGGGGGACTATGGGGACCCTGATGTAAAGAGGTGGACTATGGGGACACTGATGTAAGGAGGGGGACTATTGGCGTCATCGGCTCTTTACCGAGATCGGGGTCACGCCGTGTAGTAGGAACACGCGCGGCCGCGATCGCCGTGCTGCACGCATCCACGGGCGCGTAAGAGCGCAATTCTGGGCGCCGTCATATGACGTCATTTTACTATACACATCACTTTTTTGTGCAGAAAAGCAAATGTGATGGAAAGGTTTACATATTTAAAAATGATTCTTCGTTCTGAAGTTTGTGTATCTGTGACATGTGACATAGTAAGTAAGAGTATTTTGTGGGTACAAGCATATACAGTATGTGTGCAAAGTATACAGTGACTAGAAACAGATTTTGTTTAACCACTTAAGGACCGAGCCTCTTTCTGAGATTTGGTGTTAAAAACATTTTTTTTGCTAGAAAATTACTTATAACCCCCGTTTTATATATATATAACATTATATATTTTTTTCTAACACCCTAGAGAAAAAAAAGGCGGTCGTTGCAATACTTTCTGTCACACCGTATTTGCGCAGCAGTCTTACAAGCTCACTTTTTTGGAAAAAATACACTTTTTTGAGTTAAAAAATAAAACAACAGTAAAGTTAGCCCAATTTTTTTTATATTGTGAAAGATAATGTTACGCCAAGTAAATTGATACTCAACATGGCACGCTTCAAAATTGTGCCCGCTCGTGGAATGGCAACAAATTTTTACCCTTAAAAATCTCCATAGGCGACGTCTAAAAAATTCTACAGGTTGCATGTTTAGACTTACAGAGGAGGTCTAGGGCTAGAATTATTGCTCTCGCTCTACCGATCGCAGCGATAACTCACATGTGTGGTTTGAAAACTGTTTTCATATGCGGGCGCTGCTCACGTATGCGTTTGCTTCTGCACGCGAGCTGGGCGGGACTGGGGGCGTCTTCTTTTTTTCTTATTTATTTTACCTTTTATTTTTTTACGCTGTTCTTTTAAAAAATCTTAAATGCCCCAGTTTCAAACACCCCACTATAAAACTCATTGGCATGCCTGTCTGTGTGGTGGGCATAGTGGCCTGGGAGGGAGCTCAGTAATGCTGAGCTGCACTGAGGAAGGACATTCTGGTCTTAGTGCTGCCACCTCCTAAGACAGATTTATGTATCTGTTCTCGACAGGTACATAGATCTGTTGCCAACACTAGCAATTTTGGTGAAGAGGTGCAAAGAAATTCTAGTGTCATTGATATTCTTTATACATAAATTCACCTCATAGCCTATTATCTGAAAGGCAATAGCCACAAATATTGGTTACGGTTGTACAGCACGTAAGCAGCTTGGTTTGGGCCACGATATAAGACATAGACACATGACAGGGTTTATTTTGAAATAGAAATTAGAGTGTATTATTTCAGATACAATAGCCACTATCATTAAACAATGGCTGGAGAGTGCAGCTCCAATTGGCAGTAGACATATATTTCAGGCCAGTGATCAGCCCTTTAGCTGATGGTGTCTACATGGTTACATAGTAGGTGAGATTGAAAAAAGACACAAGTCCATCAAGTCCAACCTATGTGTGTGATAATATGTCAGTATTACATTGTATATCCTTGTATGTTGTGGTCGTTCGGGTGCTTATCTAAAAGTATTTTTGAAACTATCGATCCTCCCTGCTGAAACCACCGCCTGTGGAAGAGAATTCCACATCCTTGCCGCTCTTACAGTAAAGAACCCTCTACGCAGTTTAAGGTTAAACCTCTTTTCTTCTAATTTTAATGAGTGGCCACGTGTCTTATTAAACTCGCTCTCGCAGAAAAGTTTTATCCCTATTGTGGGGTCACCAGTATGGTATTTGTAAATTGAAATCCTATCACCTCTCAAGCGTCTCTTCTCCAGAGAGAATAAGTTCAGTGCTCGTAACCTTTCTTCATAACTAATGTCCTCCAGTCCCTTTATTAGTTTTGTTGCCCTTCTCTGTAATCGCTTCATTTCCAGTACATCATTCCTGAGGACTGGTGCCCAAAACTGGAAAGCATACTCCAGATGCGGCCAGACCAGAGTCTTGTAGAGTGGGAGAATTATTGCTTTATCTCTTGAGTTAATCCCCTTTTTAATGCATGCCAATATTCTGTTTGCTTTGTTTGCAGCAGCTTGGCATTGCATGCCATTGCTGAGCCTATCATCTACTAGGACCCCCAGGTCCTTTTCCATCCTTGATTCCCCCAGAGGTTCTCCCCCCAGTGGGTAGATTGCATTCATATTTTTGCCACCCAAATGCATTATTTTAAATTTAACATTAAACCTCATTTGCCATGTAGTTGCCCACCCTATTAATTTGTTCAGATCTACTTGCAAGGTTTCCACATCCTGCGGAGAAGTTATTGCCCTGCTTAGCTTAGTATCGTCCACAAATACAGAGATTGAGCTGTTTATCCCATCCTCCAGGTCGTTTATGAACAAATTGAATAGGATTGGTCCCAGGACAGAACCCTGGGGGACCCCACTTTCCACCCCTGACCATTTGGAATACTCCCCATTTATCACTACCCTCTGAACTCGCTCTTGTAACCAGTTTTCAATCAATTAGAAAAGGAAAATGGGGAATTGGCGCTGCCCTATTATTCAATAGAAATTTACCAAACCTTATAAAATTATAAAATTGTGTGTAAAACAAAAAAGGTACTTTTATAGATAACTTAACCCCTTCATTTGTGCCAAAATTTATAAATACATAAAAAGGTGTTTCTTTAAAGTTACAACATGTCAACTTTGTTAAAAATTGTCATTCAGTAGCCTCCTATAGTATTAGTGCCACAAAATTTAGGGGCTAACAGTAACTGTGTGAGGGTCCCCTTAAATCCCTTTTAAATACGGTGCCAAAAGTGCACTGTGCATGAAGTGATACGAAGGTGCATTAAACTATAAATACTTAAAATACATATAGATTAAATTCATATATAAAGATCCATAAAGACATAAGTCCAAATCATTAGTATTCATATAAAAAGTAAATGTACATCTGTGGGAACAGTTTTCAATCAATGTATTCACCCTATGGTCCATGCCAATGGACCTTACTTTGTACAGTAAACGTTTATGGGGAACTATATCAAATGCTTTTGCAAAATCCAGATACGCCATGTCTACTGGTCTTCCTTTGTCACCTCCTCATAGAAGGTTAATAGATTGGTTTGGCAAGAACGATTCTTCATGAATCCATGCTGATTACTGCTAATGATACAGTTTTCAATACTAAAATCTTGTATATAGTCCCTTAACATTCCCTCCAAGAGGTTGCATACTATTGATGTTAGGCTAACTGGTCTGTAATTCCCAGGGATGTATTTTGGCCCTTTTTTAAATATTGGTGCTACATTGACTTTTCTCCAATCAGCTGGTACCATTCCAGTCAGTAGACTGTCATTAAAAATTAGGAACAATGGTCTGACAATTACTTGACTGAGTTCCCTAAGGACCCTCGGATGCAAGCCATCTGGTCCCGGTGACTCATTAATGTTACGTTTTTCAAGTCTATTTCTAATTCTTTCCTCTGTTAGCCATGAGGGTGCTTCCTGTGACGTGTCATGAGGATAAACACTGCAGTTTTGGTTACTGAAGCCCCCCAATTCCCTCGTGAAGACTGAGGAGAAGAATAAATTCAATACCTTCACCATCCCACCATCCTTTGTAACCAGATTCCCTTCCTCATTCTTTATGGGGCCAATATGGTCTGTCCTCCCTCTTTTACTGTTTATATACTGTTTTTTGCTCTCCTTCGATATGTGTATCTTAGCCGTCCTAATTGCACCCTTACATTTCTTGTTGCATTCTTAGTTTTAATGCTGAGGATGATTCCTTAGCCTTGTATTTTTTTGAAGGCCTTCTCCTTTGCTTTTATATGCATTTTTACAGTGGAGTTAAGCCACCCAGGACTTTTGTTCGCTCTTTTAAATTTATTTCCCAATGGGATGCATTGGCTAATGCCCTTATTTAATATGCTCTTAAAGCAAACTCATCTCTCCTCCATGTTCTTTGTTCCTAAGATTTTATCCCAATTAATATCTTCTAGCAAGGTTCATAGTTTAGGGAAGTTGGCTCTTTTAAAATTCAGTGTCTTTGTATTCCCCTTATGTTTCCTATTTGTGTGATTTATACTGAAGCTAATTGACCTGTGATCGCTGTTTCCTAAATTGCCCCATATTTCCACATCCGTGATCAGGTCTGTATTGTTGGTAATCAGTAGGTCTAGTAACGCTTTGTTTCTAGTTGGTGCATCTACCATCTGACCCATGAAAGTCTCCTGCAAGACATTTAGGAACTGGCGAACCTTAGACGAATGTGCGGTTCCCTCCGCCCAGTCTATGTCTGGATAATTAAAATCCCCCATCTCCCATCCTTGCTGCTAATCCAAATTGTGATAGGAGGTCCGTCTCCCCCTCCTCCCTCAGGTTAGGGGGCTTATAGCATACTCCCAGTACTACTTTCCCCCTAGTTTCATCGCTATGGAGCTCTACCCATAAGGATTCCACCTCCTCCCTTGCTCCCTTAGTAATGTCATCTCTCACATTCACTTGTATATTATTCTTGATATACAGGTATACCCCTCCCCCTTTTTTACCCTCCCTATCCCTGTGATAAAAGGAATAATATTAAATGGTTGCCAGCCAATCATGAGAGCTGTTTAACCAAATCTCTGAAATTCCCACAAAATTGAAATCCTCCTCGTACAACAGTATCTCTAGCTCTCCCATCTTGTCCGTCAGGCTCCTGGCATTGGTGAACATGCCGCGTAATTTAGACCGGTCACATACTGTCTTCTTATTGGGTGTTCCGAGGTTTTAAATAGGACTTATTACTATACTTACTTGGGGTTTATGTGCTTTAGTTAACCTACCACTAATGCCCCCAATACTACCCTCTGGAATATGTTGCATGTATACTATCCCTACCTCTGGACCCTCCCCCCGTCACCTAGTTTTAAAGCCCCTCTAACTTTGCGGCCATCCTCACTCCCAGCAGATCTACACCCTCCTTGAAAGGTGCAATTTTACCTTTAATCACTAGTCCTGACCATCATCTTATTATTTAATTATAATTACCTTTCATTGGCCGATTTCATTGCTTCGCAGCCAAATATATCTCTATGCATAGGAAACAGCATATATGAATAATTCACACAGCAAAATTGCTTCATACACTGTTCAGTTTATTATCCCGGACATGGTATTAAATAATAATGAAAGGTAGGCGTTACAGACCATCGTCCACCAATAAGGAGTACATATTCAAATGACACATTTCCTTTTTAACATACAATCAATCATGTTGCAAAATGTACACCAAGTCACATCTCCACACTGCACACTGGAATCGTACCTACCAATTTAATGAGGATTATACCCTAACTAAAAACTAGCTTCCTGACACTGACTCAACACTGATACTCAACAATACACAGGTAATCAACAATACTATACACAGGTACTCACAGTCCACGTGTACTCACGTGAGATGGGCCGAACACCCTCTGGTTTGGTTTGCACCAGAACTCTCGAATATCGCAGAAGTTCGGACCCAAACGGCAAACCCCTTTAAAGTCTATGGGATCCAAACTTGAAAAATCAAAAGTCCCCATTTTTTTTTTTTTTTGTCACATTCAGTCGACCGTATAGAGAGGCGTTAAATCAACTTTGCAGTTCATTTATCTTCCAGCCCACTCTCCTTTGTCTCATCATCGTGACTATTGCCATATCAAAAAAGATCATACCAAAAACAGGCCCCTTAAGACCCCCTGTGTAATTCCTCCCATCTCCTACCTCTGTCATCTGCGGAGGTCCCATAGAAACTACTTCTATCAAGTAACCTTCTTCTCTATTTACCCCTCCCCCCTCCCTTCTCTCCCCTCCCCACCCCCCCTATCTCTCCAGGGTCTAATTTTCTCTTGTCACATACTATGAACCAAGGCTTTAAATCTTATATACTACACCAGTTTTTTTTTTAATTTCACCCAGCGTTCCCACTCCCCTGAGCTCACATTTCTTGTTTCCTCTTCCAGGGCTATCCTAGTCTCCAGGTGATAAGTTTCTTCTACGGCATCTATCCATTCCCATATCTCAGGGCTCTCCTTCCTCTGCCAGTTCTTCGGGATAATTCGCTTTGCAGCGTTCAGAAGGTGGGGGACCAGAGATTGCGTATACTTTTTAACATCTCCAGCTCCCCCATGGAACAGTACCTCCCATGGGTCTCCTGGGACTTCTATTCCTGTTATTTTCTTTACTAGATCAAGTACCCTACTCCAGAAATATTTTATTTTAGGGCAGGTCCACCAGAGATGCGCCATCGTTCCGATTTCGTTGCAACCCCGCCAGCATAAAGCCGAGCTATTTTGAAATTTGCTTGTTCTCTCTGGAGTTAGGTAGCTTCTACTTATACACTTGTAGTTCATTTCTGCTGTCCGTACGTCTGCTGCTGAGTTACAAATCATTTTAAGAATTCTTTTAATTGTGTTTTCACCTTTCTTTGTGCCAAATTCCCTCTCCCATTTACTTATAAATGGGGGTATCTCCAGTCGGTCAACCTTCATCAGAGCTTTGTAGATTTTTGAGACAATATTTCTCGGATCTTCCATGTCGCACAGCCTTTCAAAGTCCGTCAAATTATCCCCTCCACTTATCGGGGAGGGAAGTTTATTCACGAAGTGGCACAACTGGAGGTACCTCCACTCATCCAACCTGCGTGTCTCCCTCCCGTTCCTAATTTCTTGTAGTGACAAAATTTTACCCTCCTTTGTAATGTGTCTTAATTGTGTCTTTCCCCATACTGCTTCTTTTCCCCCCATGGTTTCTAAGCCTGGCGTGAAGAAGTTATTATCTATCAGTGCTAGTAATGGTGAGTTATAGTTCCCATTTAAATTCTTATACACCCCATCCCATATTTTAAGTGCATTACGTGTTATTATGTGTGTGTTTTCCCCTAATATTCTAGCATAAGGGGGGTTCCATATCAAACTTCCCAGTGCTGCTTTACTAAGGTGTTCTTCTATTTTTACCCAGCGTTTTTCATTTGCTCTCTTTGCCCATTCTACTAGTCTGGCCAGCACTGCCGCCTTGTAGTAATTCTGAACGTCTGGTACAGCCAAACCCCCATGTATTTTCTTTTGTTTTAAGATCTTGAAAGGGACTCTTGGTTTTTTATTTTTCCAAATGAAGCTCATTATTATGTTTTTTAATTTTCTTAAGTAATATAGGGGTAGTGGTAGCGGTATCATCTGGAATAGAAATGTGATCTTCGGAAGTAGCATCATTTTAAAGGCATTGATATGCCCTATCCATGAGATGGCTTTTTTTGCATAGTTTTTACACTCAGCTCTAATTGTATCCAAAAGAGGTATATAGTTTATTGTAAATATTTTTTTAATTGAGTTGGCTAGCTTAATTCCCAGGTACTTCAGTTCTTTAGTCCATCTAAAACTATATCTTTTTTTTAATATACTGATTTCTTTTTCTTTAAATTTATGTTTAGTATTTCTGATTTTGCCATATTTATTTGAAAATTAGACAACTCCCCATACTCTTTTAGGGCTTTAACTAACTTGGGCATGGTAATTTCAGGTTCCGATATATATAGAATAATACATCGTCGGCATAAGCTGCGACTTTGTGTTCGTCTTCGCCGATCTTGATACCCCTAATACCCGGGTCCATGTGAATTGTTGCCAAGAGGGGCTCCATAGTAAGAACGAATAACAATGGGGACAAAGGGCACCCCTGTCTTGTACCATTCCCCATTTCAAATGGCTGAGACATGCATCCGTTCACCCCCACCATTGCCGTCGGGTGGTGGTATAAAGTTTTAATCCCCTGGTACATTTTGGGACCCAGACCCATGATCTCCAGGGTCTGGAACATGAACCCCCAGTCTACCCTGTCGAAGGCCTTTTCGGCATCAACCGACAGTAGTAGCCCTGGGGGTCCGCTCTCCTTTATTTTTTGTAACAGGAGTAATGTCCTGACCCCATTGTCCTTCCCTTCCCGTTTAGTAATAAAGCCCACCTGGTCTGGATTGACCAGGGCATTCAATGATCCCTTTAACCTCTCGGCCAGTATTTTAGCGTAAAGTTTTGTATCAATATTGAGAAGGGAGATAGGGCGATAACTTGAGCAGAGTGCTTTTTCTTTTCCCTCCTTCAGAATAACCGTAATCGAGGCCTTTAAGGCCTCCTGGCTCATGTCATAGTCCCCTCCCAACCCGTTAAAGTACTGGCACATCCTAGGAATCAGTATTTCTTTAAATTTCCTGTAATAGGTTAGTGTAAATCCGTCCGGGCCAGGGCTTTTCCCGGATGCCATGCCTGCTATTGCTTTTCTTATTTCCTCTTCGGTGATTGGGGCTTCCATGTACTCTCTTTCGGTTTCTGGGATTTTAGGTAATCTTGCCTTCCCTAAGTAATTTTTTATTCTCTCACTCGTATTTTTAATCGTGGTGTCCTGTTTGTGTACTGCGTATAGTTCTTGGTAATAATTTTTGAAAACCTCCGCTACTTCTTTAGAAGAGTACTTGATATGTCCCTCTTTGGTCTGGATTTTTTCTATAAAATTCCTCGCTTTCCGTTTTTGCACTATGTTCGCTAAAAGCTTACCCGGCTTATTGGCCCAGCGATACCTGTCACCCATTATCTTTCTATACTTTGCTCTTACTTCTTGTTCCATTAAAGTTTTTAGCTCCGCTCTTTTGATGACTAAGTGTTTATATAGCGCAGGGGTGGGTTGTCCTATTTGAGCCTTGTGTTTCTGTTCTAGTGTGGCCAGTTCCTCTCTTAGTTTTTGGGTTTTCTCTCCTCTCTCTTTCTTCTTACTTGCCCCTGTCTCGATTAATACACCCCTTATATAGACTTTATGGGCCTGCCACAAGGTGGACCCAGATACTTCTCCCGTGTCATTACGCACAAAGTAGTCCCTTAGCTCTTTACTAATTCTATTGAACCCTTCGTACCCGCTTATCAGGTCTTCATTTAAGCGCCATTGCCCCGGGGGTCTACTCTTTTCACCTATTTTTATTTCTATAGTCAGTGGTGCGTGGTCTGAGTATGTTATGTTACCTATCCAGGAATCTACCACCTTTTCTATTTCTCTATGGTCTATCAGTCCATAATCGATCCGGGAGTACGACTCGTGCACAGGCGAGTAGAACGTGTAATCCCTTCCCCTTGGGTGTTGCACTCTCCATATATCCAGCAGCTGTAGGCTGGTGATCTTTTGCTTAATCTTACTTAATTGTACACTGTTCCGCGCCTGTGCCCGAGCCGTACTGTCTAGTCCCGGGTCCATGCAGAAGTTAAAGTCCCCCATTAATATCAAGTGCCCTTGTCTAAACTTCGTTAATTTCTCCAAGATTTTTGCTACGTATTCTATCGGGTTCTTATTAGGCGCATAGATGTTAGCCAGTGTATATTCTTTTTCATATAGTCTACCTCTTAGGAATATATATCTACCTTCTGTATCAACTAATCTCTCTTCCAACACAAACCTAGTATTTTTTGCAAATCCGATGGCCACCCCCCTTGATCTACTTGAGATAGTATCTCCTTGGTACCAGATCGGGTATTCACTCGAGAATAATCTCAATCTTGATTGATGTGAAATATGTGTTTCCTGGAGGAACACCACCTCTGGTCCAAGCAGTCTGAGCTCATTGAAAATACTTCTTCTTTTGTTAGCCATATTTAGACCCTTGACGTTATACGTTATACATTTTATTGTATTTGGTGTCATTTCACTACCTCCGTTTCACCCCGTTCTATCTTAGACCTTGGAGAGATACCCATATCCCCCCCCTTCCTCCCCATCCCTCCCCCTCCCCCCAGTCCGCCCCCCTTCCCCCTTTCTGGTCATCTCTAGACCCTCAGACCAAAGTGGATCCCGTATATCGTGATCCTTCATTTGGTCTCCAACTCCTAAGGTGGAGCTGTCAGCGTGCCCGCTACTCGGTCATCGCTGTCTCGGCGGCGGGATGTTATAGTCAGCTCCTTGTTACAATCTGGGATTGCTCCTTCTTTTGTAAATAATTTTTCCCCATTCCGCCCTCCCCCCTCCAACTCTCCCCCCTCCACTCACACCACCCCTATCCCCAGCTCCATCCAGCTTTCAATGGACCAATTTAACGTCGCGGGCACCCGCAAGCCTAATCTCCCACAGAAATCTTCCAACTCATCAGGGAATCTTAGCCTGGCCGTTCTACCCTCTTTGCTACCAATTAGGCAGGCCGGGAATCCCCATGAGTACTTTATGTTCTGGGTTATCATTTGCTCCATGAGGGGTTTCAGCAGGCGTCTTCTCAATAGTGTATCCTTGGCCAAGTCTGCGAAAACTTGAATATTAGCCTCTTCATATTGAAGTGGGGTTTGCCCCCTCAATTTTCTCCATATTTTCTCTTTATCTGTATAGAATCTAAACCTGACAATTATGTCGCAGCTTCTTTCTGATCGGCTAGTATCTAGTCTACCTATTCGATGCACCCGTTCTAGTTTTGGAAAGTCCTCTCCTCTCAGCTCCAAAAGTGGGGAGAAGATGTCCGCTACTATTTTCCTCAGGTCCTCCCCACTTTTTTCCGGCACTCCTCGGATTCTCAGGTTCTGTCTGCGGCTTCTATTCTCCTGGTCCTCAATTCTATAGCAAATTTTTATCTGATTTTGTTGCGTTGTTTTAATTTGATTTTTTAAATCCGAGATCTCGCGCTCTTGTTGGTCCATTGTATCCTCTGCCTTCTCCACTCTGGCCAATAGGTTTCCTAGATCTGTCCTCAAGTTACTAATTTCAGTTTTAATCAATTCTTCAAGTGCTTTAAACATCTCCGCCATTTCTTTTTTTGAGGGGGGTTCTAGTTCCTGTCGGGGTTCCGTCATTCTGGATGACTCTTGTGGGTTTTCAACTAATGATGACTCTCTAGATTGATTGGGAGTCTGGTCCCTCTTTTCAGTCTGGCCTTTCTTCTTCTTGTCTGGCGCGGTAGACGATTGAGCTTCTTGGTGGGTGCCCCCCGGGCTACCCCCGGTGGCTAAGTATTGTTTAATTGAGCTCCCACTTATACTGACGGAGATATTGTCCTTTGGTGTCTTCGGTGGGGCCCCTTTTCCTGCTTTGGTTGTATTTCTGCTCATTATTTCTCTCAGGGAGCTCTATAGAATAGATTTAAAGCCCTTGGACTGTCACTGGGGCAAATCTTCAGTGATCCTATACTAGGGCGAGTTTTTTTTCCTCTTTCCCCTCCTCCCTCTGTTTTCCTTTTCTTACCCCCTTACCTTTCCCCCGTTCTCAGGTTTGTAAATATCTTTTCCGGATTTGTATTTTACTCCTCCAGACCCCAGTTACTTTAGCTACCACCCTTATCTTTGAGTAGAGACCGGCTAAATCGCCTGTTTCTATACCTAATAACAGAGGAAGGAGAAAAATAATACCAGGTGCGACATATGCTGCCTGTCTTATGCGATTCCACCTGACTATGACAAGAACCAAGGAGTAAAGGTAGCAATCCGTCTCAAAAAAGAAAAAGGAAAGAAGGGAAGGAAGATATAATTAGTTGTTATGTCCTTGATAGAGTTAAATGTCCCGTATTTTATTGAGTATCTTGCAACATTTCTAGGAATGTGTGAGATCTCAGCCAGCCCGGATGAATGTATTTATGATCGATATCCTGGGTCCTCTTATATTTATCCCCTCATAACCTCAATATCGCAGTATCCCTTTAAGCAAGCAAGCACATCTTGGGATTTATCCAGGTGGTTGTCTTAGCTCCGCAAACCAATATCCTAGTGAGTTACCAATATACCAAAGGACCAACCACTGATTCGTGAGCACTTACTCCCATTTAAGTTGACCCTTCTGTATGGTCCTGGCCGGGAATACCTCTTCAAGATTTTCTTTATTACTTTAAGGTTATCATAGGAAAATATTGCCGTGTATTAAGGTATCTCCGTCACCGATAGTGACTTCCTATTATATATACCTAAAACACAATATGCATCAGTGCTGTTATGCCTTCAGTTTACCGCCGATTATAGACTGCCAGCGGAACCACCTAAATTCACAGTGAACTCATACAGTGTCAAGACAACTCGATTTCACTATGGTATATGGTAACTGGGATAATATATGCATATGCATCAGGTGTGGATGTCAGTTCGCAATCTTTCAGTAGTAGTTGAATCAACCTCAAATTCCAGTAAAATACGGTGACCCCTTTTGTGCTGTTTAGGTGCTGTCATACCTTAAAGTTCCACTCTGGTAAATTTCATACTTTTCAAGCAGCCATTCTTAGTGTTTTCTTACCTCAGGACTCCATAGAAAGGCGTATCTCTTACCAGTTTACCGCCTTCTGTGTAGCTTAATTTGGATGGAGGCGTCCCTGCTGCTTGCTGCTTTGCTTTCCTTTATGGCACAATAGGCCTGTGGGGTGCTCGATCGGAGAGGTGGGTGAGTGGAGCGGGTCAGCCGGATCCTCCCCCTCCCGCCGTCACCATCGGGCTCAGAGGGAGAGACGAAGGGATAGAAAGAAGCCCGCCAGCATCTCCCGGGTAGGGCACAGCCGACCCCCTATCAGCGCCGTGCCGCTGCGACCCGGATCGCTCATCCGATGCCGGGTATCGAATTCTTCGCTGCTCCCGTCCTCGTGGCAGCTCATCCAGCTGACGAGGCCGCCGAGACGCTGATTCACTGACACACAGACAGCTCCTCCCCTCCCAGCTGACGCCTCATGTCATCTCCCCCAAAAACTTGGATTTTAACTAACTTACTTCACTCGAAAAGTCCCCATTTTTAAGGTTTATATGCAAGTTATTGGCCATAAAAGGGTATGGGCCCCGTGTACTGCCCTGGTAGACATGTATAAATGCAAAAAAACTTTTAAAATAGATCGTATTTAAAGGAGCAGTGATTTTAATGATGCTTAAAGTGAAACAATAAAAGTGAAAAATTTATTTAAATATAGTGCCTGTGGGGTCCCCTTAGTCTGACTGTAAAGTGGTGTATCTGTACAGTGTATAGAACCTGCTGTTGCAAAACTGACGTTTAGAAAGAAAAAAAATTACATTTAAATTGATTTTCCCTGCAAGCTTTCTGTCATAAAAAGGTGTGACCAGAACTATGTGGACTGCAACAGCGTGAACCAAAACGTATGTAAGGTGAAAAAGTAATGTAGTTTATTAAGATACGTGAGCACAGATATAAACGAACCTCCAATACCAAACAGTGTAAAACAAATCAGACAACCAAACAGTGACCCACAAAGAACAACAATCTAAACTAGTATATACAGCAGATAGGGAATACCAGAATCATAATCGTAGCCAGGCCAGGGTCATATATAGGAGATCAGCAGATGGGGGCAAGGAGCAAGACAGGGCAGGGAGAAGGTGGAAGGGATCAGGCTGCAGGGCAGGGGTACAGGCTAACAGGATTACAGGAGGGACAGGAACAGGTTCAAGTTCAGGTTAACAGGTACAGGTCAGGGCTCAAGGACAATACCAAGGCAAGTGTGTGAGTGCTTGCCGGGTATAAATACACATCTCCTGCAATCAGTCTCAGGTGGCGCCATGATGTCAGCTCTAGATTGCTAGGAGACACCCGCTGGTGGACACCAGTACTGCGCCCAAAGATCAGACAGTGCCACCAGCAGGTGAAACCTTTCCTGACAGCTCCAGAGTGCTAGGAGACACCCGCTGGTGGACACCAGTACTGCGGCCCAAACATCTGACAGTGCCACCAGCAGGTGAAAACTTTCCTGACAGTACACCCCCCTTCAAAGGAGCGACTTCCGGATGCTCCAACTAGTCGCAGCTGTAAAAAGTCCATGGCATCAAGCCGGGCAGCGGGCAGAGGCACATCAAGCTGGGCATGTAAAAAGTCCATGGTATCAAGCCAGGCAGGAGGCAGAGTCACATCAAGCTGGGCATATAAAAAGTCCATGACATTAAGCCTTACAATGGCCAGAGGCACATCAAGCTGGGCAGCAGGCACAGACACATCAAGCTGGGCAGCGGCACAGACAAATCAAGCTGGGCAGCGGGCACATGCACATCAGGCTAGCCTGCCTGATCTTATGGGTCGGGAAAAACTTCAATTTTTTCTTCGGTTTAGCCACCGAATTTCTGTAGGTGACTGCAGGAATGTAAATAAGGGGTTAGCAGATTGAAGAGAAGGGCTGGAATATGGTAAGGAAGAGGGAACAGTGGTTAGGGGGAGTTTTTGTGGGGTTGTTGCAGACAGCAGAGAAGAGGCAGATGGATTAAAGGCATAGGTGCAGCAAGTGGAAACAGGGTACTGATATTTGGTTGGAAGCAGGGTATATTGGACTGAGACTGGGGTTGCTGTGGGTGATGGGGAGAGAGACATTTGGGCAGGTAGGTGTCTGGTAGCAGGAATGGGTTGTTGTGAGCTGACTGAGGCTGAGTGCCATATTTCAGACCATGCTTTGAATAATGGCTGAACAAAATTCCGTTTACATGCTGCCTGCTGTCTGATAAGGGACTGCACTGAGTTAACACACTCCACTAGCACCTGTTGGGAACATGCTGAATAGTGCTCAATGAAGTATGCAGAGTCATCCTCCAAAAGCCACACTAGAGACTCAACCTAATAAACACTGAAGGGGGAGAAAAATCATCATTGCCCTTTAGAGAACTGGACAAGGCTAGCTCTGCACACACCTGAATCAGAGGCTAAACGTTTTCAAACAACATACCGCCCTGATCAACCAGAGAATGGGCCAGATGGATATATTCTAAAAGTTGATCTCTAGCCCACTCCTTCAATACCAGACGGCAATAATTATTATCCTCCGTTACCAGTGAAGCAAGATAAACAACTGTTTCTGAATGCATTTCACCAAAAGCAACAGAACCACGATGGCTCCTCTGTGCAGCCACTTCTGGTCAGGAATGGCCTTGGTATTCTGTCATAAACAGGTGTGACCAGAACTGTGTGGACTGCAACAGAGTGAACCAAAATGTATGTAAGGTGAAAAAGTAATGTAGTTTATTAAGATAAGTGAACACAGATTTAAACGCACCTCCAATACCAAACAGTGTAAAACAAATCAGACAACCAAGCAGTGACTCACAAAGATCTAAACTAATATATACATCAGTTAGAAATACCAGAATCATAATCGTAGCCAGGCCATGGTCATATACGGGAGATCAGCAGATGGGGCAAAGAGCAAGACAGGACAGGGAGAAGGTGGAAGGGATCAGGCTGCAGGGCAGGGGTACAGGATAAGAGGATCACAGGAGAGACAGGAATAAGTTCAGGTTCAAGGACAATACCAGGGCAAGCGTCTGAGTACTTGACGGGTATAAAAACATATCTCCTGCAATCAGTCTCAGATGACGCCTGATTGCAGGAGATGATGTCAGCTCCTAATTGCTAGGAAACACCTGCTGGTGGACACCAGTACTGTGGCCCAACGATCAGACAGTGTTAACAGCAGGTGAAACCTTTCCCGACAGCTCCAGACTGCTAGGGGACAACCACTGGTGGACACCAATACCGCGGCGCAAAGATCTGACAGTGCCACCAGCAGGTGAAACCTTTCCTGACACTTTATTTTGTAAACAATGGCTTGGGGAGCCTGTCTTTATGGTGAGGCCACAATTTAGTGCACTCAGAACAAGATTAGAGATTTTTTGGATAAATTCTGGTGTCTCTTTGGCAGACTTTGGATAGAAATAGCAAAGTTTTGCACCACAGTGAGCCTTATGTGAAGAAGCCAAAATATAGTTCACTCAGGCCAAGATTACCATTTTTTTTAGATTAAGTCTGGTGCCTCTTTTCCAGACTTTGGATGGAAGTAACAGGTGCAGAAAAATTTATCTTTTGGGTGTTGGTGGTGCCTTCACACCGTAACCCTATAGAGGTACTCTTGAAAAAAGCAAGAAATGGCCTTGCTGTAAAAAATTAAAATTATATGCCCCGGTAAAACAGTTACAGACAAATTGGTCTTTGGATGTTGATGGTGCCTTCACACTGTAACCCTATAGAGGTATTCTTGATGTAAGCAAGCATTAGCCTTGCTTTCAAAAATTGAAATTATATGCACCTGTCAAACAGCTGTGGAAAAATTGGTCCTTGGGTGTTAATTGTGCCCATGAAACCTATACCAAAAAATCAACACCCACAAAGCTAGGCAGCCTAGACAGTCTTGCATAGATTATAGATCCCAAAAACACTTAATCAGTGACATCGGCTTTAGGGACTTGATAGCTGCTGCTAATCCAGGACTGATTAATTTTGACAAATGTCAGCTGGTTAACGGAGTCTGTGGACAGACACGCTCTTTTATTTGTCACAAAACCTCCGACAGCACTGAATGCCTGTTCAGAAAGCACGCTGGATGCGGGGCAGCCCAGCAGCTCAATTGCATACTGGGCAAGTTCTGGGTCCTCGTAGACCTTTCGCAGGCTTTGAAAAATAAGGAAGCCCATGCACCTCAAGTCTGGGGAAGCATGAGAAGAAGAGTCCTCAGGGTCACTGAAGATTTCAGTATCTGGAACTGTCTCCTCTCAGCCACGTACTACTTCCAAGGTTTCTGGGGACTGAAAACCATCTCTTAAGGTTTGACGTATGTCTTCCTTTGCTTCAGTGCCTCCAAAACTGCCAGATCCTCCTCCTCCCTCTCCTCTTGTGTGTTCTGTGGCATCGCAAGAATGGTGTCTGCACAAAGTGGGCCTTGAGAGGAATGGAAGTCCTTCTCTTCCTCCCGCTGCTCTGCCTCCAGTGCCCTGTTCATAATGCTATGCAGAGTATGCTCCAGCAGGAACATAAGAGGGATTGTGCCACTGACGCATGCATTGTCACGCCTCACCATCCTTGTCATCTCCTTAAATAGTGACAGTACAGCGCATGCATCCTTTATCAGCAGTCATAGGCATGGGGGAAAAAAAGCTGAGCTGCCCTGAGCCTGTCCTTGTGCCATACTCACACAGGTACTCATTGTTGGCCCTCTGCTGCATGTGCAGCCGATGCAGCATTGCCAAACTTGAGTCCCACCTGGTGGGCATGTCAAAAAGCAGGCAGTTTATGGGCAGGTGGAATTCCAGCTGAATTTCAGCAAACCGAACACTGGCTGTGTATGACCGCCTGAAATGGCTACAGTCTCTTCTGGCCTGCCTTAGAAGATCATGCAACCCTGGGTACCTGTTTAAGAAATGCTGCACCACCAAATTGAGGACATGTGCCAGGCATGGTACATGTGTCAACTTTACCTGTCGAAGGGTGGACAGAAGGTTAGTGCCATTATCACACACCACCATTCGTGGCTCAAGCTGCCATGGTGTGAACCACCTCTGGGCCTGCCCCTGCAGAGCTGAAAGAATCTCTGCTCTGGTGTGGCTCCTATCCCCTAGACAGAGCAGCTGAAGAACTGCATGGCATCTTTTAGCCTGACTCGTTGAATGGCCCCTTGAACGCTTAAGGGGGAATGGTGGTTTATAGAACAATTCAACAGAAGGGGGCATGGAGAAGGAGGAGGAGGGGGTGGAGCTGACAGATCTCATCACATCATCGCATCATCACCACCAGCTGTATGGAGACGGGGCAGAAAAACAAGCTCCAGCACTGAGCCCGGTCCTGCATCCTTTTTAGTTGCAAGCAGAGATACCCAGTGTGCTGTGAACAAAATATATCCTCCCTGACCATGCTTGCTGGACCACATGTCAGCAGTAATGTGCTGACTGCATTGCCAACAATGCCATACATTACCTTGCACGTGATGGTACAGAGCTGGGATGGCCTGTGAAAAGAAATAGCGACTGGGAACCTGCCATTGTGGTGCAGCACATTCTGCAAATTCATGGAAGGGGGCAGAATCCACCAGATGGAAAGGTAGCAGGGAGTGTATTTTTTTTCGATGCAGCAGCTGGGGTAGAGAAATTTGCCCGCTATACTCTACAGCTGGTGGTATGCCACTGGCAGATGTGTTGCAAGGACCTGTAGACATAAAAGGTGAGGAGTGAGGAGGAGAAGAATTGTGTCCCTTTTGTGTGGCTATCAGGTTCTCTTGCCAACGGGCCAAGTTGTGAGAGGTTTAATGCCTTTGCAAAAAAGCAGAGGAAGAGGCATCTTCTAAGTTCAGACAGTGTAGTATTTAATGGTACAAAGATTAAAAACACTCACATTAAGGTAAGTATGTGTCAGTATGTAGGAGTAGTCCTGCAGCGGTGTGTCTCTGTGCACGCTGGTCCGGTAGGTTGTGCCACTCGTTTCCCTGTGGGAGCCATCCACCAGCTCTGTATGTGGTGGTGAGTCCAGGGAGGAAGGCTGGAATGCACATGGACCGCAGCGGCATGTGACGTCACCAGAAATGATGCAACACGTTTCCGAGCGTGTGCACTGTCGGCGGAAAGGACAGGTGTGCTCTATTATCAAGCTCTGACATGCTGACACATACTTACCTCAATGTGAGTGTTTTTAATCTTTGTTCAATTAAATACTACACTGTCTGCACTCAGAAAGCACCTCTTCCTCTCCTTTTTTCCTACATGTTTGGAGTGTGCTTCCGCTTCTCTCAAGAGGTCTGCCCTGAGCTGTGGACTGTCTATCATTTCTGCTGAATATCATCATCCACTCTACCCAATGTATGACTTTTACTTCCTCCTTGCCCTATGCCATACTACCCTATCCTAGACTCATGGTTTCTGGCATCCTTGATTACAGTTTGCACCATTACTACCGCCCCCTTTTTTTTAATGCCTTTGCAAGCATGTGGTACCAAAATGGCTGGTGTTTTTGTCACGCTTTATCTGCTTACAGCAGAGATTGCAAATTGCAACAGTGTGATTGGCTGCACATGTGCTAAAAATGGCCCACACAGCTGTAGCTGTGGGAAGTGGGCTGGGAGATAACAGCTCCACAGTCTGATGGAATAGGGTGACTGCTTTCTACTTTTCCATGATGGCTGCCTCGTTGGGGTTGTGCCTCCCCCTCACTTTCCTCCTCTGCTCTATAAGGCACACAAGTCACATCAGTGACCTCATCATCATCATCCCCTCCATCCTCATCATCACTGGAGCCAACTTGGCAATACGCTGCAGCTGGGGGAACATGACTGCCAATTTGTTGTTTATCAGTGTTCTCCCCTCTCTGTAGGCTCATGTTACTCCCTTCCTCTACCTGAAAACCAACATCAGAAGCAAGTGGCTGATGCTGTGTTCAAATAATTCAGCTGACTCCTCCATGCATGATGCTGGGGCTATGGCATGAGTAGCTGTGGACAAGGAGGCAGAACAAGCTGCTCTGGTAGCTGCAGTGGATTGTGCACTAGTGTCAGCTTGGGTCATAGAAGATGAGGAGGATGAGGAAGGTTTAGTAAGTCAGTCCACCACCTCCTCTGCATGCTGTGGCTGGATAGCACGGGCAACATCACTAAAAAGAGACAAACGTGCCCTGCCTGAGGACGGACCACGTCCACCTTTGCCTGTGGACACAGATGCTGCTGGCCCCCTCATAGTGGCATGGGAACGTCTGCCTCTCCTTGTTGGCCTCCCAGACATGATGGATGGAGGGGGGCTTATTACCCAAATTTAATAGAAACTGGGAAATGTGTGATTGGATGCACTTTATTGAATTAAAAGTTGTGTTTGGTGCACTTTAAAATGAGAACTGACACTGACAGAAATGTAAAAACTATTAAAAAAAATAAATAAATAAAAACACCAATGTCGCAGTCAGAAAAACTGCAGCTGACAATTTTAAAAAAAGGGGGGCAGGCAGGGGACAAAAAAAGACAAAAAAAACCATGTAGCAACCAAAAAAAAAAAAAAGGCTATACGGCACTGTATACGGTACTAAATGTTATGCAATGCTGTGTTAAACACTGCAGCACACTACAGTGACAGTACACTATACTGACACACTACACTATGCTCACACTATACTGACACACTACTCTATACTCACACTATACTGACACACTACACTATACTGATACACTATACTCACACTATACTGACACACTACACTATGCTCACTCTATACTGCCACACTACTCTATACTCACACTATACTGACACACTACACTATACTGATACACTATACTCACACTATACTGACACACTACACTATGCTCACACTATACTGCCACACTATACTCACACTACACTATACTGACACACTATACTCACACTATACTAACACTACACTAGCATTCAGAGAACACACTAACTTGCTCGCTAGTGGCAAACTGAGCCCTGCTCTATCTATCTCCGCTCCAACAACACACTGCAAAAGGTTCCTGTGGGAAGGAACCTTTAATAGTGTGGGGTGGGACTATGAGCACTGAGCCGTGATTGGACAAAGTCATCATCACTTTGTCCAGTCTGGGCTCTGACAGTGCACTGTGTCCTAATTGGCAAAGCTGGTCAGGGGCAAGGCTTCAACCAATTAGGGCCCAAGAATGCCCTGTGCAGCGCGTGGGGCGTTCGGCGAATGAACATCCTGCCGAGCCCCCCGTAAATTCAGGTGTTAACATAACGGGTGAACAGGCAATGTTCAGGCCAAACTTTTGTTCGGCTCGAACTGTTCACCCAACTCTACTGGCAGTAGTGGCACGTGCATTAAGGGTGCGTGGACGCCGCCCCCTCTCTCCTGCCACCCCCTCTAGCACCAATAGATCGATTCATGCGTTGCATGAATCGATCTATTGCCTCCGCTGCCACCCCCTATTCAGGGGCCCAGCCCCTTTTCGGGCACAGGGCCCCTGAATTACAGCAGCGGGGGGTGATTTTGAAGCACCTGATAAGAGCCATAGGCTCTAATAGGCATCGAAAAAGGTGACCAATGAGCGCCATGCTGGGTGCTCGCAGGTCACTCAGCTGTGCTAGAAAAGTGAATGAATTTTTGCTTTCCTAACACTAAACCGCCTCTCCGCCAATCAGGTGCTCGGATCTGTCACCCGTCACCTGATTTGCTGAATTGACAGGCGCTGTGATTGGACGCCAGGCGTCCAATCATAGCAGAGGACAGGAGAAGACATCGATGAGCTGTCCCACGAGACGGGTAAGTGCACACGGCGGGCCAGTGGGGGGCACACTGGCAGCGTTTGATATGGCACAGTGGCTGCGTTTGATGGGGCACAGTGGGAGCAATTGATGGGCACAGTGGCGGCAATTGATGGGCACAGTGGCGGCAATCGATGGGCACAGGGGCTGCGTTTGATGGCACAGTGGCTGCATTTTATGGCACAGTGGCGGCAATTGATGGGCACAGTGGCTGTGTTTGATGGGCACAATGGCAGCAATTGTCATTGATGGGCACAATGGTTGCATTTCATGGGGCACAGTGGCTGCATTTGATGGCACAGTGGCGGCAATTGCTTGGCACAGTGGCTGCGTTTGATGGCACAGTGGCTGTGTTTGATGGCACAGTGGCTGCATTTGATGGGCACAGTGGCTGCGTTTGATGGCACAGTGGCTGCATTTGATGGCACAGTGGCTGCATTTGATGGCACAGTGGCGACAATTGATGGGCACAGTGGCTGCATTTGATGGCACAGCGGCTGCGTTTGATGGGCACAGTGGCAGCAATTGATGGGCACAATGGCTGCATTTTATGGGGCACAGTGGCTGCATCTGATGGGCACAATGGCTGCGTTTGATGGCACAGTGGCTGCGTTTGATGAGCACAGTGGCTGCATTTGATGGGCACAGTGGCTGCATTTGATGGCACACTGGCTGCATTTGATGACACAGTGGCGGCAATTGATGGGCACAGTGGCTGCGATTGATGGTAAAGTGAGGCTGCAATTGATGGGGTTTTTTTCAGAATTTTTCAGCTTGTTTGCGCCCCCTCAAAAATTTTGAGCACCAGCCGCAACTGTCTACTGGTGTCTTCGTTTAATGTCTCAGTGGCTGCGTTTGATGGACACAGTGGCTGTGTTTGATGGACACAGTAGCTGCGTTTGATGGCACAGTGGCTGCATTTGATGGCACAGTGGCGGCAATTGATGGGCACAGTGACTGCGTTTGATGGCACAGTGGCTGCATTTGATGGGCACAATGGCTGCGTTTGATGGCACAGTGGCTGCGTTGGATGGGCACAATGTCAGCAATTGATGGGCACAATGGTTGCATTTTATGGGGCACAGTGGCTGCATTTGATGGCACAGTGGCGGCAATTGCTTGGCACAGTGGCTCTATTTGATGGCACAGTGGCTGCGTTTGATGGCACAGTGGCTGCGTTTGATGGCACAGTGGCTGCGTTTGATGGGCACAGTGGCTATGTTTGATGGCACAGTGGCTGCATTTAATGGCACAGTGGCGGCAATTGATGGGCACAGTGGCTGCATTTGATGGCACAGCGGCTGCATTTGATGGGCACAGTGGCGGCAATTGATGGGCACAATGGCTGCATTTTATGGGGCACAGTGGCTGCATTTGATGGGCACAGTGGCTGCGTTTGATGGCACAGTGGCTGCGTTTGATGGGCACAGTGGCTGCATTTGATGGGCACAGTGGCTACATTTGATGGCACACTGGCTACATTTGATGAGCACAGTGGCTGCGTTTGATGGCACAGTGGCTGCGTTTGATGGGCACAGTGGCTGCGTTTGATGGCACAGTGGCGGCAATTGATGGGCATAGTGACTGCAATTGATGGTACAGTGAGGCTGCAATTGATTGGGTTTTTTTCAGAATTTTTCAGCTTGTTTGCACCCCCTCAAAAAATTTTATGGGCATAGTGGCTGCAATTGATGGTACAGTGAGGCTGTAATTGATGGGGTTTTTTTCAGAATTTTTCAGCTTGTTTGCGCCCCTCAAAAATTTTGAGCACCAGCCGCAACTGTCTACTGGTGTCTGCGTTTAATGTCACAGTGGCTGTGTTTGATGGACATAGTGGCTGAGTTTGATGGCACAGTGGCTGCATTTAATGGCACAGTGGCGGAAATTGATGGGCACAGTGGCTGCATTTGATGGCACAGCAGCTGCATTTGATGAGCACAGTGGCAGCAATTGATAGGCACAATGGCTGCATTTTATGGGGCACAGTGGCTGCATTTAATGGGTACAGTGGCTGCGTTTGATGGCACAGTGGCTGCGTTTTAAGGGGAACAGTGGCTGCGTTTGATGGGAACAGTGGCTACGTTTGATGGGCACAGTGGCTGCGTTTGATGGTCACAGTGGCTGCGTTTGATAGCACAGTGGCTGCGTTTGATGGCACAGTGGCGGCAATTGATGGGCACAGTGGCTGCGATTGATGGTAAAGTGAGGCTGTAATTGATGGGGTTTTTTTCAGAATTTTTCAGCTTGTTTGCGCCTCCCCCCAAAAATTTTGAGCACCAGCTGCAACTGTCTACTGATGTCTATAAACAAGTCTATAGACCAGTTAACCTGCACAAGGAGAGCAACATAGACCATTATGTACTGTATTACAGAAAACTCTAGCACAATAGTTCTGCAAGAAAAGAACTAAGATTAAAGTGGTTGTAACCCTAAAAAATATATATATATTATCCTGTTC
This sequence comes from Lithobates septentrionalis, assembly GCA_037952835.1. NCBI lineage: Eukaryota > Metazoa > Chordata > Amphibia > Anura > Ranidae > Lithobates > Lithobates septentrionalis. The sequence goes on along the minus strand of JBBDGP010000217.1, from coordinate 332,767 downwards.
CTTTAAAGCATGAATAACAGCACAGTGCTTGTGCAGTGAGGCACGGAACGAGAAGGACTGAAAGGAGGGGTAGTGTAGGGCCGGGCATGACAGTGTGCCCAAGGGAGACACGGAAAGGGTTAACAAAATAAAGAGAAAAGTAGTATGGGTAAAAGGGGAGGTAAGTTGGGAAACTTTGTGAGAAAGGGGAGTGGTAGTATTTAAAGGGGGGAGGAGTAAAAGGGGGCAGTGTGAGGAGAGTGCATCAGAGGAGGCAGTTTTTTACACATCTGCTCCTCTACAATGGCCACCATTGAAGTACTGTTAGACAAACTCAGGAGAGCAGCGGAACAGAAGGGACCCGAGTGGCTGCAGAAACAGATTGGGGACATTGGAGAGGAAGAGCCAGGAGAACCAGCGGCGGGTGAGACGTCCTACCGCGCGCGGAGGTCTCGGCCTCCGGCGCGCTTTTCGCCGGGGCCTGCAGCTCGGCCCACACGGGTACCTAGGAGCCCGGGAGAGGACCGATCTCCCCCCCGGGAAAAGGAGGCAGATGGAAGCAGATGCGGCTCCCGGGCGGTCCACACGCCGCCGGCCGCAATCGGGAGGCGGGGCCACGGGCCAACATGGCGCTGGTTCCCTGCCAGAGAAGAGGAGAGCGCAGCACAGGAAATCCACAGCACAGGGAGGACAGCTGAGGAGTGCGGTGAGGAGGGATGAAGTGCCAGGCAGTGCCCAGCAAAAGACAGCAAGAGAAGAGGAGAATGTCCGGAGGGGGCGGAGCTTAACAGCGGAGCGAGCTGCTAGTGTCAGTGCTGGAGAGGGTCAGCTGAGCACCAGCCAGAAGAGCAACAGGTCAGATGGAGGAGGAAAAAAGCGGGGAGGAACACAGGTGGTCAGGACAGGTCAGCGACGCCTGTCTGAGGGCAGCGGACCTTCGGGGGTGCGGAGGGCCCCATCACCAACTCATGCTGCGGCCTCTGGGGCGTCACCACCCAGGCGGCTTCCCAGTCAACCAGGCGTGGAGTCTGACGAGCGGTCAGAGGGAGAGGTGTCGGAGGAGAATGAGCCAGAAGTGCCAGCGAGGGAGCGCACCGTGACGGCTGTGGGGAGAGCACCTGGTCAGCCCGGTAAGTCTAATAATTCCTTATCATTGTCTGGGGCATTACAGGATTTGACGGGGGTGCTGGGAGCAGGTGTAGTAGTGCCTGGGGTTTCTGGGTTACAGTCGGGGGGGAACCGGCCAGACCAGCAGGTGGCGGGTAGCAATCCTGCCAGTGCTGGGTCGGGTCAGCAATTGACGGTTTTCTTGCAGGGTCTGCGGGAGTTAATTGGTAGATTTGAAGGGGGTCAGGGGCAGCCTCCCCAAGTGGCACCATGGACTGCACCGGTAACGGAGTCAGGGGATGGGAGTAATGGGGTTGGGGGGGGTGGTGGTACCCCCGGTGGTTCCTCCCACTAGTCAATCAGGGGCCGGAGTCGTTGCGGAGGAGGCAGGTGAAAAAGGGTCCTCCGAGAAAGCGGAAAGGTCAGACGTGGTCAGGTTGGTGGACGCTGCGAAGTGTGAGGTGTACGTCTGCTTCGAGGGCCCCTTGGGAGCACATCTGAAACAGGAGGTCCGAGAACAGATTCAAAAAGGTGAGTATGGAGAGATTTTTTCCCTACTACCGTTGGAGAAGTTTAACCTGGACAGGGTTAAACCTGACTCCTCTAAGAAGGATGATGAAGAAAAATGGAGGTACAGGCTGATACTGCGGACATTTGTTAATTGGCTACAAGCCTTCGCCATCATGGCGAGTGTCATTGGCGAGAAGAACCCCGAGCATTGCTCGGCGTTGTTCTGTTACATGGACGCTATTGGAGAAGCGCATAGAGTGTATGGGGGTTCTGCTTGGCTGCGATATGACGAGCAGTTCAGACAGCAGAAGGCAGTCAGAACATCCTTGCGCTGGGATCATAAAGATATCAGCCTCTGGATGCAGCTGATGTCATCTGCGAGGACCCCACCTCAGCCTTTTCAAGGGGGGGCCGGGGGTACACAGTCCTCAGGACCGTCGGCCGGTAAAAAGTGGGGAGTGTGCTGGCAGTATAATGAGGGGGCCTGTAAATTTGGGGGGGCATGTAAGTTCAAGCATGAATGCTCGGGGTGTGGGGGTGCCCACACGTTGTCGAGATGCTTTAAGAGAGGGAAGCGTGCCAGTGACTCTACTCAAAAGAGGGATGACGCCGGTGAAGGTGGAAAAAATGCTACCTTTTCTAAGTAAGTATCCAGATCGGGGAGCAGCTCGGTTGTTGGAGTTGGGTTTTACGGAGGGCTTTAAGATTCCCTGATCATTGGCGACGGTTCCGCCTATGGCACGGAATTTGAAATCGGCATTACTGCATCAAACAGTAGTTGGGGAAAAATTGCAAAAGGAAGTGGCGTTGGGGCGCATGGGGGGGCTGTTTGCCACCAAACCATGGCCGGACTTGGTAGTATCACCGTTGGGGGTGGTACCCAAGAAGGAACCTAATAAGTTCAGTATGATACACCACTTATCTTTACCAAAGTTGGGTTCAGTCAACGATTTCATTGACCCGGAAGAGCGTACAGTGTCTTACACGTCTTTCGATGCGGCGGTAAAATGGGTGAGGCGCTATGGAAAAGGGGCCCTTATGGCCAAAGCAGATATAGAATCGGCTTTTAGGTTGTTGCCGGTACATCCGGAGAGCTTCCGGCTTTTGGGATGTCACTGGCAGGAACAGTTTTACATTGACAAATGTTTGCCCATGGGCTGTTCGGTTTCATGCGCCATGTTTGAGGCGTTTAGCTAATTTCTAGAATGGGTAGTTGGGGAGGTTTCGGGCCTAGACTCAGTTATACACTATTTGGATGATTTTCTGTGTATAGGCCCCCCTGCTTCCGCTGTGTGTGCGATTCTGCTTTCCACGTTGCAACACATCGCAGGCAGGTTTGGAGTTCCATTGGCGGCTGAGAAGACGGAAGGCCCTACATCGGAAATTAGTTTCTTGGGGATAGTGATAGACTCGATAGCTATGGAATGCCGGTTGCCCAGAGGTAAGTTGGAGGAACTGCAGAAGGAAATTCGGGATATCCACGGATTGCGGAAGGTGCAGTTGAGAGCTCTTCAGTCGCTGTTGGGTAAGTTGAATTTCGCTTGCAGAATTATCCCCATGGGGCGGGCGCCACTGTGGGGGTAAAAATACCAACTCACTTTATTAGGCAGACGAAGGAGCATAGAGAGGATTTGAAAGTCTGGTATGAGTTTTTAGCCACATACAACGGGAGGGCAGTGTGGATGTCTGGCCCGGTGAGCAATTTCGATGTGGAATTGGTTACTGACGCGGCAGGCTCCACAGGTTTTGGTGCATATTTTCAAGGGAAATGGAGTGCAGAGCCCTGGCCACAGTCGTGGGAGAAGGCAGGATTCCTCTGCAATTTGGTGCTGCTGGAATTGTTTGTGGTGGTGTTAGCCTTGGAACTATGGGGGGAGGCATGCCGGAATTTGAAGCTGAGAATCAATTGTGACAACATGGGTGTAGTGCAGGTGGTGAACCGCATGTCGGCGTCTTCGCAGCCGGTCATACGGCTGCTGAGACAGCTGGTGTTTAGGTGTCTAAGTCTAAACATTTTTGTTTATGCGGTTCACATTCCGGGGATTGACAATGCGTTGGCTGACTCCTTGTCTCGTTTTCAGTGGGACAAGTTCAGGGAGCTGGCGCCAGGTGCAGACAAGGAATTGGATGTGGGAGCTGCCTTTGGAGTCACCGCGGGATGGATTAGGCGGTCAGTAAGTGTTTCCACTTGGACGGCCTACAGTAAGGTATGGAAGGAGTGGTCTATGCTGGTGCAGGAGGCGGGTGTGGTGACGCTTAAATCGGAAGGGAGATTATTAGTATTGTACTTAGTGGCTAGGAACATGGAAAATGGTTGTGCAGTATCTTCAATTGATCGTAAACTGGCAGGATTGTCGTTTTTGTTTAAATTAATGGGGGGTGAAGATTGGACTAAGGATTTTTGGGTTCGGCAGGCTTTAAAAGGGTATAGGAAGCAGCATAAACAAAGGGATGCGAGAAGGCCTGTCACTTTTGCGAACCTGGTTTCCATATGCGATATGTTAAGGTTTGTCTGTTTGTCGCATTATGAAATGCGAATGTTTGCAGCGGCGTTTTCACTGGCTTTTTATGGGGCTTTTCGTATTGGGGAGTTGATTAGCCCATCTAAGTATGTTGGGGGGGGGGTTGTTGGAGCAGGACGTGCAATTAGGAGTAGGCAAGGTTTGTTTGCGACTGCGAAGGTCTAAAACCGACCAGCAAGGTAAAGGGGTGGTGGTGTCTCTGTTTGCCTTGCCAGGATCGAGGGTGTGCCCAGTGGAGGCGGTTCGGGAATTTAGGTCGGTCAGGTGTGATGGGGCGGGACCGAGGATGGATCTTATTTGTCCCGTTTTCAATTTATAGCGGTTTTTTGAAAATGTTTACAAAGGGCTGGTTTGATTGGTACAGAGTATGCTTCCCACTCCTTCCGCATAGGGGCAGCTACTGAAGCTGCCAGATGCGGGTTGGATGAAGCTGCTGTGCGCAGGCTTGGGAGATGGGAGTCTAGGAGATTCAAGTCTTATATAAGACCTAGTTTGGTAATGGAGTAAAATAAAATAAAAAAAAATAAAAAATGTAATACACAGGTTACGTAATATTCTAGGGAGAAGTGTTCTGGTTAATAGTTGGTTAGTCGTAGTGTTGAGAGGTAAGAGGGTGTCGCAATCTTGTTTTTGTTTTATTACAGATGGCAGCCCGGTTCGTCTTGTCTGGATCGTAGGTCACTCCTATGTTTGCTGGGGGGCCAGGAGAGGTGACGTACGTCCGGAAGGTAGACAACTGGGGATTTCCAGAAGCGAGGCTTATATACGCTGGTTAGGCAGACCGGGGATGTTGTGGGGTAGAGTAATGGGCGAAGTGGAGAGGTATGTTCGGTTGGACAGACCCCCTGACGTTTTGGTTATTCATGCGGGTGGGAATGACTTGGGGGTCCGGTTAGTCAGGGATCTGATGGCGGACATCAAAAATGATTTTAGGCTGTTACGGGAGAAATTCCCGGGCACCCTGTTAGTCTGGTCTGACATAGTGGCTCGCACAACATGGCGGTGGGCTAGATCGGTGGCGAGCATTCAGAAGACCCGGATTAGAATCAATAAGGTAGTGGGGAGATTTGTCAGACAGAATGGTGGCATAGTTATCCGGTACAGAGAGTTGGAGACGAATGTGGGATTGTAATTGAGGAGGGATGGTGTTCATCTCTCGGATGTAGGGATCGACTTATGGTCCTTAGGATTACAGGAGGGGGTACAACAGGCCCTGAGGGTGTGGAGGTGCCCTCAAACGTAAGGTGGTCACGCTTTCGGGCTGTGGCTGTTTTATTCTGGTGGTCTTTGACGGGGGCAGTAAACGGATGGATTAAAAGGGGTGGGGGGTTAACATTTGCATGTTCCCCTCTGGTGTATTCCTGAACGTTGGAGGGAATACTGGGTTTGGTGGCGCTGCGGGAAGCGGTTGTCTCCGAGCGGCTACAGCTGGAGGTCTATTAGTTTGGTAAAAGTCCCGCAGTGCGTTGGTTATCCGTGGCTATATAGTTATATAGTTATATATATTTATATATATATTTGGAAAAGGTGGGTCACCGTCAGAGACCATCAGACTGGGGTTAAAAGTTATGTTATTAATGTGTCATTGTTGGTTTTATTGGTTATTTTATTGGTTATTTATTTGGAGTATTTATTTGGAGTTGTTTTAATAAAGAGGCTATTGTGGCCATGTTACTCCATAAACAAAAGGTGTGGTCTCATCATTTTAGATGGGGTGGTTAAGTTATGGGGTTTTTTGGTATGTAAAGGGGGAATTGCAAATTGGGAATGGGTGACATTTGGTCTACACTGGTCATGTGTAATTTGTTCTTTTGTATCATCTGAAATACCTGCCTGGTGTTGCCCTCCCCTCTGTAAACTGACCATATTTTATCATTGCTGTTGAGCCCGTGGTCAGTTTATGTGCCTCTGTCAGCCCGCTGTCTCTCCTCTGTCCTCTCTCCCTTACCTCCCTGCCTGCCAGCTCCTGTGTGTGAGCCATCTGCTCCCCTCCTGCTGCTATACTATGTAAAATAACAGTGGGCCTAATTCACTAAAGCCTCATACACACGATCGGATTGTTCACCAACAAAACCGTGGAATTTTGTCCGAAGGGCATTAGCCCAAACTTGTCTTGCATACACATGGCCACACAAATGTTGGCCAACAATTACGAACGTAGTGCCGTTCTAGGTGTACTACGAGCCGATAAAAAGGAAGTTCACTAGTCATGCGCCACCCTTTGGGCCCCTTCTGCTAATCTCGTGTTAGTATAAGTTTGGTGAGTGTCGATTCACACTTTTCAGCCTCGTGCTTGTCAGATCGTCTCTGTTTTTCAGGTCGTGCTTGTCAGTTCGTTTCTGTTTTTCAGTGCAGGCTTGTCAGGTTGTTTCTGTTTTTCAGTGCGTTCTTTTCAGTTCGCTTCTTATTTTCACTGCGTGCTTGTCAGGTACTTTCTGATTTTCAGGTCATGCTTGTCAGGTCCTTTCTGATTTTCAGTGCATTCTTGTCAGTTCGTTTCTGAACGGCCGTTCGTCTACTAGCCATGTGGCGTTCTTGTCGGAGAGATCCTGCTATTTTTGGGTTTGGAATTATTGCTTTGACCCAAGTCCAGTCCAGGAACAGGGGGAGGAGGAGTTCTTGGACCAAGAATTGGTTGCTTAATCATGACCAAATCTGTCATATGCCTTTGTTGCGGGAGCTCCAGGAGAATAATTCTGATGATTTCAGGAATTATCTCTGGATGACAGACCCCTGCTTTCACCGTCTCTTGGCTTTGCTTACCCCCTATATTAGTAAGCAGGACACATGCATGCAGCAAGCTATTACTCCCGAGCAAAGGCTTGTAGCCACCTTGCGGTACTTGGCAACGGGAGAAGTCTCCAGGATCTGAAGTTCACAACTGGGATCTCCCCTCAGGCTCTGGGAATCATTACTCCAAAGACCTGTTCTACCATCATCCAAGTCCTGCAGAAGGACTATATTAAGGTGAGTTTTATTCATTAACATCACATTCTATGTATTTAATGTGTGTTAATGTATTGTATTAATTTCTTCATTCCATAATTACCATTATTGTAAAATGCTGTGAATGTCCTCTTTGTCCTCATGCATGCTGTAAGCTTTTAATGCTCCTTTTTGTCCTTCATGCATATTTGCCTTCACTAACCTCCCCAGCATGCTATCCTGGGCCCATACACACCTAGCCTAGTAACTTAACAATTTATTTTGTCATCTTCATTTTTGTGCTTACCCTAAACACCCCCCTAAAATGTGTACAAATGTTATTGTTGTCCTCAAATTCAGGCAGGGTGCAAGAGGCAATTTTTTTGTGTCCCAAACTCATTTGGAACCCCACCTGTCCAAAACATCTACTCATTCCCCCCCACCATAACATTTTTGGAATGGGCCACCAGAGGGGGTGAGGAAGTTGACCTTATACTTTTGTCTTTAAATACTCATTTAAATAAATGATATACTGATGTTGGCCAAGAATGTTTGTGTCTAATCCGCTTGCAATGTTATGTGCAAAAGTAGTAATTTTTTTTCTTGTTTGACACCACAGTTTCCTTCCAACCCACAGGAATGGCAGGCTGCTGCTTCCCAATTTCACCATCAGTGGGATTTTCCCAACTGTGGTGGGGCGATTGATGGGAAGCATCTGCGTATTGTCCCACCACCCAACTCGGGCTCTTATTATTATAATTATAAGGGCTTTTGCAGTATAGTGATGCTAGAGGTGGTGTTTGCAAATTATGAGTTCCTGTACTTTGATGTTGGGAGGAATGGCCGTAACTCAAAGGGAGGAGTGATTGCCCAGACCGAATTCTACTGTCGGCTACAGAATGGAAGCTTACATTTGCCACCTCCTGAGGAGAATGTCGAGGGCCTCAATTTTGTATTTGTTGCAGATGAGGCCTTTGCTCTGGGGGAACATCTTATGAGGCCCTTTCCCATGGGGAACCTCACCCCAGAGCAGAGGATCTACAACTATAGCCTGTCTCGTGCCCAAATGGTTGTAGAGAACACATTTGGAATACTGTCAAGTCAGTTCAAGCTTTTTCTAACAGCAATTAACCTGGCTGAATACAAGCTGAATCATGTTGTCTTGTGCTGCTGCATCCTGCACAATTACTTACGTAGGAATGCAAGCAGCTACCTTGCCTCACTTCCAAGTGAGGTTGACTTTTCTGTGTCAGGCCCAGCTGATCCTGCTGTGATGACGGCTCTGGAAAGTGGCCGTGCTGGGTTGCCCTCCCAAACTGCCCGAGATGTCCGGCAACAGTATATAGACTACTTTATGGGTAGAAGGGCAGTGGCTTTGCAGCAAAATGTTACTGATGTGGAATAAAACTTTTATTTGATACCAAACTCCTATTTCATTTGAATTACTGTTTGTATTTCTTATCTGTCTCCTAGGTTCTCAAATGGCCTTAATTTTGGCCATTTTCTTCAATAGTGCAAACGTAACTTATGTGCTCCATGAGGTGATAATCTCTTCTTCAGCTAACTATTATGTTGTGCCGTGAGTCTGCTACACACACACAATGTTATGGTTGTTAATGTATGTAATGCATTCATGATCAAAATATTCTTCCTTTTTAACTCCTTTAATTACCGTATATACTCGAGTATAGGCCGACCCGAATATAAGCTGAGGCACCTAATTTTACCACAAAAAACTGTGCCCATTTGCAGCCTCACTGTGCCAATCTGCAGCTTCACTCTGCCCATTTGCAGCTTCACCGTGCCTATTTGCGGTCTCACTGTGCCCATTTGCAGCCTCATTGTGCCCATTTGCAGCCTCACCATGCCCATTTGCAGCCTCACTGTGCCCATTTTCAGCCTCATTGTGCCCATTTGCAGCCTCACTGTGCCCATTTGCAGCCGTACCTTTGATTAATAAAACAGCGGGTGTCTCCCGCTGTGTTATGCAGTCTGTTCAGCCGTCCATTGTAACAAAGCCCCGCCTCCTCCTCGTCCGTGATAGAGGAACACTGATACAATGCTGGGAAACTGTGACAGTGTTCCATCTATCACGGACGAGGAGGAGGTGGGGCTTTGTTACAATGGACGGCCGAACAGACTGCATAACACATCAGGAGACACCCGCTGTTTTAGTAATCAAAGGTATGGCTGCTGTACGGCTCACTCGAGTATAAGCCGAGGGGGGGTTTTCAGCCTTTTTTGGGGCTAAACGTGCATGCTACCTGCCTGGAGTTTGCATGTTCTCCCTGTGCCTGCGTGGGTTTCCTCCAGGTACTCCGGTTTCCTCCCACACTCCAAAGACATGCTGGTAGGTTAATTGGATCCTGTCTAAATTGTTCCTAGTATGTATGAATGTGAGTTAGGGACCTTAGATTGTAAGCTCCTTGAGGGTAGGGACTGATGTGAATGTACAATGTATATGTAAAGCACTGCGTAAATTGACGGCGCTATATAAGTACCTGAAATAAATAAATAAATGTTTAAAAACATAAGATACACATCCCTAACTCAGGAACTTACAAGGTTCGACTTTGCTAAAGTGAAGGCCATATGAGACATTTGTATCCCAAAACTGTGTTGATAATGCCTTCCTCAGATGGGGTGATCTCACCCCTCTAGAAGCCAAACTTTAAAGCCACATACACATAGAGGCATAACTGTTAAATGTCCCTTATGATCTCCTGCCTAAAATGTGTGTAGGTACAAACAGGTTATTTCCTCAAGCCCCAAAACACACAGTGCGTCAACATGTGCTATCTCCCATCACGGGATATCAATGTACGCGTTTTGGGGGTGCAACACCTTCCTCAAAACTAAAGTAGGTGAGAGGAAGGAGTTGCACCCCCGAAACAATTCCATTGATCCCCCATGATGGGAGCTAGCACATGTTGACACACTGGGGGTTATTTATGAAAGGCCAATCCACTTTGCACTACCATGCACTTGTAGTGCATAGTTGATTGACCTTTCATAAATAACCCCCAGTGTGTCAACATGTGCTAGCTCCCATCATGGGGGATCAATGGATGTGTTTTGGGGGTGCAATCACTTCCTCTCACCTACTTTAGTTTTGAGGAAGGGGTTGCACCCCCAAAACGCGTACATTGATATCCCGTGATGGGCGATAGCACATGTTGACACACTGTGTGTTTTGGGGCTTTAGCAAACTAGATGTAGGGAAAGACATACATTTTAGGCATGGGATCATGAGGGAATTCTAAATTTTGTGGCCCAATTTGTGTGCTTCTTCAAATTTTGGCTTTCCGATTCATAAAAACACATGAAGATTATAATTAAAACATTACTTAGGGCAGTGTTTCACAACTCTCCTTCTCCAGATGCATTTCTAGGTCATGTTTTCTCACGGCCATTTTTTGCAAAAATAAAGAAAACAGGACCTGGTGGTGCACCTAGAGAAGTGGAATGGCTAAACACTGACCTCAGACACCTTGATTAATAAAATCGCATGACAAGTCACAGCCTATTTGAGGCAATGACACTGTTCCAATCGGTGCGACACTGATTTAGTGGTGCCACAACAATTTGAAAAAGTAGTTCCTGCACTACTTTTTCCAATGTCAGGTGCGACTTCAATAGACATCTGGGCATGAAGCCACACAAATGTAATCAATTTAAAACTGTACAAACACATGTACAACATAACGACAAAAATAAAACATGTTTGTTTGTTTTTTAAATTTTCGCTAAAATATTGATGACGTTGATAACTCTGTTTTGGAGATCATGGATGTTTTCTTTCATTTTCTCCAATTCCCTATTGCAAACCAAGAGCTCACTGATAAGTTTTTGTGCACTTGCACTGCTGAAGTGATTTTGGTTTTCTACAACATCCACATCACCTAAAAAATAAAAAACACACCATGTATTAGAAATATGCAGGCATCCATCTATTACTTGAAGCTGTGGTCTCAGACACTGATCTGTGGTCGACACAATTTCGAGAACTTCACATAGTACTTCCTGCACATCAGCATCAACATCTTCTTCAGGGTGTCTGGTGAGTTGACTTTCTGTGTCTTCAGGAGGTGCTGGGTTACTGGTGTTCACACACAGCTCAGATGTCCCTCTTCGTTTCTCCCCTATGTGAATACAAAAAAGGTATACTTAGCAGACAGATATGTTAGGCTAGAAATAGTAATATGAAACATTGTTTGGAAGTGTCTTCCAATTGTCTGCTTTGGCAGAGTTCCAAGCTGAATACATGATTTATTCCCTTTCAAAAGCAGGAATACTTACCTGTTTTGTGCAAGTTTCACACATGTAGATACCCCTAGTATCCACTGGAGCACCTGCGTGGGACACCATAACAAGGATGTTCTGGTGTCCCACACTAGTGCTCCTGTGTCCAGATGCGTAAACAGCTGCTGAGTGTCCTCTACTGACACTGAATAAAGTTGACATTTCATTATAGTTGCAAACACATATAGACAACAATCTAATAAACTTATTTTAATCAAAATAGGCCATAACAAATGCATTTAACCTGCATCTCACAAAAACAAAGTATTAGTGGTCGATCGAACAATGTTTAATGTCCCACGAACTATTCCTGTGTCCACGAAAATAAATCTTGGCATTTTAAACTGTAGAACAGTAAAGAAAATAACATGGACCAGCATGAAAGTAATAATAGTAGGAACAGAGGACAAATACTTAATTTTTTGCAGCACTTTCCTCATCTTTCTATACTGATCTTCCTCTCTCAATTTAAGGTCTGACCAGCGTTTTCTCAACTGATTCTTGGATTGTCATACCACAAAATTCCTGTGCAGACTTCTGACAACTTTAGCCATGATCTTGGTCTTTCTGGCATTTGGGTTTCTGTAAGGTCCATGATTCCCATCATAGTCTGTCCTCACTAAGATGACCATCTCCACCATTTCTTCAAACGACATATTTGTGGCCTTATATCTCCTCCTGGATCCGAAAGAGGCTTGCTCCAGGCTTTCCTCATTGCTGCTCTCACCACACACCTGCTGTCTCGCCGCCATTTGCTCTCCCACTGCCCCAAAAGAGAAGAGGCGGGGAATACACAAGAAAGAAGAGCAGGGGCAGAGCTTCACGCATGCACAGTGTATATAAAGTCATAACATGCGGTTGATTTAACGGCCGTAGGAGCGATCTGGGAGTGGAGGACGAACGATCGCTATTGCCAAAAGGAAAGGTAAACGAAGGTACAATTATAAATTGGGGCATCAGTGGTTAGTGGCCTATACTGCTTATAGAGTGAGGCCTATATTGGGACCAGATTATGAGTTTAGCCTGACATTAGGGTTTGTCTTGCAGGCAAAATGGTGGATAAATTCACAGCCCCAGATTTTTTGCCCAATTTATCCATCAGTACTGGGAGCTACGATGTCTATGGCAAGTCAAAAGTAGGGATTACTCCAATAAAATCAAGAGGAAGGCAGCGATGGAGAAACTGTTGGAATTGGTGAAGCCTCTGTATCCCATGGGAGACATCAATTATTTGAAGGCCAAAATTGGTAGCCTGCGTAGTACATATAATAGGGAGCGAAAGAAGGTCATGGAATCCCAGAGATCAGGAGCAGCAGCAGATGACATATATGTCCCCAGGCTGTGGTACTACAACAGCCTGCGGTTTTTGTCAGACCAAACAGAACCACTCCCATCACTCTCAACGCTTCCTTCCACATCGGCTAAGGCCACAGCTCCTGAGGTCCACCCTGTTCCTTCTACACATGAAGAAAATGTGGAGGAGCCCAGCTTGACCCAGGTATAGTATTGTTGAACATATTTGTAGACAAAAATTGAATGATGTTAACTAGATGTTATTGATCCCAAATTTCTGCTTTAACAAAGTGGTTTACATATTAGGACATCGACACAATTCTAATCTTTTTGGCTCTATACACAACCACAATGAATTTGAAATGAAACGAACAAGATGTGCTTTAACTGCAGACTTTCAGCTTTAATTTGAGGGTATTTACATCCAAATCAGGTGAACGGTGTAGGAATTACAAGTTTGTATATGTGCCTTCCACTTTTTAAGCGACCAAAAGTATTGGGACAATTGGCTGCTCAGCTGTTCCATGGCCAGGTGTGTGTTGTTCCCTCATTATCCCATTTACAAGGAGCAGATAAAAGGTCCAGAGTTTATTTCAAGTGTGCTATTTGCATTTGGAATCTGTTGCTGTCAACTGTGTGTGATTGATGACCAAAAACCTAAAAATATGTCCCATTTTCATACACAGTCTCAGTCAGGAGGACCCTGTGCCCAGCAGCCAGACTGAGTCCCAGATTCCTCCCCTATGCCCTCCTACTAAAAGGGCCAGGAAAACCACAAACGTGGATGACACCACTGCTGTCTTTCTCAGGCATGCAAGTGCCATTAGCACGGCACCAGATGCACAGGAGGCATTTGGCTGCATGACCGCCAATAATCTGAAGGATATGGAGGAGGACCAATGCAGTATGTGTGAGGAGCTGATCCTGCAGCTCCTCAACAAGGGGAGGAGGGGCCAAATTACCCCGAAAACCCACATCTGCGAATTATCCTCCACCACCTACACCACCTCCACAGACACCATAGCCACCCCACCCACAGCAGCATGGCGGACCGTGGCAAATGCAGATCCAACACCCTCAACAATCCTGCTGGGCTGGGGATTTTCAACCCTACAATTTGTCATTTTCTTTTTGTTTATTTTGAAAATTATGATTTGAGTTGTTCTTTTCTTTTTTTGTGCAGAGAATGCATTTTTTATTTAATTTAGTTTATTTGTGTGGAAGGAAGCATTAAGAGCGATGGCCTGGGTTCAGTCTGGTCTGGGAAAAAACGCAGGCTGTGGTAAGACCACAGCCTGGGGACATATATGTCATCTGCTGCTGCTCCCGATCTCTCAGAGTCCAGAACCGTATTGTGCTCCCTATTAAATGGACTCCTCAGGTTACCAATTTTGCAATTCACATAATTGATGTCTGCCCTGGGGTAAAAACGCTTCACCAATTGCAACTGTTTCTCCTTCGTTGCCTTCCTCTTGATTTTTATATGACCTTGTGCTCCCAATTCAATAAAAAATATTTATTTAGAAAAATACTTGGCTATGTGTTTTACTTAGAGTCCTTTCACACTGGGGCGGCTTGCAGGCACTATTGCGCTAATAATAGCGCCTGCAAACCGACCCGAAAGTGCCGCTACTGTCATTCCAGTGTGAAAGCCCCGAGGGCTTTCACACTGGAGCGATGCGCTGGCAGGACGGTAAAAAAAGTCCTGCCAGCAGCATCTTCAGAGCGGTGAAGGAGCGGAGTGTATACCGCTCCTTTACTGCTCCTGCCCATTGAAATCAATGGGACGGCGCGGCTATACCGCCGGCAAACGCCTCTGCAGAGGCGCTTTGCGGTGGTATTTAACCCCTTCTCGGCCGCTAGCGGGGGGTAAAACCGCCCCGCTAGCGGCCGCATACCGACGGTAAAACGCCGCTAATAATAGCGGCGTTTTACCGCCTACACCGCCCCCCGCCCCAGTGTGAAAGGGCTCTTAAAAAAACACAGTTTTTTGTGAGTAGGCAGGTACATTTCTAAAATACAATGTCAAATTAACAAGGGACACCTATATCGCTGGCGCTCGCTCCGCTCTGCTCACAATCAGTGGAGATCGGCGGGTCCCGGCCCCTTACCATGTGATCAGCTGTCAGCCAATGACAGCTGATCACATGATGTAAACAAAACATCGGTAATCGTTTTTTTTTTTACTCACGCTGACAGCGCGAGTACAAAAAAAAAGCCGATCACCGCCTCACATGTCAGGGACATCGGTCCCGAAGTGGAAGAGGCACATCTGCCTCATCAGTGCCCACTAAAAGTGCCACCTAACAGTGCCCACAGTGCCACCTAACAGTGCCCACAGTGCCACCTAACAGTGCCCACAGTGCCACCTATCAATGCAAACAAGTGCCACCTATCAATGCCCACAAGTACCACCTATCAATGCCCACCTGTAGTGCCAATCAGTGCCACCTGCCAGTGCTGCCCATCACTGCCACCCATCAGTGCCCATCACTGCCACCCATCAGTTCCCATCACTGCCGCCTATCAGTGCCCATCACTGCCGCCTCATCAGCGTACATAAATGAAGGAGAAAAATTACCCGTTTTAAATTTTTTATAACAAAATAAATATTTTTTTTTTTTTAATTCAGTTTTTTACTTTTTTTAACAAAAAATAAAAACCGCAGAGGTGATCAAATACCACCAAAAGAAAGCTCTATTTGTGGTGAAAAAATGATAAAAATTTCATTTGGGTACAGTGTTGTATGACCGCGCAATTGTCATTCAAAGTGCATGAGCGCTGAAAGCTGAAAATTGGTCTGGATAGGAGGGGGGTTTAAGTGCCCTGTAAGCAAGTGGTTAATCATAAACTATTATGCAAGTCTAATCATACTAAGCACATTGGCCTAGTGGTCTGCACTCATGAACAAAAAGCACTTAGATCATGAGTTTAAATCCCAACCATGTGAACATGCTGCATGTTCACTATTGTTTGATTATTTTATTTCCACACAATAATATTTTTGCTAAATAACATACCATTGTATGCAATTGAGCATGCAAATTATGGAAACAACCATGCTGATGTGGCAGTGGCAATTAAACATTTGCCTATTTTCAGCATACTATACTATACTATACTATGCATACACTTTTCAGCTGGATTTGAACCCATGGTCTCAGTGTCTCTAGGAAGGAATGCTACCAACTAAGCCATTGAGATGAGCATAATTACACTTAGAATATACAGTAGGGATGAGTTGAACACCCCCCTGTTTGGTTCGCACCAGAACTTGCGAACAGGCAAAAAATTTGTTCGAACACGCGAACACCGTTAAAGTGTATGGGACACGAACATGAATAATCAAAAGTGCTAATTTTAAAGGCTTATATGCAAGTTATTGTCATAAAAAGTGTTTGGGGACCTGGGTCCTGCCCCAGGGGACAAGGATCAATGCAAAAAAAAGTTTTAAGAATGGCTGTTTTTTTCGGGAGCAGTGATTTTAATAATGCTTAAAGTGAAACAATAAAAGTGTAATATCCCTTTAAATTTTGTACCGGGGGGTGTCTATAGTATGCCTGTAAAGGGGCGCATGTTTCCCGTGTTTAAATGATATTTCAAAGGAAAAAAAGTCATTTAAAACTACTCGCGGCTATAATGAATTGCCGGTCCGACAATACACATAAAAATTAATTGATAAAAACGGCATGGGAATTGCCCACATGGGAACCCCGAACCAAAATTTTAAAAAAAATGACGTGGGGGGTCCCCCTAAATTCCATACCAAGCCCTTCAGGTCTGGTATGGTTATTAAGGGGAACCCCGGCCAAAATGTAAAAAAAAAATGGCGTGGGGTTCCCCACAAAATCTATACCAGACCCTTCAGGCCGCAGGAAAAGAGTGGGGGACAAGAGAGCGCCCCCCCTCCTGAACCGTACCAGGCCACATGCCCTCAACATTGGGAGGGTGCTTTGGGGTAGCCCCCCAAAACATCTTGTCCCCATGTTGATGGGGACAAGGGCCTCATCCCCACAACCCTTGCCCGGTGGTTGTGGGGGTCTGTGGGCGGGGGGGCTTTTCGGAATCTGGAAGCCCCCTTTAACAAGGGAACCCCCAGATCCCGGCCCTCCCCCCTGTGTGTGAAATGGTAAGGGGGTACCCCTACCATTTCACAAAAAAACTGTCAAAAATGTCAAAAATGACAAGAGAGAGTTTTTGACAATTCCTTTATTTAAATGCTTCTTCTTTCTTCTATCTTCTTTCTTCTATCTTCTTTCTTCTATTTTCTATCTTCCTTCGGTTTTTTCCTCCATCTTCTTCTTCTTCTGGTTCTTCTGGTTCTTCTGGTTCTCGTCCGGCATCTTCCTCCACGAAGTCGGCGTCTTCTTTCCTTCTTCTCCTCGGGCCACTCCGCATCCATGATGGCATGGAGGGAGGCTCCCGCTGTGTGACGCTTCTCCTCTTCTGATGGTTCTTAAATAACGGGGGGCGGGGCTGACGTCACAGGGAATGCCACAGGGAAGTCCCCGTCAAGTCCCCGTGCGTCAGAGGGGGCGGAGTCACTGGGTGGCCCCGCCCCGTTATTTAAGAACCGTCAGAAGAGGAGAAGCGTCACACAGCGTGAGCCTCCCTCCATGCCATCATGGATGTGGAGGGGCCCGAGTAGAAGAAGGAAAGAAGACGCCGACGCCGCGGAGGAAGATGCTGGACGAGAACACCGAAGGAAGAACCAGAAGAACCAGAAGAAGAAGAAGATGGAGGAAGAAACCAAAGGAAGATAGAAGATAGAAGAAAGAAGATAGAAGAAAGAAGACGCATTTAAATAAAGGAATTGTCAAAAATTGTCTCTTGTCATTTTTAACATTTTTGACAGTTTTTTTGTGAAATTGTAGGGGTACTTTTGTATCCCCTTACCATTTCACACGGGGGGAGGGCCGGGATCTGGGGGTCCCCTTGATAAAGGGGGCTTCCAGGTTCCGATAAGCCCCCCGCCCGCAGACCCCCACAACCACCGGGCAAGGGTTGTGGGGATGAGGCCCTTGTCCCCATCAACATGGGGACAAGGTGTTTTGGGGGGCTACCCCAAAGCACCCTCCCAATATTGAGGGCATGTGGCCTGGTACGTTTCAGGAGGGGGGGCGCTCACTCGTCGCCCCCTTTTTTCCTGCGGCCTGCCAGGTTGCGTGCTCGGATAAGGGCCTGGTATGGATTTTTGGGGGGACCCCACGCCATTTTTTAAAAAAAATTTAGCGCGGGGTTCCCCTTAAAATCCATACCAGACCTGAAGGGTCTGGTATAGATTTTGAGGGGGACCCCTCACAATTTTTTTTTTTAATTTTGGCCGGGGTTCCCCTTAATATCCATACCAGACCTGAAGGGCCTGGTATGGAATTTAGGGGGACCCCCACGTCATTTTTAAAAAAAAATTGGGTTCGGGGTTCCCCTGTGGGGAATTCCCATGCTGTTTTTTTCAATGAACTTGAAAGAGTAGTTTTAAATGACTTTTTTTCCTTTGAAATGTCATTTTGCTGTCAGACTGTTCTAAACACGGGAAACATGCGCCCCTTTACAGGCATACTATAGACACCTCCCAGGTACGAAATTTAAAGGGATATTACACTTTTATTGTTTCACATTAAGCATTATTAAAATCACTGCTCCCGTAAAAACTGACGTTTTTAAAACTTTTTTTTTGCATTGATCCTTGTCCCCTGGAGCAGGACACAGGTCCCCAAACACTTTTTATGACAATACCATGCATATAAGCCTTTAAAATTAGCACTTTTGATTTCTTCCATAGACTTTTAAAGGGTGTTCTGCGGCTTTCGAATTTGCCGCGAACACCCCAAATTGTTCGCTGTTCGGCGACCTGGCGAACAGCCGATGTTCGAGTCGAACATGAGTTTGACTCAAACTCGAAGCTCATCCCTAATATACAGTGGTACAATGATTAATGAATGAACATAGATAAAAGAATCTATATTCTCCTAAAATACAAATGCAAGATCATTGCTAAATCTGCAAAAATTTGTAGATGTGATTTGTTTTTTATTATTATTCAGGATTTATATAGCGCCAACAGTTTACGCAGCGCTTTACAATATAAAAGGGATACAATACAGTTATAATACAATAAAATACAAGAGGATTAAGAGGGCCCTGCTCAGAAGAGCTTACAATCTAATAGGGTGGGGCAGGTGGTACAAAAGGTTGTAACTGTAGGGAATGAGCTGGTGGAAGTGGTAGGAGATTAGTTGGAGATGTGATAGGCTTTCCTGAAGAGATGAGTTTTCAGGGATCGCCTGAAGGTAGCTAGAGTAGGGGATAGCCGGATAGATGGAGGTAGAGAGTTCCAGAGGATGGGAGAGGCTCTGGAGAAATCCTGGAGATGCGCATGGGAGGAGGAGATGAGAGAACTTGAAAGCAGGAGGTCTTGAGAGGAGCGGAGAGGTCGATTTGGGTGATATTTGGAGACACGATTAGTGATGTAGCTCGGGGCAGAGTTGTGAATGGCTTTGTATGTTGTTGTTAGTATTTTGGATTTAATTCGCTGGGTGATTGGGAGCCAGTGTAGGGATTGGAGTAGAGGGTTGGCAGACACTGAGCGGTTGGTAAGGTGGATAAGTCTGGCAGCAGCATTCATGATAGACTGAAGAGGGGATAGCCTATGGAGAGGTAAGCCAATGAGAAGGGAGTTGCAGTAGTCAAGGCGAGAGATAACAAGGGAGTGAATGAGGAGCTTGGTGGTTTCATTTGTTAAAAAGGGGGAATTTTAGAGATGTTACGGAGGTGAATTCTACAAACTTTTGACAACGATTGGATTTGAGGCTGAAATGACAAGTCAGAGTCTAGGATTACACCTAGTACCCTGGCGTGAGGGGAGGGACTGATGGTTGCATTGTTGATTTTGATGGAAAAGTCATGGAGGGGGGCACAGCATTCTATGCATTAAGGTGAAAAAACTTTTGACAATACCGCCGCCCCCCCGTTTTACTTACCTGACACCTCCAAACTCGGCCGCTCGCTCCCGACCTCCATTCAGCCGATCAGCCTGGTCGCTGATTGGCTATAGTGGATGGATTGAAAGCAGCGCAGCCATTGGCTCGCGCTGCTGTCAATCACATCCAATGACGCGGCGCGCCGGGGCGGGGCCGAGTGATACAGCGAGCGGCTATAGGCGCCAGCTGTATCACGGGAGAGCGCCCACAATAACTAACCACCATGCGAGAGAGCTCGCATTAAGGTGGTTAGTTATTGCGGGGAGGAGCTGAGACAGCCGCCGAGGGACCCCAGAAGAGCAGGTTCGGGGCCACTCTGTGCAGAATGAGCTGCACAGTGAAGGTAAGTATAACATGTTTGTTATTTTTAAAGAAAAAAAAATTACCTTTACAACCCCTTTAAGGAAGTGGTGCGACATCCATGCTGATATGTCAGTTAGTAAGTTAGTAATGCGAGAGGAGACTGAAGGAGTGAGGTGAGGAGTAGACAGATAGATTTGGGTGTCATCAGCGTATAAGTGGTATTGGAAGCCGTGGGCAGTTATTAAGTGACCGAGGGAGGAGGTGTAGATAGAGAAGAGAAGGGGTCCAAGGACTGAGCCTTGGGGGACCCCCACAGAAAGGGGCAATGGAGAGGAGGAGACAGAGTTGTAGGTGACACTGAAGGAGCGCTGTGATAAATAGACAGAGAACCAGGATAGAGCAGAATCTCGGAGGCCAAGGGAATGTAGTTTATTGAGAAGGAGCGGGTGGTCAACAGTATCAAAGGCCGCAGAGAGGTCAAGTAGTAGGAGTATGAAGTACTGGCTGTTGGTTTTAGCAGTTAGTAAATCGTTAGTGAGTTTTAGTAAGGCAGTTTCTGTGGAGTGCTGAGAGCGAAAGCCAGACTGTAAGGGGTCAAGAAGGTTATTTTCATTGAGGTAGGAGCTAAGACGGTTGTAGACTAAGCGTTCTAGAAGTTTAGAGGTGAAGGGAAGCAATGAGATGGGTCTTAAGTTGTTCAGGTCGGTAGGGTCCAGTGAGGGCTTTTTAAGAATGGGCGTGATCTGCGCATGTTTTAGAGGGGAGGGGAAGATGCCGAGGGAGCATAGGATAGAAGAAGAGGGTGACCGTAGTAGTTGTGAGGGAACAGGATCCAAGGGACAATTGGTTAGGTGGGCATCCGAGAAAATTTTTGTAACCTCTTCCATAGTAGCCAATTCAAAAGAGGAGAGTGTTGAATGTGCTGCTAGGCAAGGTATGTTGGGTGGGGAAGACGTACGCACAGTGGAGATGTCCTCACGAATTGCATCGTTCTTGTCTTTGAAGTGATTGGCAATCTCTTGGGCAGTGAGTGAGTTAGTGGGTAGAGAGGGTGGTGGACGAAGCAGAGAGTTAAAGATTGAGAAGAGCCGACGGGGACTGGATGACAAGGAATTAATAAGAGAGACAAAGTAGGCTTATTTGGCAGCATGGAGGCATTAATTGTATTTTAGAAGGGCAGATTTATATAGGGTGAAGTCTTGCAGGCATTTGGTTTTATGCCACAGTCGTTCAAGAGCACGGCAATGTCTCTTGAGATTTCTAGTGTTGTCAGTTTGCCATGGTTGTAATGGTCGGGGCCTGATTCTGCGTGTGGTTAGAGGAGCAAGTGCATCTAGTGATGATGAGAGTGAACTGTTGTAGACAGAGGGGGCCAGGTCAGGACAGGACAGGGGAGAGATTATGTCATATAGGTGGTCAGTAACAGAATAGAGAAGAGAAGGGTTAAAGTGGCGAAGGTTTCTACAAGAAATGGTTTGCTGCTTGGAGGGATGGGTGGTTGGAGGCAAGGATACAGTGAAAGTAATGAGGTTGTGATCAGATAGAGGAAAGGGGGTGCTGGTGAGGTTGCCAGGGTTGCAGAGATGGGAGAATACAAGGTCAAGGGTATTACCATTGGAGTGAGTGGAAGTATGTGTCCATTGGGTTAGGTCAAAA
This sequence comes from Lithobates septentrionalis, assembly GCA_037952835.1. Classification (NCBI taxonomy): domain Eukaryota; kingdom Metazoa; phylum Chordata; class Amphibia; order Anura; family Ranidae; genus Lithobates; species Lithobates septentrionalis. Next base: position 311,190 of record JBBDGP010000217.1, on the reverse strand, counting down.
GATGAGGTAAAGTTGAGTTAACATTGACAGGAATGTTAAAGTCACCAAGAATAATGGTGGGTATTTCAGAGGAGAGAAAGTAGGGTAGCCAGGCAGAAAAGTCATCAAGAAAGCGCGATACCGGTCCTGGAGGCCTATAAATTGCTGCAATCCTCAGAGAAATGGGAGAAAACAGACAAATACAGTGCATCTCGAAAGAAGAGAGGGATAGAGAGGGAGGGACAGGAAGGACTTGGAAGGTGCTTTGTGGGGATTAGGGATGAGCTTCGAGTTCGAAGATTGGCTGTTCGCAAGTTCGCCGAACAGCGAACAATTTGGGGTGTTCGCGGCAAATTCGAATGCCGCGGAACACCCTTTAAAAGTCTATGGGAGAAATCAAAAGTGCTAATTTTAAAGGCTTATATGCAAGTTATTGTCATAAAAAGTGTTTGGGGACCTGGGTCCTGCCCCAGGGGACATGAATCAATGCAAAAAAAAGTTTTAAAAACAACAGTTTTTTCAGGAGCAGGGATTTTAATAATGCTTAAAGTCAAACAATAAAAGTGTAATATCCCTTTAAATTTCGTACCTGGGGGGTGTCTATAGTATGCCTGTAAAGGGGCGCATGTTTCCTGTGTTTAGAACAGTCTGACAGCAAAATGACATTTCAAAGGCAAAAAAGCCATTTAAAACTACCCGCGGCTATTGCATTGCCGACAATACACATAGAAGTTCATTGATAAAAACGGCATGGGAATTCCCCACAGGGCAACCCTGAACCAAAAAAAAAATGACGTGGGAGACCCCCTAAATTCCATACCAGGCCCTTCAGGTCTGGTATGGATTTTAAGGGGAACCCCGCGCCAAAAAAAAAAAAAAAACGGTGTGGGGTCCCCCCAAAAATCCATACCAGACCCTTATCCGAGCACGCAACCTGGCAGGCCGCAGGAAAAGAGGGGGGACATGATTAAGGCCCCCCCCTCCTGAACCGTACCAGGCCACATGCCCTCAACATTGGGAGGGTGCTTTGGGGCAGCCCCCCAAAACACCTTGTCCCCATGTTGATGAGGACAAGGGCCTCATCCCCACAACCCTGGCCGGTGGTTGTGGGGGTCTGCGGGCGGGGGGCTTATCGGAATCTGGAAGCCCCCTTTAACAAGGGGACCCCCAGATCCCGCCCCCCCTGTGTGAAATGGTAAGGGGGTACTTACCCCTACCATTTCACTAAAAAACTGTCAAAAATGTTAAAAATGACAAGAGACAGTTTTTGACAATTCCTTTATTTAAATGCTTCTTCTTTCTTCCTTCATCTTCTTCTGGTTCTTCTGGCTCTTCTGGTTCTTCCTCCGGCGTTCTCGTCCAGCATCTCCTCCGCGGCGTCTTCTATCTTCTTCTCCTCGGGCCGCTCCGCACCCATGGTATGAGGGGAGGCTCCCGCTCTTCTCTTCATCTTCTTCTTCATCGTCTTCTCTTCTTTCTTCTTCTCTTCTTCATTTTCTTCTCTGGGCCGCTCCGCATCCATGCTGGCATGGAGGGAGGCTCCCGCTGTGTGACGGCGTCTCCTCATCTGACAGTTCTTAAATAACGGGGGGCGGGGCCACCCGGTGACCCCTCCCCCCTCTGACGCACGGGACATGACGGGACTTCCCTGTGGCATTCCCCGTGACGTCACAGGGAAGTCCCGTCAAGTCACCGTGCGTCAGAGGCGGGCGGGGTCACCGGGTGGCTCCGCCCCCCGTTATTTAAGAGCCGTCAGACGAAGAGACGCCGTCACACAGCGGGAGCCTCCCTCCATGCCAGCATGGGTGCGGAGCGGCCCGGAGAAGAAAATGAAGAAGAGAAGAAGAGAAGAAGGAAGAAGAGAAGAGGATGAAGATGAAGAGAAGAGCGGGAGCCTCCCCCCATGCCATGGGTGAGGAGCGGCCCGAGAAGAAGAAGATAGAAGACGCCGCGGAGGAGATGCTGGACGAGAACGCCGGAGGAAGAACTGGAAGAGCCAGAAGAACCAGAAGAAGATGAAGGAAGAAAGAAGAAGCATTTAAATAAAGGAATTGTCAAAAACTGTCTCTTGTCATTTTTAACATTTTGGACAGTTTATTTGTGAAATGGTAGGGGTAAGTACCCCCTTACCATTTCACACAGGGGGGGGGGCGGGATCTGGGGGTCCCCTTGTTAAAGGGGGCTTCCAGATTCCGATAAGCCCCCCGCCCGCAGACCCCCACAACCACCGGCCAGGGTTGTGGGGATGAGGCCCTTGTCCTCATCAACATGGGGACAAGGTGTTTTGGGGGGCTACCCCAAAGCACCCTCCTAGTGTTGAGGGCATGTGGCCTGGTATGGTTCAGGAGGGGGGGCCGCACTCTCGTCCCCCCCTCTTTTCCTGCGGCCTGCCAGGTTGCGTGCTCGGATAAGGGTCTGGTATGAATTTTTGGGGGGACCCCATGCCGTTTTTTTTTTTTTTTGGCGCGGGGTTCCCCTTAAAATCCATACCAGACCTGAAGGGTCTGGTATGGAATTTAGGTGGAACCCCGTGTCATTTTTTTAAAAAATTTTGGCCGGGGTTCCCCTTAATATCCATACCAGACCTGAAGGGACTGGTATGGAATTTAGGGGGTCTCCCACGTCATTTTTTTTTGATTCGGGGTTGCCCTGTGGGGAATTCCCATGCCGTTTTTATCAATGAACTTCTATGTGTATTGTCGGCAATGCAATAGCCGCGGGTAGTTTTAAATGGCTTTTTTTCCTTCGAAATGTCATTTTGCTGTCAGACTGTTCTAAACACAGGAAACATGCACCCCTTTACAGGCATACTATAGACACCCCCCAGGTACCAAATTTAAAGGGATATTACACTTTTATTGTTTGACTTTAAGCATTATTAAAATCACTGCTCCTGAAAAAACGGCCGTTTTTAAAACTTTTTTTTTGCATTGATCCATGTCCCCTGGGGCAGGACCCGGGTCCCCAAAAACTTTTTTGACAATAACTTGCATATAAGCCTTTAAAATTAGCACTTTTAAATATTAATGTTCGTGCCCCATAGACTTTAACGGTGTTCGCGTGTTCGAGCAAACTTTTTTCCTGTTCGCATGTTCTGGTGCGAACCGTACAGGGGGGTGTTCGGCTCATCCCTAGTGGGGATAGAAGGAAGCCAACTCCACCTCCTTTCTGACTGTTGGGTCTGGGGGAGTGAGTCCAATGGAGACCACCATGGGAGAGGGCAGCAGGAGAAGCTGAGTCAAAATTTTTAAGCCAGGTTTCTGTTATGGCGAGTATGTTCAAGCCATGAGAGATGAAGAGGTCATGTACAGATGTTAGCTTGTTACAGATGGAGCAGGCGTTCCAAAGGGTGCATGAGATTGGTGGGGTGCTTTGAGGAAGCAGGGGGATAGAAATTAAACTGAGTGGATTGCAGTGGTTGCCAGAGGGGGAGGGGTATTGGATATGTGGCTTGCATTTGGAAAATGGCGGACCAGGATTAGGAGAAATGTCACCTGAGACTAGGAGAAGGAGGAGGGTGAGGAAGGCAAGGTGGGAGTGGGATGTGCATGAGCGCACGTGTCTAGTGGCCCTGGTGTTTATGTCAGCATGTGGGTGCAGCAAATGCAGGAGATGATGGGTGCCATAGTAGAGAGAGGGTAGCAGTGAGAGTGATATGTGCATGCTGCAGGGAAGAGAGGAGGGGTAGAGTAAAGATAATTTGAGGATAGAAGACACCAATGTGAGAAGGAAGAGAATAAGGAGCATGTTAGTGGATAGAGAGTGGGAAACTAACCTAATATAAAATAAATGCCAAAGCTGGTTTGCTTGTCGTCTTGCAGAGTGGAGCAGAGTTCTTGTTGTTAATCATGCAGCTTTAGTTATCATGCTTTCGTTAAACTGCATCGGTGAAACTGCGCATCACTCGTGACAGAGCCACTCAGGACAGAGCCATGATGTCTGCGCCTTGCCCCTGTCTGCGCCACCCCATAAGCTGCCATAAATTTATAGGGAGACTAAGCTGGGATGCATTTCTCAGTTGGTCATTATTGGGTCTGATGTTTTGCTTCTTTTTCTGATATTTATATTATTATCATTGATGTAACCGTTATATCTCTATTCTGTATACAGCTGTGCTCATAAGTTTACATACCCTGGCAGAATTTATGATTTCTTGGCAATTTTTCAAAGAATATGAATGATAACACAAAAACATTTCTTTCACTCATGGTTAGTGTTTGGCTGAAGCCATTTATTATAAAACAACTGTGTTTACTCTTTTTAAATCATAATGGCAACAGAAACTACCCCAATGACCATGATCAAAAGTTTATATACCCTGGTGATTTTGGCCTGATCACATGCACACAAGTTGACACAAAGGGGTTTGAATGGCTATTAAAGGTAGCATCCTCACCTGTGATCAGTTTGATTGTAATTAGTGTGTGTGTATAAAAGGTCAATGAGTTTATGGACTCCTGACAGACTCTTACATCTTTCATCCAGTGCTGCACTGACGTTTCTTGCTTCTGACTCATGGGGAAAGCAAAATAATTGTCAAAGGATCTGCGGGAAAAGGTAGTTGAACCATATAAAACAGGAAAGGGATATAAAAAATATATCTAAAGAATTGAGAATGCCAATCAGCAGTGTTCAAACTCTAATCAAGAAGTGGAAAATGAGGGGTTCTGTTGAAACCAAACCACGGTCAGTTAGACCAACTAAAATTTCAGCCACAACTGCCAGGAAAATATTTCGGGATGCAAAGAAAAAACCACAAATAACTTCAGGTGAAATACAGGACTCTCTGAAAACATGTGGTGTTTCAAGATGCACAAAAAGGAGACACTTGAAAAAATATGGGCTGCATGGTCGAGTTGCCAGAAGAAAGCCATTACTACGCAAATACCACAAAGTATCCCGCTTACAATATGCCAGACAGCACAGAGACAAGCCTTAAACCTTCCGGCACAGAGTCATTTGGTGTGATGAGACCAAAAAAAAATAAACGCTACATTTGGAGAGGAGTCAACAAGGCCTATAATGAAAGGTACGGAGGTGGATCGCTGATGTTTTGGGGGTGTATGAGCTACAAAGGCACAGGAAATTTGGTCAAAATTGTTGGCAAGATGAATGCAGTATGTTATCAAAAAATACTGGAGGAACATTTGCATTCATCAGCCAGGAAGCTGCACATGGGATGTACTTGGACATTCCAACATGATAATGATCCAAAACACAAGGCCAAGTCGACCTGTCATTGGCTACAGCAGAATAAAGTGAAGGTTCTGGAGTGGCCATCTCAGTCTCCTTACCTCAATATCATTGAGCCACTCTGGGGAGATCTCAAACATGCAGTTCATGCAAGACAGCCCAAGAATTTACAGGAACTGGAGGCTTTTTGCAAAGAGGAATGGGCAGCTTTACCATCTGAGAAGATAAAGAGCCTCATCCACAAATTTTACAAAAGACTTCAAGCTGTCAGTGATGTTAAAGGGGGCAATACACGGTATTGAGAACTGGGGTAAACTTTTGATCAGGGTCATTTGGGTAGTTTCTGTTGCTATTATGATTTAGTAAACACAGTTGATTGATAATAAATGGCTTCAGCCAAACACTATGAGTGAAAGAAAAGTTTTTGTGTTATCATTCATATTCTCTGAAAAATGGCCAAGAAATCATAAATTCTGCCAGGGTATGTAAAATTATGGGCATAACTGTATGTCAAACTTTTTTTATGTCCAATTTGTACTTTATGAAAATGTTGAGTTCTATTTATATATGCTCATTCTGTAATCATGGTATGTCTTTATATTCTAGGTATAATGTACTCTTAGCTAGCAATATTTGGGTCATGAGTTCAAATCCCACCCATGCTAGTAAAAAAAAAAAAATAATAATAAAAATGCCATAAATCTATCCCCTATTTTGTACACGCTATAACTTTTGCGCAAACCAATCAATATACGCCTATTGCGATTTTTTATTTTTTTTTACCAAAAATATGTAGAAGAATACATATCAGCCTAAACTGAGGAAAAAAGTAGTTTATTTTTTTTTTAAATGTGGGATATTTATTATAGCAAAAAGTAAAAGATATTGGGGTTGATTTACTAAAGGCAAATCCACTTTGCACTATAAGTGCACTGAAAGTGCACTTGCAAGTGCACTTGTAAGTGCTGTCACTGTAGATCTGAGGGGAAGCTATGAAATGAGGTGAAAATCTGCTGATTTTATCATCCAATCATGTACAAGCTAAAATGCTGTTTTTTATTTCCCCTGCATGTCCTCCTCGGATCTACAGTGACTTTACTTCTAAGTGCACTTTCAAGTGCACTTGCAGTGCACTTGTAGTGCAAAGTGGATTTGCCTTTAGTAAATAACCCCCATTGTGTTTGTTTTCAAAATTGTCGCTCTTCTTTTGTTTATATCCCAAAAAATAAAAACCGCAGAGGTGATCAAATACCACCAAAAGAAATCTCTATTTTTGGGGAAAAAAAAGACAGCAATTATGTTTGGGTACAGCATCACACGACCACGCAATTCCCAGTTAAAGCGACGCAGTGCCGTATCGCAAAAAATGGATTGGTCATTGAGCAGCCAAATCTTCAGGGGCTGAAGTGGTTAATAAACTGGTCTGGTTTCATGTTATTGATCTGTTAATTATTGGTTATTTATATTTTGATTAATAAAAAGGCTGCTATGGCCAATTTAACTCCAATCTTGTGTGGTGTGGTTACTATTGGAAGGGTGGGGTTTTTGGTATAGCAGTTAGCAAGACATATTTAATACCATAGTCAAGTGGTGCAGGTTAAGCGGCTGCTGACATTGACAGTATGTATGCATGTGTATGCTTGTGACTGTGGTAGATAGTAGGAAACTAGGCTTATGCTGGCCATACACTATACGAAAAATCGGCCGAAAAATCGTTCGTATAGACACTTCATTCGTTTTTCGGCAAGTTAATGGGCACAAATCGATAATCGTTTGTGACGTTTTTGTGGAAAAAAAACGAACGGCATGTTTGGAAAATTTCTGCCGAACGTACGATAAATTGCAAGGTTAATGTGTTTCCCGTCCGAACTGTCTGCACTAGGTATATGTAAAAAAACGAACAAAAAATTATTTACTTATGTCCACTGAACGATTTATCGGCCATTATATGATGGCACGATCGTTTGCGGTCACGGTCGAACGTACGTTTTTCGAAAATGGGTTTGGCCGATTTTCTGTATAGTGTATGGCCAGCATAAGTCTCCTCTGAAGGGAAAGACTGGCTTGAATGGTTCTATGTGCACTGTAAGCCTTACATAATTTGTTGGCAAATTATTATAATGAGAAATTCATTTTAACGTTGTATTTTAATGAGCCTAGCAGGTTTTATTATTATATCAGAAATTAGGTACTTATGGGTACTTGCAACAGTCTGTAACAAGAAGAAATAATAGGCTGCACACCTGACAATGGAGAGATATTACAACTTCCCATGAGTTGTGTATAAGGTTAGAAGAAAGGAATGCATGCTCTCAACTCCTTAATGAGTATATCACTCACATACTGTTCCCTGCTGAGTTACTGATGTCTGGTGCTACAACAGGGTAGAATGTCATAATAAGACATGGTTAAGCAGAATATACTGTAAATTACTTACATGTGGGCTGTGGGAATGGAGATTAAGGCCTGGATTAGAAAATCTCAGTATTTTTTTCATGTACTGGAACATATACTTTATCTTCTTTTATATTCTAATATATTTTACACTTAGGGGGTCATTCAGCTAGCCTTGACTGCTAGATTATTGTAATGGCCTCAGTTGTGCTGAAAAAAAAAATCACTGTCCAAAGCTGCTGACCTTCCACTGTCAGGGCAGAAAGAGGTTTGCTCTATCTTTTCCCACCCACACATTTGGTTATTTTTAATTCTTGCACTAAGAATAGACTTCTTTTACACAGCACCTGTTCTCATGCATAATCTACATTTGGAGTCGCAGGAGGTGGAGATTCTGTGCTTTTGTCCTGTGATTGGCTGAAAGCCAAGCAGCTGCTGGTGCTCTAATGCTTAGCATGGTAGAAGTTTTAACCCACTCGGCACTCTATTTGCCCTGAAATTTACTGACACACTCTGCTGTTTGGTTTATCAAATATGAACATGTGTGCAACATAGAGTTGCGCTTAAATAATGAGAAAATAGCATATCAACTTCATTCGCTCCAGTTTTTTAGTTTAATGTTTTCTCTTTTAGGTGTTTTCAGACAGTGAGCCAAGAACACAAGTTTCTTTATTACCCGGATCACTATCACACATTTATACTTTATGGCCCTTGCATTCTGAGCCATCTTGCTGTTGTGGGTCCCTCCCAGCATCAGGTCTTCTGCGTTCCAGGAATTTGTCCCTGAACACATAATGCCCTAAACACGGGTACCACTCAGTACAGCGGCCATAGATATTGACAGGCTGCAGTCAGCAGGGCTAAATGCTGAACCAGTCCCTCCCAAATGCACTAAAGTGCCATTAGGGAAACATAGCAGATAGATAGCCCCATCTGCAAGGGGTCTTCAAATACAGCTCACAGGATATATTTATAAAGTGACATTCACCAAATATTCACGACAGGTTAAACTTTCTAGTGCATATGTTTAAACATACAGGGGATGTGAATGTTTGGTGAATATCACATATGCAGCTATTTTTCAGTATATTTAAAGTCATATATTCTTAAGCAATTATTTTGGTTAATCTGGTGCAAGTTTTCTTATCTAGGGATCCTGCCAGCCTGCCCTGTGCACTCCTCCAGTTGACCCTTGATCTGCCTATTAGATGTATCGAATAGGTAGTCCAATTTAGGCTCCATTCGCACGGCATTTAGCCATGGTTCGAATCCTAGTGGCAAGAATCTACTGATTCCTGCTGCTGGGTATAACAACTGCGAATAGATAGCTGCAGCCGCCGAGCCAATACAGTGCAATAACAGGCTGTCAGCAGCTGCAGCCATTCATGCCTGTGTGTACAGTCAGCTATCACCTACGGGGATTGCGGCTGGACACACTTTATCCCTAGTACTGTGTACTGTGATAAGGGATCTACCTTGTGCGTGAGGGTGAGTTGAATCTTCACTGTCTCTTCTATTACCAAAAAGGGAAGATATCAGCAGCACAAGAAGCTTCCACAAAAATAGCGGCGGCAACTGTGAATCTCTGCTCTATTCATCATGGAAACAATTTTTGTCACACAGGCAGGACTTCAAACACCTTCTGCCTTTGTTCATCATCATTACATGGTGGATTGATGGAACTCGCACCTTTAATTAAGTTCACAGAAAGTGACAAAGACACTGCATTTCTGGCAAGATCAACAGGTATTTTCTGTACTTGATGAAAGTGTTCTTAGCCTAAGAAATAAAAACGAATACAGTCACCACATCCAATGACTGTTAAGCTGCAATATATGAAATATTTGTTTTGGGGTGTGGATACACTTGGGCTTTTGCTGTGACTTGAGTTGCTCCCCAGTGCATGCAACTGCAGATGTTAGTGTGGGTTTGTTTTAAAGGTCATTTACTGTTTGCTAACAATATATATGTAGCACCCTGGAGTTTAGGCAGGGATGTTCCTCACAAATTTACATGCCAGGAGTAGTTATCCTGGTTGATTGTTATGCCGCATGCACATGACCGGTTTTGCCGTCGGAATAAACTCCGAAGGTTTCTCCGACGGAACTCCGATGGAATTCCGCTCAAGCGGTCTTGCCTACACACGGTCACACTAAAGTCCGACCGTCTAGAGCGCAGTGACATACAACACGTACGACGGGACTAGAAAAAGGAAGTGCAATAGCCAGCGTGCCACCCTTTGGGCTCCTTCTGCTAATCTCGTGTTTATCTCGTGTTAGTAGAAGTTTGGTGAGAGACGATTCGCGCTTTTTAGCTTTTGTGCTTTTCAGTCTGTTACTGCTCTTCATTTTGTGCTTGTGGGTTTGTATCTGCTTTTCAGAGCGTGTAGACAGTTCGCATCTGTTTTTTCAGTGTGTTCTTGTCTGCTCATTCCTGATTTTCAGCTCCCTCTTCACAGGCCTTGCTGTTCTTCAGTTCGCTCTGTTAGTGCGTTCTGACCAGCTGACCGTTTTGAAGCCATGTTGCGGGGACATACTCGTCGTAGAGTTCGTGCTGTGTGGGGGCTTGGTGTTGGGGTTCATTCTTTGACCCAAGCCCAGTCCATGAACAGGGTGGGGAGGAGTTCATGGACCAAGAATTGGTTATTCCATCGTGACTAATTCTCTCATATGCCTTTGCTTCGTGAGATTCAGGAGAATAATCCTGATGATTTCAGGAACTTTCTCAGGATGACGGACCCTGTTTTTCACCATCTGTTGGCTTTGCTGACCCCTTATATTAGCAGGCAGGATACCTACATGAGGCAAGCCATCACTCCGGAGCAGAGGCTAGTCGCCACGTTGCGGTACTTGGCGACTGGGAGAAGTCTACAGAACCTTAAGTTCTCGACTGGCATCTCCCCCCAGGCTCTGGGGATCATTATCCCAGAGACCTGTTCTGCTATTATTCAGGTCCTGCAGAAGGACTATATTAGGGTAAGTTTTCTCCTTTAACATCACATTCTATTGTATTTAATGTTTGCTAATGTATTGTATTTCTTTCCTCATACCATAATTAAAATGATTGTAATATGCTGTGAATGTCCCCTTTGTTCTCATGCATGCTGTAATCTTTTAATGCTCCTTTTTTGTCCTTCATGCATATTTCCCTTCACTAACCTCCCCAGCATGCTATCCCGGGCCCATGTACACCTAGCCTAGTTACTTAACAATGTATTTTGTCAGCTCCATTGTAGTTCTTTACCCCCAAACACCCCCTAAAATGTGTACAAATGTTATTGTTGTCCTTAAATTCAGGCATAGTGCCATAGGAATGGCAGACTGTGGCCTCCCATTTTGCAGACCGTTGGGACTTTCCTAACTGTGGAGGGGTTATAGATGGGAAGCACGTCCACATCGTGCCACCACCCCATTCGGGGTCTTACTATTAAAACTATAAAGGGTTTAATAGTATAGTATTAATGGCGGTGGTGTCGGCACAATATGAGTTCCTCTATGTCAGGGATCTTCAACCTATGTCCCTCCAGCTGTTACAGAACTACACATCCCATGAGGCATTGTACAACTCTGACATTCACAGACATGACTAGGCATGATGGGAATTGTAGTTCCTGAACCACTGGAGGGCCATAGTTTGAAGACCCATGCTCTATGTGGACGTGGGGAAGAATGGCTGGATGTCGGATGAAGGAGTCTTCGCCCAGACTGAGTTTTATCAATGGCTCCAGAGTGGTGGCCTGGGATTGCCAACTGATGCGGACAATGTTGAAGGACTCCCGTTCGTCTTTCTTGCTGATGAAGCGTTCGGTCTGGGCGAGCACCTGATGAGGCTATTCCCCCAGAGGACCCTCACCCCGGAGAGGGGGGTTTTTAACTACCGGCTGGCCAGAGCCAGAAGAGTCGTTGAGAATGCCTTCGGGATAATGGCCAGCCGGTGCCGCCTGTTTCTGACAGTCATACACATGGCGGAATACAAACTCAACCACATCATTTTATCCTGCTGCATATTGCACAATTTTTTAAGGAAAAATGCCCAAAATTATATAGCCTGAGTTGGGCCTGAGGCCGGACTTCCTTCCAATCCTCTGACAGGCCTGGATACTGGCCGTCCTGGCTTGGCACCCCAAAGTGCCCGTGAAGTTCGGGATAAATATGTCAATTATTTTACAGGTAGGGGGGCCATTGCAATGCCAATGTCTAAATATTTTTAGTGCACTAGTGCACTCTTAGTGCACTTGTAGTGCCAGGTGGATTTTCCTTTAGCAAATAAGCCCCATTGTCACTGTAAACACAAAATTACTTACAAAGCTGGTATTGAGCATTGAAATAAGAAGCCACACATTGTTCATTAGCAAACTTTTTACTCTGTGCACATTCACATGTGCGTTAGAAAATACTGCAGTAAAAAAATTTAATTTTTTTATAAATTTTTTTTTTTTGTTATAAACACGCATATTTCTAAACATAACATACCCAACTCTGGAACTTACAAAGTTCAACGTAGAAAAACTGAAGGCAATATCAGACATTATAGTGTCAAAAATGTCTTGATATTGCCTTCATCAGATGGGGTGATGTCACCCCTGTAAAAGCCAAATTTTGAAAATGCACACAATTTTGGAGTCAAAATGGGTATTTCCCTCCTGATCCCATGCCTAATATCAACATGTGCTATCTCCCATCATGGGGGATCAATGGATGTGTTTTGGGGGTGCAACCCCTCACCTACTAGAGTTACGAGGAAGGGGTTGCACCCACAAAACGCGTACATTGATATCCCCTGCTGGCAGATAGCACATGTTGACACACTGTGTGCATCTTCAAAATTTGGCTTTTAAAATGTCAAAAAAAAGTTTTTGTTTATAGTCCAAAAAAATGGTAAAATGGTGGCATTTTGAAGATATTCAGATTCTCCCCAACACATCAATCATGTTCTTCATTTGTTGTTCCACAACATTGAGTTTCTTCCTTATAATGTCAAGTTCACCATTCCACACCATGATGTCTTGTATTAGCCTTTGTGCGCTGTCACTTGTGAAATGTTCAGCTTGCTCTTCCACAACCAGCACATCACCTAAAAATTTGAGTAAAAACATGTATCATAAATATGCAGGCATACATATATTACCTGAAGCTGGGGTGTCAGACACTCACCTGTTGTGGTGACAATCTCACTGACTTCCTCCACCTCTCCTTCCTCCAGATCCTTGAGGTGTGTTGTTTTTCTGAGCTCCCCTTCTTTTTGAGGTGGGGGGTCCCTGGTGTCCTCTGAGTGGTGTCCTCCGAGTCTTTTCTCCCCTATGAGAGTGAAACAAAAGGTATACTTAGCACACAGAAATTTGAGTCAAGAAATAAGAATATGAAACATTGCTGGGAAGTGGGGGACAATTGTCTGTTTTGGGCAGAGTTTCAAGCTGAAAACATGATTTTTTACCTTACCAAAGCTGGAATACTTACCTTTTTGTGACAATTTTCACACATGGAGACACCCCAAGTATCCACTGGAGCACATGTGTGGGACACCTTAAAAAGTTTGTTCTTGTATCCCACACTATTGCTCCTGAGTCCAGATGTGTAATCAGCTGCTGAGTGTCCTCTCCTTACATTACACTGAATCCAGCTTGCATTTCATTCTAGTTACAAACACATCTAGACAGCAATGTACTAAACTTATTTTTAAACAAATAGGCATGACCCAATGTATTTAACCTGTATCTGCCCAAAACATTGTAGTTAATGAGCGAACAATGTTTCCTATGACCGATTTATGTGCACACGAACATGAAAGTCACCATTTTAAACCGTACAACAGTAAAGAAAATCACATGACGTAGCATGTAAGTATAATGATAATGATAGGAACACAGGACAACTACTTACTTTTTAGAAGCACTCTCTTGATTCTTCTATACTGATCCTGCTCCCTCAGTTTCAGGTCTGACCAGCGTTTCCTCAATTGCTCCTTGGAAAGGATTTCTGTGCAGACTCTTCACAACTTTAGTCATGATCTTGGCCTTACTTACATTTGGGTTTAGGTACGGTCCATGCTTCCCATCATAGTCGTTCCTCCTCAAGGTGTCCACCATCTCCACTATCTCTATAAAGGCCATATTTGAGGCCTTAAATCCTCTCCTCTGGGATCGGGTCATTTCGGGCTCTGGGCTTTCCTCCTCCTCGTTAGTGAAATTAACACACACCTGCTCTTTCTCCGCCATGTCGCCCCTACTGTGCGCCTTAAAGAGAAGGGGTGGGGAATATTCTAGAAAGAACGTCAGGGGTGGGCGACGCGGGTGAAATTTCAGGCATGCGCAGTGTATATATAGTGAACATGCGTGTGTCATACGTACGTTCTGTGTGCGGAGGAAGGAGGACTGTAAGCGACAAACGTTATAACGAAGGTAAAATTTGAACTTGGGCCATCAGTGGCCTATACTGCTTCAAGATTGAGGCCTATATTGGGATAAGATTATGAGAGTTTAGGCTGACATTAGTGTTTTTATCTTGTGTATTGTCTTACAGAAAAGATGAATCACTTTAAGGACCCAGAATTCATGTCCAGTTTCATAGACAGATACAGGGAGATGAGGAATTTGTGGGAGGTGAAACACAGCTTATATTATAATAAACAAGCTAGGAGGTCAATGCTGGAGAAACTTCTGGGATTTGTGAAGACTCGGTCCCCGATGCAACCATCCAGTTTTTGGAAAGTAAAATTGGGATCTTGAGGAACATGTATAAGAAGGAGCATAATAAGATCCAGAAATCACTCAGATCAGGAGCAGTAGCAGCGCAAGTGTATGTACCCAGGCTGTGTTACTTCAACAAACTGCGGTTTCTGGACAACCAGACTGAAGCCAGGGAATCACTTTCTGCCCTTCCCTGAAGCCTTCCCTCTACCCTTCCCTCAACCCTCAGCAGAGGCTGACGAGGAACAACCTGGGCCTTCCATCCTGGAAGAAGTGGATGCGCCCAGCTGGAGCCAGGTATATTATTTTTATACATATTTATTGTCCTAATATTAATGATGTTAACTAGATGTTATAATTGATAAATAATTATTGATATGTAAATCACTTTGTTTTAAATCATTAGACAGTAGTGGCCAAAAATGTTTGGGACAAGAATGAAAAATGCTGGGGTCAGAATGATAGTCTTTTCTATTTATTATCATTCAATTTGCAAGTCATGAGCTAAAAATTGTGTGTGATTGATGAAGCAAAAACTAAAACTATATCCCTTTTTTATACACAGGATGAGCTCAGCCAGGACAAGGGTCTGGAAAGTGGTAGGCAGGAGGCGGCCGTGCCCAGTGACAGTCAGGAGGTGGCTGGCCCCAGTAGGAGCCTCACCCAATCCCAGGTGCCTCCCCTCTGCCTTCAAATGAAAAGGCCCAGGAAGGGGACGATGACAGAGGAGGCAGCACTGGGCCTCATTAGGGAAGCAAGCAATGTCTTCCGAAGCCAACCTGATGCGGAAGAGGCCTATGGCTCCTATCTAGCCACAAGATTGTTGAAATTGGAGAAGGGCCAACGCTTCCTCTGTGAGGGAATTATTGTTAAGGCCCTTCAGAAGGGGTTGAGGGGCCAGCTGACAGAGAACAGCCACATATATGATCTCACCCATCCTCCTCCTCCTCCTGCTACAAGTCTACCACCAGGGCCACAGCCTCCAAGGAAGGCTGCAGGGAAGGCTGCAGGGAAGGCTGCAGGGAAGGGTGCAGGGAAGGGTGCAGGGCAGCGTGGAGGGAAGGCTGTAGCAAAGAGAAGAAAGTGATGGCCTGGGTTCAGTTTGGTCGGACAGAAGATGCAGGCCGGTGTAGTACCACAGTCTGGGGACATATATGTCTGCTGCTGGTCCTGATCTCTGGGAGTCCTGGACCAGATTGTGATCACTATTATATGGACTCCTCAAGATAACATTTTTTTTTACACAGACTTGATGTGTGCCCTGGGGGCCAAAAGGCTTCACAAATTCCAAAAGTTTCTCCAGCGTTGCCTTCATCTTTATTTTGTTACCCAAAATAAATGGATATTTTATTTTCAGAAAATACTTGCCTATGTGTTTTTATTCAAAAAAGACAGTTTGTTTGTGAGTAGGCAGGTACATTTCAAAAAGACAATGTCAAATTAACAAGGGACACCAACCAGCCTCCTTGAGGTTAAAAAATGCAAGATAATAATGTTATTGTGGTAACTTGACACACAAAAAATAAATAAAAAGGGAGAACACTAGAAACTAATTTTGCAATAATCACAAAAAAAGGAGATCTTGATGAAATAAAAAAATAACAAAAAAGGTGACTCTAAAAAAAATAATTTGAAACTTTATTCTGGAGATCTGGCTTTAAAAAAATAAAAGATTATTCATGAGATCACAAGAAAATAAAAAGAAATACGTTTGTGAGAACTCTGTGTGAATATCAGCAGCAAAACAACATCATTATTCTAGCATTATAAAGCACAAGAGAATGCGCTGCATTAAAAGATCACAGAATTTGCAGTGTGAGGAATGTGCTATCTCAATTCTGAACGCTAGTTTTGCCAGACCGAGCGCTTCTGTCAGGTACTTGCTTCTGCGCATGCGTCGTTTTTGGTATGTCGGAACATCATACAGACGAGCGGGTTTCCCGCCATTCGTTCCGTCTGAAAAATTTAGAACATGTTCTCTATCTTAGTCCGTCTGAATTTTCGACTAAAAAAGTCAGATGGGGCATAAACACGGTCGGAATATACAATGAAAAGCTCCCATCTGACTTTTTCTGACGGACATTCCGCTCGTCTGTACGCGGCATTAGCGATCCATTGACTTCTCCCTAAGTTTGGCCTGGTTGCAATTTTATCTTCTACCACTAGGTCGCCAGGTACTTGGTGGTACTAGATATGAGAAGGGCAACCCAAGCTCAGGTTATGGGTATATGGGGTATCTCAGCCAATGGGCAGGGGTTTTCTTGAATCCCTTGGCCTGCTGGGAGAACCTATATATTCGGGTGGAGTCAGGTGATCTATGTTCTATGCCACCTGGGCAGCTGTCTGGGTGGACGTGTGTCGTGCCAGGCTGCTAGGCCAGAGATTGGGCCTATCCTGGGGGCATCTGTCTGCTAGGCTGTCTGAGGGCCTATCCAGAAGCAAGAGAGCAGCGCAGGGTTGGGATTGCGGCTTGCAGTCCAACCAAAAGTGACGGTTCTGCCAGCCGGAGAACCTGTCAGCGGTCGGAGGTAGAAGGAAAGGTGTTGTCACTAAGGGACCAGCCTCCTTATTACCAGGGACCACAGTGAGTAACTGAAGCAAGTACCGGAGCAGTATTCTCACTGAATGGGCACAGTGGAGAATCTGGAAACTTCAGGCGGTAATCAAGTCAGGGACCCAGCCAGTGGAGGTGATGCTTGCAGGGCAGCCTTGTGTGTCAAGCCAGGGACCGAGCAGACCAGTGGGGTGAAGATTGAGAAGTATCGGGAGTGCCAAGCTAGGGACCCAGCAGAGAGGCGGGGGTAACGCTTGAGGAAGATACCACCGTGAAAATTTGAGGAGCTCAAGGGATTCAGTGACAGTGAATTAGTGGGTCTAGTGAGAAACCAGTAGCTCAGTGGGCTGAAGAACTACAAGGAGAAGTTGTAGTGAAGTTGAAAGAACTGTGAAGCTTTGTGTTAGAAACTGTTAAAAGACTGTAGCATTCCTGCACGTGCAGATGTGGCTTCTCGCTGGAGGCCTTTCCCTGCATGGCTGTCCTCCTATTGAAGTCTCTGAGCCTGCTAATTGAACTTGCAACTACTCAAGGCTGTCCTGGCCCTAACCCTCTTTCCCCCAAGAAAGATTGTTAAGAGAAATAAACTTTCTTTTGCATTCAAGAAGTGTATGGCGCCCAATAACTTAACTACTCTGCACCCACCATGCCTCACAACCCACCACATACAGAAGGATGTCAGCTATCCCTGGCCCTTGAGATTCTCACCAGACCAAAGGAGGCCTGGGACCTTTTTTAGATTTTTTTGGTGTTTAAGAGTAGGTACATTTTTGCAGGCTTGGCTGGCAGCCAGGCCTGTCTGTATTCTTGTCCTGGGTTGGGGAGAAATCCAGTGAGAGCTGGATGACTCACAGGCAGCATCGCTGAGACCCCCCCCCCCTACTTCTCGAGTGTTCTGCTACCTTCCAGAAGAATAGGAAGGGAGTTAAGGTGGAGTTACCTGGAGTATTCTGAGGGCCCTGATGAATCCCCAACTTGGATTGGCAGGGGGCAGGCCCTCTCAAATACTCAGAGTTAACCCAGCTGGGGAGGAGTTGTGTTTGAGTGGAAGCTGGAGATGAAGTGTTAGGCTGTCCTGGCCTTAGAAGGAGCTTCCCAGTGTGTGTGGTGTGTGGGGCTGGGCTCTGGTGCAGACAGGACCCTTTCAAGACAGGAGGCACTGGGAGCAAGGAGAGGACAGAGGGAGAACACTGCTGGGCAAGTCTCCATGAGGAACAGGAACAGCCAGGAGGGTTGGTAAGTGACACACAGTCAGGAGGACTGGAGGCACACCTCAGAGAACTGGGATGGAACAGTCTGGGGTGGGTGCAGAGCCAGTCAGGAGGACTGTAGTGGCACAAGCAGTGGAAAGAGGCAGTTACAGCCAGGAGGGCTTGCAGGTCCTGAAGAGGTGGTACTGGGAGCAGTAGCCACATGTGGGACAGCTAAAACTTAAGAACCACTACCATTTTTGCTGCACCATAGGGGCCCACAATCCCTGCCTGCAAAGGGCATTTGCTTTGGGCCTGGCTGTGTCAGGCCCCAACCTAGGGTGACCACATTTCCAAACTGCCATTCAGGGACAATTTTGCCAAGGACCGGGGGGGGGGGGGGGGGGCGTTTTCGTTAATTGTAGTCTCGGGGTTGACGGGGATTTCAGGAGCGAGTAATTTGTCAGTTGAATGGCTGGTTTTAGCCCTTATATCATCCCAACACCATGCTTGATATGGTGCCAGGAGGATAAAATCACATTATTTCTATTACTAGATTGTAATATATAATGAAATAGTTCAACTCACCATAATGCCGAATCATTGGGAACCCTGAGCTTGTCACTTGCCACAAGATGCAGTGTGTCACTTGCCACGTCTCCTGCCACCAGATGCAGGGTGCCACTTGCCACCATCTCCTGCCACCAGATGCAGGGTGTCACTTGCCACCATATCCTGCCACCAGATGCAGCGTCACTTGCCACGTCTCCTGCCACCAGATGCAGGGTGTCACTTGCCACCATCTCCTGCCACCAGATGCAGGGTGTCATTTGCCACCGTCTCCTGCCACCAGATGCAGGGTGTCACTTACCCTGCATCTGGTGGCAGGAGACGGTGGCAAGTGACGCTGCATCTGGTGGCAGGATATGGTGGCAAGTGACACCCTGCATCTGGTGGCAGGAGATGGTGGCAAGTGACGCTGCATCTGGTGGCAGGCTACGGGGGCAAGTGACACCCTGCATCTGGTGGCAGGAGACAGTGGCGTCACTTGCCACTGTCTCCTGCCACCAGATGCAGGGTGTCACTTGCCACCATATCCTGCCACCAGATGCAGTGGCACTTGCCACCCTGTGCTCTTGCTGGGTAAGTCCCTTGATCCAAGTTCCTACCTGATTCCTACACTGACCTACCTGACCCCTTAAATGACCTACCTGACCACTATAACCTACCTGACCTCTACCATGACCCACCTGCCCACTACACTGACTTCCCTGTCCCCTGCACTGACCTACCTGACCCCCCTGACCACTATACTCCTTCCTGCACTACTCACACTACTGACTACTCCCCCACACAAACATAAGGTAGATCGGTGGATTTCACTCACCACTCCAGGCCTCCATGAAGATCATCCATAGATGTATATCCCCTAGTCGCTCCTCAGACCTCAGTATCCCCCGCAGGCCAGGAACTCTGCCAGCAGCCGCCATACGCTCGTCTGCATCGAGCACCGCCCCTCCCCCTCACACACACGGGCTGCCTGTGGGCGGCACGCGCCTGAGGAATCATTGGGGACAGGGTAGGCTGGACCACTGGAGTCCCTGGGCGGGGGGAGACCTGGGTGCTGAGGAGTGTCTGCCTCGTTGCTGGTGTATGGTGATTATAGGGGCTGTAGCCTGGAAGAAGTCACTTGGGCTGCCCACCCCCACGCTACACCACTGGGCTGACCCGGCCGGATGACATCATTGACATTCGGCAGTCAATTGATAATCGCGAACGGCTGCATCATATTCATTCCGGGACACTGTATGGTCCTGGAATGGAGGTGCCCGGGACCCGGGACAGACCTGCTGATTGCGGGAATGTCCCGGGCAATCCGGGACACGTGGGCACCCTACCCCAACCACAGTGCTAGTTGGTCTCGGGAGTGATAGTCTGCAAGTAAGTGTGTATGCTGGAGGTGACGAGAAGAGGTTGTATATACCAGTGGTGTATATAGTTCAGTCCCTAAATTTCCTATATTCAATCAAGTGGGCATCCCATATGCACTCTATCCCCATCCAAGTTCTATTTCCCTAATAAACAAAACAAAGTACAAGGACTGTTTCTTGACTGAAGTGTGTCTGGAAATCCATGTGCCTGGCTGTGCAGGGTGGGAGACGAACCACATTCAACAGCAAACACCTATGGGGGTAGCTCTACACTTGTATGTCAAAAAAATGGTCAGATATTCACTTTACAGTGCCTATGTACTGTTTAGGTTTAGTGTGCTTGTGTAAAAAGAGGAAAAATTCATTTTTACACCAATACTATTACACTGTCGCAAATTACTTTTACTCTGTCAGTTTGTAACACGTATTTCTGTAATAGCAGAAAATGATTTTTAGTCATTTTCCCTGTTCCTTTTATTGTGTCTTTCTTTACAGCCCACATAGGAAGCAGCTGAACTAAGAGAGGTGAATTCAGCTTGGAGTTCTAGTAAATCATGATACATTTTGCTCGATAAAAGTGATTTTCTGCAGAGTCCAGTGCTTGTTACAGGATATGTGTTCTACCGATCAATACTTTGTCCTGATGGACTTCTAAAATCAAGACTGGAAAATGGACACACAACAGAGGTTCCCACCCAGGAGGTCAAAGCACTCAGTATCTAAGACTCAGTGTTTTAAGAAGAGAAAAATGGTGTGATTGTTTGGTGTTACACAGAAGACTGTTAATTTGTGCTTATAAAAAGGAGAGGGGCTCTATTGCCCAGATGAAAGATTTAAATTATCACATTTAAATGGCACAGACAATACATGATGTACATGCCGTACTGAAACATGTCTATAAATCAGTGACATTAATCCATAACAATAACACTTTATTCACAATCTGTTATGTAACTAATGTCAAAGCAATGATTTCATGAATTACATCACATTGTCCTCAAGTGTCTTTGCGATGAATATGACATACTCTGTTGTTTATCCAGATACTGATTCATAGCAATTTGAAACAGGACAAGGCACAGTCAGCCATGTATCTGAAGCTGGCAATCTAACTACGAGGGTGGCTTGGTGGTGCAGGCGCAATCCAACCATCCAGGGGCATAACTGTTATATAAATATGTAGATGATTTGCCTGAGTGTACATGTTTATGTAAGGAAGGCACAGGTTGGAAATCGCCTGGATTATTTTGGGGAAGGAAAAGCAACTGGATGAAATTTTTGACTTTGACATTTAAATACACAGCAGTTAGTCAGACGGTGTCCCTTGCACAGACACAAGACTGTTGTCTGATTTGATTGAAATTAAAGATTGGTCAATCAAAGAACATTTATGTCTATGGCTAGTGTAAAGGTGCCTACAGACACAAAGCGCCCATTAAAGAATTACAGAGGAAGTAAACTTCCATCTTTATGTTTTAACTATAGGTAAGCCTATAATAAGGTATACCTATAGGTAGTGTAAATATCTCCTAAACATGTACCGCTTAGAAGATATTTACTAGACATGCACCCGATCAAATCACTGGCGCATGCGCCTTGAAGGATTGGCCGCCCGTACCATTTCTTCAGAGCCCTGTGCTGTGACTTGTGGCTCCCGCCCGCATGTGTGGGAGTGACGTCTTTGCGGCTCTGGCCAGTCAAAGAGCCGGAGTCTGCGAACCCGGAAGGAAGACTGGGTGAAGATGGACACCGTCTCCAGCAATGGGAATGCTTCGCTGGAAGGCTTTGTTTTGAGGCAAGTTTCACATAATGTGCTAGTATGTGATGCGTACTAGCACATTATGCCTTTGCCTTGCAGTTAAGGAAAAAAAAAAGTGCCGTGGTTTACAACCACTTTAAGCATTCTGTTGTAGTACATTATTGCACATATTTTATGGCACACGTTAAAATGTGTTGCCATAAAGCAGCCCATTCCTTATAAATAGACAAAATGTACATGATCCTTTTAAAAGAAAACCACAATGCTTGTTATATGAATTGTGGTGCACTGTGGTGCATTGTGTGTTGGGCTGTATTGTACAATGCATTAAGGTTCCATTTACTATGAATGGCACCATAACACATTGCACAAAGAGAAGGTACATTGCCATGCATTGTGGTAATGCACGCGAGAGGAATCAGTCTGCTGAATCACTGGGGGCCCACAGAAAAACGAATGTCCCTTGATCTAACTGTAAACAGCTGAATTGGATAAACATTCTCTGATGTCTAGGCACCAAAGGCTCTTAGTGCAGGTGACCCTCCTTACCAACCTACTGGTGGTTAATTACTCCTGGGCTTATTGGTGCTATTAGTGGTTTGCCCTCACCAGTGTCTACTCCAGCAATTGGACGCCTGCTTTCCAGTGGCGGCTGGTGCTCCATTTTTAGGGGGGGGGAATAACCCCCCCGTTCGGTTGGTCAAACCCCCCACCCCCCATCGCTCGGTCGATCGGCAAACCATTCGCAAATCGCTCCCCCCCTCTCTGGCCCATCCGCACACCAGCCCCCCACTTACCCCATCCAGGATGTTGGCAGCTTTGGCGGCTTCCCCCTGCGTCTCATCCTCGGCGGCTTCCCCCCTGCTTCTAAAACTTCCAGCTTCCCCCTGTGGCCAATACGGCCGCTTCTCCTCTCGGCCAGGAGGAGAAGCAGGAAGACAATAGAGAATATTAATTTGCTATTGTCACACAACTGGGTGGGCTTAGGGCACAGTGCTTTGTGCCCTGAGCCCACCCTTTTGAAGCCAATTAGACTCTAATTATGTGCTTAAAAAAACCCCACTGAAATCCATGCGCCTGGCACCCTGCATGTAGATTAGGGGGGCGGTGCCCCTGCGCCCCTAATGGAGCATGCACCACTGCTGCTTTCTGTTCCTTTTCGTTGCCAGCATCTCAAAAGGGATAGTTTGGTGATTCTGGGAAGACCCAATGTTTGTGGTGAGGCATTAAAGTAGTTGTGAAGTTCAGTATTAAAAAAAAAATTTTTTTTGAATAGTTAAATATAATCATTAATAAATCCACGTTTGCATTTGTAAAAAAAAAAAAACTTGCTTGTCATGCATTTTCCTGCTTGAAAAGTGCAGGTCTCGTGATCACTGTACATTCCTGAGCAAATCATGGACCTGCTGGTGGTCCTGTACACTGCGGGGCTTTACAAAGTGGGGGTAGATCGGCTGGCTGGGTAGGCCACTGTCAATCAAAGAAGGAGGGATGGGAAGGGCGTGATTTTACACTGGCTACAGATGATACAGGCCCAGAAGGGTTGATTTACTAGAGCTAGAGAGTGTGAACGCTGGTGCAGCTGTGCATAGTAGCCAATCAGCTTTGAACTTCAGCTTGTTTAGTTAGGCTTGGACAAAAAGTAGCTGGAAGCTGATTGGTTTCTCTGCAGAGCTGCACTAGATTTTGCATTCTCCAGTTTTAGTAAATGAACCTCAGAGTGTCTGATGTGGGATGACAAGGGATATAGACTGGCCACGCTAGCATCGATCAGCTTCCATGATTACATGATGGTCAGTTTACTATCAGGAAGAGGGACACAGGAAGGACCAACCAGGTAATCCAGAGTAAAGCCTGGTACACACTATGAGTTTTTTTCTGTTCAACCCGACGGGTTGAGCGAAAAAAAACGTTTAGCTCCGGTCAGAGCGGCTATACTAATGAACCAACGTTAGTACAGTGATCTCCCCCACTGAGCTGTTGTGTTCTGACAGGCGGACGGCCACCTGCCAGAACACTCTGATCAGCGCTCTCAGCCGGTCGACTACTGGTTTTCCAGCAAGCTCGTCTGACAGAAGTCGGCTTCTGTTGGACCGGCGGCCATACACATGGGCCGAGTGTCAGACGTTTTTTATTGAACCGGCCGATGTCGCCCGGCATTCTGCCTGTGTGTACGGGGCTTTACTGCAAGTACAAATACAATAATGACATGAATAATCACATACCTTAAACACACAGAACAATTATTTTATTTATTTTTAAGGTTACAAACACTTTAATACTGCAGATATGCTCAAGAACTTCCCCAATTTGTAAGTGCATTTTATAATCATGTAATTATTAAAACACAGGTCCACCCTATTTACTAGTATTAACTTTGAAAAGTGTACACTTTGCTAAGTGAACAGTTTTAGCTCCTTAAGTATTTAACTTCATTAAAACCTATGCATAATTATCTACTATTCCAACATTCCTTTATGGGACACCCAAAAAAGAAAACTGACAGGCGTTTATCCAAAACTAGAAAAAAAATAGTTATGGCTATATATATGTAATCTGGACTGTAACTGATAACTGTTGAGGAACATCTTACATTGTTGCTGCTGTATTACAGTGTGGACAGTTTAAAACTAAATATTAATAATGCAGAAGTGCAGCAGCCAATCCTAATGGGATTACTTTGCAATTTTCGTCTATGGAGTGTCTCCAGTGCAGGGGGCAACCATCAGCTTTGATCCTGGAGATGATTGGCTAATGCAAGATAGCAAGGTGAGGACAGCTTTAAAGCTTGAGAGGGGTGGTAAAAGACTGGATTGCTGCTGGCTGAATGGAACCCTGCTATAGCTAACCTATTGGGACAGAGACTATTTATTGAGGTGTGATTTGGTGCCTGGGGTAAGAAGACTGTACTAGAGAGCACTCCACCACTTGTAAGGAAATAAAAGAAGCATACTCTCAGCAGGACTGAAAGAGAGAGATCACAGCAGCTTCTATCCCTAACTGACTTGAACTTGACTTTTACTAAAATCAGAGCATGTATCTGGAAACCCAGATGAAGGGGCCCTGGGTCTGGTAAGAGACTAACATCAAACAGGTAAAGTTTTCGTCTACTGCTTTCTTCAAGTGCCCCAACTTTGCCAGACAATGTTTTTTTTCATCAATCACTGGCCACTTGGATAAAACTGGGACTGTTATAAGAAGTTAGGACTGTCTTTATTTACTGTTCAGTTCTGTTAATTACTGTTAGGCAGAATAGTGCCAGTGTCTAACCATATCTCACAGCATAACATTATTGTCTTATTGATTATTTGTATAAGTAGATTTGTTAATCCTCTCTTCTTTTAGGCTATGTTTGGCCTAATAAATTCATTAAAATACCCCAAGGTGTGTCAGTAAATGCTGGGTGAGCTAGGTGCCTCAACTTCAGGTGTTTCTAAAAACCACAAAACAATTCAGCTGCTCCTATGGGGGTAGGCTACAAGTGGGGGCTCATCTGGGATTTTAATTTGGAAATGAGAAAAAAAGAGTGATGACCACCTCCACCAGCCAGGTCACCATGATGGACCCCATCACTGCTGAGTGGTGTGAAAAGCATAATGGCAGGTTTGAGCTCTGTATAGGTATGGGGCTCACTGGTGTCACCAGGACAGATGAACAGATCTAGCAAATGCTATCGACATTGATACCTGACCAGAAAACATTCTGGTGGACACAAAAGTTGACCAGGCAGCTCCTTACACTTATTACTTTATTTGAATGGAGGAGAGGACTTCCAACCAGCTTTTATGGGAATAGCATACAAATACCTGGGTATCTTAAAGTACAGCTTACACAGCCAAGTATGCTTGAAGAGACAGCCAAAAAGTACAGCTTCCATAGAGTTGGATTCAGGAGTACCAGCTACTGCTCCTACGCGAGCCTTATGCCGCGTACACACGAGCGGACTTTCCGGCAGACTTGATCCGGCGGACCGGACTCTGTCGGACAATTCAATCGTGTGTGGGCTCCAGCTGACTTTTTTTCCCCGAAAGTCCGACGGACCTAGAAATAAAACATGTTTCAAATCTTTCCGATGGACTCGAGTCCGGTCGAAATATCCGCTCGTCTGTATGCTAGTCCGACGGACTAAAACCAACGCTAGGGCAGCTATTGGCTACTAGCTATTAACTTCCTTATTTTAGTCCGGTCGTACGTCATCACCTGCGAATCCATCGGACTTTGGTGTGATCGTGTGTGTCCAAGTCCATTAGTTTGAAAGTCCGGCGGACCTACGCTGCAAAGTCCGTCGGAAAGACTGTCGGACCTAGTCCATCAAAAAGTCTGCTCGTGTGTACGCGGCATTAGGGTTTCCCCTGCTTTATTCTTCACCAATATGGGATGGATCGCTAATAGAAACCCTAGTTCAGAACTCAGCAGCATCCAACAATAATGGGTATTGCAAGCCGAGGTTTTATTCTGGAAAAGTCCCAGTGCCATCACGGGAAGAAGATTTTGAGGCATGGTAACATTAAGTTGCCCAGGCTGTGGAAAAGTTGGAAGTTACTGACTCAAGTTAAGAGACAGAGGATAATCAATAGTCTTAAATCTCCTGTTTCAGTCATCATCCGGAACTTAAAAAGGGAAAAGCCAGGCTTCACGGCTACTGAGTGTCTAGAAATCTAACACAAGATTTACAAGAGAGTGGAAAACTGTGTTGAACTGGTTTACGTGTTTTCATACACCTATCAAAATTAGAGGGCAGAAGAGATGTCTGCCTATGTCATGCGGTTAGACAAGATTCTACACCAGATCAATCTGAAAGGCGGTGTAGAGCCAAGCAATGCGAGTCTTTGTTGACGCAGACTCCTAAAGGGGCACTTCTGTTAAATCCCATAATGTTGAAACTTAAGACCAGAGACCAGAATGAGAAGTTAACCTACTAAAAATAGATTAACACTATTTGAGAAGAAGAGGCTTTGTGTAAGGCCAAGAAAGCTGCTGTTGGCTAACTAAATGCATCTGTTGCGGAGGTAGGAACTGTAAGTGCAGTGGTGATTCAGTCTGAAGTAGCCACTTTAAAGACACAGATGTCCCAGTTGATGGAGATGATGACTTTGCTGTCTGACAGGATTGCGGCACCTTTGGGGGAGAATTCTTCAAGACCTACTCAGACAGAGACTCCACAGAATACTCCTATTGAAAAGCTATCCAGCTTAGGGTCCAATTAGGATCAACCCAGTCCTTACATCATTCTTGGGGATGAGCCATAGAATGAACATACAGGTTTGTAACTGATCCCAAAAGTAGTTTCAATGAAGGCACTACAATGAATCCATAGGAAAGTTCCTGTCAGTATACGCAATATTACTAATTCTCCAATAAAGCTTTGAGGTTGAATGATGATAGAACAAGTGAACACAACTACAACCCACACACCGCATGACTTGATGGGGAAAGCCACAGAAGAGTTGATGCCTAACTGAAAATAATGAGCCAAATTACAACCTCTAAACTGACAGAAAGTGTTCTCAAAAAAGAGTTTGACGTGGCATGCACAGAGTGCTTAGCATTGCATTCATCTGCAAGATGACAAACTATTCCCAGAAAGATATCGACAAATCCAATTAGCAGACCTGGTTGACCTCAGAGGGAGCCAAACGGTTTAGGGTAGTGGACCAGAGAAGCTGGTACCATCAGATACCTATGAACCCTGACAATCAGGAGAAAACCACTTATATCTGCCCGGTGGGGTTCTTGAGTTTGTCAGATGCCACAAGGTCTAACAGGAGCCCCTGCAATTGTCCAGTGTTTGAAGGAGCGAACTGTTGGTGACATGAACCTTACTGAAATGTTGGTGTACCTGGACAACATAACTGTCTTTGGGCGGACTTTAGAAGAGCATGAGGAGTGTTTGGAGAAAGTTTTGAAGAGACTCTGTGAAGAAGGGTTGAAATTGTCCCCTGAGAAGTGCCAGTTCTATCAGCCAACAATCACCTACTTTGGACATGTTGACTCCACTGGGGGAGGGGCCACTGATGCCAAAAAAATTAAAAGCCATCACTTCCTGGCCTAGGCCTTGAAATGTGAATGAGCTGAGATGATTTCTGGGATTCTGTACTACAGGAGGTTCATGGAAGAATTCACAAAGATAGTCCCACCCCTAACCAAGCTCCTGTAGGCTGAAGAAGATGAAGGAGTGCAAAAAATCTCAGAAAGAGTTCATCAAGCAAAAGGGCAGAGAAAGTCTCTAGAGTCCATAGACGAAGAATGGTCCCAATAATGTGAATAAGCCTTTTTTCAGTTGAAATGGAGTTTGACTGTTGCAATAGTTTTGACTTATGCTGACCCTGCCAAGGCCTACCAGCTACACGTTGAAGCCAGCAGAGAAGGACTGCGTGGTACATTGTATCAAGAACATGACTGATGTCTGAGACCTATTGCTTACATGAGTAGAGGTCTTATCCAGTCTGAGAGAAAGCTCTCTGAGAGAAATCTTACCCACAATCTGGAGTTTTTGGCTTTGAAGAGGGCTGTCATGGATAAGCTGAAAGAGTATGGCAGAATTTGAGGTTAAGAAAACTGTATGCCTTGGGACATCAATGATTGGTGCCACTGTCTGGGTTCTGTTTCAATTCGAAATACTGCCTTGGAGTCAGGAATAGGGGCGCTGATGCTCTGTCTGGAAGAACCTATGACTTAGAGACTCCTAAGGAAGGATCGACTCAGTGAATTCAGAAGGAGTTTTGTTTCATGGAATCAGGTCAGAAGTCAGAGGGGCAACAGGAGTCAGCAGGATAGTTATACAAGCAGGTCACCCTGGCGGATGATGCGGGCTCATCCGAGGTGTGAGGTCTAAGCACTAACTGGTATTCCTCAGAGCTCCTGATGGTGGAGATGGGTTTTGCTGCATGTTAGTACCATGTTGTGGCTCTCAGGATTGCCTCACCAGGAGGTGAGCAAGCCAGGGTCCAGTTGCAGATGTTTCAGGTTAGGATCAAGCAGAAGTGTAGATGTCAAACAAGCCAAAGGTGGGTACCGAGTGGTAGCGAAGATACAGATAGCAGCTGGAGTTACAAGATCGAGATATTAGCTGGAGAATGCACAATAATCTGGCAAACATGAAGTGAAAGGGCATGGCTTAAATAGGAAGTTCATGAGAGAATCAAAATGTTCAAGGTTCAAGAGAAACAACACACAAGGCAAGGTTGTGTAATGAATCCGGCAGGGAGCTGTCCAGCGACTCAGGTGGCTCAGCAAGAAGAGCTACTGCTAAACACAGCAGAGGTTGCAGATTCAGATCCGGGTCCTGTCATGGAGTCACCACTGCTGGCATCCTAAAGCTCTATTGTAACTTAAGCTAGGTGAGGAATAAGGTTCTGCCAATTCTCTCTTTAAGAAAGACGTGTGGAAAGACCAAGCAGAAGATCCTCTCTGCAGTTTGACTTTGAAAGGCTTGGAGAGTGGTTGTTAAGAACTTTTTACTAACTGCAGACTCTCCAAAGGAGTCCTGACCAATCCACAAAGAGTAGGATCGTTTACAGTTGCTGGACAGGGTGCTCTTCCAAAGGGGCCCTTTGGATGAGCCCAAAGAAAGATCACAACTTTTCATTCCCAAGAAACAGAGGGATAATGCATTATATGATATTTCTTAGTCGTATCCTACAGCAAAAGCCATGGTCCACAGAGAGCTTCCAAAGCATCAGAGGGATCTCATTGTTAAAGGGTACAAAAGAATTTCCAAGGCATTAGATATACAATGGAACACAGTGAAGACAGTCATAGTTACATAGTAGGTGAGGATGAAAAAAGAAACAAGTCAATCAAGTCCATTCTATGTGTGTGATTATATGCCAGTATTACATTGTATATCCCTGTATGTTGTGGTTGTTCAGGTGCCTAACTAATAGTTTTTTTAAACTATCAATGATCCTCGCTGAAACCACCGCCTGTGGAAGGGAATTCCACATCCTTGCTGCTCTTACAGTAAAGAACTCTCTACGCAGTTTAAGGTTAAACCTATTTTCTTCTCATTTTAATGAGTGGCCACGTGTCTCATTAAACTCCCTCCTGCAGAAAAGTTTTATCCCTATTGTGGGGTCACCAGTATGGTATTTGTAAATTTAAATCATATCCCCTCTCAAGCGTCTCTTCTCCAGAGAGAATAAGTTCAGTGCTCGTAACCTTTCTTAATAACTAATATCATCCAGTCCCTTTATTAGTCTTGTTGGCCTTGTCTGGACTCTTTCCAGTTCCAGCACATCCTTCCTGAGGACTGGTGCCCAGAACTGGACAGCATACTCCAGGTGAGGCCGGACCAGTCTTGTGGAGTGGGAGAATTATCGCTTTATCTCTTGATTTTATCCCCTTTTTAATGCATGCCAATATTCTGTTTGCTTTGTTAGCAGCAGATTGGCATTGCATGCCATTGCTGAGCCTATCATCTACTAGGACCCCCAGGTCCTTTTCCATCCTTGATTCCCCCAGAGGTTCTCCCCCAGTGAGTAGATTGTGTTCATATTTTTGCCACCAAATGCATTATTTTACATTTTCCACATTAAACCTCATCTGCCATGTAGTTGCCCACCCCATTAATTTGTTCAGATCTTGCAAGGTTTCCACATCCTGCGGATAAATGATTGCCCTGCTTAGCTTAGTATCGTCCGCAAATACAGAGATTGAACTGTTTACCCCATCCTCCAGGTCGTTTATGAATGTAGTGATGTGATCATTTCTTTGCCCATTTACAAAGTGTATACTCTTGTTATGCAGTGTTTGTTTGCCCTTTTTCAATATGGTTGCTATGCT
Source organism: Lithobates septentrionalis (assembly GCA_037952835.1). Taxonomy (NCBI): domain Eukaryota; kingdom Metazoa; phylum Chordata; class Amphibia; order Anura; family Ranidae; genus Lithobates; species Lithobates septentrionalis. Next base: position 280,721 of record JBBDGP010000217.1, on the reverse strand, counting down.
CTCTCTCTCACCAAGGATGAGGTCATTATTATTATTATACAGGATTTATATAGCGCCGACAGTTTACGCAGCGCTTTACAACATTAGGGCAGACAGTACAAGTACAATTCAATACAATACAGGAGGAATCAGAGGGCCCTGCTCGTTAAAGCTTACAATCTAGGAGGGAGGGTTAAGTTATACAAAAGGTTAATAGCTGTGGGGGATGAGCTAATGGAGAAAATAGTACAGTTGTTAGATAGAGGCAGGATAGGCTTCTCTGAAGAGGAAAGTTTTCAGGGATCGCCTAAAAGTGGATAAATTTGGAGCCAGTCTGACAGATTGGGGTAGAGAATTCCAGAGGATGGGCGAGGCTTGGGAGAAGTCCTGGAGGCGGATATGGGAGGAGGTGATGAGGGAGCTAGAGAGCAGGAGGTCTTGGGAGGAACTGAGATGGCGATTAGGTTGGTATTTTGAGACTAGGTTAGTGATGTAGCTGGGGTCAGAGTTGTGGATGGCTTTGTAACTTATTGTTAGTATTTTGAATTTAATTCATTGGGCAAGTGGTAGCCAATGGAGGGATTGGCAGAAAGGGGTAGCAGACACTGAGCGGTTTGTAAGGTGGATGAGTCTGGCAGCCGCATTCATGATGGACTGAAGGAGGATAGTCTATTTAAAGGTAAGCCAATGAGGAGTGAGTTGCAGTAGTCAAGGCGAGAGCTAACCAGGGAGTGAATCAGGAGCTTTGTGGTTTCACTGGTTAGAAAGGGACGTAGTTTAGAGATATTGCGGAGGTTGAGGCGGCAAGCTTTAGAAAGTGATTGGATGTGGGGCTGAAAGGAGAGTTCAGAATCCAGGATAACACCTAGCACCCTGACATGTGGGGACGGGTGGATGGTTTTGCCATTGCTCTTGAAAGAGAAGTCAGGGGAAGAGGCACGTGGGGGAGGAAATATTATAAGCTCGGTTTTGGACAAGTTGAGTTTGAGGAAGTGGTGTGACATCCATACAGATATGTCGGTTAGTAAGTTAGTGATGCGTGAGGAGACTGATGGAGTGAGTTGAGGGGTGGAGAGATAGATTTGTGTGTCATCAGCATAGAAATGATATTGAAAGCCGTGAGAGGCTATCAGCTGACTCAGGGAAGAGGTGTAGATTGAAAATAAAAGAGGTCCAAGAACAGAACCTTGGGGGACCCCGACAGAGAAGGGAAGAGGTGTGGAGGAAGTAGAATTGTAAGTGACACTGAAGGTGCGTTAGGATAGGTAGGATGAGAGCCACTGAAGGGCACAGTCACGGAGACTGAGGGAGTAAAGTTTTTTTTTGAGGAGGGGGTGGTCAACCATGTCAAAGGCAGCTGAAAGATCCAGAAGTAGGAGTACAGAATAGTGTCCGTTGGTTTTTGCAGTTAGTAGGTCATTTGTGAGTTTTAAAAGAGCAGTTTCTGTGGAGTGTTGAGGGCGAAATCCGGATTGAAGGGGTTTAAGAAGGTTGTTTTGAATGAGGTGGTCACTCAGTTGGTTGTAAACCAGGCATTCAAGGAGATGAAGGTGTGGGTTAGAGAGTGTAGGATGGGGCCTCAGAGGGTGACCGTAGCATTTGAGAGGGAATAGGGTCCAGGGGACAGGTGGTTAGGTGGGCGATAGAAAGGAGTTTAGCAACTTCGTCTGGAGTAGCAGATTTGAATAGGGGGAGTGTCAGTTGTACCTGTTGACATGGGGTCTTAGCTGGGGGAGATAAATGTAGACTGGAGATTTCATCACGGATTGTATCAATCTTGTTTTTGAAGTGATTAGCGATTTCCTGGGCAGTGAGTAAGTCAGTGGGTGGAGGCGGTGGAGGACAAGAAGAGCAGAGGATGGCAAGGGGTTTTGTGGGTAAGTGGGTGGAGAGAGAGACATGTGGAGAGAGAACAGTGAATTCTTGCTAAGGGAGAAAGACTGTAAGTGCTGCAGCTTCACCTCACTGAGAGATACATAGAGACTGTTAATGATTTCATGTTCCTGTTTGGAAAATACTTTATGTTGGATGGTTCACTGAATGTTATTTCTTCAATACATGGACTTTCAAACACAATGCTGTGTGGATTACTGTCTATGTGAAGATATATTTCTCAGTTGGGATTTCACTTGTTATTCACAAACCCCAATTGAGTGGAGGCACTGTGCTTGTTAAAGATCCTGTCCTGATCACACAGATTATGAAGACTCTGCTCCTAAATACTATACAGGTGGTGCCATCATACCTCAGTAGCCGCAGAGAGAGAAAAATAGTGCTACATTTGGAGGCACTGCTGAGATAAATATCTTGGATCAGGACATATCACTGTTATCAACAGAAGCTGTGAGGCAGTGGGCCCTGGAAGAGGGACTTCTACCTTAAATGGACATTTGCTATTTTGTGTGTACCTATCACTGTGAGCACCCATAGACTGCAGGAGGCACTACAAGCAAATGAAACCTTGCAGTCTGCCTCTCTTGTGGATAAAACAGAGGAGGATGAGAGTTATGAACTGTATACCCATTATCTGTCTCAGTGAGGTGGATTTAAATCCAGTTAAAGGGCCCTTTGGCATATATCCAAAGGGGGCTGAAGTAATTGGTTGTACTGTAGTATTTCCAGTAATCTCACCTCCAGTAAGGTGGAAGTTACCAGCCCTGCCTGTAAAGTGTGAACCATTGAATACAACTGCATCATCAGGAGAAACTCTGTTGACTGCTACAGTCGCTAAGCAGGAAACAAATATTGAGCATTTGCTGCTAAAAGTCACCGAAGTCATTGCTCAGAATTTACATGCTGATTAGGCTAAAGGCTTTTTCAGGGGTGCTCCCTGTCCCAGCTGGTGAAGAAAGCTTTGAAGTGTGGAAAGATTTTGCACAACAAGTGATAGAGGAATGGACCTGCTCAGAGGAAAAGAAAAAACAGCGCATCATGGAAAGTTTAAGACCACCAGCATCCATTATCTTTAGAGCTTACAAGGACACTCATGTGAGTACCAGTGCTCAAGAATATATTGATGTTTTTATAGATGCTTATATACTGCACCGTGACCCTGATCAGATGCTTGCTGATTTTAAACAGACAAAGCATAAAGAGGAAGTGGACGTTTCTGTGTTTGTGAGGAGGCTAGAAGTGCTTCTAGGGACATTGCTCACTGAAAATCTAATCTCTCCTATGGATGTTGACAAATTAAGGACTGCTCAAATAATAAAGGGGCTACAGCCACATCACCCAATGTCACCGGTCCTAAGAGTTGTTTTGAGAGAGAGAAACTTTACTTTCACTGAAACTATGACTGAAGTAAAACAGGAATCTGATATCCGTTTTAGTACCCCTTCTAAGAGCAAAGCTAAACAGAGTTCTTTGGATGTGCACAAAAATGAGACTGTTGCTAAAAACAATGAAGTGTATAGACATCCACAGCCTAGAGCTCAATCTGCTGATAAAACTTCCAGTGATAAGCCTCTCTTCCACATTAAATGTTTCCGCTGTGGACAAGCAGGCCACACAGTTCGTCATTGTCCACTGCTGGCTGATAGTTCTGAAATTCACAGTAAAGCTGGACATTTGTACAAAAGAAAACAGGGAAAATCTAGAAAACAAATGTTTACCAAACTACCTGGGATAGGCCGCAGATATACTTTCAATTTGTTTGTTAATGATATACTCACTACTGCTCTGTTTGATACTGGTTCTCAGCTGACTATCATATACAGGCCCTTCAGCAACACTTAAACCACCTCCCTTTGCAACCTATGGACACTATGCCTGTTTATGGTGTGGGAGAAAATCCTGTATTTATGGATGGTTGTCTAGAAGTTGAGCTTTGCATTCCTGTTGTGATAGCTGATGAGGATCCCTCACTTAAAGTCATTGCTTATGTGAGTCCTCCACCTGGAGGTAACGAGTATGCTCCTATGACTGTGGGTTCCAATGTGGAAGGCTGCCTTCATATGGTTTCTTCAGCCCCAACAGGGAACTCCTCTACCTTCACTCCCTGTTGCTCCAGAGCTTCAAAATATCTGTCAAACCTTTGCTCCTGATCTTCCTGGAGGATGTGCGGGAAATCCATGGCATCCCATAGAGCTTCCAGCCGGGGGAGTGAGAGCATTGTGGGTTTATGTGGAAATTTCACCAAGTTCAACCGGTAGCTTTTTCCTGCTGGAGACTGATAGAAAAGAGGCTGCAAAGAATGTCTGGGAGATAGTACCAGAAAGGAAAGACTATCGTTTAAAATGTCCAAGAATGGATGTTGTTACTGTTCGGAACATTACCACATACCCAGTTATAATACCAGCCTGGAAAGAGGTAGCCTATTGTTACCCAGTGGAAACCATTAGCTCCTACCCTGCCAAGGTCGAGGAGAAAGAAACCAAATTAGACTTTCACCTGTATGATGCTGATAGTCCTGCAGAGCACAAACAAGCACTAGGAGAGCACCTAATGGAATACGAAGATGTTTTCTCAACTGATGACATGGATGTTGGGTGTGCTAAAAGTATTCAGCACAGTAATTGCCTATCAGATAGCACCCCATTTAGAGAAAGACCCAGGCGCATACCTCTTAAAGACCTGGATGATGTTCGAGAGTGCTTGCACAAAATGAAAGATCAAAACATCATTGTTGAGTCTAAAAGCCTGTCTCCCTATTGATATTCAGTTGGGTGTGTCTACTGATGGAGTGAAAAATAGAAATCAATACATGAACAAATTAAATAGGATTGGCCCCAGGACAGAACCCTGGGGAAAACCACTTTCCACCCCTGAGCATTCCAAGTACTCCCCATTTATCACTACTCTGTGAACTCGCCCTTGTAGCCAGTTTGCAATCCATGTACTCACCCTATGGTCCATGCCAAGGGACCTTAATTTGTCATCATCAAGTGGAGAAAATATGGCGTAAATAGTAATTGTGCCCGCGCTAATACAATATCACATATAAAAATAAAAGAAATGCCGTGTACAAATATTTAAATTAAACCATAATAAATATGCTAGTGAAACCGTACATGTATAAATATAATGTGTAAACCTATATAATAAAACTCCAAGTGCATATGAAAAAGGTGCAATCGTGGTATTACTGTTGGAAAGTGCACCGTGCATAAATAAAATATAAAAGCCAAACACTATCCTGTAACTTTCAAGTGTTCAACATAATCAGCAAATACAAATCGCAGAAAACAAACGTGAATAGATAGTGTCCATAAAATAGGTGCTCATCATGCTTCTCCTGATGGGTGTCTGAACCACAACAAACAAGATGTGCTCTCCCGTGACACCCCACATGTGCTTGCGCTCACCTTTAATCGTGTGACACAGTAATTAAACGGTGTCAGAATGCGCATTGGGGCCACTCCTGGGCTCACACAGGATACAATGATGAAAAAGCACTCCTCACAGGTAAAGCCAGAATCCACATTCATAGAAGAAACAAACAGAAGAACTCCATGGTGTAATATAGCAAGGACATTTATTGGATAAAAGAAAGTCCTCCAGGAGGGTACTCACATTGGATGGGTGCTACAGTGCACCAAACTATACAGGTTTGAAAAAAGGAAGCAGCAATTCGTATGGCGTGCGGTGTGGTATGTAATGACCTCCTCCACTGCTGACAGCTCCGTCCTACCCCTCCCCGACGCGTATTCGGCCCAGGGATCACGTGCCTTCCTCTGGGGGATATCTGGGGGATATCCCCTCCTGGAGGACTTTCTTTTATCCAATAAATGTCCTTGCTATATTACACCATGGAGTTCTTCTGTTTGTTTCTTCTATGAATGTGGATTCTGGCTTTACCTGTGAGGAGTGCTTTTTCATCATTGTATCCTGAGTGAGCCCAGGAGTGGCCCCATTCTGACACCGTTTAATCGTGTGACACAGTAATTAAACGGTGTCAGAATGCGCATTGGGGCCACTCCTGGGCTCACTCAGGATACAATGATGAAAAAGCACTCCTCACAGGTAAAGCCAGAATCCACATTCATAGAAGAAACAAACAGAAGAACTCCATGGTGTAATATAGCAAGGACATTTATTGGATAAAAGAAAGTCCTCCAGGAGGGGAAATCCCCCAGATATCCCCCAGAGGAAGGCACGTGATCCCTGTGCCGAATACGCGTCGGGGAGGGGTAGGATGGAGCTGTCAGCAGTGGAGGAGGTCATTACATACTACACCGCATGCCATACGAATTGCTGCTTCCTTTTTTCAAACCTGTATAGTTTGGTGCACTGTAGCACCCATCCAATGTGAGTACCTTCCTGGAGGACTTTCTTTTATCCAATAAATGTCCTTGCTATATTACACCATGGAGTTCTTCTGTTTGTTTCTTCTATGAATGTGGATTCTGGCTTTACCTGTGAGGAGTGCTTTTTCATCATTGTATCCTGAGTGAGCCCAGGAGTGGCCCCAATGCGCATTCTGACACCGTTTAATTACTGTGTCACACGATTAAAGGTGAGCGCAAGCACATGTGGGGTGTCACGGGAGAGCACATCTTGTTTGTTGTGGTTCGGACACCCATCAGGAGAAGCATGATGAGCACCTATTTTATGGACACTATCTATTCACGTTTGTTTTCTGCGATTTGTATTTGCTGATTATGTTGAACACTTGAAAGTTACAGGATAGTGTTTGGCTTTTATATTTTATTTATGCACGGTGCACTTTCCAACAGTAATACCACGATTGCACCTTTTTCATATGCACTTGGAGTTTTATTATATAGGTTTACACATTATATTTATACATGTACGGTTTCACTAGCATATTTATTATGGTTTAATTTAAATATTTGTACACGGCATTTCTTTTATTTTTATATGTGATATTGTATTAGCGCGGGCACAATTATTATTTACGTATTAAATTACATGGGATGAAACGTGGTTTAGTGCTTGCAGCTCAATTAATACTAGTTAAACTCCGTAGAGGCATTAGTCCACTTGTGGCTCGCAAGATACCTATACTTTGGAGAAAATATGGCACAACAGTGACATTACCAAGAACTGGACGTCCCTCCAAAATTGATGAAAAGATGATCAGAAAACTGGTCAGAGAGGCTGCCAAGAGGCCTACAGCAGAATTAAAGGAGCTGCAGGAATACCTGTCAAGCACTGACTGTGTTGTACATGTGACAACAATCTCCCGTATTCTTCATATGTCTGGGCTATGAAGTAGAGTGGCAAGACGGAAGCATTTTCTTACGAGGAAAAAACATCCAAGCTTTGCAAAAACACATCTGAAGTCTCTCAAAAGCATGTGGAAAAATGTGTCATGGTCTGATGAAACCAAGATTGAACTTTTTGGCCATAATTCCAAAAGATATGTTTGGCGCAAAAACAACACTGCACATCACCAAAAGAACACTATACCAACAGTGAAGCATGGTGGTGGCAGCATCATGCTTTGGGGCTGTTTTTCTTCAGCTGGAACAGGGACCTTAGTCAAAGTAGAGGGAATTATGAACAGTTCCAAATACCAGTCAATATTGGCATAAAACCTTCAGGCTTCTGCTAGAAAGCTGAACATGAAGAGGAACTTCCACTTTCAACATGACAACAACCCAAAGCATACATCCAAATCAACAAAGGAATGGCTTCACCAGAAGCAGATTAAAGTTTTGGAATGGCCCAGCCAACAGGGGAGGGCTGGCAGCCTTAGGCCTGGGGGGCAAGTCCAGTCAAGTGGCCCATTAAACCACAAATCAGCTCACCATCACCAGTGCCCATCAATGCAACCTCATCAGTGCCCATCAATGCAGCCTGATCAGTGCCCATCAATGCAGCCTCACCAATGCCCAACAATGCAGCCTCACCAGTGGGAAAGTTTGTAGCAGCGCTAAAAAAATATTGCTATAATAGACTGCATGTGTGGTAATTGACAACAATACTCCAATATAAACTGTAGTGATTCACAGTATTATTATTTTAAAGTTCATTAAATGTGTTGAGTCATATAAAGATGAAAACGTCCTTCCATATATACTGATTGTGCTCAAATTCCATAACCAGAGTGTGGGTAAAAGCTTCTTAAAAATGAATAAATCCTCCACCGCAACCACAGTGATAACACCACACAGAATGCACGCTTACCCTAAGGCAAGCTCTGTAAGCCTGCGACCTATTACCCGGCCAGGGCCTTTATCCGGGGGAGAATCAGGGAGAACGATGTCCCAGCAAATCCTACGGAAGTGGTCAGCATACAGCACAAGTCACCCCGATCACAGATTCAAACAGGTGGCCAAATATGGATGCCGTTCAGATGTTCCCCAGAATAAAAAGGTTCACCATAGCGTAATACTGACAAACCATCGTTTTATTAAGAATATAAAATAATACTTACAATATCCAGGAAGTGTAAAAGCATAACAGCCAGCCGGCTAGTACGAGCACCCGTCCTTCGAACAGCGCACGCGAAGACGTCAGCACGTCAGCTCCTCCCGCAGCCTCACCAGTGCCCATCCAAAGCAGCCTCACCAATACCCATCATTTCAGCCTCACCAGTGCCCATCAGTGCAGCCTCATCAGTGCTCATCAATGCAGCCTCACCAGTGTCCATCAATACAGCCTGATCATAGCCCATCAATGCAGCCTCACTAGTGTCTATCAATGCAGCCTCATCAATGCCCATCAATGCAGCCTCACCAGTCTCCATCAGCTCAGCCTCGTCAGTCCCCATTAATGCAGCCTCATCATAGCCATCAATGCAGTCTGTTCAGTGCATGAGGATTAGAGAGAGAAGAGCTGCTGGATTACACAGAGCGGAGATCTCCGCTTACTTGGTGCGGCTGCTGTCATACGAAGTCCTGCCTCCTGGACCGGCTTTTATGATAGATGTTACCAGTGTGCTGTTTATCATAGGACGTTCTCTGCTTCCCGGCGGTACACGGAGGTACACGTCACTGAGGAGCCGATGTGCTTGTCCCAATATTTATGGACCTGACTGTATATATATATATATATATATATATATATATATATATATATATATATATATATAAAATGTATATATATATATATATATATATATATATATATATATATATATATATATATATATATAAAATGTTTGATGGTTCTAAGTAATTTTCTAACAAAAATACTGATTTTAACTTGTAAACAAGTGTCAAAAAAAGGTTCAGGCATGAAGGGGTTAATAATATCAGCTCCCAGCTTGAAACAATAGGAAGGAAGAGAGAAATCTTTTTTATTTAATAAAAAAAAAAAAAACATTTACCAAAAAACTTACATTATCTCTGCTCTGTCCTCAGCCTCATGGAGTGACAGTCTACTCTCCCGCAGCCTCTTGTCCGTCCTCCTCCTGTGGGCAGGATGGGGAGTTTCTGCACCCAGGGATTGCTATTGGGCCACCGGCGATAGGGGCTACATGTCCCACGATGCTTTGCAGATGCTGGAGGCCTGGCTGATGGGCTCCCTCCCCCTACCAATGAGGAACAGAGGAGGGAACAGAGTGGGCGGCCGGGCTCTGCGAGCGGAGCTCATACATGCTGCAGTGTTCTGAGGAGAGGGAGGGGGGAAATCCCCCGCAGGAGCTGACAGGTTGGCTCTCACTCCACTGTCAGTGGATTAGTGTGAGCGAGACCGACTTACTTCATAAGTGGGTGCCACTTGAGCTTCTGCACCCCTCCCTCTGCCTCAGGTTACGGGCCCTGCCCTGACCCGACTTCCTCCAGAAAAGAAAAAAAAATCGTGAGCGGGCGGCCGCTGGCCGTTATGTGTATAAGTTAGGGCATTCTAGGGGGAAATTGCCACCCTGCCCCAGCCCGCTCCTGCCAGCCAGAGCCCAGACCTGAATCTGATTGAAAATCTGTGGGGTGATCTGGCGAGGGCTGTGTAGAGGAGATGCCATCGCAATCTGACAGATTTGGAGTGTTTTTGCAAAGAGTGGGCAAATATTGCCAAGTCAAGATGTGTCATGCTGATAGACTCACACCCAAAAAGACTGAGTGCTGTAATAAAAATCAAAAGGTGCCTTAACAAAGTATTAGTTTAAGGGTGTGCACACTTATGCAACCATATTATTTTATTTTTTTATTTTTACTTCCCTCCACCTAAAAGATTACAGTTTGTTGTTCAACTGAGTTGTACAGTTTATAGGTCACATTAAAGGTGGAAAAAGTTCTGAAATTATTCATCTTTGTCTCATTTTTTTAACATCACAGAAACCTGACATTTTAACAGGGGTGTGTAGACTTTTTATGTACAGTTAAAAAATAATGATAAATGCGTTACCAAATATAACACAATATGAGTGTGAAAACACAAGTAGGATATAAAAACGAAAAATAAATGAATGAATAATGTCCACCAATGTGAAGAAAAAAAGTACAAAACAGGAAGGGAAGGATTGAGTCAAAAAGTCCTGGTGTAAATAGACACTTTCAGTAAGTTAACATCACAGAGGCATCAATGTGAACAGGAGGCGTCAGTGAAAACATGGCAGAAAAATCTCGCTAGAGGAACCACCACCAACTGTGTGAAGGCTTAAGCCTCTGTACGAGTGGTCAGGGAATATAGCTTAGTGTAGTGCCACCTATAGCAATCCCTGTTCCTATAAACCAAACAAGACTAGCCTACTTGTATATTGCTGCCCCCAGGAACAAAAGAGTTCCTGTGGTTCCAGGAGAGCAGTTGTTCCCAGGATGGCTGGGAAAGGTGTCTTACAGGAACATAGTCAGTCAGACATACAGATGGGTCAGTTTAGATGGAGGCAAAAACATAGTCAGTAAATAGTGTGACGGTATGCGAGGTGAGGTAATGGATAATCAGTATATTTCACCTCGCATGCATTCTATTGTAAGGGACTGAACCGCAATCCGCCCTGGGTTTTTCCAGCCTGTGTGGCAGGCTTGGTTCCAGTCTGGATGTTGTGGTCCACTTGAGTCCACGCTCAGGTGGACTTTTAAATGAGCAGGAAGAGATCACAGCAGAGCTCTGGCCTGTGACTCAGAAGGGAATTTGAGAGAGAGGACCTCTGTTTGGATTTAAAAAGAAGGTTTGCTTTACCACATGTTTTGTCGGTGATGGGGACCAGCCCCACACTGTATAGAGAGGAGTCTACTGTTTAATTTAACGCTAGATGGCAAGGATTTACTTTACGTTTTTTGTTTGTTTGACTTTGCCAACCTCTTTGCCAACCTCGTGACTTTGCCAACCTCTTCTAAAAAGCTGGCAACCCGCCAGATTTTAAAGAAACTGCCTGCACACTGACCTTAATTTCCAGAAAAGGTGATTCCCACGAGCTAATCTCCCACACGTGGTGGACTCAGCGGGCCATTTCTAAAGATGGAGGAAATGTTAAAGGCCCTGCTACAGGCCAATGCAGCTCAGCGGGAAACCAACTGCCAAGTCACAGAGGCCGCTGCAGCACAATAGGTGGCCCAGCAGGAGATGAACCACCAAGTCGCAGAGGCCACTGCAGCACAGCAGGAGATGAACCGGCAGTTCGCAGAGGCTCTGGTGGAATTGAAAAAGGGGTTTGCACCTCATGTGCCGTGGAACCAAAACTGGTACGTGCCTCGTACCACCTGCAGAAGATGACACCTGCCGATTATGTCGAGGCATACCTTGCGACTTTTGAGAGAGTCGCTGTCCACGAAGGATGGCCAAAAGAACAGTAGGCGGATCTGTTGGCCCCATTTCTGAAAGGAGAACCTCAAAAGGCCTATTTTGATCTGGAACTGGATAAGGCCCAGGACTATGAGAAGACAGAGATACTCGCATGCTTGGGTGTCACCAAGTCCAGCACGTGCATCAGTGCATCAGTGGACCTACTCCAGCAACAAGCCACCCTGTTCTCAAATGTTCGACCTGGTATACCTCACCAGGAAGTGGTTGCAGCCAGAGACCTTGACAGGCCCTCAGATCGTGGAGCGGGTGATAATGGACCAGTATCTGCGGGCGCTCCCTGCTGCTCTGAGTAAGTGGGTAGGACAGGGGGACCCCAAAACTGCAACCCAATTGGTGGACCTAGTGGAGAGGTACATTGCTACTGAGGACTTGGTGAGCCCCACTTCGGTGTGTCTAGGGGTGCAAGATCGCCCAGCAGTTCTGGTAAGTTCCGGGGTTCAAGAGCAAGGGGACGTTAATTAAGACTGTTGTTATAGCTAATGAGACTGTGGGTCCTAGACCTGGAAACTGGCCAAAGAAGCCAGGAAGGTCTTTGGGACCGTTAAGAGGACTGGGGGTAGAGCACATACAGTGTTTTCATTGCCATGCATTAGGGCATATTGCTGCTAACTGTCCTATAAATGATGAACCTATGCAATGCGATTATGCATATAGGAAAATATATCTCTGTTTGCACAGGTCGCATGTACTGCATCATGTCAGAGTTGCATTGAAAGACAAATGTGTGTTATTTCAGTGGATGGAAAGACACTCGCAGCCCTGCTAGACTCTGGTAGTGTGGTGACACTAGTCAGAAATGATTGTGTAAACCTCACAAAACTACACCCCGGTACTATTGGGGTCATTTGCATACATGGGGAGATTCAGGACTACCAGACAGCGGTGGTTGAAGTTGATACACCGTGGGGCAGTATAACACATTCAGTGAGGGTGATACCTTCACTGCTTCATTAAGCTTTAGTGGGGAGAGATTCTTCTCATTTTTGGAGTTCATGGGAGAGCAAAGGGAGGCTGGTAGATAGAGCTCCCCCTGCTGGGGAAGCAGGGGAATTCTCCCCAGACCCTTTTTGCCAAAGGGAAGGGGACGCTGTGGAGGGGAGGGTCGAGGAAGCAGGAGATCCTCTTCCTTTCCCTGTCATGGCTGGGGAGTCAGAGGACCTGAAAGCTAGCTCCCAGCCCAAGGGTAACGAACAGGACAACATCTCTGACCCAGACAATGAGAGTAGCCAAAATGTGGTACCCGACTTAGAGGTCAGGAGAGAGTATTTCTGTACCAAGCAACTGCGAGATGTCACCCTAATGAGAGCCAGAGAAAATGTTAAGATGATGGATGGGGAACCAGTGTATCCTAACTGGGGGGTGTCTTTCTCCTACATGGCTCTTAAAAACAATTTACTGTATCAGGTGAACACGGAGAAGACGAGGTAGAACAGCTACTGGTTCCCAAATCCTTCCGTAGGGTGGTGCTAGACCTGCCCCATGGTCATGTAATGGGGGGACATCTCGGTATTGAAAAGACCAGGGAGAGAATCACCCAGAGATTTTTCTGGTCTGGGTTAACTGCAGATGTCAAGGAGTACTGTGAATCGAGCCCCAAGTGTAAAATGGCGGCACCGTCGCACCATTTTCGTAGTCCCCTTGTCCCTCTACTAATAACCGAGGTCCCTTTTTGAGAGGATTGGAATGGACCTGCTGGGGGCGGTAGCGAAGTCTGCCCGGGGTCACCAGCATATTTTGGTAATCCTGGACTATGCGACACGCTATCCTGAGGCCATACCCTTGCGTAACACCCTTGCTAAGGCTATCGCCAAGGAGTTAGTCCAGGTGTTTAGTCGAGTGGGGATCCCAAAAGAGGTCTTAACCGATCAGGGCACCCCATTTATGTCCAAGGTTACCAAGGAACTGTGTAAGTTATAAAAAATCTCCCATCTCCGTACCTCTGTCTACACCCCCAAACGGATGGTCTTGTGGAAAGCTTTAATAAAACTTTGAAAAGTATGCTGAAAAAGGTGGTCGACAAAGATGGGAGAAATTGGGATCTTTTGCTACCACATCTCTTGTTTACCATATTCCCCCTTTTGAGCACTTGTGTGATAGACATCTCAGGGAGCTGCTAGATGTCGCCAAAGAAAGATGGGAAGGAGAGGCCACCCCATATAGAAGAATCATAGAGCATGTCTCCGTGATGCAGAATCAAATCACAGCTGTCCTGCCCCTGGTACGAGAACATATGGAGCAAGCCCAGGAGGTCCAGAGGAGGGTCTATGATCAGGGTGCCAAGGTCCGTACTTTCAGCCCCGGGGACAGACTGGTTCCCTCGGTGGAAAGTAAGTTCCTAGCCAAGTGGCAGGGTCCCTTTGAGGTTGTCAAAAGGGTAGGGGAGGTAAACTACAAAGCCTACCAGCAAGGGGAAAGGAAACCACAACAAATTTATCATGTGAATCTCTTAAAGCCCTGGAAGGGCAGAGAGACTTTACTGGCCGCATCCCCGCCTCCAACAGACCGGTGACACCTGACGTCCCCATAACGGAATCCCTGTCCGTCGCACAACAAAGTGATGTTAGGGTGTTTTGTGTACAAAAATAGAGGCTTTTTCTCCCCCTTACCCGGACTGACCAAGGTGATCCAGTATGATATATTGACGGAACCTTAGGGTTCGCGTAAATGTAAAGCCATATAGAATCCTAGAGGCCAGGCGAAAGGCAGTCGCAAAGGAAATCAAAAATATGTTAGAGTTGGACATGATAGAAGAGTCCTATAGTGCTGGTCCCAAAACCCGATGGCACTATTAGGTTTTGTAACGACTTTACGAAACTCAACAGTGTGTCCAAGTTCGAAGCATACCCGATCCTCGGGTCGACGAACTCGTGGACAGGTTGGGACATGCCCGCTTCATAACAACCCTAAACCTAACCAAAGGCTATTGGCAAATACCACTAACTGAATCGGCAAATGAGAAGACTGCCTTTTTCACTCCTGAGGGCTCATTTCAGTACAAGCGGATGCCTTTTGGTCTGCATAGGGCCCATGTATCGTTCCAGCGAATGATGGACAAAACTTTGAGACCACATCGCCCGTATGCAGTCGCTTGCTTGGACGATGTGGATATCCACAGCCTAGATTGGGAATCGCACCTGCTCCGAGTACAAGCAGTGGTAGTTTCCCTTAGGTAAGCAGGTTTCACAGCCAACCCAAAAAAGTGTGCCATAGGTCTGGAGGAGGCCACGTACCTTGGGTACGTTATTGGGACTGGTCAAGCCTCAAACCAATAAGATTGAGGCAATTCAAAAATGGCCCCAACCGGTTAATAAAAAACAAGTTCGGGCCTTCCTAGGCATTAGGGGGTATTACAGACAGTTTATACCCAACTTTTCCACCACTGCCGCCCCTCTGACCGACCTGACCAAAGGTAGAGGGTCGGTCATGGTCAAATGGAATCCTGAAGCCGAGGCGGCGTTTCAGAAATTAAAGCAGGCCCTTTGTATACTACCGTTGCTAGCAACCCCGGACTTCACAAAGGGGTTTGTGGTACAGACGGACGCCTCTGAGGTAGGTCTAGGGGCTGTACTATCCCAGAACAGAGATGGTGAGGAGCACCCAGTTGTACAGTGGGGCAAAAAAGTATTACTCAGCCAACAATTGTGCAAGTTCTCCCACTTAAAAAGATGAGAGAGGCCTGTAATTGTCATCATAGGTATACCTCAACTATGAGAGACAAAATGTGGAAACAAATCCAGACAATCACATTGTCTGATTTTTGAAATAATTTATGCGCAAATTATAGTGGAAAATAAGTATTTGGTCACCTACAAACAAGCAAGATTTCTGGCTCTCACAGACCTGTATCTTCTTCTTTAAGAGGCTCCTCTGTCCTCCACTCATTACCTGTATTAATGGTACCTGTTTGAAGTTGTTATCAGTATAAAAGACACCTGTCCACAAGCTCAAACAGTCACACCCCAAACTCCACTATGGTGAAGACCAAAGAGCTGTCGAAGGACACCAGAAACAAAATTGTAGACCTGCACCAGGCTGGGAAGACTGAATCTGCAATAGGCAAGCAGCTTGGTGTGAAGAAATCAACTGTGGGAGCAATAATTAGAAAATGGTGTGATGGAGATATTGAATTCCATATTTATATCAATGAGATTCAAGCGTACCATCGTGAGGACTTTCTAATTAAATTACCATGCCCCATTTTGTATTATGTGTATGTGTATGTATGTATATATCTATCTATCTGTCTATCTATATATATATATATATATATATATATATATGTAATATATATTTATGGGTGTATATAGGTGTATTTTTTATAGGAACATGTGTACTAGAAGGCGTGTACTACTGTTTTGGCATCTCAAACACACCTTTTGTGTTGGCCTGCTATCCGCATAGTAACTAAGTTACCCTATTGTTCGTAGAGAGAGCCAGGGCAGACATTGCGTCTCTCGAGTCCTTGTAATGCTAATTTATGTTATATCACAGAGGGCTGACGGTTGGAAATCAAGAGATATTTAAACAGGTAATCAGGTTCTCAGACAGAATGGCACCGGAGTTCTTAAAATCTTAGCATGAACTTCTGGACAGCTTCAGATGCGACCAATCAGAAGTTAAGCCAACTTAACCAATGAACTTTAGGCTTCGGGTAGCCAATCAGGATTCAATGCCACTTCTGAACCAATGAGGTGACCCTGAGTTCTGATTGGTGGGAGTGGGTTCTAACAACATACAACCAAAAACCTGGAGAGGCTAGGGCTCTTCGGCTGACGGTCTAGATGAAGGATGGTTACGTAAGACTTCTCCATACAATGTATCTCTATGTCTCTTTTCTTTCCTGTAACCTTTTCTATCGTAAGATTTGGCCTTAATACCTTATTAATCTCTTGATAGCATGGGTATGACCATTATAGCAATATTTATTATCAGTGGTAACATTGTTGTTTTTAAGGTTGTATCATTTATGTTATAGTTGCTAATCTCATATTAACACAAGTTTCTTTTCTGTACAATAGTAAGTTTAAATAAATTAGATTGTAACCCTTTTCGAACAGGTATCATTCGTCCTTAATTTCATGGGTTAATTCATATATAGATAAAAGGTTTTAATCACTTATGTATCATTAAGTATATAAGTGAGGTATGTGAATGAGATTAGGCCAATCATTGTGATTGAAACGCACAGTGGGCATAGAGCTACGTTTCCACTAATGCAACTCTAAGGTCGCATGATTGAGTGTGACTGAGGTACGACTTTAATGCGACTGTGGTGTGGCTTTCAATGCAACTTTGATCCAGAGTCGCATCAGAGTGGTGCAGGTACCCTTTCAGAGTTGCTGCAGCATTGAGTAGCATAGATTGGAACGGGTGCTATTGAAATCAATGGGCTGAGAATTGTAATGCGACTTTGTGTTCAGAGTCGCATGGAAAAAAAAAATTGCATCAGTGGAAACGGAGACTAAATCACACTGAATGATCTTAGGTATGAATCTTTCTTCTTTACAATTACTAACTGGGGATTGTAAGCTTTGTAAGTTAACCTGGGAACAGTAACATATACAAATCATATTGCAATGAGGGGTGCATCAGTTAACTGCCTCCTGTACTACAAGCACGCATAGGGTCCTGATTATCCAAGTTCGTGCTAATAATTCTTGATATAACAGAAGTAAAAGCCTTTCGTTAAGCATTTCTTTTAGAGTACTTTAGAAAAGTACACGGGGGGGATTAAACTATTATTTAGTTTGGGAAATCTCCAGGCTAATTTTTGAAGGACTATAGCCAGGACAGGGAATTGGTCTGGCAAGTAGTGAAAAAAAAAAAAAGCGGCAACATTGACAGGGGCGGGACCTGTCACCCCAATTCTTGGCCAGAGAGTAGCTACCTCTGAAGTAAAGGCAACCTGTAAAAAGGTTGGGGAATCAGTTCAAGGTCCAGTGTCCATAAGGATGGGTAATCAAATCGCTTCAAAGAGGGGGTCTGAATGGAGTCAAATGACCCCAAGGGAAGAGATGATAGATAAATATGGACCTTGGGGGCGTGGCCTGACCTCGGGAGAAGATGGCAGCTTAATTCACTTGCTCCCGCTGACAGAGAGGTAAACCTGACTACAATTGAGGTTTTTCCCCACCTGAGCACCTGAAAAACATGGGGACTTCTTCC
Organism: Lithobates septentrionalis; assembly: GCA_037952835.1. Classification (NCBI taxonomy): domain Eukaryota; kingdom Metazoa; phylum Chordata; class Amphibia; order Anura; family Ranidae; genus Lithobates; species Lithobates septentrionalis. The sequence continues at coordinate 262,928 of JBBDGP010000217.1, read as the reverse complement.
CGCAGCTCCTCCGCATCCAGATCCAGGTCCCCCCGAGACCTGCATGGGAGGATTAGCCAGAATATACCAGAAATGTTCCGGACCCACTCTGGCAATATGGCGCCCACACGAGGCTCACCTCAGACTGCAGGCCCAGAGGCAGGAGCCTTATCTTCCTCAAATGCTGGTGCGGTAATCCTCACACCGCACTCACAACCCAGCCTCCAGGATCTTCACTCTGTGGCTATGGACATAAAAAACACCCTTACGGCGGCTCTAACAGCCGCAATCACGGACCTTAAGATAGACATACAAGCTATCGCGGGCAGGGTCCAGGAAGTAGAGAAGACGACTTCCACCCACTCCACTGTGCTCCGCCGTACGTGTCAGGTCTTGGACACCCACACCCTGCAGCTACGGGACCTGAACCGTCACATGGAAGACTTGGACAACCGCGGCAGGCGCCATAATCTGCGTGTGCGAGGCCTGCCGGAATCAATCGAGGCGGATCGGCTGCAGGAGGAGGTGTCCGCCCTCTTCAACAACCTCCTGGATAGACCCCCCACTACACCCATAGGCATGGAACGTATCCATCGTGCCCTACGCCCCCGGGGGAGAGATGCGGACCCGCCGAGGGATGTGATCTGTCATATCATTGACTACCAACTGAAAGAGGAGCTCCTACGTAAGGCCCGCATCACAACAAAGCTATCATATAATGGCGCTGACATTCGCCTCTTCCAAGACCTCTCAACAATAACGTTACAACGTCATAGAGAACTGCGCCCCCTATTGGAAGTGCTCCGTACCAAGGGAATTCCATACAGGTGGAAGTTTCCCTTCTGCCTATCAGCCTCTTCGCAGGGTCGCACCGCACTGCTCAGAGTGCCAGAGGATCTGCGCTATTTTTGTGACACCCTAGACATACTGTTCACGGAGGTTCCCGAGTGGTACGCGGAATTCCGTCCTCCGGCTCCCAGAAAGTCCCCGCCTGATCTTGAACCGATGGAAACTCAACCGCACCGCTATAGGAGACAACGCTCCCCATCCAAAACCAGAATCCGTCTGCAAGCTCCAGGCAACGAGAGCGGCTCCAGCCCGCTGCACACCCCGCAACCCAGGAGAGCACGTCGGGACCGCTGATCAACATCATCAGTTTATACTACTCTCAGCAACACTTTCTCCTCTCACCTATACCCCTCGTTCCATTGGTTTCCTTAGACTGTCTTCAAGATATTCCCTGAATGAGGTCTTAATGCGCTTGTTCTGTATGTCATCAGCTAGTCGCCCTCACGCCATAGGTTTGTGAGACTGTCTGTTCTCCTCTGCACGAGACACCACGATAAGGCAGGTAAGAGCGTTCCAACACTGAGCGCTGTGATCACATGAGAACAATAGCTACGGACCGAAAAAAAAAATCTCATTATCATAGGTGGCGAGGCACAAGCTGACAAGGACCTCCACATCTGCTGACTCTGCTCTGGTCAACTCTGCTGAACCTGACCATGCTGTTCCTGTTCCCATTCTCGATCTGTGACCGTACCCCCCTCTCTCTAGACTGGGGGGGGGGGAGCGGTTATAATAGCCTACCGTTATACCCTGTGACTACCTTCCTGGTGATCCCAAAACCTTTATACCGTTTAAGTTTAGTTTAAACTATTTAATTTCGTTTTTCTGTTTTTAATGCTAACATGACTCTACACATAAGGGTGAGGAGACGGTGAGGGAGGTGATCCAGGGGAATGCTTAAAAATTTCATAGACGATAAATTATCACACATAAGCAAACTGTAACTAACAACATGAACAACCGCGTACGCTTCCGGCACTGTGAACAATGCCCAATCCTCTAAGGTTAATGACCAAAGCATAGCTCTCTTTATGAGAGATTAACCATCACATTGACCCACTTGTCTAATATACCGTTCCGGCTATTACATATCTTGCTTCTTCATAATGGCGGCTGGCCCCTGTGGATCACCATCCTCACCACCTAGAGTACTAGGTAGCATATTCTCACTGTACAGGATTAATTGCTGGGGGCCTATTATTGAAATACTGGTAAACGGCTTACGATTTTATATCGACAGATGTTCTCCCGAAGCAATTGTCCACCCACACACGCTGGGGGCTACTCTAGACGTTACACAATGACCATATCATACTGCAGTACCCTGGGTTGTGCATCTTGTAGATATGACTGGACCGTCTCCCATACTTATGAAATTTCATAAGCAAGGCCCAGTTGGGTGGAAGATACTCAACCCAGGATGTTATTCTACATGGGGAGCTGTGAGGCTCGCTACCCAAAACATACCAGCCTAACCCCACCAGATTTGGCTACTCCTTCCTCTTTAAGGGAGGTTTCACCTATCTAGATGAGAGTGCTCCCCCAAATGAAACTTTTGCTTTGAGGCAGCAACTCATTAACAAACTAAAACAGGTGTCTGAGGCTCCAAATAGCAGACTATACTAACGGATGCCCTCACTGCTGATAACTGAAGATAGTTACAATACCATTCGCAAGCGTTTAATACCCTCATGACAAAGTAGAAAACCAACCTCCAACCAAACGGTACATAAACCGGCAGCTAATGTTCACCCACGAGCAGCCCCTGATGCGCGTTATGGGTAGTCGTGGATCCCACATGCCTCAAAGTTCCGAATTCTACATACCCAGTAGTCACTCGGTCCAACAGTTTTCTATATCGCAGAGACAGTTCAAGCCAGAACAACACGCGGCGTGCTATGACATAGGGCCCTGACTTACATATCCCAATGAATAGAGGAGTGGCTATTTCAGTCCACAACGGATAAGCCAAAGTCCACAGCTCGACCTAGATGGGATATCATTATATTCAGTTTTGTTTACCACAGTTTATTTAAGTTTATGATCAGCCTTAAGGTTTGTTTAGGCTACTCTATTACACCTGGTTACCGAACTTTATTTGTTACAGTCAAGATAATACTCAGATGAATTCATTCCTAGACGGCACCCTGAACCTATCACACCTTAGGGGTAAATCTCATGCACACACAGATTACCCTTTCAATCTGAATTACGGAGCCTCCCCTGCACACACATCACTGTTCCCCCTCTACATATTACTTATACAGATCTCTGTGATAAATACCCTGAATACCTAATCACACGTCCCCCAGGTTGCTAATAAGCAATAGAATATTGCCATTTTTAACCTCTCAATTAGCCTACACCTAGTCTCTGTCTAGCGGATAGCTACCTATCTCTGTACCTCCAATCTTCGTACCGATTGCAGCTGCCCCTCACCCCAGTGGCGCGTACAACCACTAATTCTGTTAGACATACTAGAATCCACCTCACGCCGCTGACCCACTCCGGTCATACCTAATTACAGGTATACACTTTATACGGATTAGCGAGCAGGCTCTCGCTACTCACCGGAAACGATCTCACACTTACACGAGACACCCTACTATCGTCTTACACAGATACACCAGATTGAGATACAACAGTATCGCTTTACTGTGTCCCCATATCCACCCTCTTTACCTGAACTTTACTAACAATCCCCTCCACAGGGCACGGACTCTCTGTTCTGCCTCCCCGGCTTCCTTAAGCTAACTTTCCTCCTCCGACGACGAATACTCATAGAACTACAAAAAACCTCATACACTCCTGTGGCAGCACCTCTAAAACTCTATCTACTCCCCCAATATGTCGCAAACGCCACACACCAAAAACAAAACAATCAAACTTATATCCCTTAACATAAGGGGCCTTAACATCCCCGAGCGACGTTCTCAACTACTACTTTCCTTACAAAAAAACAAAGCGGACATTGTCTTTCTTCAAGAGACCCATTTTAAAACGGGATCCACCCCAAAACTCTCTAATTATCGCTTTCCAACCTTCATCCATGCCACTAATAAGTCCACAAAATCGAAGGGTGTCTCTATCCTATTTGCTAAAAATTGCCCGTTTCACATCAAAGAAACCTGCATAGACACAGAAGCACGATACCTTTTTGTTAAAGGTACACTACATGGCAAACAAATCACCCTTGCCAACATATATGCACCCAACACGAAACAAGTCCCTTTTTTCCGGTCCACCTTACAAAAACTCTCTCTGTTCCAAGAAGGCCTTCTTGTCCTAGGCGGAGACTTCAATGTCCCCCTAAATCCCCTACATGACACCTCGAATGGCTCCACAACCCTGCCATATAGCGCGTTACGTGCAATTAAATCACAACTCAAAGAACTCTCATTACATGACTCGTGGCGTACTCTGCACCCGAAAGAGAAGAACTTCACGTTCTATTCAACTCCACATAACCGGCATTCCAGACTAGATTATTTTTTCTTTTCTCAAAGGGACATATCGATGTTATCCACAGCCACAATTGACCCCATGTATCTGTCGGACCATCACCCTATATCCATGATATTGGAGATCCCAAATATTAATCCCCGCCCTCACATTTGGCGATTGGACCCCTCGCTTCTCACGGACACCGCCACAATGACTGCCATACAAGAACGCCTATCGCTATATTTCACTGATAATGACTCACCTGATATCTCACCTATGATGCGATGGGAAGCACATAAAAGCACCATACGGGGAGAATTAATGGCACTCTCGGCTAAACGTAGGAAGGAAAAACAGGCACACATAACAACACTGACTACACGTATACAAACACTGGAAAGAGCACACAAAATCTCCCAAGCAATGACGTCCCTACCTGAACTACTCCAAGCCAGGACTGACCTCTTAGAGGCCCTAACCACACAAACGAAACGAAACTATATTCTCTCCCAAAAAGTATTCTATGAATATGGCAATAAGTCTGGCAAAATCTTAGCAAGAGCGCTCCGAGCTAAAAGAGCACATACCACGATCCACTCAATCACAGATGATGCGGGGACGAAATTAGTATCCAATGAACAAATAGCCGCTCATTTTGCTTCCTACTACTCTCAGTTGTACAACATACATACCCCCAACCTACTAAAGGCAGACAATCAAAGAACGACAGCCATACAAGATTTTCTCACACAGTACTGTCCCCTACATATATCTACCGCATCAGCTGACGATCTGGAACGACCCATATCATCAGCTGAAATGGATGTGGTTTTCAAACAATTGAAGGCCGGCAAAAGCCCCGGACCTGACGGTCTAACGACTGGATATTATAAAACGTATATTGGTACTCTCAAACCGCATTTCCTGGCAGCATTCAACTCCCTGTCCTCTGACAATCCCCCACCTAGAGACCTACTGACAGCACACATAGCTGTAATACCTAAACCCAATAAGGATGCCTCAAAAGTGTCAAACTACCGCCCCATATCATTACTGAATGTTGATCTCAAAATTTATGCCAAGATATTGGCTAACCGTCTGTTGCCCCTCCTGCCTACCCTTGTCTCCCTAGACCAGGTGGGTTTTATACCAGGCAGAGAGGCTAGAGACAATACAATCAAGGCGATCAATATTCACAAATGGTTGACTTCCACCCAACAGCAAGGTTTCTTTTTGTCTTTGGATGCGGAGAAGGCATTCGATAGGGTGGCGTGGGACTACATGTCAGCAGTACTTAAAATGATCGGTATACGAGACCGTATGTTGCAATTTATAATGGCCCTCTATGCCTCTCCTACTGCACAGGTCCGTGTCAATGGCCACCTGTCGAATGCCTTCTCCATGTCAAATGGGACACGCCAGGGATGCCCACTTTCACCGTTAATATTTGTTCTTACCTTAGAACCACTTCTTCAACGCATACGATCTAATCCAGACATCAAAGGAGTCTCCGTCTCTGAGAATACATATAAGCTATCTGCCTTCGCAGACGATATCCTCTTGTTCCTGACTGACCCCCACATTACCTTACCCAATCTACTTAAAGATCTTGAAACTTTTAACTTCCTAACCAACCTACAAATCAACTTCACTAAATCCGAAGCCCTAAACATATCCTTAAAGAAGGAAACACTGGTGTCCTGTCAATCTAATTTCCCCTTCAAGTGGGCCCGAGATGTGATTACATACCTCGGGATCCGCCTACCGGCCCACCTATCTGACCTCTATACCAAAAACTATCTACCAATCCTCCAACAAATTCAAAAAGACCTCAAGTCCTGGTCAACAGGACTCTTTTCTTGGTTTGGAAGGGCTTCAATAATTAAAATGAACATTCTCCCTAGAATACTTTATGTCCTCCAAACTGTCCCCATAAGATTACCGCAAGCCTTTTTTGCTTCATACCGCAGGGCCTGCAGCGAATTTATTTGGGGCACGAACCGCCCTAGACTCAGTTTTGATAGACTCTCACTGCCCAAACTAAAAGGAGGCATAGCGCTCCCCGACATAGCCAAATATCACAGGGCATGCCAATTGTCGAGAATAGTGGACTGGAATGTCCATTCCCACACTAAAGCCTGGACGCAAATTGAAAATGAATTTTCATCGATTCCAGTTAACCAATTGCCTTGGATCACCTCAAAACAAATACCTCTGGCTTGCACACAACATCCCTTGATCTCCTCCACTCTCTCCTCATTTAAGATCACCTGCCAAAAACATCACATATCCTCTGCCCCAGGCCCCATGACACCAATACGAAATAATCCAGATTTTCCACCGGGCATGTCCACCTCATTCCTTGAGGGATTTTGGCCCCACGAAGAATTACGTGCAAAACATTTCTTTTCCGGAAACACATTCGTCTCTATTACTAACTTGCCCACACATACGTCCGGTAGACCTTTTCCTCCTTGGACATACAATCAAATAAGTCACTTTCTTAACCACACTCCCGAGAAAATGGAATATTGCAGACAGCTCACACCTTTTGAAATATTGTGTTCCAAAACGGAACCGCAGAGACATGTGATCTCGGAAATTTACGCTCTTCTTTTCTCTGACCATACTCCCAAATCCAATATAGCCACTCAGAGTTGGGAAAGAGACTTAACATTAGACCTGTCAGACCAAGAATGGGAAAACATATACTCATACATCCACAAAGGCTCAGTTAATGTGTCAACACAAGAAAACAGTTTCAAAATCTTCTCTAAATGGTACAAAACTCCGCTTAAACTTCATAAAATATCCCCCTCCATCCCTTCCACCTGCTGGAGATGCTCAAAAGAAGAAGGCTCTATGATCCACATATGGTGGTCCTGTCCACTCATCCAACCCTACTGGAAAGAAGTCCAACGTCTCACCTCCAAAATAACCACCTATCAGATTGAACTCACCCCTGCCCAAATGCTGCTACATCACTCTTCCATCCCAAAAAAAGAATACCATCGTTCTCTTGCCCTACATATGATTAATGCGGCAAAATTGTGCATCCCGACCCTCTGGAAATCCTCCAAGCCCCCTACTATAGCAGACTGGCTCAAACGAATAACTAAAATAGCCGAAATGGAGGAATTGATTCACCAAGCTAAAGACACGCCCTCCAAATTCAGGAATACCTGGTCGTGCTGGCAACATTTCCAAACGACAGCCGAATATGTAGATCTAATGTCCTGAGATCGTACACAGTCATTTGAGTCCTTGTCGGAGGAGAACTAGTTATCATCTAATCTATCCCTCTAAATCATGTTCTCCCTTCCCACCTTTAGCCTTATCCTGCTTTACAACCATTACATTCCTACTTAGGATTCTACTCACTGATATCTCTGACATACTTGTTACCACATAACCACAACACTCACTCCTCGGAAACCTAGTATTTCCAAGTCTCTAACCACCTTACCCCGTGATACAGACATCTAACCCTTCCTGACCATCTAATTGTAGGATTGCTAGAGGTCCGGAGACCGCAACCCTACCACACATTCTCATATTCAGAAATAATATACAATAAACAGTAACACTACACATATAGAAATCCCCAGGACCCCAAACGAATTAGTACTATAAGATCTAACAATATTTGAACCTATATATTCCCTTGTTTTTACTTGAAGGCCTACTATAATTCCTTACTCCATCGAAAAGAGGCATTCTAGAGAAACCCAATATCTCACAATAACCTCGAAGAGATCAACCACACAAAGCGTAAGGTTACCACACGAACAATACAAAGACCTATAAGGGTTCCAACAAAAAGGGGAAAATTAAAAAATAACAACAACACATAAACGAAAACGTATTCACTAAACCACTTCTGGACACAGATACCCTTGTTTGAATGTTTAATTTGTGTTTATGATCACTTACGGATAGTTCATACCTCTGTTCATTAATAAATAAGCTAACTATGGTGTACAATATTGAATAGATGCTAATTGTACTGCATATGTAGCACCAAAACAATATATTACTTCTATTGTACCATAAATATGCAATGTCAATGTATACCATGACTTTTTCTGACAATAAACTTTGGTTTGGAAAAAAAAAAATATGGACCTTGGGTTGTGAAATATATTCAAAATTGGGATTGCTGGACTGGGAAGAAGTATTCTAAGAGAGGTACTTTTAAGCCAAAAGTATGGGAAAGTCTGTACCGTGCTCATCACAAAAAGATGACACGGCCATATGAAAAAGATACTTGGGCTATATGGATGCTTGAGTCGGTGAATAAGACGGAGGAAATTAATGTTTTTACAGTGGGAGTTAAGGAGAAAACACACCAAATGATGCTGAGTAGTAGGGACAAGCAGGGACAGCCACTAGACCCACATCCCCAGAGTAGTGACAGTGATAAACAGGGGGACGATGAGGAATTGTCAGGATTGGGACCTTATACAATCGCCCAGTCCTTGTTGTAAAACTAATATTCCACGGACCCTGTATGTTGACTCCAGCCATCTAGGAGATATACTCACTAAGCAAATGGCGCAGTTGATTAAAACAGTCTATCATCCCCAGTCTTGGACCAAGGTGTCAGAAGTGATCCAAGGTCCACAGGAAGATTGTATGACATACTACAATCACTTTAAACAAGCCGTGGAAATGGCTGGGGAGGACATTACTAATAGTGCCCTATCACCCGTATTGATACATAGCTTCATGACCGGGTTGAGAGGAAACATCAGAGAAAAATTGATGACTGCAAATCCAGACTGGAGAGATAAGCCCCTCTCCTCTTTGTTGTCACTTGCAACTGCTATTGAAAGCAATATAGCAGATTGGGAGTCACAGAAACCTCAAAGGATCTGCATTGTCACTGATCAGTTGGACAGTGCAGATCTCGGAGAAAAACCAAAAGGGAAACCAGTTTGCTTCAACTGCCGCAGACCCGGACACTTCAAGAAGGAGTGTACAGCTCCAAGACAGAGTAGGCCACCACGACATGGAGAGGAAATGGCCATGCTGGCATTAAGGGAGGAAAGTTTCCAGTCAGAAGGGACACTTGCTGTCCAGGTGGTTAGCCAATCAGTATGAACATTTGAAAGTGCAAATTACATCCCTGAAAGAAGCGCTAGAAATAACCAAAGGTACCATCCGTACTTTAGAAGCTTCTATGTTAAATTCTGAGGCTATCCACCAGCAATTAGCACTAGAAAACAAAAGATTACAGGAGGATGTTCTTCAGTTGGGAAAGAGACTGAAGGATGCAGAAGGTGGGGCAAAACCATTATCTGTCAGCGGCCAGGAGCGGTTGGATTGGATCAGTTTTCAGATAGAGAAGATAACAGGGTAACTGATTTGGGTAGGTCTGAATTCAGGGGGACATCCTCCACACCTAAGGTATGTATCAACAAGAATAAATCCCAGGAAGGTAAGAGCTCTTTAAAAATTGCCCCTATATTTTGTAAGCCGCAGGTAAAAGCTACAAATAAAGAAAAGGCCATCCCACAGTCATCTAAAACAAAGCCCTTCGTTAAGAGATGTTGTACCACTTTAAATAAGATAAAATGCCACTTATGCGGTTTACTGGGTCACATCGCGAGATTCTGTCTATCCAGTTCCAGTCAAAAAGTCGGTAAGCATAATCCATATAGGACCACAAGACGTGATTTTGAAGTGTACTCTGCACGCTTCGCCACATGGCCTAGGTGTAGGAAGTATGGACCACCTGGGTCAGGGGTCCCATTCCAAACTCCTGAGAATGCGTCCATACAGCTGAGAAGGGGCTAATGAAATGGATGGATCTCTGAAAGAATTTCAACCTTACCAAACAGATGTTATGGGTTTAGGAAGAAGTACAGGTTATTATAGAAAACATGCTGATATGTGTGATGTCTAGAGGTCATCTTTAACCTAGCCAATCGTGTGAGTGTGTGTGGAGTATGTAATATATGTCATATTGTGTGACGTTTGTTCTCTGCTGCCAGCCCACCCAAATGACCCCCCTTCTTTCTCACCAGGTCTGTGAAAAGGTACAGTGAACTGTATTGACATGCAAAGGACCTGAGCCAAGATAATTATCTGTACTAGTGAATTGAAAGATACATGTACTAAAATGACTTTGTTTTTCAGGAAAACGGTACTGGAGAGGTTCTTTGTGGTGAGGTATTATGATCTGTTGACAAATGGTACTGCTAAAAGGTTTTTTACGGATTGCTAATTTTTTTCAACCATGGTGAATACATTTTTTTTTGGGGAATTATTGGTATACCATAAAACAAAAAAAAATCCACGTGGTATTAATGTGTATAAGTAATACATATTAATGATAAGTTGAGCTCAACAATTTTTTGGTATCTTAAAAAAAGTGCACTGTTTATGTAATGTAATGTTTTTTTGTGTTTCATATGCTAATGTCTTGTTACAGGTATATAACCATTGGATTATTTTGTTTCTAGGAGGAAAATGGAATATTTATTACTAAATTTTATTGGTGTTTTATTTCTCAGATTCGATAATTGGGTTTCCTGGCTTTAAAGGGCACATCGGTCGGCTCGTGTACCCACTACTGTTCAGTGATCCCGGCGCCTCAGTGCTGCAAGGGATATTTCTTTGCCCTTTGGCCAGTTGTGTTTGGTAGCAGAAGTTCCTCGAGTTGGATACACATTATGCAATTTTTGTTTTCCAATTTACTTCAGATTTACCTTCAGATGTGTAGTATGAGGGCCTGCCTGATTGCATACAAGTTGAGAGTGTATAGTTTTGGGAGAGCCTGGAGAAGAGTTGTGCAGGAAGATTGTGTAAGATATTGCACTCTGTGTTCTGGATGGAGAGATCATTGCTGGGAAGGAAGCACCTGGGTATTATTTGGGACATAGACGAGTTTGTTTCTGTGTCCTAAGGAATACCGATGTAACGTTAGTCAGGGAACTAGAGGGTTCTTTGAACCTAACCATAGGTAGAGGTGCATTGTATACCCTGGGCATGGTCTCTGAAATCCAGGCACAGGGATGGAGTTGTGTGGGCATGCTGTATTCTCCTCAGTGGATACCCATAGGTGTCCTTCCTGTCCTAGACTCCTTGCGTACCTTAACTAGTGGTCTGTGTCCTGCATGACAGGAAGACCAGTGCCCCATAAGGTGTGCAGCCTATATGAAGAGACAAGTGTACCTGGTGGCAGGTGGTTTTCAATCCGGGTATTCTGACTATTTCCCATCCTTAGGAAAGAGAGGCTTAATGGAGACTGTCTGTGGAGCTGGAGGTGGGGCACTGGGTACCTTAAAACACTATGGAGCTGGAGCTATTCAGGATCACATTGGGAGGGTCTTGTGCTACATATCAGGGAAGGGGTTAGGAAAGCCAACTTGCTCTGTCCAGCATCACTTTGCAGGGACAGACAGGTGGGGGTAGTATCCAGGTTGCCTATGAGTCGTAATAGATTGGTGGATGACTCAGTTCCAGGATCGTCAAAAATCTTACTTGCACTGTTGTCATCCCTAATGGCAGGGATGGAACATTGTGCAGATATCACGGTCAATCTGGGTACTATCCCATCAGACTCTACTGGATTACACCCTGGAGTCCATCTTGTTCTGATGGTTTGAGTATGGACAGCCTCAGATGACTGGTACTGATAAGTGCTAGAGGAAGGTAGGGGTTGTGCTATGGGAAAAGGCAACAATGCTGGCACAGGGGGGGGGGGAGTCTATAGTACACCTCCTCTGGCCCGTGGCATGGATATAGCAGGAACACCGGGTTGTATATCCCGATCACCCCTGAAGAAAGGTTTTATAGCAAACCTGACATCCCCTTACACCTACAGAAACTTCCTCTGGGATTTGGGGCTGAGTTAAAAGCTTGGCTGATGGATTTCGGACAACAGGATGAAATATTAAATGTACTAAGAGATGCTGAAAAACAAGCCACCATACGACTCACCCATGATCAAAATAGACTGATCCAAGTATCCCACGCTTTAGACGCAGATTTCCTGGTGGGAACGTTTATTTGGGTATAGTCCGAACGCTACAGCTTTCCTAAATATTTTGCTCCACCCTGTTGTTGTCCTAACCTGTGCAGCCTTATTGCTTTTCCTGATGCAGGTAATAATGTGCGTTACTATCAGGAGAATGAATGCCAAAGCTTAGAGAGTGTGTACCTCAACGAGGTATCTTCTCTCAAGGAACAGAAAGGCCACTAACTCAGGAACAAATCTCTGAGGAAGCCATATCCAATCCAGACTAGTACACAGAAGTTATTTAAGAGAGGACCCTAGAACTATATTTTTCTTGTTCCAGGGATAAGCCTCTTCAATTGTTAGTAATAAAGTGCAGTCAGGTTTACCTAAATTCCAAAAGTTTTAATCATTTTTTATTATTTTTGTTTTTTGTTTTTTCTCTCCCTTTTGTTGTTAATATCTGTGTACCTGACCTGCAAAAATACTGTTAATGGGAGAGCAGTTTTTTTTAAGGAAAACATTTGTTTGGTTTTTTATTATGTTTTTTAACCAATGTATTCGTTTTTTTATATACAGATTCAAGGCTCTTTAACAGTCTTGGTTGGAGCAGCGTTCAATCTGTAGTTTTTTTTCGTTTTTTTGTTCTTTTTTTCATTATTATTCCCACTATTTTTCCTGTTCATTTTCATTACTCACCTCTCTTCCATTCCTTTTTCTCTGTGTTTTTCCTTAGGTTTCTATCATCTATCTTCTCAAGATAATGTAACTAAGACATCAGTCATATCATTTTTGTTTAAAAAAGACTTTGCCTGCCCGCAAGTACCATATTTTAACTAAAGTATCCCTGGACATCCAGTTTTATGTCTTAATGTAATTTCACCTCCCCTAGTCTACCTACTACTTTAACCTGAGCCCCGTGAGCAGGTGTGGTGAACCCAGGGACCTGGCAATAACAGACAGTATTGTCTATCCCTACCATCAAGGGCCATGGATGATACTGGCTGTTGCTCAGACTCTGTACCCTGTGGGGAACCCACTCTACTCGTCCACATTACACCCTTTAGGAGTATTAGTCTTAATGGCCAACACTCTGCTCCTGTCCAGCATTTCTCCAATATCTGTACACTAACGTTCTCCTCTCTCTTTTTGTATTCATGCACGACTGTCTGGAGGCCCGCCCGACCCCACCTGACGGAAGCAGCGACCACCAAGTTGTTTCTTGAGATAAATGTGTCACGAATAAGACTTTCCTGGACTTTCCTTCACCATGCTGAAAAGTGCTGTCTCGCGGTCCGATCCAATCGATGCAACCATTACATGGTCTTACAAAGATACAGGACTAGATATGCCAGAATCCCGCCATCAATGTTGGAGTTCCGCTCTTCCAAGGCAGAGGGGCGATGTAACATTGCAGTACAGACACTCATGGTTTGGATGTGAAGTCTCAAAGGCACCAGGATTTCTTTGCTGTCTTAAGCCTACCTTGAGGAGTTCCGGCATGTTCAAGAAAGGAAGAGGAGGCCGCAGTGGTGGTGGGGAAGGGTCGGGGCTTCTGGGCTGTTGTGGGTGGGTGCAAGATCATTGAAGGAGGACATAAGTTCAAGAATGAACTTCAGGGGGAAATGTGATGGAGATATTGAATTCCATATTTATATCAATGAGATTCAAGCGTACCATCGTGAGGACTTTCTAATTAGATTACCATGCCCCATTTTGTATTATGTGTACGTGTATGTATGTATATATCTATCTATCTGTCTATCTATATATATATATATATGTAATATATATTTATGGGTGTATATAGGTGTATTTTTTATAGGAACATGTGTACTAGAAGGCGTGTACTACTGTTTTGGCATCTCAAACACACCTTTTGTGTTGGCCTGCTATCCGCATAGTAACTAAGTTACCCTATTGTTCGTAGAGAGAGCCAGGGCAGACATTGCGTCTCTCCAGTCCTTGTAATGCTAATTTATGTTATATCACAGAGGGCTGACGGTTGGAAATCAAGAGATATTTAAACAGGTACTCAGGTTCTCAGACAGAATAGCACCGGAGTTCTTAAAATCTTAGCATGAACTTCTGGACAGCTTCAGATGCGACCAATCAGAAGTTAAGCCAACTTAACCAATGAACTTTAGGCTTCGGGGTAGCCAATCAGGATTCAATGCCACTTCTGAACCAATGAGGTGACCCTGAGTTCTGATTGGTGGGAGTGGGTTCTAACAACATACAACCAAAAACCTGGAGAGGCTAGGGCTCTTCGGCTGACGGTCTAGATGAAGGATGGTTACGTAAGACTTCTCCATACAATGTATCTCTATGTCTCTTTTCTTTCCTGTAACCTTTTCTATTGTAGGATTTGGCCTTAATACCTTATTAATCTCTTGATAGCATGGGTATGACCATTATAGCAATATTTATTATCATTGGTAGCATTGTTGTTTTTAAGGTTGTATCATTTTTGTTATAGTTGCTAATCTCATATTAACACAAGTTTCTTTTCTGTACAATAGTAAGTTTAAATAAATTAGATTGTAACCCTTTTCGAACAGGTATCATTCGTCCTTAATTTCATGGGTTGATTCATATATAGATAAAAGGTTTTAATCACTTATGTATAATTAAGTATATAAGTGAGGTATGTATAAAGGTAGCCATGTCAATGAAAGACATACAAGACCACTGATAATCTCCCTCGATCTGGGGCTCACGCAAGATCTCACCCCGTGGGGTCAAAATGATCACAAGGACGGTGAGCAAAAATCCCAGAACCACACGGGGGACCTAGTGAATGATCTGCAGAGAGCTGGGACCAACGTAACAAAGGCTACCATCAGTAACACACTATGCCGCCAGGGACTCAGATCCTGCAGTGCCAGACTTGTCCCCCTGCTTAAGCCAGTACATGTCCGGGCCGTCTGAGGTCTGCTAGAGAGCATTTGGATGATCCAGAAGAAGATTGGGAGAATGTCATATGGTCAGATGAAACCAAAGTAGAACTGTTTGGTAGAAACACAACTCATCGTGTTTGGAGGAGAGAATGCTGAGTTGCAACCAAAGAACACCATACCTACTGTGAAGCATGGGGGTGGCAACATCATGCTTTAGGGCTGTTTCTCTGCAAAGGGAACAGGACCACTGATCCGTGTACATGAAAGAATGAATGGGGCCATGTATCGTGAGATTTTGAGTGCAAACCTCCTCCCATCATCAATGGCATTGAAGATGAAACGTGGCTGGGTCTTTCAGCATGACAATGATCCCAAACACACCGCCCGGGCAACGAAGGAGTGGCTTCGTAAGAAGCATTTCAAGGTCCTGGAGTGGCCCAACCAGTCTCCAGATCTCAACCCCATAGAAAACCTTTGGAGGGAGTTG
Source organism: Lithobates septentrionalis (assembly GCA_037952835.1). Taxonomy (NCBI): domain Eukaryota; kingdom Metazoa; phylum Chordata; class Amphibia; order Anura; family Ranidae; genus Lithobates; species Lithobates septentrionalis. The sequence continues at coordinate 247,306 of JBBDGP010000217.1, read as the reverse complement.
AAAGTCCGTGTTGCCCAGCGACAGCCCCAAAACATTACTGCTCTAGAGGAGATCTGCATGGAGGAATGGGCCAACATAACCAGCAACAGTGTGTGACAACCTTGTGAAGACTTACATAAAACGTTTGACCTCTGTCATTGCCAACAAAGGATATATAACAAAGTATTGAGATGAACTTTTGACATTGACAAAATACTTATTTTCCACCATAATTTGCAAATAAATTATTTCAAAAATCAGACAATGTGATTGTCTGGATTTAAGAACAGATAAAGGGGTAAGTACAACACTGCGCTCGATCAAAAAAGGAAAGAATACTGAGGTAGCAGCTAACACACCCGTAGACTCAGGGTAAAAATAATAAAAAATATATATAAAAGTGTAGCGCTATAAACTCTTTTTTTGTTTACAAAAGTTTTATTTGGAAGTTTAGATGAACAGACATTAGTTATAAAATGACATCAAAATATTGCATTAATGGGAATGGTTGTATACAATGAAGGAGGTTATTTAACATCGTGTAACAGATGTGGTCATATACAATGAACGAATGTTAATATATATAAAAAAAATGGAAAAGAAAAAAAAAGTAAGACATAACATAGCATTCTCATAGGATAGTGAGAGAAGATAATAATATTATGTTAAAGACAGTTAGGTTGGGTTCCAATAGGCCCATTTCTTTTTGTGAATATGGATAGTATCGTTAAGGGTGTGATAAATCCACTCAGATAGTCTGAGGAGTTCCATTCTATTTATTACTTGTTGCCAGGACAAATTGTTGGATTTCCAATTATAGGCGGTCATCCAGTGTATGGAACTGCATAGGGAGTGGAACAGTCTCATACAGGGGGTAGGTATGCCCGGTATATTAGCATACAGCAAGCATATCTGAGGGGAAAGGGTGATTTTTTGTCTCGAGGAATGTTCTATTAAATCAGATGCTTTGTGCCATATACCGTTTATACGGCTGCAGCTCCAAAAAATGTGTAAGAGGGTACCGGAATCCGAGCATCCCCTAAAACAGTTGGGGGAGATGGATGGGTAGAAAGTGTGAAGTTTTGAAGGGGTAAGGTACCATCTAGAAAAAATCTTAATTGGGGTTTCTCTAAAAGTGATAGCTCTATTACATTTGCGTAGATTTACTGACATGGAGTGCCAATCTTCAACATCAATCGAGACATCCATATCATCCTCCCATCTGAGCATCTGAGCGGACTTATCTGGTACTCCAACACAATTAATATAACTATACAACCTGGATATAAGGCCTCTATCTCTAGAGGATAAAATACATATATGTTCAAAGGTTGTGTATGAGGGGTGTGTTTTTAGTGCAAAATATTTAGCATAGAAGGATTTGATTTGCTGGTATCTTGGGAGTTCATCAGCAGGTAGATTGTGTGTGGCTTGAAGATCGGGGAATGAGATAAATTCCCATTTTTGCTGAAGAGATCTCAGTGTAATTAAATTTTTGTCAATCCAGGTAGAGTAAGATTGTCTGTTATTATAGGCACATGTGAATCTAGGATCACCTAAAAAGGAGGCTAAAGGTGGTGTGTCTGAGGAGAGTTTATAAGTGTCTTTATATTTAGTCCATAACTGATAAAATTGAGCTATTATAATGTTTTGTTTCATAAGTCTGCTATATGAGATAGAGTTGGACCATAGAATTCCCTGTAAATGAAGTGGGAGGATTGAGATGGATTCAAACAACTTCCATGGGGTATTTATCGAAGGAGTGAACCATTGGGTAAGTTGTGTAAGTCTTGTGGCTAGGTAATAAAGCCATAAATTTGGAAGGCCCAAGCCACCCATAGTATGTGGTCTATGCATTAAAGCATAACTGCATCTTGGTTTTTTATCTGCCCATATGAATTTATTGATTTCTCTTTGAAGGGAAGTCAGTTTAGATTTGGGAACATTGATAGGTAGGGCACGAAAATAGTACAGGAGTTTAGGAAGAATCGTCATCTTGATAGCACATATTCTACCAAGGAAGGAAATATGAAAGGAAGACCATGATTTTAGGAGGGATGTAATGTGTGAGAACAATGGGATATAATTAGATTTATACAGAAGGTTGTAAGATGAGGAGATTGTGACACCTAGGTATTTGAATGAGTTGGAACACCAATCGAATGGGAACTTTTTAAATAATAGGGATTGGAGATTTTGGGAGTAATTAATTGGTAAAGCAGAACATTTATTGGAATTGATTTTGAGGCCTGAGATGGATTGGAAAGATTTAAGTTCTTTTAGGAGGGATGGAATAGAAGTGAGGGGATCTGTGAGGAATAGAAGAGCATCATCTGCGTATAGGCTGAGTTTGAATTCTCTATCACCCTTAGTGTAACCTTTTATATCGATACTATTCCTAATCTTGTGAGCTAAGGGTTCAATTGCCAAAGCAAACAATAGAGGTGAAAGGGGGCAGCCCTGTCTGGTGCCTCTACTGAGGGGGAAAAAATCAGAGTTGTGTCCTGGGAGTCTAATTCTAGTTTGAGGGTTGTGGTATAGTGCGTTGAACCCTTGTAAGAATTTTTCTGAAATTCCATATTTGGGTAATAGATAATTTAGATATGACCAGCTAACGCTGTCAAACGCCTTATGAATGTCTAGACTGAGAAGGCATACTTTGTGAGAGGATAGGTTGGCATCTTGGATAATATTGGTGACTAGTCTAGTATTATCAACTATCTGTCGGCCGGGGATAAAACCGGTTTGGTCTATATGTATTAAATTAGTAATGACTGCTGCTAGTCTGTCTGAAAGCAATCTACCAAAAATTTTTAGGTCATTATTAAGGACTGATATAGGTCGGTAGTTTTGGGGTAGGGAGTGGTCCTTAAGTGGTTTGGGGATAAGGGAAAGGTTTGCAAGAAGCATTTCATCTGGAAAATGATTACCATTGAGAATATGGTTAAAGAGTTTGGATAGATATGGGGATAGGAGGGAGGAATATTTTTTATAGTATGAAGATGAGAAGCCATCTGGGCCAGGGGCAGTAGATGTTTTAAGAGATTTAATAATTTTGCTTATTTCTGCTTCTGTGCATGGTGCGTTAAGGGATTCTATTTGAAGAGCATTAAGAGTAGGTAGTTGAATGTTGTCTAGCCATGATTTAGAATGTTGATCAAGAGATGGTTGTGGGCTACAAAGTAGGTCTTTGTAGAAAGAGGAAAAGATTTCCAGCACACCTTGCGGATGGGTGATCATGTTTCCAGAGTGATCTCTAAGCTTATATGTATGAGGGGGTTTATGATCATGGTTGAGTTTTTTGGCAAACATGGCAGAGGGGGAGTTACTGTGTAGTAAGAATTTAGCTTTTGAGAATCTCAAGGATTTTTCTGTGTTTGCTGATAATATTTGATCTAGAGCTTTGCGTTTATCTTGAATTTGTTTTGTAATTTCTTGGGTGGAGTTTTGTTGTAACTTGTTATAGAGAAGGTTTAAATCTCTGGTAAGATTTTTTATGTTTGTGAGTTTTTCTCTATTTCTTTTGGCTGCTATGCTGATTAAATGGCCTCTTAGAACTGCTTTGTGAGCTGTCCAGAGAGTTGTGGGGGAGATATCATCAATAGCGTTTTCAGTGAAATAGTTTTCAATGTGTGAGGAGATAGTTTGAGTTATTAAAGGGTCAGTTAGAATAGAATCGTTTAGTCGCCAATTGTAGGGGGAAGGAGAGAGACCTATATGTGATGTTTCAAAGTAGGTAATGTCATGGTCAGACCAGGGGCAGGGATGGATTAGGGCGTTGGAGGAATTAGCCAATAATATTGGGGTACAAAAGATATAATCCAGTCTAGCATAGACATCGTGGGGGTAAGAATAGTGTGTATAGGACATAAGCCCTACATTATGGGATCTCCATGAGTCTATAAGTTGAAAATTATTTAAATAACGGTTTATAGATTTGGAGAATGCTTTAGAAGAGGGGGAGGTTTTACTTCTGTCAAGGGATGGGTGTGCAGTTAGGTTAAAATCGCCACCTAGAATTATATGAGGTGAGTTGTATTGGTCAAGCTTATCAAAGAAATTTGTGAAAAAGGTAGATTGAGATTCGTTTGGAGCATAAACTGAAGCTAATGTTATTGCTTTATTATCAACAAGACCTTTGATGATAATATATCTACTATCGACATCTTTATATATGTTTTGTATGTCAAGGATAATGGTGTTGCGTATAAATATGGCTACACCTCTAGTTTTGTTGTGGAAGGTGGTGTAATAAAATTGATTGTATGTCTTGTCAAAATAATTGGGATGGTTGTTGGATGAAAAGTGGGTTTCCTGCATAAGGATAATATCTACTCCCAATCTTTTATAATGTTGGAAGGCTTTTTTACGTTTGTGGGGTGAGTTAAAGCCCTGGACGTTATGTGATATTACTCTAAGCACCATTATATGTGAGTGGGGTAATAAGCTTATGAAGAGAATCCATCTTGAGCATGAGATGTGCTATATAAAAAAATATTTTTGATGTGTGTTTGGTAAGTGTAATATTATTTTCCCTGGAATAGAGGGGAGAAAAGCTATGTGAGTCTACGGGGAATACTATGTATAGTAGAACGTACCATGAGGGTAATGTGCCAAAATAAGAGCAATTATACCAACATTCAGATCTTTGTGGTCGAAAGATGTCATGAAAACTTCCATTTTTTAACAAAATAATGTTTTTTGCCTTAAGAGCAATAAAGTTGTGAAAAAACAAAATATAAAATAGTAACAAAGGGACAAGAAACATCCTGTCACTAATAAATTAATTAACTTCAAGAGGACAATACAGTCCTATTCCTGCGGGTGCCACCAGGCGCGACAACAAAAATCAGTGGTGTCGCTACTGATAACACAAGCAGGGTGGGGGACAATCCAGCGGCGGCGGATGTCACAGGCCTTAATATTGAGATAATTTAAAGTTTTAAATACAAAACCATATAGTGTAACCAGGGGGGAAGATGAAGGATGTAAAGAATGGGGGGGGGAAGGGGGGGAGGAGGGGGGGGAGGTAAAGGGGAAGGGAGGGGGGAGGGGGGGAAGGGGTAAGGTACCAGATGGGAGGCGATATTGTCACCTCCCGTCGCGATGATATGTATGAGATAAATCAATAAACTTATATCTCTAAACGAGGGAGGAGGTTTAACGTGAAAGTCAGTTTAGACAAATAAAATGGAAAAAAAAAAAAAAAAAATTTTTATATAGAAAGTCCCTCTCTCTTCTTCCTTTTTCTTCTTCATTCTTCTATCCCAAAATCGGAGGGGGATATATGTTGTTGGGGACTTCTCGACTACGTCCGGGGGGAAAAAGAAAAAATAGATGAAAAATTTTCCTGAGGGAGGAGGAAGGGTCTTGGGATTCCGATTCTAGAGGAAAAGCAATTTAAGATGCCAATTGGATAAGAGCAAACTTGATGGCAGTCAATTGGACCATGTTGTGTGAGCATGAAGATCCATCCTCAAAATGGAAAAAAGAAATAAAGAAAAAATAAGTCACTTCCCTCTGTCTACCTTACGGGGGGAAAGAAATTCCTATACAACAGAAGATTGAAAATGTGTTGTATGTGGTCATGAGGGGTCCTCTTGAAATGGTTGACGCCATCTTCTTTGGTTGTTTGCGATTCGTCTGGAGGAAGGAGTGGACCAGATTGGGGAAGGTCTAGGAGATGATGGGAATCTGTTGGGTGGTTCTGGGTCTAGAAGGCCCAACTTTACAAGCAGTTCTTTGCCTTCAATTATATTGTAGACTGTGTATGTGGATCCATTGTATGGGATAGTGAGCTTGAATGGAAAGCCCCATCTATATTTTATTCTTGCTGCTTGTAAGATGCTAGTGACATCCTTCATCCTGCGTCTTCTATCTAGTGTAGCAGGGGAGATATCTGGGTATATCTGCAGCTTTTTACCATCAAGAGAGATGTCAGGAGAGTTTCTTGCAGCACGCATGATGTCCTCTTTGACCAGGAAGTCTTTCATGCACATGACAATATCTCTAGGAGGCTTGTCTGGGGTGGGTTTGGGGCGCAATGCCCTGTGGATCCTATCACAGACAAAAGCTGATAAAGGTTTATCTGGTAGAAGGTTATGAAATATTTTAGAAACTGTAGGCATAAGGTCGGTGACCGATTCTGGAACGCCGCGCAATCTGATGTTATGGCGCCTATTTCGGTTATCAAGGTCTTCAACCTGGGCTTGCATAAATGCAAAGCTGTCTGCTAATGTTTCATAATCTTTCCTTAGATCATTATGGGCAAGCGACAGTTCATCATGTTTTGTTTCTAGTATGTCGGTACGAGTGCCAATGCTAGCAATCTCTTGTGACAGGGCTGTAGTGGATTTATGGACCTCACTTTCAATTTTGTCCACTAACTTTTCAAAAATGGTAGTCAGACTAGCATCTAAGTCAGCTTTGGAGAGGGGAGATGTGTACTCACTGATCCCAGCGTTAGATGAGAGACTGGATGGGATGGATGCAGATTTCCTTGAGGCCGCCTGTGAGCTGGCGCCGGCGCCATCTTGAGACATTCTCCTGTGCTTTCTGTCTGCAGCGTCCAGCAGAAAGTTAGTTAAGTGGTGTTTGGAGCGTTTAAAATGTCCCGAATCTCTTCCAGGCATGGACCGCTGTGTCCTCTAGCAGTTGGTGTCACTTTCGCCTGGGAATGAGCGATGTAGCCCTGGTGTTTTAGGCCTGTGATAACCGGGACCGACGGAGCTGTGATCACCCACGTCCGTTCCGCATCGCGCCGCGCATGCGCCCCCGTAGCGCTATAAACTCAATAAATGTGTACATCAAAAGCCCATAAATGCATGTGTACAGTGATAGATTATGTCAAAACAATATATGACTATAAAAATGATTGACAATATGTAGTTAATCAGCAAAACTACTAAGTGAAACAATAGTGCACCTTATAGGCAAATATAACAGTGACTAGTATGGATGAAACCGTAACGGTTCCATATGTTCAGCACCTCAAATAATATGTGAAAAACCTTAGAAAATAATAGTCCATTTCAAATTTGTGAAACAATTGTGAAAAGCACCAAAAGTCCATGGGGGTAAGTGCATAAGCAATGATGGAAAAATGTCTCCCGAACTCGCAGGTGGATAGTTATCCACTTCAGCCCGGACCATTATGCTGCAAAATACTCACTATACCTCTCAGCAAATAGCTTGGGGTGTCTACTTTCCAAAATGGGGTCATTTGGGGGGTGGGGGGGTTTGTGCCACCTGGGCATTCCATGGCCTCCGAAACTGTGATAGGCAGTGAAGAGTGAAATCAAAAATTTACGCCCTTAGAAAGCCTGAAGGCGGTGCTTGGTTTTCGGGGTCCCATGCGCGGCTAGGCTCCCAAAAAGTCCCACACATGTGGTATCCCCATACTCAGGAGAAGCAGCTAAATGTATTTTGGTGTGCAATTCCACATATGGCCTGTGTGAGCAATATATCATTTAGTGACAACTTTGTGCAAAAAAAAAAAAAGTGTCACTTTCCCTCAACTTGTGTTAAAAATATAAAATATTCCATGGACTCAACATGCCTCTCAGCAAATAGCTTGGGGTGTCTAATTTCCAAAATGGGGTCATTTGGGGGGGTTTTGAACTGTCCTGGCATTTTATGCACAACATTTAGAAGCTTATGTCACACATCACCCACTCTTCTAACCACTTGAAGACAAAGCCCTTTCTGACACTTTTGTTTACATGAAAATTTTTTTTTTTTTTGCAAGAAAATTACTTTGAACCCCCAAACATTATATCTTTTTTTAAAGCAAATGCCCTACAGATTAAAATGGTGGGTGTTTCATTTTTTTTTTTTACACAGTATTTGCGCAGCGATTTTTCAAACGCATTTTTTGGGGAAAAAACACACTTTTTTAAATTTTAATGCACTATAACACACTATATTGGCCAAATGTTTGATGAAATAAAAAAGATGATCTTAGGCCGAGTACATGGATACCAAACATGACATGCTTTACAATTGCGCAGAAACTTGCAGTGGCAACAAAATAAATACATTTTTAAAAGCCTTTAAAAGCCTTTAAAGGTTACCACTTTAGATTTACAGAGGAGATCTACTGCTAAAATTACTGCCCTCGATCTGACCTTCGCGGTGATACCTCACATGCATGGTGCAATTGCTGTTTACGTTTGACGACAGACCGCCGCTTGCGTTCGCCTTAGCGCGAGAGCAGGGGGCGACAGGGGTGCTTTTTTTTTTTTTCTTTATTATTTTTTTGTTATCTGAGGGAATGTAAATATCCCCTATGATAGCAATAGGTAGTGACAGGTACTCTTTTTTGAAAAAATTGGAGTCTATTAGACCCTAGACCTCTCCTCTGCCCTCAAAGCATCTGACCACACCAAGATCGGTGTGATAAAATGCTTTCCCAATTTCCCAATGGTGCTGTTTACATCCTGCGAAATCTAAGTCATGAAATGCTCGTAGCTTCCGGTTTCTTAGGCCATAGAGATGTTTGGAGCCACTCTGGTCTCTGATCAGCTCTATGGTCAGCTGGCTGAATCACCGGCTGCATTCTCAGGTTCCCTGTTGAGACAGGAGAGCCAGAGAAAAACACGGAAGACGGTGGGGGGGGCATTCCCTCCCACGGCTTGTAAAATCAGTCTAGAGGCTAATTAGCCGCTAGGATTGCTTTTACATGAAAGCCGACCGCTGGCTGAAAAGAATGATACCAAGATGATACCTAAACCTGCAGGCATCATTCTGGTATAACCACTCAAAGTCGTGAATAGCGTACCCGAAGACAAAAAAATGGTTAACAATAAAACACAGTAAACGGTAAAGTATAAAAAATTGCATACCTGAAATGCAAACATGATAAAACATAATAACAATAAAACATTGCAGAATAGAATACAGTAAAAAAAGAGCAGAACAATAGAGAGAGAGAAAGAGAACAATAATACGACAACTATTTTTTTTTTTACACTTTTTTGTAACTAACTTTTATAACTGTAACCGGTTCCAGGTTCGGGTCTCTCAAAATGCGATGGCATCTTGGGAGACCCTGTGAAAGTGTGCCTAGTCTGTGCAATGCTGTACCCTACGCTAATACTCAACTAGTGAATGGTAGCGTTCAAAACATTCACCAATGCAAAGACCAGGATTGTCTGGACAGGAGGGACAATAATAGCAGGTTTCACGCCTATATCCGCGCTTGCTGCAGACACAACATCTTTTTTGGGGGGGTTCGTTGGGTAGGGGTACTCGGGAGGACATAAAGAAAATGCCTCTCATGCAGCCGACTGTATTTGGTTGGGGATGTGAATGGGGGAAGTACGGGCGCTGCAGAAGTGGTGGGTTCCCAATTAGGATTGGCGAATGCAGCAGGAAGGGCACTATGGGCACGACGGGCCTGTTTGTCTTCTTCTTGGTGGCAGCGGTACACTACTTGTGCTTGCCACCTCACCAGCTTGAACTGCACTTATGGGACTCGCCACGTCACCAAGTGTTACTGCAGTGCTGGTTTGACTACGACCGGGGGGGGGAACTAGGCCGCTGGCGCTTGCCAGTTCACCAAAACGCTACCAAAAAAACTGTTAGCGATCGCAGGGATCAGGCCTGACTCTGCGAACACTGCAGTTATGTGTTTAGTGTTTTGTAAGTGACAGTGATCAATCGATACTGCACTTGGGTGGGCTGGGCCGGGCGGAGGGGCAAAACGCAGGTGCTAGCAGGTATCTGGGCTGATCCCGCTAACACTGCGTTTTTGGGAACCCTAAACTGCTGGGGACGCTAGTATAGATCTGATCGGATCAGATATTGATCCGTACAGATACTATACCACTAAGGGAGGCGTATGCTGCGTGCGTGGGTGTTAACGGTACTGGCGCTAATCTGACGCTGCCTGGGGCGACGCATATCACCGCTGGGCGATCAGGGGGCTAAACCTTTATTCGGTAATAAACGGCGGGTGCCCTGACACTATAAAAAATAAACGAACTAACCAGCGTCACCCGTAACACTTATACGGTGATCAGTGGTGAAAGGGTTAACTAGGGGGCAATCAAGGGGTTAAAACATTTATTAGGTAGTATATGGGGGTCCCTGTCGCTATAAAATGCTGACGGCGAACCTAAATATTTACGTCCCTAACTAGCGTCACCAGCGACACTAATACAGCGATCAGAAAAATGATCGCTTAGCGACACTGGCGACAGGGGCTGATCAAGGGGTTAAAACTTTATTACGGGGGTTAGGGGGGTACCCTAGACCCTAAAGGGGGCTAACACTAACTGTCCTAACACAGTAACTGTCACAAACTGACACCATGCAGTAATCAGAAAAAAAAAAAAAACTGCTTGGTGTCAGTGTGACGGGGGGGGGGGGGGGGAGGGGCGATTGGGGGGTGATCGGGGGGCGATCAGGGGTGTTTTGTGTGCCTGGCATGTTCTACTGAGTGTGTGTGTGTTTGTACACTCACATTGATGTCTTCTCTCCTCGGCACCGGAACGGAAAATACCGAGCCGAGGAGAGATGACATCATTTCCTTTGCTGCTGTTTAGCATACAGCAGCAAAGGAATGTTCTGATTGGCCGGCGGTGATCGCGAGGGGGGGGGCCACGAATGGATGGCCTCCCCCTCACCTCCGATCGCCTGGGGGACAAAAGAGGACCGCCTCGGGCACCGGGGGGGGGTCCGATCGGACCCCCCACCCGCGGGAGGCAGATCATGTATATGTACGTAATTCTGCCTGCCCGTGCCGCCTTGCCGACGTAAATCGGCATGAGGCTGTCCTTAAGCGGTTAAACCAAATCTGACAGGTAAATGGACAGTGGGTGGACCGTAGGTGCACAGAAGATATAAATCAGTGCCGGGGCCATCACCAGAGAATGAAGAGGCTTACCGGAACTCAATGACCTGAAATGGCATACGCCATACAAGTCAAAAAAGCTTAATGACCAACAGGTCTGGGCAGTATGTCTTGTCAGATGTCATCAGCATACAGCGGAAAGAGATATCAGCACGGCTTCCACATCCATAAACACTCCATGGAAGTGAGGCTTGAATATACTGGTGGAGCGAGGCGGCGCCGCTGCGCTCACACTAGAAGTATTGTGACACTGGTACTAGGTCTCCGGATGGACGGGCCAGGCCAATGCACAACATTTTACTACATTTTCTGGCTATTAGCAATTCCTGAGGGATAGCATTTAATGACTTTGCCCTTAAATTTTTATATATGTTGGATTACATATACAATATCCTATGACCCCTATAACCGGAACTAACGTTTACTCGGTGCACTTCCGGTATTTAGACACTCCCAGTGGGGGTCATTATTTGTTTATAGAGCGGTGGGGTGAGAGGGTTCCACACCCCAGATGATGACTTTTTAGTTGAAACATGTTGGGTGGACCCCTCACGACTGCCGCTATATGATGTTTATGCTGTTTCCTATCTTCTAAACATGTGAGTCTGTTTTTAAGCATTTTAATAAACCAGTGTTTAAACGTTATCACGCTATGTGAGCATTTTTACTCCTCGCATGACATACGAACCGTTCGTTTGACTTATGTTGGAGTGTCTATGGATGTGGAAGCCGTGCTGATATCTCTTTCCGCTGTATGCTGATGACATCTGACAAGACATACTGCCCAGACCTGTTGGTCATCAAGCTTTTTTGACTTGTATGGCGTATGCCATTTCAGGTCATTGAGTTCCGGTAAGCCTCTTCATTCTCTGGTGATGGCCCCGGCACTGATTTAAATCTTCTGTGCACCTACGGTCCTTCCACTGTCCATTTACCTGTCAGATTTAGTTTAACTATCCACCTGTGAGTTCGGGAGACATTTTTCCATCATTGCTTATGCACTACCCCCATGGACTTTTGGTGCTTTTCACAATTGTTTCACAAATTTGAAATGGACTATTATGTTCTAAGGTTTTTCACATATTATTTGAGGTGCTGAATGTATGGAACCGTTACGGTTTCATCCATACTAGTCACTGTTATATTTGCCTATAAGGTGCACTATTGTTTCACTTAGTAGTTTTGCTGATTAACTACATATTGTCAATCATTTTTATAGTCATATATTGTTTTGACATAATCTATTCACTGTACACATGCATTTATGGGCTTTTGATGTACACATTTATTGAGTTTATAGCGCTACACTTTTATATATATTTTGATTGTCTGGATTTGTTTCCACGTTTTGTCTCTCATAGTTGAGGTATACCTATGGTGACAATTACAGGCCTCTCTCATCTGTTTAAGTGGGAGAACTTGCACAATTGGTGGCTGACTAAATACTTTTTTTGCCCCACTGTATACCTGAGCCGGAAACTGAACATGCATGAAAAAAACTATGCCAGAAAAGGAGTGTATCGCTATTAAATGGTCCCTGAAGTATTACTTGTTGGGGAGGTAATTTAAGCTGGTCACTGACCATGCTCCCCTAAAGTGGATGTGTGACAACAGGGAGAAAAATGGCCATGCGACAAGGTGGTTCCTGGCTTTACAGCCCTTTAAGTTTACAGTAGAGCATAGGCCGGGCAAGCTCCAAAATAATGCGGATGCCCTCTCCCACATGCAGGGGCTTGAGCAGTGGGGAGGATATGTGACGGTATGCGAGGTGAGGTAATGGATAATCGGTATATTTCGCCTCGCATGCGTTCTATTGTAAGAGACTGAGCCGGAATCCGGCCCGGGTTTTTCCAGCCTCTGTGGCAGGCTTGGTTCTGGTCCAGATGTTGTGGTCCACTTGAGTCCACGCTCAGCTGGACTTTTAAATGAGCAGGAAGAGTTCACAGCAGAGCTCTGGCCTGAGACCCAGATGGGAATCTGAGAGAGAGGAGCTCTGTTTGGATTTAAAAAGGTTTGCTTTACCACATGTTTTGTGGGTGACGGGGAGCAGCCCCACACCGTATAGAGAGGAGTCTACTGCTTAGTTTAGCATCGGACGACAAGGATTTACTTGGTTTTTGTTTGTTTTCAAGACTTTGCCAACCTCTTCTAAATAAAGCTGGCAACCCGCCAGATTTTAAAGAAACTGCCTGCATGCTGACCTTAATTTCCAGAAAAGGTGATCCCTACGAGCTAACCTCCCACAATAGGAAAAGGATCGGTGCAGGGAACAGGCAGAAACATGGTCAATAAAGTGGCCAGGATTAGTACAGACGACAATCAAGGGCACCAACTGTGACTGGCTGTACTATGAAGGTTCGTTCACATGTGAAGTTGGGAGGGGGTTGGTAAATATTTTTAAAATAGCTGTCTTCTGTTGCGGTCATTGGTTGCTAGAACTGCCCCCGGAGGCACAGTCATGGAGGGCACAGTGATGGAGGGCACAGTGATGGAGTACACAGTGATGGAGGACACAGTGATGGGAGCACAGTGACAATGATTATAGTCTATGCGCACCACTGGTCTCTTTCTTGCTGAAGTGACCTTCATTCTCAAGTTCTGAAGTTGGGAGGTATGCATATGGGTAAGGGGGGTGGCGTGAGGATGTTGTTTGTGTGTGTGTGTGTGTGTGTGTGTGTGTGTGTGGGGGGGGGTTGGCAGCAAAATGCACCTTCGCCTAAGTAGATAAAAATCCTTGTACTGGCCCTGGGTGGTAAAACCTTGTGGTTGAGCCGCGATTGTACCACTCCTCAGCTGCTACCCCCTTTAGCTTTTAGAGGCAGACTTTGCTTCACAGCTGTAACAGGAATTATACCCCCTGTACGTCCGCTAATTGTGACCCATTCAAGTGAATGGGGTTGCTTGTGGGGAGGAGGTGATACAATGCCTCCTCACTGCCTGTCCAATTTCTCTCTGAGAAGCCATCCAAACACAGATTGCTCTTCAGAGAGCATCGCTCATGTGAACAAGTTTTTATGGTGACACTATGAGGTTGATTTACTATAACTGAAGCGTGCAAAACCAGGTGCAGCTCTGCATAGAAACCAGGCGTGCATGCAGGGTGTGCCTGGGCACAACCTAATCACCCTGTGTGACGTATATTCCCGCTGATTAGAATCCTGATATTTCATTAAATAAAAATTCTCCCTTTTTCTCCATAAAAAAAAAAAAACGTCCACTCCCCTACTGACACCAATCTCTGCCCTTATGACACCACTCATTGCTCTACTGACACCATCAGTATATACACACATGTGCGCACACACACGGATATGTGTTTGAGATTTGGGGTGCACACCCTAATGCAATAGGCTGTGCACACCTACTGTATGCAATCAGCTTCCAGGTTTTTTTGCTGAAGTTTGAAGCTGACTGGGAACCTTGACAGCTGCACCAGTTTTTCACCCTCCAGTTTTAGTAAAACAACCCCTGAGACTGGTGTGGTGGGGATCAGGCAGATAATCAGCTGTGTCCAGTGGTTGGGTATAGGTATGGGTACATCCATCAGCGCTTCCCCCGTCAAGCCGTTTTTATGTAGTGGCCAGATGGGAGGTGGTTAAAACTGCAGCCACATATGACTTTTGATGACTGACAAAAAATTAAACAAACATAAATAGCAGCACTCAGTGGGAAGACAGTGAGGTCTGACGAGCCCTAAACTGTGTAGCGAATGGGGGTCATATTAAACACAATAATTCCCTCTGTCAAGATCCAGAGTCAGGCTTGGAGGCCAGTGGCTATAGCAGTGGAAAGGCTTGCACAGAATACAAGATAAATACATGAGCAGATTCCCCTGGCGGGTGACGCAGGCTTATCTGAGGCACCGGATCTAAGCACTAACTGGTCTTCACCAGAGCTCCTGATAGTGGAGATGGGTTTCACTGCATGCTAGTGCCAGGCTGCAGTCTAGGGATGAGCCGAAAACCCCCCGGTTCGGTTTGCATCCAGAACATGCGAACGGACCGAAAGTTTGCGCGAACATTCGAACATCATTAAAGACTATGGGACTCGAATGTGAGAAATCAAAAGTGTGAATTTTAAAGGCTAATATGCAAGTTATTGTCCTAAAAAGGGTTTCTGGACCCGGGTCCCCAGGGGACCTGTATTAATGCAAAAGAAAGTTTTAAAAACAGACCACTTTTCGGGAGCAGTGATTTTAATGATGCTTAAAGTAAAAAAATAAAAGTGAAATATTCCTTTAAATATCGAACCTGGGGGGTGTCTATAGTATGCCTGTAAAGTGGCGCATGTTTCCCGTGTTTAGAACAGTCCCTGCACAAAATGACATATCTAAAGGAATAAAGGAATAAGTAATTGAAAACTGCTTGCGGCTATAATGTAATGTCGGGTCCCAGCAATATGGATGAAAATTATTGAGAAAAACGGCATGGGTAACACCCCAGCCCATTACCAGGCCCTTTGGGTCTTGTATGGATATTAAGGGGAACCCCGCACCCAAATTAAAAAAAAAAGGCCTGGGGCCCCCAGGCCCTATATACTCTGAACAGCAGTATACAGGCGGTTCCTGAGTTACAAACAAGATAGGGACTGTAGGTTTGTTCTTAAGTTGAATCTGTTTCTAATTTGGAACAGGTACTTTTTTTTTTTTTCCAAATATAAATTTGTATTCAACTCCAAGAAGGGGGTGAGGTCCCCACAGTACAAATAATAGGGCGTACACACGGTCGGACTTTGTTCGGACATTCCGACAACAAAATCCTAGGATTTTTTCCGACGGATGTTGGCTCAAACTTGTTTTGCCTACACACGGTCGCACAAAGTTGTCGGAATTTCCGATTGACAACCACGCGGTCACTTACACCACGTACGACGAGACTAGAAAAGGCCAGTTCAGAACCAAGCGCGGCACCCTTTGGGCTCCTTTTGCTAATCTCGTGTTCGCAAAAGTTTGGTCAGAGACGATTCGCGCTTTTTCAGACTCGTGGCTTTCAGATTGTTTTCTGACGTTCAGTTTGTGCTTGTGGGTTTGTATCTGCTCTTCAGTGCGTGCAGCAAGTTCCGCATGACTTTAGGTAGTCATTGTATTCTTGTTCGTTCGTTACTGGTTTTCAGGTCGCTCTTCACAGGCCTTGCTGTTCTTCAGTGCGTTCTGTTACTTCGTTCTGAGCAGCCAGCCGTTTTCTAGGCATGTTTCGTATGCGTACTCCTCGTAGAGTTCGTGCTGTGTGGGGGCTTGGTGTTGGGGTCCTGACCTTGACACAAGTCCAGTCCATGAACAGGGTGGGGAGGAGTTCACGGACCAAGAATTGGTTGCTTCAGCGTGACCAGTTCTGTCATATGCCTTTGCTCCGTGAGATCCGTGAGAATAATCCTGATCATTTCAGGAACTTTCTCCGGATGACGGACCCCGTGTTTCACCGTTTGTTGGCTTCGCTGACCCCCTATATCAGCAGGCAGGATACCTGCATGAGGCAAGCCATCACTCCGGAGCAGAGGTTGGTCGCTACCTTGCGGTATTTGGCCACAGGGAGAAGCCTGCAGGACTTGAAGTTCTCGACAGGCATCTCCCCCCAGGCTCTTCTTTGTGGACATTTACTGCTTGTGTTTGTTTGAGCTGACCCTGACAGAAATGTGTGGAGTCCATAAAATGGCGTGATTGTGTAACCTTACAAAGCACTGTTGGCTGTTATTTACTAAATGCAAAGACACTTTTCACTACAAGTGCACTTGCAACTGCACTGAAACTGCACTTGTAGTGCAAAGTGGATTTGCCCTTAGGAAATTACCCCCATTTTCTCATAAAACAACAATTACATCACCCCAAAAGTGTTGTAGCGTTGAGACAATAATCCACACATTCTTGATGAACAATCTTTTTAATACCTGCACAATCACATGTGCATTTACCAAAGGTTTTTCTGACAAACCGACATGTTTGTTGTATACCAATTTTTGTGGTGTCATTATCCAAAATCAAAATGTCCATTTTATAGAAAACAGGCCTGTGTAAAACCAACAAGAAAGACACAAATCTTGATCTTACAAAGTTCACATTTGGTAGAACCTGAAGGCAATATCAGACATGAGTATTTAGGAACTGTGTTTGATATTGCGTTCAGATGGGGGGAAATCACCCCAGGAAAAGCCAAATTTGGAAGATGCACACAAATTTCACAATGTCAACATGTGCTATCTGCCATCACGGGGGATCAAGGGACGTGTTTTGGGGGAGAAAGCCCTTCCTCACCGCTACTTTATTATTGAGGAAGGGGTTGCACCCCCAAAAGGCGTCCATTGATCTCCCGTGATGGCGGATAGCACATGTTGGCACACTGTGTGCATCCTCCAAATTTGGCTTTGGGAAAAATCACAAAAACATTTAGCACATTGTAGCACACAAAAGAAGAAAGTGATTTGGAGGGGCTTTAAACTCGCCCCAAAACATCAATGATGTTTTTATATTTTGGAATAACATCATTGATGTTTTGCTTGATGATTTCCAATTGTAAATTACATCCCATGATCTCCCCGATCAGGATCTGGGCACTTTCGGATGTGAAAGGATCTTCATCCACAACCTCACGATCACCTAAAAAGAGAGGAAACCCAAAATAAATTAGGGTTCAAAAAAATGCCGCCATCCATCTCTTATCTGAGCCTGTGGTCGCAGACACTCACCTGTTGTGGTGACTAGTTCCACCACGTCTTCTTCCTCCTGCTCAGCTTGTGTTGGGGGGATTTCACCTTCTTCCAGAAGGGGGGGGGGGGGGCTCTGGTCTCCTCGGATGAGGGGTGTCCCCCGAGTCTTTTCTCCCCTATGTAAAACAAAAATGGTATAATTAGCACACAGATATTTGATGGCAGAACTATAAAGATGAAACATTGCTTGGAAGTGGGGTACAATTGTCTATTTTAGCAGAGTTCCAAGATGTAATTTTATTAGTGTCCTTTGTCAAGCTGCAATACTTTACCTGTTTGGTACAAGCTTCACAGATGTAGCCCCCCCCTATAGTATACACTGGAGCACCTGTGTGCCCCCCCCTAATAAAAATGGTGTTCTTGTGTCCCACACTAGTTCTCCAGTGTCCAGATTTGAAAACAGCTGCTCAGTGTCCTCTCCTTACACAGAATCTAGTTTGCATTTCATTCTAGTAACAAAGCCATCTACACAACCCAATTCTTTGAAGACAAGTATAGGGCCTCAAAATGGTGGCCAAATGTATATGGCCTAAACAATGGTATTTTAGAGTCCGAAAGAAAAATGTGTGATCCGAACGAATAATGTGCCCATGAACATGAAAGTGGCCATTTTAAACTGTACAACAGTTCCTAAAAGCACATGGAGCAGCACGAACGTAAGAAACATAAAGAATAGGAACACAGCACAACTACTTACTTTTTTGCAGCACTCTCCGGATCTTTCTGTACTGCTCATGTTCTCGTAATTTGAGGTCCGACCACCGCTTCCTGAGCTGATCTTTCGATCGTCGTACCCCGAAATTCCGGTGCAGACTCCTGACCACTTTCGCCATGATCTTGGCCTTTCGGACATTGGGGTTGGGGTAAGGCCCATACTTCCCATCATAGTCGGCCTTCTTCAGGATGTCCACCATCTCCAACATCTCCCCAAAGGACATATTTGAGTCCTTAAATCTCCTTCTGGATGGGGACGTTTCAGGCTCCAGCCTTTCCTCCTCCTCATTGCTACAGTTAGCACGCACCTGCTGTCTATCCGCCATGCGCTCTTCCCCCACTGCGCCAAACGAAAAGGGGCGGGGAATATACTAGAAAGAACGTCAGGGGCGGGCAGAGTTATACGCATGCGCAGTGTGTATAAAGCGTAACGCGCGCACATCTTACGTACGATCTGTGAGCGGAGGAAGGAGCATCGGAGACGTCGATCGTGCTAACGAAGGTAAGATCTAAACTTGGGCCTATACTGCTTCGAAATGGAAGCCTATATTGTAACAAGATTAGGGGAGTTTGGCCTGACATTAGGGTTTGTCTTGTGTTGTGTCTTGCAGAGAAAATGGATGGGTTCAACGACCACAATTTCCTGCCCCCCTATTGACAAGTACAGAGATCTGCCCTGTCTGTGGCAGGTCAGACACCCACATTATAACCACAAACAGAAGAGGCAGGCAGCGCTGGAGAAACTGCTGGAGTTGGTGAAGCCAGTGGTCCCCACAGCAACCATCCCTTATTTAAAAGCTAAAATTGGTGGCCTGAGGAGCACATATCTGAGGGAGCGCAAGAAGGTCACAGATACCCAGAGGTCCGGAGCTGCAGCAGATGATGTTTATGTCCCCAGGCTGTGGTACTATGAGAGACTGCGATTTCTGTCAGACCACACTGAGGTCAGGGAATCCCTCTCCACTCTTCCTTCCACTCTTCCTTCCACCCCAGCTGAGGCTTCTGATGTCCAACCTGGGCCTTCCAGCCAGGAAGAAGTGGAGGAGCCCAGCTGGAGTCAGGTATAGCATTGTTCTACTGATTTCTGGGCAATAGAGAAATGATGTTTACTAGATGTTATTATTGATCATTAATTGCTGATGAAAAAAAGTGTTTTACATATCAATAAACCGTAGTGGGCACCCAAAATTGGGACAAGAATGAAAACTGCTGGGCTCAGAAGGATAGTCTGTTATATTTGTTAACATTCAATTTGCAGCAGTGAGGAGGTGAAAATTGTGTGTGATTGATGTAAAAAATACTAAAACTATGTCCCTTTTTCATACACAGGAAGACCTCAGCCAAGAGGAGGCTGTGGAATGTGGCAGTCAGGGGGAGGCGGGGATTAGTGGCAGCCAGGAGGAGGCGGGGCTAAGTGTCAGCCAAGAGAAGCCTGGGACCAGTCGCAGCCTGACTGAGTCTCAGGTTCCTCCCCTCCGCCTGCCATACAAAAGGGCCAGGAAGGCCACTCCCAGTCCTGTGCAGGATTCAGCATACAGGCTGATCCAGGAGGCTTCTGCGTCCCTCCGAGCCTTCCCCAGTCCTGAAGAGGCCTTTGCCTGCATGGCTGCCACAAAATTGCAGGGCATGCAGGAGGGCCAACGCAGGCTCTGTGAGGACCTGCTTTATAAAGTGCTACGTAAGGGGGAGAGTGGGGAACTGACACCCAAGACGGATGTCATTGAGATGGACGATCCTCCTCCTCCTCCTGCTGCCACAACTCCACCACCACAGCCAAAGCCTGGAAGGAAGTGTGGAAGGAAGACCAGAGAGTGATGACCCTGGGTTCAGTCTGGTCTGACAGAAGATGCAGTCTCTCGTATGACCACAGCCTGGGGACATAGATGTCATCTGCTGCTTTCCGGATCTCTGGGACTTCTGGACCCGACTGCCCTCCCTAAGATATGGACTCCTCAGGCCACCAATTTTGCTTTTAAATAATTGATGTCTGCCCTGGGGGTCCCAGGCTTAGCCAATTTCTGCAGTTTCTCCAGCGTTGCCTCCCTCTTTGTTTTTTTATAGTTGTGACCCCTTAATAATTTTTTTTTTGGGAAATTCTACTCTCCTGTGTGTGTTTTCATCCAAAAAGGACAGTTTGTTGGTGACGATTCAGGTACATTTCTAAAGTACAATGTGAAATTAACAAGGGACACCAACACCAAACAATCTCCTACAGATTAAATAGAACAACATATTAATGGTGTTGTGGGAACTTGTCACAAAAAACACACAAACATTTTCGGGAGTACAAATCAAAATCACCAAAAAAAAGAGAAACACAAAAAAAGATTCTACATTAAAGCCAAAAAAAAAAATAAAATATACAAAAATATGTTGTCAGATGTGAGAAATCAAAATATATTGAGGGAATCCCGATAAATAGTAACGAAATAAGTTTGTGAGAAGTGTGTGTGAATATGAGCAGCAAAACTACTATATTCTTGTCACATTATAAAGAAGAAGAGAGTGCGCTGTATTAAACCATTTTGAACATTGCAGCGTGACGAAAGTGCTGTATCCATTGCGAACGCTAAGTTTACCAGAACGAGCTGTCCCGTGTCGGAATTTCTTCTGAGCATGCGTGGCACTTTGTGCGTCGGAACAGGCCACACACGGTCGGAATTGATGCGATCGGATTTTGTTGTCGGAAAATTTTATCTCCTGCTGTCCAACTTTGTGTGTCGGAAAATCCGATGGAAAATGTCCGATGGAGCCCACACACGGTCGGAATTTCCGACAACACGCTCCGATCGGACATTGTCCATCGGAAAATCCGACCGTGTGTACGGGGCATAAGGCTCTGTACAGTACCGAGGTTATACAATCTATGTAAATCGTCTATGCTTACAAGACATATTACAACACAAATGTTAACATGGAGCAGTGGGCCAGGTATTTGTCCTCGGTTGGGTCTACACCCTCCAGTATCAATTCACTTGTAGATAACAAAGTGTAGGGCCTCTCTCCCCTAACTTTTCAACATTTTCTTAGGGAGGAGAAAGGAGGGAGTGTAGTGGGAAGGTGGGGGGGGGGGGGAGAGAAGAAGGGGGGGTGAAAAAAGACATGACGTGGCTAAAGTTTATGGGTTTAAGAGAGCGAACGGGGTGCTCTTTGTCCCCAGGAGATGCTGTCCCTCATCAGAATAGATAAAGATGTTCCATATGTCCCAGGGTCTTCTTATAGGTCTCTTGCCTTTTTGTGCCGTGAGGATTAAATCCTCCATTTTCTTCACCTCCTCTATTTTCCACATCCAGTGTGCAATGGTTGGAGGGGAATGCTGCTTCCAATAGAGGGGTATGCACACCTTTGCTGCATTAAGTAAGTGGCATATCAGTGACATTTTGTATGTTTTGATAGGGATCTTTGAGTGGTGTAATAGGAAGAATGCGGCTTCTTCTGGGATAGGAAATTCTGTAAACTTTTGCGTAATGCGGCGGACATCCCCCCAGTAATCTTTCAACTTAGGACAGGACCAGAAGATATGGATCAAGGAACCCTCTTCCTCTTCACAGCGCCAGCACTGGTTCGAGGTAGAAGGAAAACATCTGTGTAGCTTGGAGGGTGTTAAGTACCAACGGGAAAGCAACTTAAAATTTGTCTCTTGTGTTTTAGTACACAAGATGGTTTTGAGAGCAAAAGTAATGATGCGTTGTCTTTGCACCATTGAGAACGTGCAATTCAGGTCACTTTCCCATTTGGTCAGGCAGGACAGTTGCTGTTGATCTTTTGGTTTATTCAACAGGGTATATGTTTGGGATAGGATGTGGGCCAGGGAGTCTGTACCTGAACAGAGGTCTTCCAACAACGTCTGTTGGCGTACAAAGTCTTGGGGTCTGGGGATGAAGTGAAGGAAGTGGTGTAATTGTACCGCTCTCCAAAAGGGGAGCTGGAAGGCTCCAGTGGGTTCAGTCAGTTCTAATATATTTGGCCAATTCCCATTGATTACAAATTTAGCTGCATGATCATAGTTAGAATCTCTGAGGGTGGCGTATTCCGAAGAGTGTAAACCCGGCTCAAAATTCCAGTGGCCGAGTATTGAGAGCAGCGGAGAGTTTTTGGACGTAAGGGATCCTTCTTTGGTGACTAGGTGGCTATGTCTCAAGGTAGTGCCCATTAGCGGGTGTGACTTCAGTCCTGAAGGTAGATCACTGTAACACCATAATGCGCCTTTCAATGGTATGTGAGTTTGGGACTGTTCAATTTGTACCCAGAGTTTGGATGTCCCATTACGTCTCCAATCAAGTATGCGCCCTAAATGGGAGGCTAGATAATATTGTCGTATGTCGGGTAGCGCTAGTCCTCCGTAGTGTTTGGGAAGTGTTATTTGCAATCGGTTAAGTCTGGATTTTTTATGGGCCCATACGAATCGGGTGAAGAGGGCCTGTGCCTGTTTGAAATAGGAGGGTGGGATCTGTATCGGTAGGGCTTGGATGAGGAATTTGGGCAAAATGCTGATTTTAATGAGGTTGCATCTTCCAAACCAAGAATGGAAGCCTGTGTGCCACTTCTGTAGTAAGATGCGAGTCTTGGTTAGTAAGGGGGAAAAATTTAGGTCAAACGTATGTGAACTGTCCGGTGGGATGTTCGTACAAAGGTATTTTAATGCCATGGTTGTCCATTTACTGTAAGGCGAAAATTAGTTTGCAGATCGAGTGGAATATGAGGGTAAACTGCGACACACATAGCCTCTGACTTGGAGAAGTTTATCTTTAAATGTGAGATTGCCCCATAAATTTTGAATTCTCTGAGGAGGTTTGGTAAAGAGATCTTAGGGTTTGTTAGTGAGAATAATAGATCGTCAGCATATGCTGATATCTTACAGTGGGAGCTACCTAGTTGAAGTCCTGTTATGTCTGGATTTAGTCTTATTGTACAAAGAAAAGTCTCTAGGGATAAGGCAAAGAGGAGGGGGGACAGGGGGCATCCCTGTCTAGTTCCATTTCCGATAGAGAAAGGGGCTGATAGTACTCCATTCACCTTTACCTGGGCTGAAGGGCTGAAGGGCCTATCCACCTCATCATTTTGTCTCCCAGCCCAATATGTCAGAGAACTGAGAACATAAAGTTCCAGTTCACCCGATCAAAAGCCTTTTCAGCATCGGTGCTCACAAAAATACTGGGGACTTTGGTGGTGTTTGCTATGTGGAGGAGATTGAGTACCTTAATGGTATTATCCCTTGCTTCTCTGGTGGGTGTGAATCCGACCTGGTCAAGGTGTATTAGGGCCTGGATGTGTCGCGATAGTCTTGTGGCTAATATTTTTGAAAACAGCTTCAAGTCCGTATTCAAAAGGGAGATGGGCCTGTAACTCCTGCATAGGCCTGGGTCCTTCCCCTCTTTATGGATCAGGGATATATGGGCTCTCAGGGTGTCTTTGGGAAAATTGATATCTGACCCTAATGCGTTGAAAAATGTCACCATACGCAGGCCTAGGATTGGGAGGAAGGTCTTGTAGTGTTGGGCAGTGTAGCCATCTGGACCCAGGGCTTTACCTAGTTTCATGAAACCTACTGCAACTTTTAGTTCCTCTAAGGTAATTGGTTCATCTAGCAGTGCTTCGGTCTCTGTGGGGAGTGATGGAGATTGGGAGTCCACGATATACCTTTCTATGTCCTCCAGTCTAGAGTTCGGTAGGTTGTATAGACCTGAGTAGAAGTCACCGAACCCCTTTAAGATTTGCGTTGGGTTTGTAGCTTTCTGGCCATTGGGGCAGGTTATCTGGGGAATATAGGACATGGATTTTATTTCTTTGACCGACCTGGCTAAGCTGTTCCCACACTTGTCACCCGACTCGTATGACATCTTGCGACAAAATTGTAATGCCGCCTTGGCCTTGTAATGTAGCAAGTCCGTTATCTGTGAGCGTAGTGTCCTCAACTCTGTCTCCAAGGTCTGTGAGGGAGCGTGTTTGTGTTTTGCTTCTACTGAGGCTAATTTGGGGAGTAAGCTGGTGAGTTGCTCGTTCCATTTTCGTTTGATACACGCCCTGTGCTTAATGAGGATCCCTCGGAGGACATATTTGTGGGCTTCCAATACCACCCCAGAGTCGCAGTCCTGCGTGTCATTCTCCTGGAAATAATGGTCCAGCTCTTTAGTCACATCTGCCAACACTTCAGGTATTTGGAGGAGACTCTTGTTCAGACGCCAAAATAGAGATCTGGACGAAGGTCTCTTGGAGAGGGTGTATGTAAGGGAAATGGGCGCATGGTCAGACCATGTAATCTGACCTATGGAGGTGGAATTTACTAGGTGTAGTTGGTCATAGGGTATCATGAACAGATCTATACTAGAGTATACAAGAGAATATGAAAACACTGCGCTCTAATAACAAAAATAAAATATATGTGAGCCAGCAGCTGCATACATTGTGACAAACAATAACTGGTAACTAGGAAAAAATGCAGCGCTAAAAAGTATTGGAAAGTTAGGGTGTAGTGAAACAATTAAGTAAGAGATGCTGTACTGAACAGTAAAGCATATGTGCAAAAACCATAAGTGAAGTGAAATGAACAAACACAGTATAAAGTGTCCACATATGGTAAATGGATGGTTCCAAACTCAAATTAATAAGAGGAACTGGTATGAACCAATAAAAATGATGTGAGACTGGAAGTTATAGTCAATAGTGCATGATGTGGATCTGTGACTATGAGTCAACAACAGGGTACAGAACTTCCGTAGCTGTAAACCAACATCTCGATATGGGGCATCAAAATGGAAACATCAGGAAGTAAGATAGGATGGGTACTCTTACCAGATGACGTGGACTCCACTGTCGTATGACATGGAGTCAATGGTGCATGGAGCCAAACCTAGGCTGGGAAACGATATCCGGAACGGTGGAACCTCTGTCTCACTTCTCGACCTCTCTGGTGGGGTGAAGAAACATCAGGAAGGGCCGCCAACTGGATATCAACCAATAGACCTCAAGGATGTATTCCAAGGAGAAACCGGGGACAAATTTGATCCAGACCCCATGATGGAAGTAAGGCTACTGGAAGGCAGTTTCTTGCATCGGAATAATATGCAAATAAAAAATAAAAAGCTTCTGCATAGTGCAGGTAAACCAGGGATTTTTATTCCTAAAAATACCATACAGAAAATGGATAAAAGTGATCACAATTAAAATAAAATCTAAGCAGCGTAAGGAAGGGGAGATCGCCCTACGCGTTTCGACCAAGAGGGTCTTCAACAGGGGCATGAGCTTCCCCCTTCACGCTGCTCCTATATAAAAATATCTAATCAAATAAGATAACCCCTATAGCCAATCACAGTGGAGCTACAAAGGTCAAGTAATCAGGAACTGGATCATGTTGATCGCTAGACCAATCAGAATCATGAATAAAACAGCCGGTAAGTGTAGGACCCAATAGCGCAGTCTGATAGTGAGACTCACGCCTGGAGACCTCCCCACCGCATGGCAAACAATAGTGTCACTTCCTGGTCATGTGATGTGAAGGGGTGGTGTCCCGGCTCCCTGACCCAATCAACAACCACCAAGAGGTGCACAGGATGGGAGAGGGTAGTCACGGAAACATAATCTCCTCAGCTCAAGACCCGATCATGTGATCGGATCTGGTGCTGTCACATGGCTAAAGACATCGGTGTAAAAATAAACAATAATAATGGCAAACACTAGATGGCAGCACTAAAGTGAAATAGTGCTAGCAAGTGGTGATAAACCAAAACAGAAGATAAGCATTACTGAACAATACTAAAACAGCATTACCTAAATCAGACACTAGATGTCCCGAATAAATCTATACCAGTACATACAAAATAGCAATGAAAGAAAAAATTGTAAAAATATTTAACATGGCTGTTAGGTAATCTATTACAAATAATCAATATATTGAAATGAATGAATGAATAAATAATAAATATAATTTCCCAATATATGATTGGAACGGAAAATTAGAAAATAAAACATGGAACTAATTGGTATTGTAAGGAAAAGGAATGAATGAAAAAAGACACTGATAATAACGCAATAATAAATCAGCTAAAAAGGAAAGGGGGGGCAAATGGAACCCCCATACCTTAAAGGGACATATAAAATGAACAAGCAGAAATGGAAAAATCATACATGAATAATACATGAATACTAGGATGTATTGATAAACGAGTTGAGGTCCCACTCGACGTTCATCCCCAGCGGAAAGAAGGACCTCAACTCATAGATCCAGTAGGTTTCGAGGCGTGATACGCCACGTAATCGCGATTCACCCCTCCAGTGTGGGACAACCGGCCAGGGTTGTGGGGATGAGACCCTTGTCCTCATCAACATGGGGACAAGGTGTTTTGGGGGGCTACCCCAAAGCACCCTCCCAATGTTGAGGGCATGTGGCCTGGTACGGTTCAGGAGGGGGGGGGCGCACTCTCGTCCCCCCCTCTTTTCCTGCGGCCTGCCAGGTTGCGTGCTCGGATAAGGGTCTGGTATGGATTCTAGGGGGAACCCCACGTCATTTTTTTAAAAAATTTTGGCCGGGGTTCCCCTTAATATCCATACCAGACCTGAAGGGCCTTGTATGGAATTTACGGGGACTCCCACGTCATTTTTTTTTTTTAATTTTGGTTCGGGGTTGCCCTGTGGGGAATTCCCATGCCATTTTTATCAATGAACTTCTATGTGTATTGTCGGCAATGCAATAGCCGCAGGTAGTTTTAAATGGGTTTTTTCCTTCAAAATGTCATTTTGCTATCAGACTGTTCTAAACACGGGAAACATGCGCCCCTTTACAGGCATACCATAGACACCCCCAGCTACGAAATTTAAAGGGATATTACACTTTTATTGTTTGACTTTCCTTTTTAGCTGATTTATTATTGCGTTATTATCAGTGTCTTTTTTCATTTATTCCTTTTCCTTACAATACCAATTAATAAATGTTTTATTTTCTAATTTTCCGTTCCAATCATATATTGGGAAATTATATTTATTATTTATTCATTCATTCATTTCAATATATTGATCATTTGTAATAGATTACCTAACAGCCATGTTAAATATTTTTACAATTTTTTCTTTCATTGCTATTTTGTATGTACTGATTTATTCGGGACATCTAGTGTCTGATTTAGGTAATGCTGTTTTAGTATTGTTCAGTAATGCTTATCTTCTGTTTTGGTTTATCACCACTTGCTAGCACTATTTCACTTTAGTGCTGCCATCTAGTGTTTGCCATTATTATTGTTTATTTTTACACCGATGTCTTTAGCCATGTGACAGCACCAGATCCGATCACATGATCGGGTCTTGAGCTGAGGAAATTCTGTTTCCGTGACTACCCTCTCCCATCCTGTGCACCTCTTGGTGGTTGTTGATTGGGTCAGGGAGCCGGGACACCACCCCTTCACATCACATGACCAGGAAGTGACACTATTGTTTGCCATGCGGTGGGGAGGTCTCCAGGCGTGAGTCTCACTATCAGACTGCGCTATTGGGTCCTACACTCACCGGCTGTTTTATTCATGATTCTGATTGGTCTAGCGATCAACATGATCCAGTTCCTGATTACTTGACCTTTGTAGCTCCACTGTGATTGGCTATAGGGGTTATCTTATTTGATTAGATATTTTTATATAGGAGCAGCGTGAAGGGGGAAGCTCATGCCCCTCTTGAAGACCCTCTTGGTCGAAACGCATCGGGCGATCTCCCCTTCCTTACGCTGCTTAGATTTTATTTTAATTGTGATCACTTTTATCCATTTTCTGTATGGTATTTTTAGAAATAAAAATCCCTGGTTTACCTGCACTATGCAGAAGCTTTTTATATTTTATTTGCATATTATCCCAATGCAAGAAACTGCCTTCCAGTAGCCTTACTTCCATCACGGGGTCTGGATCAAATTTGTCCCCGGTTTCTCCTTGGATTACATCCTTGAGGTCTATTGGTTGATATCCAGTTGGCGGCCCTTCCTGATGTTTCTTCACCCCACCAGAGAGGTCGAGAAGTGAGACAGAGGTTCCACCGTTCCGGATATCGTTTCCCAGCCTAGGTTTGGCTCCATGCACCATTGACTCCATGTCATACGACAGTGGAGTCCACGTCATCTGGTAAGAGTACCCATCCTATCTTACTTCCTGATGTTTCCATTTTGATGCCCCATATCGAGATGTTGGTTTACAGCTACGGAAGTTCTGTACCCTGTTGTTGACTCATAGTCACAGATCCACATCGTGCACTATAATTTCCAGTCTCACATAATTTTTATTGGTTCATACCAGTTCCTCTTATTAATTTGAGTTTGGAACCATCCATTTACCATATGTGGACACTTTATACTGTGTTTGTTCATTTCACTTCACTTATGGTTTTTGCACATATGCTTTACTGTTCAGTACAGCATCTCTTACTTAATTGTTTCACTACACCCTAACTTTCCAATACTTTTTAGCGCTGCATTTTTTCCTAGTATCCTAGAGTATAGCTTGTGCGGGGAAGAATAGAAGGTATAATCCCTCTCCCCTGAGTGCTGTAGGTGCCATATATCTATAAGCTGAGCGTTGTGAAGGGTTTGTGCTATGTATTTTCTGTATGTTGGGGGGACTGAGGAGCTGCCTGTGGAGGTGTCCGATGAGGGGATCAGCAGGACGTTGAAATCTCTAGTCATATTTATCCAGTCATATTCTCTTGAGCAACAAGTCAGTGATATCCAAGGGTGCCCCCCATCCTCTCCGACGCCCACAATCTCCTCCTCAGCCCAGTGGGCCAGTTAGTCTCCAAAAGTTATTGTATTCCTTCGGGGTCTCGGGGGAGAGGCAGATTTTAAGCAGTAACAAAAAAACTGTTTCATCCACCAGCAGGACTCATCTTCCGTCTGGCCCCCCCTCCCTTCACCCAAGTCTCCCCCGACAGCTCACCTGAGTAGGGTTAGAGACCCACATCTCCAGTGGGGTCAATGGAGGTCACACTTGGGCCCAGCTAGATATCCTTTAGTTCTCCCATCAAGTGCTCTGGTCCGCAGTGAACCGTAAGATCAACTGTAGTGTAAGAGGACTGGTAATTCCTGCAGGGAGTCTCTTTGTGTGGGAACAGAGCTTGATTGAGAGCGAAGATTATACAGTCATGTGGGTGGAAATCTGAGTGCCAGTCTGGGGGAATACAGGAGGGAACGTCAGGTTCCAGCACACCAGGTGGGTGGGATAGTAAGGCCAGGGGTTAGCAGCATGTCGGTCTAGTCTCGGGTAAGCCGCTATGGCGCCCACATGTCCGCCCGCATCCGATGGGCAGGTGCCGGGGTGATGCAACCCAGTTCCCCAGGCAACGTACTAGGGGCCGGTGGGGGGGAGGGGTGTGTGGGCAACCAGGTCAACAGGCCAACAAGTGTCAGAGCCGTGGGGCACATATAGCAGTAGGGCTTACTCACGATTCCGGAGACTCTTCCTGAGATAGAGTGCGTGGCCAGCGCCCGCATCTTTTGGGGTCTCTGCGGTTGTGGCACGTTGGATCTCTGTCTGCTCAGCCGGCCCTGATAACGTGGAAGGTAGTCCAACCAATTGGGGAGATCAATTGGTTCCGTCTCGAGGAAGGAGAAGGGAGCAGGTAGTGCCCCTGGTGATCGCAGCTGGAAAGACCTCTGGTCCCTGTGGAAAGTGACCGATAGAGGGAATCCCCATCTGTAGGTAGCATTACGTCTCCTGGCAAGGTCCAGAAGCGGTTTCAGGAGGGCTCAATGGTGTAACGTTGCTCTGGATAAGTCGGGGAGAATCTTCACACTCGCGCCGTCGAACTCCAGGTCACCTGACTCCCAGGCTCCGCGGGCGATTTCTTCCTTATGGATGTAGTAAAGGAGCCAGCAGATCACATCCCGGGGTCTGGATGAGTCAGATGAGCGAGGGCCCAGGGCTCTGTGGACCCGGACTACCTCTATTCATTCTGGTAGGTGTTCGCCCGCTACCTTTTTGAAAATGTCCGTCACTGTAGTGAGTTATGCCCCGTACACATGGTCGGACATTGATCGGACATTCTGACAACAAAATCCTAGGATTTTTTCCGACGGATGTTGGCTCAAACTTGTTTTGCGTACACACGGTCGCGCAAAGTCGTCGGAATTTCTGATCGCCAAGAACGCGGTGACATCAACCACGTATGACGAGACCAAAAAAGGCCTGTTCAGAACCAAGTGCGGCACCCTTTGGGCTCCTTTTGCTAATCTCGTGTTAGTAAAAGTTTGGTGAGAGACGATTCGCGCTTTTTCAGACTCGTGGTTTTCAGATCGTTTTCTGCTGTTCAGTTTGTGCTTGTGGGTTTGTATCTGCTCTTCAGTGCATGCAGCAAGCTACGCGTGACTTTGATTAGTCATTGTGTTCTTGTTCGTTCGTTACTGTTTTTCAGGTCGCTCTTCACAGGCCTTGCTGTTCTTCAGTGCGTTCTGTTACTTCATTCTGAGCAGCCAACCGTTTTCTAGCCATGTTGCGTAAACATACTCCTCGTAGAGTTCGTGCTGTGCGGGGGCTTGGTGTTGGGGTCCTGACCTTGACACAAGTTCAGTCCATGAACAGGGTGGGAAGGAGTTCATGGACCAAGAATTGGTTGCTTCAGCGTGACCAGTTCTGTCATTTTATCAGCTCCATAGTAGTGCTTTATGCTAAATACACCCTAAAATGTTTTTAAATGTGATTTGTGCTTTAAATTCTGGCAGAGTGCCAGAGGCTTTTTTTGGGGGGTCCCCAAATCATTTGGAACCCTCCCTCCCCCCCCCAACTGCTAAGTCAGCTGATACCAATTCTCGATCTATCCTCAATCATCTATCTGCTGACTTTGCCAAACCCATACACACTATACCCATCTCTTTTGTGCTCAGATGTATGGATGAATTCCCCAAAGCATGTAGTGTAAGGGCCTGCCTGTATACTTTCAAATGGTACTGTTTCAAGTTTTTGTATCCTATTATTATCTTGCTAGGTAATAGCAGAATGTCCAAATGTGCTCAAATGTGTACAGTGTGTATTTATATCTTTGTATTATGACACTTCTTACCTGTCCAGTGGGCTGCCAATAGTGTAACTAAGGAGGGGCTGTTCCAAGTAATACCCATTATTTAGGAATTCATCTCTCAATGAAGTGGAGAGGGTTACCTGTCCAAGAGCTCCCCCCCCCTATAATGTTAGAAATTACCCATGAGAGGGGGGGGGAATCTGATAGGTGTACCTTATACTTTGGTCTTTAAAATTATAATTATAAGGGGTTCAATAGTATTGTGATGTTGGCGGTGGTGTCAGCTAATTACAAGTTCCTGTATGTGGACGTGGGGAAGAATGGCCGAATGTCCGATGGTGGAGTCATCGCCCAGATGGAGTTTTACAGGCATCTCCAGAATGGCAGCTTGGACTTGCCACCTCCAGAAGACAATGTGGAAGGACTCCCATTCGTCTTCGTTGCAGATGAAGCATTTGCGCTGGGGGACCATCTTATGCGGCCATTCCTGATGAGGACCCTCACTCCGGACCAGAGGGTTTTTAATTACTGGCTGGCCAGAGCCAGAAGAGTGGTGGAGAACACATTTGGAATCATGGGCAGCCGGTTCCGCCTATTTCTTACACCCAAACATATGGCGGAGTGTACACGAAATCATATTATCCTGGCGTGCTGTGTTCTACATAACTTTTTACGTCAACATTCTGCCAACTATGCTGGCTCAGTTGGGCCTGAGGCCGGAATTATAAATGAAACAATCCTGACGGCGCTTGAAAGTGGCCATCCTGGCTTGCCCTCCCTGTGTGCCCGTGATGTCCGGCTAAGATACCTTGAGTTCTTTGCGGGTAGGGGGGCCATCAATATGCCAGACAATGTGTGAAACCTTTATCAAATAAAAAAAACATTAAGCAAATCTTTGTTGACATTTACTGCTTGTGTTTATTTTAGCTGACCCTGACAGAAATGTGGTGAGTCCTGAAAATGGCGTGATTGTTTAACCTTACAAAGCACTGTTGGGTGTTATTTACTAAAGGCAAAGACACTTTGCACTACAAGTGCACTTGAAACTGCACTGAAACTGCACTTGTAGTGCAAAGTGGATTGGCCCTTATTAAATAACCCCCATTGTCACATAAAGCATCAATTGGAGCACCACAAAAGTGTTGTAGCGTTGAGACAATTATCCACACATTCTTGATTAACAATCTTTTTAATACCAGCACAATCACATGTGCATTTAGAAAAGTTTTTTTTAAAACAAACCAACATGTTTGTTGTATAACAATTTTTGGAGTGGCATTAGAAAAAGTACAAATGTCCATTTAAGATAAAACAGGCATGTTTCAAACCAAGAAGAAAGACACAAATCTTGAACTTACAAAGTTCACATTTGGTAGAACTTGAAGGCAATATCAGACATGAGTATTTAGGATCTGTGTTTGATATTGCGTTCAGATGGGGTGAAGTCACCCCAGGAAAAGCCAAATTTTGAAGATGCACACCAATTTACGAATGTCAACATGTGCTAGCTGCCATCACGGGGGATCAAGGGACGTGTTTTGGGGGTGCAACCCCTTCCTCACAGATACTTTATTATTGAGTAAGGGGTTGCACCCCCAAAACGCGTCCATTGATCTCCCGTGATGGCAGATAGCACATGTTGGCACACTGTGTGCATCCTCAAAATTTGGCTTTTCTACAATTCGCGAAAATTTTTTAAAATTGTAGTACACCATAAAAGAAAGGGCTTTGGAGGGGTTTTAAACTCTCCCCAAAACATCAATGATGTTCTTATTTTTTTAACCACTTCAGCCCCGGAAGGTTTTACCACCTTCCTGACCAGAGCACTTTTTACAATTCGGCACTGCGTCGCTTTAACTGCTAATTGCGCGGTCATGCAATACTGTACCCAAACGAAATTTGCATCCTTTTCTTCCCACAAATAGAGCTTTCTTTTGATGGTATTTGATCACCTCTGCCGTTTTTATTTTTTGCGCTATACACGGAAAAAGACCGAAAATTTTGAAAAAAAATGATATTTTCTACTTTTTGTTCTAAGAAAAACCCAATAAACTCAATTTTAGTCATACATTTAGGCCAAAATGTATTCGGCCACATGTCTTTGGTAAAAAAAATGTCAATAAGTGTATATTTATTGGTTTGCGCAAAAGTTATAGCGCCTATAAACTAGGGTACATTTTCTGGAATTTACACAGCCTTTAATTTATGACTGCCTATGTTGTTTCTTGAGGTGCTAAAATGGCAGGGCAGTACAAAACCCCCACAAATGACCCCATTTTGGAAAGTAAACACCCCAAGGAAATTGCTGAGAGGCATGTTGAGCCCATTGAATATTCATTTTTTTTGTCCCAAGTGATTGAATAATGACAAAAAAAAAAAATTACAAAAAGTTGTCACTAAATGATATATTGCTCACACAGGCCATGGGCATATGTGGAATGGCACCCCAAAATACATTTAGCTGCTTCTCCTGAGTATGGGGATACCACATGTGTGGGACTTTTTGGGAGCCTAGCCGCGTACGGGGCCCCGAAAACCAATCACTGCCTTCAGGATTTCTAAGGGCGTACATTTTTGATTTTACTCCTCACTACCTATCACAGTTTCGGAGGCCATGGAATGCCCAGGTGGCACAAACCCCCCCCCCAAATGACCCCATTTTGGAAAGTAGACACCCCAAGCTATTTGCTGAGAGGCATGGTGAGTATTTTGCAGCTCTCATTTGTTTTTGAAAATAAAGAAAGACGAGAAAAAATTTTTTTTTCTTTTTTCAATTTTCAAAACTTTGTGACAAAAAGTGAGGTCTGAAAAATACTCACTATACCTCTCATCAAATAGCTTGGGGTGTCTACTTTCCAAAATGGGGTCATTTGGGGTTTTTTTTGCCACCTGGGCATTCCATGGCCTCTGAAACTGTGATAGGCAGTGAAGAGTGAAATCAAAAATTTACGGCCTTAGAAAGCCTGAAGGCGGTGCTTGGATTTCGGGGTCCCGTACGCGGCTAGGCTCCCAAAAAGTCTCACACATGTGGTATCCCTGTACTCAGGAGAAGCAACAGAATGTATTTTGGGGTGTAATTTCACATATACCCATGGCCTGTTTGAGCAATATATCATTTAGTGACAACTTTGCGCAAAAAAAATAAAAAAAATAAAAAATTGTCTCTTTCCCGCAACTTGTGTCACAATATAAAATATTCCATGGACTCGACATGCCTCTCAGCAAATAGCTTGGGGTGTCTACTTTCCAAAATGGGGTCATTTGGGGGGGTTTTGAACTGTCCTGGCATTTTATGCACAACATTTAAAAGCTTATGTCACACATCACCCACTCTTCTAACCACTTGAAGACAAAGCCCTTTCTGACACTTTTTGATTACATAAAAAAATAATTTTTTTTTGCAAGAAAATTACTTTGAACCCCCAAACATTATATATTTTTTTAAAGCAAATGCCCTACAGATTAAAATGGTGGGTGTTTCATTTTTTTTTTTCACACAGTATTTGCGCAGCGATTTTTCAAACGCATTTTTTGGGGAAAAAACACACTTTTTTAAATTGTAATGCACTAAAACACACTATATTGCCCAAATGTTTGATGAAATAAAAAAGATGATCTTAGGCCGAGTACATGGATACCAAACATGACATGCTTTAAAATTGCACACAAACGTGCAGTGGCGACAAACTAAATACATTTTTAAAAGCCTTTAAAAGCCTTTACAGGTTACCACTTTAGATTTACAGAGGAGGTCTACTGCTAAAATTACTGCCCTCGATCTGACGATCGCGGTGATACCTCACATGCATGGTGCAATTGCTGTTTACATTTGACGCCAGACCGACGCTTGCGTTCGCCTTAGCGCGAGAGCAGGGGGGACAGGGGTGCTTTTTTTTTTTTTTCTTTATTATTATTTTTTTTTTTATCTTATTTTTAAACTGTTCCTTTCATATTTTTTTTTTTTTTAAATCATTTTTATTGTTATCTCAGGGAATGTAAATATCCCCTATCATAGCAATAGGTAGTGACAGGTACTCTTTTTTGCAAAAATTGGGGTCTATTAGACCCTAGATTTCTCCTCTGCCCTCAAAGCATCTGACCACACCAAGATCGGTGTGATAAAATGCTTTCCCAATTTCCCAATGGCGCTGTTTACATCCAGCGAAATCTAAGTCATAAAATGCTCGTAGCTTCCGGTTTCTTAGGCCATAGAGATGTTTGGAGCCACTCTGGTATCTGATCAGCTCTATGGTCAGCTGACTGAATCACCGGCTGCATTTTCAGGTTCCCTGTTGAGACAGGAGAGCCAGAGAAAAACACGTAAGACGTTGGGAGGGGGGGGGCATTCCCTCCCACTGCTTGTAAAAGCAGTCTAGAGGCTAATTAGCCGCTAGGATTGCTTTTACATGAAAGCCGACCACTGGCTGAAAAGAATGATACCAAGATGATACCTAAACCTGCAGGCATCATTCTGGTATAACCACTCAAAGTCGTGAATGGCGTACCTGAAGACAAAAAAATGGTTAACAATAAAGCACAGTAAACGGTAAAGTATAAAAAATTGCATACCTGAAAAGCAAACATGGTAAAACATAATAACAATAAAACATTGCAGAATAGAATACAGTAAAAAAGAGCAGAACAATAGAGAGAATAGAGAGAGAGAGAACAATAAAACGACAACTATTTTTTTTTATTTTATATTTTTGTATGTGTTTTTTTTTCTTTTTTTTTTTTTTACACTTTTTTTTGTAACTAACTTTTATAACTGTAACCGGTTCCAGGTTCGGGTCTCTCAAAATGCGATGGCATCTTGGGAGACCCTGTGAAAGTGTGCCTAGTCTGTGGAATGCTGTACCCTACGCTAATACTCAACTAGTGAATGGTAGCGTTCAAAACATTCACCAATGCAAAGACCAGGATTGTCAGGACAGGAGGGACAATAATAGCGGGTGTCACGCCTATATCCGCGCTTGCTGCAGACACAACATATTTTTTGGGGGGGTTCGTTGGGTAGGGGTACTCGGGAGGACATAAAGAAAATGCCTCTCATGCAGCCGACTGCATTTGGTTGGGGATGTGAATGGGGGAAGTACGGGCGCTGCAGAAGCGGTGGGTTCCCAATTAGGATTGGCGAATGCAGCAGGAAGGGCACTATGGGCACGACGGGCCTGTGTTTGTCTTTTTGGTGGCAGCGGGACACTACTTGTGCTTGCCACCTCACCAGCTTGAACTGCACTTATGGGACTCGCCATGTCACCAAGTGTTACTGCAGTGCTGGTTTGACTACGACCGGGGTGTACTAGGCCGCTGGTGTTTGCCAGTTCACCAAAACGCTACCAAAAAAACTGTTAGCGAACGCAGGGATCAGGCCTGACTCTGCGAACGCTGCAGTTATGCGTTAAGTGTTTTGTAAGTGTCAGTGATCGATCGATACTGCACTTGGGTGGGCTGGGCTGGGCCAGGCGGAGGGGCAAAACGCAGGTGCTAGCAGGTATCTGGGCTGATCCCGCTAACACTGCGTTTTTGGGAACCCTAAACTGCTGGGGACGCTAGTATAGATCTGATCAGATCAGATATTGATCCGATCAGATACTATACCACTAAGGGAGGCGTATGCTGCGTGCGTGGGTGTTAGCGGTACTGGCGCTAACCTGACGCTGCTTGGGGCTGGTGCTTGCCAGTTCACCAAAACGCTACCAAAAAAACTGTTAGCGTCACCCGTAACGGTTATACGGTGATCAGTGGTGAAAGGGTTAACTAGGGGGCAATCAAGGGGTTAAAACATTTATTAGATAGTATATGGGGGTCCCTGACGCTATAAAACGCTGATGGCGAACCTAAATATTTACCTCCCTAACTAGCGTCACCAGCGACACTAATACAGCGATCAGAAAAATGATCGCTTAGTGACACTGGTGACAGGGGGTGATCAAGGGGTTAAAACTTTATTAGGGGGGGTTAGGGGGGTACCCTAGACCTAAAGGGGGGTAATACTCACTGCCCTAACACTGTAACTGTCACAAACTGACACCAATCAGTAATCAGAAAAAAAAAAATACTGCTTGGTGTCAGTTTGTGACAGGGGGGGGCGATTGGGGGGGATCGGGGGGCGATCGGGGGGGGATCGGGGTGTTTTATGTGCCTGGCATGTTCTACTGTGTGTGTGTGTGTGTTGTGCACTCACATGTCTTCTCTCCTCGGCGCTGGAACGGAAACTGCAGAGCCGAAGAGAGAGGAACGTGATTCTGCCTGCCCGTGCCATTCTACCGCAGTATATCTGCGTTAGGCGGTCGGCAAGTGGTTAATAACATCATTGATGTTTTTCGTGATGTTTTCCAAGGCAACATTACACCCCATGATCTCCCCGATCAGGATCTGGGCACTTTCCGAGGTGAAAGGATCAGGATCCACAACATCACGGTCACCTAAAAAGAGAGAAACCAAAAAAAACATGTATTATAAATATGGCGGCATCCATCTCTTACCTGAGCCTGTGGTCGCAGACACTCACCTGTTGTGGTGACTAGTTCCACCACGTCTTCTTCCTCCTGCTCTTCTTGTGTTTGGGGTATTTCCCCTTCTTCCAGAGGTGGGGGGTCTCTGGTCTCCTCGGATGAGGGGTGCCCTCCGAGTCTTTTCTCCCATATGTGAAACAAAAAAGGTATACTTAGCACACAGATATTTGATGGCAGAACTATAAATATGAAACATTGCTTGGAAGTGGGGTACAATTGTCTATTTTGGCAGAGTTCCAAGATGTAGAATTTTTATTGTCCTTTGTCAAGCTTCAATACTGTCTTGTACAAGTTTCACAGATGGAGACCCCCCTATAGTATACACTGGAGCACCTGTGTGGGCCCCCTAATAAAAAGGGTGTTCTTGTGTCCCACACTAGTGCTCCAGCGTCCAGATGTGAAAACTGCTGCTGAGTGTCCTCTCCTTACACAGAATCTAGTTTGCATTTCATTCTAGTAACAAACACATCTACACAACCAAATTAGTTTCATACAAGTAGGCCCTAAAAAATGTGGTCAAATGCATATGGCAAAAACAATGGTTTTTTATAGGCCGAAAGAAAAATGTTTGATACGAATGAATAATGTGCCCATGAACCTGAAAGTTGCCATTTTAAACTGTACAACAGTTCCTAAAAGCACATGGAGCAGCATGAACGTAATAAACACAAAAAGAATAGGAACACAGCACAACTACTTACTTTTTTGCAACACTCTCTGGATCTTTCTGTACTGCTCATGTTCTCTTAATTTCAGGTCCGACCACCCCTTCCTGAGCTGATCTTTCGATCCAAGAAATAAAAATAAAAGGAGAGAGCCGCGACTACCTCCTGAAAATTAGGATTTTTAAGTGGACCATAACATCTGTATAATAAGGTAAGCACAGATATGGGAATTTGATAAAATTTACATTTTATTAGATACACAAATACATATAAACAAATATAATAAAATCATGAACTACAACCAGTTCATTGGAGATACTTAGTATTAATTATTATTAGTCCGCGAATTGCTGGAAAAGATGCTTGAATGTGCGATATGCCAACATGTTTCGCAGATTTCCTGCTTCTTCAAGGGCGTCGCTTACATCTGCTGGTATCTCTAGATTGTATAAATTCATATTAGGTATTGTTTCATAGTTACAATATTCAAGTGTAGTTTATTAACCGGTTCAATACAGGGCAATTTCACCCCCTTCCTTCCCAGGCCAATTTTTAGTTTTCAGCGCTGTCGCACTTCAAACGTCAATTGCGCGGTCGTGCGACGTTGTACCCAAAAAAAATTGACGTCCTTTTTTCCCCACAAATAGAGCTTTCTTTTGGTGGTATTTGATTGCCTCTGCGGTTTTTATTTTTTGCGCTATAAACAAAAGAAGAGCGACAATTTTGAAAAAAACACAATATTTTTTACTTTTTGCTATAATAAATATCCCAATTTTTTTTTTAAAAAACTAATTTTTTCCTCAGTTTCGGCCGATACGTATTCTTCTACATATTTTTGGTAAAAAAAATCGCAATAAGCGTATATTGATTGGTTTGCGCAAAAGTTATAGCGTCTACAAAATACGGGATAGATTTATGGCGTTTTTAAAAAAAAATATTTATTTATTTTTTTAGCGCCGATCGCGATTTTTTTTCGTGACTGCGACATTATGGCGGACACATCGGACACTTTTGACACATTTTTGGGACCATTCACATTTATACAGCGATCAATGCTATAAAATTGCATTGATTACTGTGTAAATGTGACAGGCAGTGAAGGGGTTAACCACTAGGGGGCGGGGAGGGGTTAATATGTTTCCTAGGGAGTGATTACTAACTGTAGGGGGAGGGGACGCACTAGGGGAGGAGACCGATCAGTGTTCCTCCGTTCTGGGAACACAGATCGCTCTCCTCAGAGCTGACAGGCTGTGGATCTGTGTGTTTACACACACAGATCCACATGCCGGTCCGGTTAACCGGCAATCGCGGGTGCCCGGCAGACATCGCGGCCGCCGGGCACACGCACCGGGTCCCGAGGAACGCGGCGGGCGCGCGCGCGCGCGCTCCCGGCGGCGTGCGCGCGCCCCCTAGGCGGCCGGGAATCCCAGGGCGTCATATGACGCCCACCCAGGATGGGAGATCCCATCTGTGGACGTCATATGACTATGGGCGGGTATTGAAGTGGTTAAGCTAATAAAAGTGCTTACCCAATAGAGGTTATCAATGCCTAAAATGGGGCATGCAAAGCCCGACTCATATCAAGAGTTCAGCCCGCCAGCAGCCAACCACGATAATTACCCCCAGGCAGTCAGAACGTGCGGGGTTGGAGAGTGGGATGTCGGATCATGTACTGGCCAGCCTAGTAAATAGGTATATCCTGTGCAAAGAAATGATTTACCAGCTAGTTTTATCATATTTTTATCTTATACAGAGGGAGAGATATTGATTATTGTAATTCCTTATTGCAATTCCTGATATTAAATTATTTGGTTCTCGTTTTTATTTCATTTTTTGCACTGGAGGTGATCCCTGAATCCGATAGAGGCGGCGACTTCGACAAGAGGATCCTACAACTTGAGGCCAGATGGATCTTCGGTCAGAGAGCGACCTACCCACCTGGCCTCAATACTGCCTTATCTTTTAAACCATTTAAACCATTCTTATAACTAACAACACCTAGGTGATAATATCTGACTGGACCCTCTGTGGGTACCTTGGACCTAGAAACACCTTAACTAACCAAGGTACCCCTAGTCGTGCTCTCGTCCTACAAAACTCAATGCTGACTATGTTTATATTTTGCTTAATGGCTAGAACTGTTTAACAGACTGGCATATCTTTTAGTATATGTCATACCCAATTTACTCGAGGGCCCCAGGGGGGCTAAAATGTCCACCAGGATATGGTTTAGAACTTTTCTATATGCCCCCGCTCTTTCCCTCTTCCTCACAACAGAGATAACATCATCTTTCATTATGCAATTTTTCTCTTTCTTTTTTCCTAATTGTTTTCTTCCCTCATTTTTCCCCTCTTCCTTCCCCCTTCCCTTCCCCCTTCCCTCCTTTTTTTTTTTTTTCTCCCCCTTACCTTTCAATGGATACTAATATGTGATTTTGTAGCATCAAGGAATTAAATATGTTTAATGTACTAATAAGGTTTAAACAAGCATTAACTTTGAAGCTCTGTATATGTATCATTGCAGACTGTTTGTTCTTATACATGTACCAATGAAATTTATATGTGAAAAAGTATTGATGCTAAGTGGCCTGTGTGGCACCTCACATCGGGAGCTCGTCTGCCTGGCCGGCAACTATAAGGTAATGAGTGTGATTGTTCGGGCGCCCCTGGTGGGAGGTTAGGGGTACAACATCTCTCCCTCCCTCCCTCCCCGCGCACAAATTAGCTGCGCGGTGTGCGCTGACGCAATGACGGCCAGTCCCGGCCTTCTTGCGCATGCGCAACACAGGGGCTCTCGCTCCGGAAGTAAAGTCAGGGGTCAGCTGACCCTTTACTTCCGGAGGGATCATGGAAATGTAAGGAGACGCGCTCAGCGTCTCATTCAGCCAGCGCTACAGACAGCGGAAGCAGAGTACTGTACCCTGGGGATGAGGAACCAGAAGCTTTCCTAAACTTTTTAAGGTAAATAGCCTAATGACAATCCCCCTGTTTCCTTGTTATTGAGAGCTTGGAAAATTGGCTCCAGCTATACCTGACCTAATGCTGCATTATCCCCCCCCCCCCCCTTTCTATAGTATCAATACAATTTCACAGCATGGCGCTTATACAGTGTTTCAGAGTGTCATGTTCATTTTTATGGATATAATTTGTAGTAATGAATGGGGATATGTCGGCCATTTATTTAATGACTGACA
The DNA here is from genome assembly GCA_037952835.1 of Lithobates septentrionalis. NCBI lineage: Eukaryota > Metazoa > Chordata > Amphibia > Anura > Ranidae > Lithobates > Lithobates septentrionalis. Next base: position 205,704 of record JBBDGP010000217.1, on the reverse strand, counting down.
TATGTGACTCTGCAACTATACAGATATATGGGTCTATTTGGTTTTAAATCAATTATGTACTCTCAGGAGGATATGGTTTAGCTTTAACCCTTCGGATGGCCAAAAAAGTTTTTCAAAATGACAAATGGGGTATTGCTCCATGGGTCCAATGTAGCTAGGTAGGATCTATGGATAATAAAAACGAGAACCAAATAAATTAATATCAGGAATTGCAATAAGGAATTACAATAATCAATATCTCTCCCTCTGTATAAGATAAAAATATGATAAAACTAGCTGGTAAATCATTTCTTTGCACAGGATATACCTATTTACTAGGCTGGCCAGTACATGATCCGACATCCCACTCTCCAACCCCGCACGTTCTGACTGCCTGGGGGTAATTATCGTGATTGGCTGCTGGCGGGCTGAACTCTTGATATGAGTCGGGCTTTGTATGCCCCATTTTAGGCATTGATAACCTCTATTGGGTAAGCACTTTTATTAGCTTAATAAACTACACTTGAATATTGTAACTATGAAACAATACCTAATATGAATTTATACAATCTAGAGATACCAGCAGATGTAAGCGACGCCCTTGAAGAAGCAGGAAATCTACGAAACATGTTGGCATATCGCACATTCAAGCATCTTTTGCAGCAATTCGCGGACTAATAATAATTAATACTAAGTATCTCCAATGAACTGGTTGTAGTTCATGATTTTATTATATTTGTTTATATGTATTTGTGTATCTAATAAAATGTAAATTTTATCAAATTCCCATATCTGTGCTTACCTTATTATACAGATGTTATGGTCCACTTAAAAATCCTAATTTTCAGGAGGTAGTCGCGGCTCTCTCCTTTTATTTTTATTTCTTGAATCTATTAGTAAGGATTGTAGACTTATATCTGTATCTGGAACTAGTCCAACATTTATTATTATTTAACCACTGATCTTTCGATCGTCGTACCCCGAAATTCCGGTGCAGACTTTTGACCACTTATCTTGGCCTTTCTGACATTGGGGTTGGGGTAAGGTCCATACTTTCCATCATAGTCGGCCTTCTTCAGGATGTCGACCATCTCCAACATCTCCCCAAAGGACATATTTGAGGCCTTAAATCTTCTCGTTCTTGATCCAGACGTTTCCGGATCCGGACTTTCCTCCCCCTCCTCCTCGTTGCTGTAATTAGCACGCACCTGCTGTGTCTCCGCCATGTGCTCTTCCCCCACTGCGCCGAACGAAAAAGGGTGGGGAATAGACTAGAAAGACCGTCGGGGGCGGGCGGAGTTACACGCATGCGCAGTGTGTGTATAAAGCGTAACACGCGTGCGTAGTACGTACGATCTGTGAGGGGAGGAAGGAGTATCGGAGGCTCCGATCGTGATAACGAAGGTAAGAGCCAAACTTGGGCCTATACTGCTTCTAGATTGAGGCCTATATTGTAACAAGATTAGGAGAGTTTGGCCTGACATTAGGGTTTGTCTTGTGTTGTGTCTTGCAGTGAAAATCGGTATCTTGAAATGGCAATCTTCATTGATTAGTTCAGGGAGCTGCCTTGTCTGTGGCAGATAAACCACCCACATTATAAGAACCAAACAAAGAGGAAGGCAGCACTGGATCAATTGCTGGAATTTGTGAAGACGGTGGTCCCCACGGCAGACATCACCTATTTGAAGATCCTAATTGGTGGCCTGAGGAGCACTTATCTAAGGGAGCACAAGAAGGTCCAGGATTCCCAGAGATCCGGAGCAGCAGATGACATCTATGTCCCCAGGCTGTGGTACTATGGCAGGCTGCATTTTCTGGCAGGCCAGACTGAACCCAGGCCAGCAATCTCCAGTCTTCCTTCCATGCTTTCTTCCCCCCCCAGCTGAGGCTTCTGACGCCCAACCTGGGCCTTCCAGGCAGCAGCATGTGGAGGAGCCCAGCTTGAGCCAGGTATAGCATTCCTCTAAATATTTCTGCTTGTCCAATCAATGATGTTAACTAGATGTTAGTTTGGAGTACTAATTTATGATTGTGATTGATGATGCAAAAACTAAAACCATGTCCCTTTTCATACACAGGGAAGTCTCAGCCAGGAGGTGGCCGGGCCAAGCAGGCTGCCTGATATGCAGGTCCCTCCCCTACACCCGCAAAGACAGAGTGGCAGGAAGAGGAGTACCCTGGAGGAGGCTGCCATAGGCCTCTTTTGGAAGGCTACAGAGGCCCTGAGAACCCCCCACACTGTGGAGGAGGACTTTGCTTGCATAACTGCCTGAAAAATGAGGCAGATGGAGGAGGGCCAACGACTCCTGTGTGAGTCCTTAATTTTGGAAGCTCTCAATAAGGGGTTGAGGGGCCAAATAACATCTGCTACTCACATTTGTGACTTCACACATGGTCCTCCTCCAGGTCCTACTCCTCCTCCTCCTCCTCCTCCTCCTCTTCCTCCTCCTCCAGGTCCTACTAGTCCTCCTCCTCCTCCAGGTCCTACTCCTCCTCCTGCCACATCTCCAACACCAGAGCCACAGCCAGGAAGGAAGCGTGGAATAAAAGACCAGAAAGTGATGACCCTGGGTCCTGTCTGCTCTGGCAAAAGATGTAGGCTCTTGTAGTACCACAGCCTGGGGACACAGATGTCATCTGCTGCTTTCCGGATCTCGGGGACTTCTGGACCAGACTGCACTCCCTTAGATAAGACTCCTCAGGCCACCAATTTTGATGTTAAAGAATTGATGTCTGCCCTGGGGGTCCAAGGCTTCGCTAATTTCAGCTGTTTCTCCAGTGTTGCCACCCTCTTTGTTTGGTTGTGAGCCCTTAATAAAGGATTTTTTGTTTCAATTATACTCTCCTATGTGTTTTTTCCTTCAAAAAGGACAGTTTGTTTGTGAGGATTCAGGTACATTTCTAAAGTACAATGTGAAATTAACAAGGGACACCAACACCAAACAATCTCCTTGAGATTAAATAATATAAGATATCAATGGTGTTGTGGTAACTTGACACACAAAACACACACAATAAATATTATGGAGTAAAACTAAAAATAAAATAGAACAAAGATCAGACTTGAAAAAAATACAAACCTAAAAAAAAAAAAACAGCCTTTAAAAAAAAAAAAAAAAAAGAAAACAACCCAAAAATAATTTTGTCAGATGTGACAAATCCAAATATATTGAGGGAGTCCCGATAAATAATAAAGAAAGAAGTTTGTGAGAAGTATGTGTGAATATGAGCAGCAAAACGACGTAATTCTTCTCACATTATAAAGAAGAAGAGAGTGCGCTGTATTAAACCATTTTTTACATTGCACCGTGACGAAAGTGCTGTATCCATTGCGAACGCTAATTTTACCAGACCGAGCTGTTTCGTCTCTGAATTTATTCTGAGCATGCGTGGCACTGGCCACACACGGTCAGAATTGACGCGATCGGATTTTGTTGTCGGAAAATTTTATAGCCTGCTCTCAAACTTTGTGTGTCGGAAAATCCGATGGAAAATGTCCGATGGAGCCCACACACGGTCAGAATGTCCGACAACACGCTCCGATCGGACATTTTCCATCGGAAAATCCGACCGTGTGTACGGGGCATAAGTCTGTGGGACCCATAACCTCCGGTAGTCCCCGGAGCCGCAAATTGTTTCTCCGGCTCCGGTCCTCAAATTCCTCCATATGTAGCTGGAGCTCCAGCACCGATTCAGCATGGGCCTTTTGTTGGGACTCTGTTGTTCTCTGCTCCAGTATCGATAGTGAGGACTCTCCTGCCGTCAGTCGGGTGTTTAGCGATTGTACCTCCTGCTTAACTGCCCAGATATCCTTCTTGTATGCGGCCTCTAGTATCCCCACCAAGGCCTTGATATCAGCCTTTGTCGGGAGGGTCTGTAGGATGGCTTTTAGTTCCTCATCAGCCCGGTAAGTGAGCGGTAGATGCGACGTGCTTCTTAGATCTGTAGATGGAGCTGCCGAAGAACTGGGGTAGAGTGCCGGGCTCTGGGATCTTTGTCGGATCCGCCATGAGGTCTGGGGTTGGTGAGTGCAAGCCATGAGGGTCCACCATCTTGGCGCCAGGGTATGTGGAAGGTGGCCAGGAGCTCAGTGCACAAGCGTCTCTAGTCGGCCATGTCCAGACCACGCCCCGGAACAGGTACATTTTTTTTTAAGTGTAGCTCCAGCCAAAAAATCTATTTTTAAGCTTTTTGGATAACATAGGGAAGGGTTATCATCACCCCTGTAACATTTGTTTTGCTGTCTGTGCCCCTGTTCAGAAGATTTTACCTCACTTTCTGTCCCAATGACAATTGGATTTTGAAAATTTGGGGTTTTTAGGGAAACAAGGATTGGTAATAAAGCATCAGTGGAGACACCTTTTTCCCATATTAACTTTTAAAGGAGAGAATTTCCCTTCCTAGGGGTAGATTTCCTCTCACTTCCTGTTGTCTCTCTCCGTTTGTAAGTAGGAGTCGTTTGTAAGTCGGATGTTTGAAAGTAGGGGACCGCCTGTATATACTATACAGCCTGCCCTATATACTCTGCAGAAATTTGGGCCTTAGGTGTTGGTGGTACCAGAACACTGTAAGCCCTCACCGTTACTCTTGGTGGGCGCTGGAACAGGCCCTGCTGTGAAATATTATATCAAGAATTGTGATTACATGCCCGTGTTGAACAAGGTCAGAAAAATTGGGCCTTTGGTGGTGGTGTGGTGGTGTTGCCACAACAGTGTAAGCCCTCACAGTTACTCTTGGTGGGTGCAGGAACGGGGCCCTGCTGTGAAATATTAGATCAAAAATTGTAATTAAACAGGGGCAGAAAAATTGGGTCTTAGGCAGGGGTGGTGGTGCCACAACACTGTAACCCCTCACAGATTCTCTTGTTGAGTGCGTTACCGTGCCCTGCTGCGAAATATTACAGCAAAAATTGGAATTACACACCCCTGTTAAAGAGGGGCAGGAAAATTGGGCCTTAGGCACTGGTGCCACAACACTACAACCCCTCACAGATACTCTAGTTGAGTGCAGGAACGAGCCCTGCTGCGGAATATTACAGCAAAAATTTTAATTACACGCCCCTGTTAAACAGGGGCAGAAAAATTGGGCTTTAGGCACTGGTGCTGGTGCCACAACACAGCAACCCCCCACAGATACTCTAGTTGAGTGCAGGAATGAGCCCTGCTGCAAAATATTACAGCAAAAATTGTAATTACATGCCCCTGTTAAACAGGGGCAGAAAAACTGGGTTTTAGGCACTGGTGCTGGTGCCCAGAACCAAAAGTGTTCTTAGAAGCTATCAACATGAACATTGAGGAGGAATAGAATAGTCACTCAGCATAACAGGATAGTCACTCAGCATCAGCATAGGCAGTCTTCAAGAGATCTCACATTGTAAGAGAACTGTTGCGTTCCGGGTTCACTCGCGTGTACACACGTTCGTAAAGGACTCTTCACGCACGCATGCGTTCGGGAAGGTCTCTTTGGATCGCAGACGTGCCAATGCGCGTGCGCAAAGGAATGGGCGCGCCCGCGGGAGCGCGTCCGCGCGGCCCTTTGGCGCCAGACGGCCTATTTAAAGGACACACTGACTGTGACAGGTGCTGACTGATCTTCAGCTGTTCCTGTATCTGTATCCTGTGTTACCTGCCTACTTGATATCCGTTGCTGAACCTTGGCTCCCCTGACCTTGCCTCTGGACTCTCCCATATCTTGATTCACTGGTTCCTGATTTCGGCTTCCTACTTTGACTCTGCTTCCGCCTAATGATTTGGTACCTTGCTGTCCGCCTGCTTCCGAACCCGGCTATTCCTGTGACTCCGCTCCTGTCTCCTGTTTGGCTCCAAGCTGCCTGTCAAGTCTCTGCATCTCGGCTCCTGCGATCTGCTGCGACTTCCTGCCTACCCAAAGTTGCATCATCTGCCTCAAGATTCCTGTGTTACTTCTACAGGCACTCGTGTTCCTCCTTTCCTTGGGGTCCCTCTGTTCCCACTCTCAGCGGGACCCGGGTTGGAGATACAAGGGAGGCCGACCTCGTCACTTCAGACTCCGATAAGGTACGTGACAGTATCAGTCAGCCAGCAATGGAGTCTGAAAGGGAGGCCTCACCTGTTATGGACATCTGCCGGGCAATTTCTGCACTAGCCCATACCGTACGAAATCTCCAAGAAGACTTGGGCCAGATGCAAGATCGTCTACCGAATCTGCTTGGTGTCTCATCTACATCTGCTTTCCTTGCACTTGTAAATACGTCTGTACAGACTGACTTTTGCCTGCTCAACGAAACCTCTCTGCCTCCTGAACCCAGAATACCCTTGCCAGAGCATTTTTCAGGGGATCGCAAATTGTTTCGCACTTTTCAAAATGCCTGTGAACTTTATTTTTCCTTGTTACCATGAACCTTCTCATCCGAGCATATTAAAGTGGGATTTATCATTACACTCCTACGAAATGAACCACTCTCCTGGGCTCATCATCTTAGAGAACACCATGATCCGGCCTTGTCTACCGCTGACTCCTTCTTTTCAGCCATGTCCCAGCTGTATGCTGACCCCTTCCTCCAACAGACTGCTGAATTTACACTGGGAAAACTCCAACAAGGCTTGAGATCCGTGGAGGACTATGTAACAGATTTCCGTGTCTGGAGTTTAGATACGCAGTGGAATAAAGCCGCTTTACATCATCAATTTCGTCTTGGACTCTCTGACCAATTAAAAGATGAACTTGCCCGAATAGGAGTGCCCTCATCCCTGGAAGATCTGATCCATCTTGTTATCCAAATTGACCGTCGATTGCGTGAAAGGCAATCTGAGAAAGCTAGTACCAAGCCAGCTACTTCCTCCAGAAGTTTTGCTCCTGTCTCCACAATCACGTCCAGATTACCTAGGGGTCCCTACAAGAATAAGGAGCCTCCTGAGTTTCCACGCAGAAGTTTTTCAAGACCACCACTATCTTCCTCTGAACGCCTCCGGCGAGTACATGACGGACTATGCTTTTACTGCGGAGGAGCGGGCCATTTCATCCAAGCTTGTCCCATAAGACCTGCCAAGCCCACTTCTACGCCACCTTACATGTTGCATCATCCTGGGAGGGATCTGCTACACCTCCCTCTTTCGCTCCAGTTTCAGTTGCCAGGGAGGACTATTCCTGTAACCGCAATTATAGACTCCGGAGCTTGCAGTTGTTTTCTGGACTCAGCCTTTGTCACCTTACATCAACTACCTGTATGTACCAAGAGGCAGGAATTTACTGTGCATCTGGCAGATGGCTCTGGTCTCAAGTCTGGGCCTGTTACACAAGAGACTGTACCCATTCTTTGCCAAGTCTCTTCGGAACATCAGGAGCTGCTCCGTTTGGACGTCATAACGTCCCCCATGTTTTCTGTTACCCTGGCTAAGGGCCCATAACCCTCATATTGACTGGCTTACCGGAGATATCTCATTTTCCTCTAATTATTGTCGGAGACATTGTTACCCGAAAAAGTTTGTTAATCCTGCTCCTCTCCTCAGCATCCACTCGGACCCTGAAACTATGAAGTTAGTACCCACAGTCTATCATGAATTCTTGGACGTATTTAATAAAAAGAGTGCAGAGAGCTTACCTCCCCACCGGACTTACGATTGTCCCATTGAACTTCTACCAGGGGCAGAAATTCCCTTCGGCCGAATTTACCCTCTCTCGGAACCTGAACTAGAGGCCTTACGCAAATACATTGATGAAAGTCTAGAAAAAGGGTTTATTCGAGCCTCTTCCTCCCCAGCAGGAGCTGGTATCTTTTTTGTGGAGAAAAAAGATCACTCCCTGAGGCCCTGTGTTGACTATCGTGATCTTAATAAAATAACTATCAAGAACCGGTACCCACTTCCCTTAATTCCCGAGTTATTTCAGAGACTGCGCGGAGCACAAGTTGTTTCCAAGCTAGATCTAAGAGGTGCCTACAATTTGGTGTGAATCAGAAAGGGGGATGAATGGAAGACTGCCTTCAGGTCACGCTTTGGGCATTTTGAATATCTAGTTATGCCCTTCGGTCTCTGCAACGCCCCAGCCACCTTTCAGCATCTGGTAAATGATGTTTTTCGGGACTTTCTTGACCTGTTTATCATTGTCTATCTCGATGATATTCTTATCTTTTCTGACTCAATCGAGGTCCACCGTACCCATGTGAAAAAGGTTTTGAATAAACTTCGTGAACATCATCTCTATGTCAAGGCTGAAAAGTGCGATTTTGAAAAACAGACAATTCAATTCCTGGGACTTGTCATCTCAGCTGATGGGATCTCCATGGATCCCCAGAAAGTCGCTGCTGTTTTGGAATGGCCAGCTCCTACAGAACGAAAGGCGGTACAAAGGTTTGTGGGATTCGCTAATTTCTATAGGAAATTTATTAAGAACTTTTCTGGTATTATTTCTGCTATCACCCTTTTGACCAAACAGCATGTTCCCTTCCGGTGGAGTACTGAAGCACAAACATCTTTTGAGCAGTTGAAAGCCTTGTTGACCTCAGCTCCCATCTTAAAGCATTTCGACCCTTCCTTGCCCTATATTCTGGAGGTGGACGCCTCTGAGATCGCAGTGGGAGCCATATTATCGCAGCGACAGGGCCCCAAGTCCCTACTCCATCCTGTGGCATTCTTCTCCAAGAAATTGAATCCCTCTGAGAAGAATTATGATGTAGGGGACCGGGAACTGTTGGCCATTAAAGCTGCCCTCGAGGAGTGGCGCTACCTGTTAGAAGGAGCCTTGCACCCTATACTCATTTTCACCGACCATAAGAATCTCGAGTATTTGAGAACAGCTAAACGACTCAGACCTCGGCAGGGAAGATGGGCATTGTTCTTTTCCCGCTTCACATTCCACATAACCTTCCGCCCTGGTTCCAAGAATGGGAAACCAGACGCGCTGTCACGCATGTTCCATGATCCTGTTCATCCTTCCGAAGCAGACACCATTTTACCTGCCAAAAACTTTCTTCTTCTCCAAGCCAACCTGACATGACAAATAAGAGCTGAGTTGTTGGAGCATCCCCCTTCCCAAGACTTATCTCTTCAACTCAAGGACGGGCTTTATTACCATAAGGAACAGGTCTTTGTCCCTGAGCAGTTCAGGGTTTCTGTCCTGAAGCGTTGCCACGATGCCATTTTGGGATTCACAAGAGTATCAACCTAATTTCCCGTTCTTTCTGGTGGCCAGACTTGATTCAAGACTGTAAAAGATACGTCAAATCCTGTGTGACCTGTCAACGCAATAAGACTGACCGAGCCAAGACTTGGGGCCTATTAGAATGTCTTCCTGTGCCTAAGAAACCATGGAGCATGATATCCATGGACTTCATTGTGGAACTTCCCCCGTCTGAAGACTTTACCACCATATTTGTCGTGGTTGATCGCTTGACTAAAATGGCACACTTTTTACCCATGCAAGGAACCCCGTCTGCCGCTGAGACTGCTTCCATGTTCATCCGAGAGATAGTGAGGCTACATGGTATTCCCGATAATATCACTTCTGATCGAGGGGTACAGTTCACGTCCAGATTCTGGAGATCTCTCTGTGAAGTCTTGAACATCGAGCTCCGTCTGTCCTCTGCCTACCATCCTCAAACTAATGGACAGACGGAGAGAACCAACCAGACGTTGGAGCAATATTTGCGTTGCTTCTCCTCTTTTTCACAGGACGATTGGTCACCTCTGCTTCCGCTAGCGGAATTTGCATACAACAATTCCATCCACTCTGCTACCAAGCAAACACCCTTTTTCGCCAATTATGGATACCACCCTTCCTTTTTTCCTGAATTACCCGTGGATTCTGCTGTGCCTGCTGTTCAAGACAGACAGAGTTGGTTCATCTCCAACAATAAAGTGCTTCAGGACACCATCTCCAAGGCTCAGGCTAATAACAAAAGATTTTTTGACAGGAAAAGGAGGGGTAACTTGAATCTGGAACCAGGAGACAAGGTTTGGCTATCCACTGCTAATTTAAAACTTAAGTGTCCCTCCAAGAAACTTGGTCCAAAATACCTGGGGCCCTTTGCTGTAAAGAGGAGGATCAACTCTGTGGCCTTTGAACTTATCCTACCAAAGAATCTCAAAATTCACCCTGTTTTTCATATTTCTTTGTTGAAGACATCAGTACCCAATCCCTTTTCTAACCGGGATCCAGAAAACCCTCCTCCACTGCTCGTGGAGGGCAGTGAAGAGTTTGAGGTAGAAGCCATTCTTGACTGCAGAACCAGGAATGGCCTAACACAGTTTCTGATTAAATGGAAGGGCTACGGCCCTGAAGACAATTCCTGGGAACCAGCTTCTAACGTACATGCCCCGCAAAAGGTACGAGCATTTTTTCAGCACCATCCGGAGAAGAAGCCCCTGAGGGGCATCCGAAAGGCTGCCCGTAAGGAGGGGGCAATGTAAGAGAACTGTTGCGTTCCGGGTTCACTCGCATGTACACACGTTCGTAAAGGACTCTTCACGCACACATGAGTTCGGGAAGGTCTCTTCGGATCGCAGACGTGCCAATGCGCGTGCGCAAAGGAATGGGCGCGCCCGTGGGAGCGCGTCCGCGCGGCCCTTTGGCACCAGACAGCCTATTTAAAGAACACACTGACTGTGACAGGTGCTGACTGATCTTCAGCTGTTCCTGCATCTGTATCCTGTGTTACCTGCCTACTTGATATCCGTTGCTGAACCTTGGCTCCCCTGACCTTGCCTCTGGACTCTCCCATATCCTGATTCACTGGTTCCTGATTTCGGCTTCCTACTTTGACTCTGCTTCGGCACCTGATGATTTGGTACCTTGCTGTCCGCCTGCTTCCGAACCCGGCTATTCCTGTGACTCTGCTCCTGTCTCCTGTTTGGCTCCAAGCTGCCTGTCAAGTCTCTGCATCTCGGCTCCTGCGATCTGCTGCGACTTCCTGCCTACCTAAAGTTGCATCATCTGCCTCAAGATTCCTGGGTTACTTCTACAGGCACTCGTGTTCCTCCTTTCCTTGGGGTCCCTCTGTTCCCACTCTCAGCGAGACCCGGGTTGGAGATACAAGGGAGGCTGACCTCGTCACTTCAGACTCCGATAAGGTACGTGACACACATTCATAAAAAAATTAATCCAAGACTGATTCATTTTTATGAAGGTGAGCCGATCAACCGAGTCTGTGGACAGGCGCACTCTGTGATCGGTTACAAAGCCTCCAGCAGCACTGAATGTGCGTTCAAATAGAACACTGGATGCAGGACAGGCCAGTAGCTCAATTGCGTACTGCGCAAGCTCTGGCCAGTGATCCATCCTCAAGACCCAGTAACCCAGTGGATTTTCGGTTGGAAAGGTCTCGAAGTCTGATCTTGCCCCAAGGTATTCCTGCACCATGTAAATCAGACGCTGGCGATGGTTGCTGGAACCGATCAGACCTTGGGGCTACGGACTTAAAAACTGTCTGAACGCATCGGTCAGATGGCCACCTTCTCCACTGCTCCTTCTGTGACTGACCGAAGCCTCAGCAACACGTTGCCCAGGAGAACCAGGAAATTGTAACCTCCCAGGCTCTGGAAACGCATTGCACAAACCTTTCTGCAAAGCCTCCCGAAGATGTTTCATCCTCTGCTCCCTCTGCGAAGGCTGGATAAGTTCCACAACCTTACCCTTGTAACGTGGATCAAGAAGGGTTGCCAGCCAGTACTGATCCCTCTCCTTGATACCACGAATCCAAGGGTCCTTTCGCAGGCTTTGCAGGTTCAGGGAGGCCATGCAGCGTAGGTTTGCTGAGGCATTCGGTCCGCAGTCCTCTGGGTCACTAAGGACGACATAATCTGCAGCCACCTCCTCCCAGCCACGTACAAGTCCATGGGTTTCTGGGGACTGAAAACGATCTCTTGAAGACTGCTGCTGATGCTGAGTGCTAGGCTCCACCTCCATGCTGACACAATCCTCATCCTCCTCCTCTTCCTGTGTGATAGGCGGGCCTGCAGGAATACTGTCTGGATAAAGTGGCCTTGAAAGGTAAGGAAGTCCTCCTCTTCCTCCCTCTGTTCTGCCTCAAGTTCCCTGTCCATTATTCCACGCAGCGTGTGCTCCAACAGGAAGACAAGAGGGACAGTATCACTGATGCATGCACTGTCACAGCTCACCATCTTCTGGGCCTCCTCAAATGGTGACAGGACAGTGCATGCATCCCTGATCATTAGCCACTGGCGTGGCAAAAAAAAGCCAAGCTCCCCTGACCCTGTCCTGGTGCCATACTCGCACAGGTACTCATTGATGGCCCTCTGCTGCATGTGCAGCCGCTGCAGCATTGCCAACATTGAGTTCCACCAGGTGGGCATGTAACAGATGAGGCGATTTTAGGGCAGGTTGCATTCCTTTTGAAGGTCAGCCAGCCAAGCACTGGCATTATATGACTGGCGCACAGACTTTCCTGGCCTGCCTCAGGAGATCTTGTAAGCCCGGGTACCTGCACAAGAACTGCTGCACCACCAAATTGAGGATGTGAGCCAAACAGGGAACATGGGTCAAGTGTCCCTGACAGAGGGTGTAGAGGAGGTTGGTGTCATTGTTGCAAGCCACCATTCCTGGCTGAAGCTGGCGTGGTGTCAACCACCTCTGAACCTGCCCCTGCAGAGCTGCCAGAATCTCTGCCCCAGTGTGGCTCCTGTCCCCTAAGCAGACCAACTCAAGCACCGCATGGCATCTTTTTGCCTGAGTGCTTGCGTAGCCCCTAGAACACCTATGGAGCACCGCTGGTTCTGAGGACAAATCTGCACAGGAAGAGGCCATAGAGGAAGAAGAAGAGGAGGGCGTGGAGGAGAGAAGTGTGGCAGAATCACCACTACCAGCATTTTGGAGGCATGGTGGCAGAACAAGCGCCAACATTACTGCACCCTGTCCTGCATCCTTCCCAGCTGCCAGCAGAGTTACCCAGTGCGCCGTGAAAGAAAGTTAACATCCCTGTCCATGCCTGCTGGACCATGAGTCAGCGGTAATATGCACCTTACCGCTGACCGCCCTGTCCAACAAGGCCAAGACATTGCCTTCCACATGCCAGTAGAGAGCCGGAATGGCCTTCAAAGATAAAAAATATCGTTTGGGAACTTGCCACTGAGGTACCGCACATTCCACAAATTCTCGAAAGGGGGCAGATTCTACCAGCTGAAAAAGGCAGCAGTTGGAGTGCTAGAGGTTTAGCCAAACTAGCATTCAGCCTCTGAGCATGTGGATGGCTGGGACCAAATTTCTTTTGACGGTTTAGCAAATAGGGTAGGGAAATTTGCCTGCTACAATTGGATTTAGGTGTACCGCTAGCAAATTGCCCGCAAGTGCATGGGACACCTAATTCTACACCTTCATTCCTCTCAGTGCAGTCCTCTGAGAGGACTGAAAGTATAGTGGGGTTGGAGATCCCAGCTGATGAGGAGCAAGGAGGTCCGCCTTGTTCTTTGGCGTTCGTCTTTTAAGTACTGTCGCCAATGGACTGCATGGGAGTTTGACATATGTCTGGTCAAGCATGTGGTGCCCAAGCGGCTGCTGTTTTGGCCATGCTTGATACGCTTCAGACATATATTGCAAACAACAACGGTGCGATCTGCTGCACACATCTCAAAAAAGCCCACACCAAAAAACTTTTGAAAAAACGGGCGGAGTCAGCAGCGCCCTGCACATGCGGAGCTCTGCAGTGTGATGCAGTTGGTTGGCTGTCCTTAAGGGTATCCTGCCTTGTTGGAGATGTGCCTCCTCCTCATCCTCCCTTCTATCAGGCACCCATGTAGAGTCACTGACCTCATCATCCCCTCCCTCCTTGCCACTGGAGCAAACCTGGCAGTATACTGCAGCTGGGGGAACATGACTGCCAGTTTCTTGTCCTTCTTGGGTACCCCCTCTCTCTGGGCTCACGTTACTGCCTTCATCCTAAACCTGGGTACCATCATGGGAGCCTTAAAAACGCTGCGCATCCTCCTGCAGCATGTACCCGACACTGTGGTCGAATAGTTCGGGGGACTCCTCAGGACATGATGGTGGGGCTAGGGAAGGAGTGACTGATGCCATTGAGCCGATGGAATAGGCGGCTTTGGCAGCTGCATTGGCAGCCAAACTTCTCTTAGCCTGGTTGACAGAGGATGAGGAGGATGAGGACGGCCTTGTGATCCACTCTACCAACTCTTTTGCATGTTGTGGCTCAATGCGGCCAGCTGTCGATAAAAAGGACAAGCGTGCCCCACGGCCACGTGCTGAGGATGCACCATGTCCACGACCAGCACTGTTGGCTGTAGACACAGAGCCTGCTTGCCCTCTTTTAGTGGCCTGTGGGCATCTGCCTTTCATTGGTGGCCTTCCAGAAATGCTGTAAAATTGGATTAGCAAAACACCACCTGAAGTTTACTAGAAAAATTACACCAGTAATGGCCTGCAGTCAGGTATAGGCTTGGCTAGACTAGAATGCAGTGGATATATATGTAGAAGACTGTATATATATCTTTTGCACTGCAGATCACTGAATCACCTGCCTTCCTGCCTGAAAGTATAGTTGAAAATGTACACCAGGAATGGCCTGTAGACATGTACAGGCTTGGCTAGACTAGAATGCAGTGGATATATATGTAGGAGACTGTATATATATCTTTTGCACTGCAGATCACTGAATCACCTGCCTTCCTGCCTGAAAGTGTCTTTGAATACGTACACCAGGAACGGCCCATAGTCAGGTATAGGCTTGGCTAGACTAGAATGCAGTGGATATATATGTAGGAGACAGTATATATATTTTATGCACTTCAGATCACTGAATCACCTGCCTGCCTGCCTGAAAGTGTATTTGAAAATGTACACCAGCAATGGCCTGCAGTCAGATATAGGCTTGGCTAGACTATAATGCAGTGTATATATATATGTTGGAGACTGTATATATATTTAATGCACTGCAGATCACTGAATCACTTGCCTGCCTGAAAGTGTATTTGAAAACGTACAACAGCAATGGCCTGCAGTCAGATATAGGCTTGGCTGGACTAGAATGCAGTGGATATATATATATGTCGGAGACTGTATATGTATATATATATATATATATATATATATATATATATATATATATATAATGCACTACAGATCACTGAATCACTTGCCTGCCTGCCTGCCTGAAAGTGTATTTGAAAACGTACACCAGCAATGTCCTGCAGTCAGATATAGGCTTGGCTAGACTGGAATGCAGTGGATATATATATATGTTGGAGACTGTATATATATATTTATTGCACTGCAGATCACTGAATCACTTGCCTGCCTGCCTGCCTGAAAGTGTATTTGAAAACGTACACCAGCAATGGCCTGCAGTCAGATATAGGCTTGGCTAGACTAGAATGCAGTGGATATATATGTAGGAGACAGTATGTATATTTTATGCACTACAGATCACTGAACAACCTGCCTGGCCTGCCTGCCTGAAAGTGTATTTGAATATGTACACCAGGAATGGCCTGCAGTCAGATCTAGCTACACAGGATACAGTGTATGTGTATATATATATATATATATATATATATATATATATATATATATATATATATAAAATACACTGCAGCTAACTGAATCACCTGCCTGCCTGAAGTAGATTAGAAACAGTACACCAGGAATGGACTTCAGTGAGATCTAGCTAAACTGGATACAGTGGATATATATATATACCAGTCTGACTGTATATATATATTAAATACACTGCAGCTAACTGAATCACCTGCCTGCCTGAAGTAGATTAGAAACAGTACACCAGGAACCGACTGCAGTGAGATCTAGCTAAACTGGATACAGTGGATATATATATACCAGTCTGACTGTATATATATATATATTAAATACACTGCAGCTAACTGAATCACCTGCCTGCCTGAAGTAGATTAGAAACAGTACACCAGGAACCGACTGCAGTGAGATCTAGCTAAACTGGATACAGTGGATATATATATACCAGTCTGACTGTATATATATATATTAAATACACTGCAGCTAACTGAATCACCTGCCTGCCTGAAGTAGATTAGAAAAAGTACACCAGGAATGGACTTCAGTGAGATCTAGCTAAACTGGATACAGTGGATATATATATATACCAGTCTGACTGTATATATATATATTAAATACACTGCAGCTAACTGAATCACCTGCCTGCCTAAAGTAGATTAGAAACAGTACACCAGGAACAGACTGTAGTGAGACCTAGCTAAACTGGATACAGTATATATATATATACCATACACTGCAGCTAACTGAATCACCTGCCTGCCTAAAGTAGAATAGAAACAGTACACTAGGAACAGACTGCAGTGAGATCTAGCTAAACTGGATACAGTGGATATATATATATATATATATATATATATATATATATATATATATATATATATATATATATATATACCAGTCTGACTGTATATATATATATATTAAATACACTGCAGCTAACTGAATCACCTGCCTGCCTGAAGTAGATTAGAAACAGTACACCAGGAATGGACTGCCTGCTCAATCTAACGCCAGCAACACACTACACAGGGCCAACGTGCAGGCGGCCTTATATAGTGTGGGCGTGGACCTAACCCTGTGGCCATAATTGGCCAAAGGCACCCTGCCTTTGGCCAATTATGGCTCTCTTTGCTGATGGCGCTGTGATTGGCCAAAGCATGCGGGTCATAGTGCATGCCTGGCCATTCATCAGCCAGCAATGCACTGCGATGATGCAGTGCATTATAGGGCGTGACGCGCCGCTCGAATTTGGCGCCAACACCCCATAATGTTCGAACTTCATTGAACGAACGAACAGCCTATGTTCGAGTCGAACCCATGTTTGACTCGAACAGCAAGCTCATCCCTACTGCAGTCCTCAGGATTACCCCACCAGGGGTTGAGCAAGCTGGGATGTGGTAGCATATATAGCAGGTAAGGATTAAGCAGAAGTGTAATCAGTAAACAAGTCAAAGTTCGGTAACAAGTGACTGGTTGCAGGTTTGGCTCAAGAGGAAACAACGTTGAGGAACAAGCAAAAGGTCAGTAACAAATGGTTGCAGGTGGGGATCAAGTGGAAATGTAGTCAAGGAACAAGCCAAAGGTCGGTAATGAATGGTATTGAAGAGGCAGCAGGAGCATAAGGAGCAAGATATTGACTGGAAAAATGGCACACTAATCTGGAAAACAGGAAGTTCAAAGGCATGGCTTAAACAATAAGTTATGGGAGAAGCAAGGAGTTCAAGGTTCTTCAGAAACAAGATAGGAAGTAAGTTTGCCCAAGAGATCAGGCTTGGAGCTGTCCAGCATCTCAGGTGGCTCAGCAAGATCAGCTACTGCCAGATGCAGCAGAGGACCTCGATTCAGATCCCAGTCCTGACCCCCTCCATTCTCCAAATTTTGCAAGCCATTAACAAAAGCAGTACGATTTAAATCTCATGTCTCTTACAGGTATTCATGTAAGAGGGCACATTTGAGAAAGGAAAACCTCCCAGCCTTAGGCTCGGTTCACATACACTATATTACCAAAAGTATTGGGATGCCTGCCTTTACACACACAATACCTTTAATGGCATCCCAGTCTTAGTCTTAGTCTGTAATGTTCAATACTGAGTTGGCCCACCCTTTCCACCTATAACATCTTTAACTCTTCAGGGAAGGCTGTCCACAAGGTTAAGGAATGTGTCTATGGGAATGTTTGACCATTCTTCCAGAAGCGCATTTCTGAGGTCAGGCACTGATGTGGAAGAGAAGGCCTGGCTCTCAGTCTCTGCTCTAATTCATCCCAAAGGTGTTCTATTGGGTTGAGATCACATGCTACATGTCAACGATGCTTTAGTAGCAATTTAGCAGGAATTTTGTAAGTTATGTTGTATTTATGTGCACTAATAATGATTTTAGTGTATTTTTAGTGAAAATAGGGGTTTGATTAACATTTGCACAATTTTTGCGGGGCCCAAAAAATCAATAACAATTTTTGTTTCTACAAGTCATATGCTTTCAGAAAATACATGGAAAAATGGTAACCTCCGGATTTTTTGAGTAAATTTGTTTCTATTTACAGTTTGCGTACCTTCAGTTTTCACTATTTTACAAGAAGGTGCAATTTAAAATGTACAAATATTTGTTATTTAATAATTCATTACCGTTTTAACTTTTATATTTAGCAGGAACTTTGAAAATGTTGCCATGTATGAATCTACTAATAATGATTTTAGTGTATTTGTAGCAAAAATATTGTTTTGATAAACATTTGCGTAAATATGGTGGTGCCTTTAAAAAACAGTAGCACTTTCTTTTTTGTTCTACTGGCCACGTGCTTTCAGAAAATATATGGTTTGGGGGGGGTCTTTTACAAACTCTAAAAGCTGTAAGTGAAAAAGATTTTTTAAATGTGGGTTTTTTTTTTTTTTTCATACGTCCGATTTTCACTATTTCTCAAAGGTGCAATATTTTTTATTTATTAACTCAATACAGGTTTAGATTTTATTTTTAGAAGGAATTTAGCAGGAATTTTGTAATATGTGCATCTGCTAATAATGATTTTAAAGCATTTTAGCGAAAATATTGTTTGGTAAACATTTGCGCAAATATCACAGGGCCTTAAAAATCAGTAGTACCTTCCTATTATTCTACTGGTCCTATGCTTTCATAAAATGTATAGTTTGGGGGTGTTTTTACAAACTCTGAAAGCTGTAAGTAAAAAATGAAAACCTCCAGTTTTTTAGAGAAATTTGGTTATTTATAGTTTTGTGTACATTCAATTTTCACCATTTCACAAAAAGGTACAATTTAAAATTTACAAATATTTTTTTATTTATTGACTCAATACAAGTTAAGCATTTATATTCAGTGCGAATTTAGCAGAGATTTTGTAAAATTTGCTGTGTTTGTATCTCCTAATGATTTTAGTGTATTTTTAGCGAAAATATTGCTTTGGTAAACATCTGCACAAATATCGTGGGGTTTTAAAAATCAGTAGAACCTTCCTTTTATTCTATTGGTCCTATGCTTTCATAAAATTTATGGTTTGGGGGTCTTTTACAACTTCTGAAGGCTGTAAGGGGAAAAATTAAAACCTTCAGATTTTTTTAAAAAAATTTGGATATTTACATTTTTTGGGTATGTTCGATATTCACCATTTCACAAAAAGGTGCAATCTAAAATTTACAAAAATTGGTTATTTATTAACTCAATACAGGTTAGCTTTTATCTTTAGTGTGAATTTTGTAAAATGTTCTGTGTCTTTTTTAATCTACTAATAATGATTTTAGTGTATTTTAAGCAAAAATATTGTTTTGATAAACATTTGCACAAATATCATTGTGCCCTAAAAATCGGTAGCATCCTGTTTGTATTCTACTGGCCATGTGCTTTCAAAAAATATATGGTTGGAAGGGTATTTTACAAACTCTGAAAGCTGTAAAGGAAAAATAAAAAAGCAATGGAAAAATTGCAAAAATGGTCCGGTCAGCTAAGTTTGAAAGTGGAGCACATTGCCTGGCAGCGAAAAGGTTAAAGAACTTATAATTAACCTTGTAAGTGTTATGTTACACAAACATTTTAAAATCACACCACAATACCAAACATCCTCTCATATCATAGTGTGGGAGCGATCTATTGAAATGTGCAAAGAAATCAGATATGCCAGGACCACACACATGATCACACCAGCCCCCATGGAATACTGTCATTATAATGACAAGAGGGAATACGTATTAAATCAAAGTATATCCCACTGCCCCATCAATATTCTAGCATATAGGGACCAACTACCAAACTACCAAAGATATATCAAAATATTTTTTATGGTCCAAAGATAAAGAAAATAAATCCTGTTTTATCACAGTTAGATGATAGTTTACGTTTTTGGGGTTGTATTTGAGATGAGCAAAAAGAGATCACACAAACACTTGTAGGTATAACGTTTGACAGATACAGATAACAAATGTAATAATATTAGAAAATATAACAAGAATACTTAACCAAAAATGCCTTTTCTGCCACAAAGCCCCCCCCCCCCCCTGTCTTATACAGCGTGTCTCAAATGATCAGCTCCAGACGCATGCTCGCCCTGATAGAGACTCAACTATTACAAATTTAAGCTGTGTTATATTTAGGACTTGTATGTAAGAAAATTGCCAGCCCCTGCAAGCAACATGACCTTCTAAAGACTTGGTCAGTTTGTAATGACATTTCTTTTGGTACAAAGTCAGCTAAAGTAACCAAGTTTTGGAGGATTACTGAGAGACAACTTCAATAAGGAAATATCAGTACCCCTCCATTAGGTTTGTCTCTCTATATAAATATATAGGAAAAAATATATAAAAAATATTGGCGGAAAAAAATTACATTTAGGATCCCTCAATCTCAGCTCCAAGCATGGAAGAGTGTCAATATAGCATCCACTGCTCAGGTTTATAGGTGTCAAGTATCAGGTGTGACCAGAGCTGTGTGGACAGCAACAGAGGAACAAACGCAGGTAAGGTGAAAATATATGATTTATTAAGATGAGTGAATAAATACAACCGCCTCCAATATACTACAATGTGCAACCAAACAACCACCAACAGAAACCCACAAATAATAACAGACAAATATATACAAGTAAAGGGGAATACCAGAATCATAAACAGGGCCAGGCCAGGGTCGACAACGGGAAGTCAGCAGCTGGGGAAAAGGAAGACAAACAGGACAAGGAGAGGATGGATGGATCACAGGAGGGACGGGTACAGGTACAAGGCTCAGGGTTCAATGTTCAGGTAACAGACAGGAACAGGATCAGGTACAGGTACAGATACAGAGCTTCACAGGTTCAGGGTCAGGGCGCAAGGAAATAGATACCAAGGCCAGCATGTGAGAGCTTGCCGGGTATTTATGAGACTGCCAGTAATTGTCCTCACGTAACACTTGAACGCAGGAAGTGTTGTCTGCTCCACACTGCCAGGATCCATCCGCTGGTGGATGTCAGTACTGCGGCCCAATGATGGCATAACACCAGCAGGGAAAGACTCCCCTGACAGTTCCAAACTGTCAGGAGACACCTGCTGGTGGACCTCAGTACTGCACGCCAAATGATAGATCTTACCAGCAGATGGACCCTTTCCTGACAATAGGCTCTTTTATGTCCTAAAAGGTGGGCGGTGTTGTACCCCCCACACTGCAAATGGAAAGAGGCAGCCTTTTAGCAAACTCTCCCCTAAATAGAGGGGTTAAATGGCATCTTCTGCATGTGGTCCCCGGCGTTCCGGAACACCAAACATGTGCGACGTGCTGACATCATGCGGGATGGCGTATGTCCAGCCCTGAAAGATGTCACTTTTGGAAACTCAGACTAGGCCATTTCTGGAAAACTCAGCCGGGACTTCTGAAAAAGAGTGAAAAGCCTCACTTCTGCTTCATCCACCCAAACTTGGGCTAGAGAGGTTGAGGAGAAACAGGGAGAGGGATCTTAAAGAAACAGGACGAATTGTCCCATCCTCAAGATGTCCTCAGCTGTGCAAATTGAAAGCCCCCCATCATAAGATCGGACTTCCTGGTGCCCCAGGAAGACATCACGTGTGATGAAACATGTCGGACGGGACTACACGCTGATGCCATCGCTCCCCATGTGATCCCGGAAGTGTGGGTGTATCATACAGTGTTTACCGGCAAACAACTTTTAATAAGGCTTATCTGATTTTAACGGAATGTAAGTGGCCATTTGGCTTTACTTATAATAAAGTTTGTATACAGTATCACACTATTGGAGTCCTTTCTCCTGCATGGTCTACTCTTACTACCGGTCATCCTGGATACTCTGTTGTGAGCTCATCTGCACCAGATGAATTCCTCTGTTTCCTTCTGAGCATTCCAGAGGTTCCATCTGCTGTTTATACCCTGCAGAGGTCATTCTGCGTGACAATTCTAGAGATAGGTGGTCCCTAACATCTGGTAAGCATTCCCTTCTACAGGTTGTCAGGTGTCACAGAAGGCTCTGCATCTTTCACGGTGGTGGAACTTTTATTGAACTAGGATCTCCTTCTTCACAATCATCCTATGGATTGATCATTTGCACATTTTTCGAACTGTTTTATTTGATTGCTATTAGGACATTATGCACATAATATTACTTCGTCATTTTTGATTTTTATGATTAGCGCGACTTTTTGATTAGTGTATGTTGTACTATGTTTGTTTATATCACATGGTAAGTCGCTGCAGTCGTTTATCATATTATCACATGTTCAACGTTTTTAGCGTGGTATATTTTGAATTTCATAAGATCAGACTTGCCCATTTGCCTCTGCATGGAACCAAAGAGGAAATTGTGCATAAGTACATAATTTTTTTTTTTTTTTTTTTTTTTTTAATCTTTCCTGCATTTTCTGCATTTTTTTTCTCTTTTTTTTCATTAAAACAATATTTCTAAATCTGAATTTCTTAATCTCTCAATGCTCTTATGCTTTATTTTTTTTAATTGCCTCTTTAAGCTGTAAACTCAAAATTTTGTCAACTATAGTGTACACTCTGTTACATAACTGTCTAGGTGTGGCAGAAAGTGATACAGACATTTTCTTTTAAAGTGGAGTTCCACCCAAAAGTGGAACTTCCACTCATTTGTCTCCTCCCCCCTCCGGTGCCACATTTGGCACTTTTCGGGGGGGGGGGGCGATAACTGTCTTTGACAGGTATCCTATCCCCACTTCCGGGAGTCCAGGCTGCGGCGCATTACGTCAGTGACTGGACTCCCTCCTCCTTTCCTTGCCGCCGGGCCAGTAGGAGAGCACAGCAGTGCCTAGCGCACGCGCAGTAGGGACCTGGCGTGAAGCTGTAATGCCACACTGCCGGATTCCCTCACCCGCAATGGCGTTGGCAGCACCCAACAGCTGATGGAAACATAATCTGCGGTGCTAATATCGCTGGACTCCAAGACAGGTAAGTGTCCTATTATTAAAAGTCAGCAGCTGCAGTATGTGTAGCTGCTGGCTTTTAATTTTTGCAGGGGTGGACGGACCTCCTCTTTAAGTAAGAGATTTTTTAATTATGCTGTTACATTGTTATATTCTGTTATGGGAACTATTTCTGATTGGGTTAATACTGCAATTGCAGGAACAGATTCGCAGGATGCAATCACTGTGTTTAAAATGGCCGTTCAGTGCAAAATGTATTATTACATGTTATTTTATACATAGATAAGAAAGGGGTGGTGTGAGATAGTATTAAAAACTAACAAATAGAAATATGTTATTAAAAGCTAGCGAATAGAACAATTGCAAAAGCAAAGCCTTGAGGGGGGAGTAGAGACACATAGAGCTTCTAGAGAAGATGTGTCTGTGTGTTAGGTGAAGGTTACAGAACACATTTCAACAGCTTGAACAAAATGAAGTCTCTTGTGCGTAAATGAACAATACAGTGAAAGTCCATGTCATTTCCCTCCTTTTGTTTATTTGACACCATTCTTCTCCACGTTACATTCAGCCGATTGCTGGTAACTCCTGCTACATTGGCGCAGGGAGACGGTGTCCTGTTCAGCTCTCTCCTAGTTTTCTCAGAATAATGGGTTCATCAGGACTGGTGGACCATTTGTTGGTACAGTAGGTAGTCACACAGAAGCATAGCCTGATGGGGAAGTAAATAACATATATGAGAAATAGGAACATCACAATGTAAGAGCCTAGTTTCTGTAACCATGTTGCTATGTCATATAAAAAGTCACTAAAACCTCCTAATCCCTTAAAGGGATTCCATGCATCTTTAGCAATATCTCTGGCCTTATTCTGTAGTTCTCTTATCTTAGTAAGATGTCCTTTAATAATGATCTCATTATCATAAATGTATATACAACAGTCAGTGCGAAATACCTTACACATCCCACCTTGAGCTGCAGTGAGATAATTTAGCGTTAATCTATGTTCTAATACTACTTTTTTTTAAGCTGAGCCATTTCTTCACTTAATAAACCTATATCAGTGGTAGTAAGGTTAATAATCTCATCTACAATTCTAGTGTAATTATTCATTCTTTTCATTGCTTCAATTGCCTATCCTGTCCAAGAAGGGAACCATGACCATGTCATGTCACCTTCGGTGAACAGCTCTCTTTTGAACACGAAAGGGTATTCTGGACTTTGACCTCGTCGCACTGTATCTTTGCGAACAGCCAAAGCAGGTGCTAACTTCCCAATATAACATGTGCCTGTAACATTAGTAGGAAGCCAGGCGTAAGCTTTATCTACACATATAACCCTCTATGTATGGATGGTATACCTGCTCCTAATAAACTAAATGCAATAACATGGAATCTCAGGTAACCGATAATTCCACATATTGGGAACTGTGAGCAATTTGTACTATAAAGGGTTCTATTTAGTTCTGGATCTGGGATATAATAATATTGACCATAGTTTCCTCCATAAACTCTAATATTTGCTCCAGTGCAATCTGAAATGCCCAACCATGTACATTTAGTGTTAAACGGGCATGTAATGTTTAGACCAGGGGTAGGCAACCTTTTGAGCACAGTGTGCCGAAAAATGTTTTCAAAGAAATTGAGCATGCTGATTTTATAACCAAAAGTCAACTTCACACTCTCAATCACCAAAAAGGATTTTTTATAAAGTAAATGCTCTAAACTACTTTAGTAGTGAGAAATTAACATCCTGCACTCTCACGCCTCAGATCAGCCCCAATTCCTGCAACTCCACACCTCAGATGAGCCCCAATTCATGCACCTTCACACCTCAGATCACTGTAACCCCCTGCACATCTGCCCCACCACTGCTCATCTGCCCCGTCGCTGTACCCCCTTGCTCATCTGCCCCGTCACTGTAACCCCCTGCACATCTGCCCCACCTCTGTACCCCCCCTGCACATCTGCCCCACCTCTGTACCCCCCCTGCTCATCTGCTCATCTGCACCTCCTTTCACATCTGCCCCCCCCCGCTTTTCTGTCCCAACACTGAACCCCCTATACATCTGCCCCACCACTGTACAACCCTTCTCATCTGCCCAACCAATTTACCCCTTTCTCATCTGCCCCACCACTGTAACCCCCTGCACATCTGCCCCACCACTGTACCACCCTACTCTTCTCACCCACCAGTGTAAACCCCTGCTCATCTGCCCCACCAGAGTTCCCCCTTTCTGATATGCCCCACCACTGTAGCTGCTCCACCACTGAACCATCTTCTCATCTGTCCTAACACTGAACTTATCTGCTCATCTGCCCCACCATTGTAACCCCCTTTCTCCCCTGCCCCATGACTGTATCTCCTGCACATCTGTCCCACCTCTGTTCCCCCTGCTCTTCTGCCCCACCACTGTAACCCCCTGCTCATGTGTTCCACCGATGTACCTCCTTTCTCCTCTGCACCCCTCTGCACATCTGCCCCACCGCTGTAACTCCCTGCTCATCTGTCCCACCAATGTACCTCCTTTCATCTCTGCGCCAACACTGAACCCCACCTGCTCATCTTTTCCACCACTGTAACCTCTTCTCATCTGGCCCAACACTGAACCCCTCCTGCTCATCTGTGCCACCACTGTAACCCCCTGCTCATCTGCCCCATCACTGTACCCCCCCTAATTTTCTGTCCCACTGCTGAACCCCCTTCTAATCCCTCCCACCACTGTACCTCCTGCACATCTGCTTCACCACTGTACTTCCTTGCTTTTCTGTCTCACCACTGTAACCCCCCTGCTCATCTGCCCCACCAATGTACCCCTTTTCTCATCTGCCCCACCACTGTACCTCCTGCACATCTACTCCACCGTCATATCCCCATGCTCTTCTGTCTCACTACTGAATCACCTTCTCATCTGTCCTAACACTGAACCCATCTTCTCATCTGCCGCACCACTGTAACCCGCTTTCTCATCTGCCCCACCAATGTACCTCCTGCACATCTGTCTCACCTCTGTACCCCCCTGCTCTCCTGCCCCACCTCTGTTTCCCCTGCTCTCCTGCCCCACCAGTGTAACCCCCTGCTCATCTGCACCACAATACACCTCCTTTCACATCTGCCCCACTGCTCTACCTCCCTGCTCATCTGGCCTACACTGAACCCCCTGGTCATCTGGCCCCACACTGAACCCCCCTGCTCATCTGGCCCATCACTGTATCCCCCTGCTCTTCTGTTTCACTGCTGAACCCACTTCTCATCTCTCCTACCACTGTAGCTTTGCTGCACATCTGCCCCACCACTGTACCCACCTGATCTTCTCTACCACATCTGAACCCCTCCTGCTCATTTTTCCCACTGCTGCACCCTCTTCTCATCCATGATATGTGTGATATGCAGAGTGGTGAAAGCAAGGAGAGATGAGACACATCTACCTGTCCTGGCACACTCATCCTGCTGATCCACCTCTCGCATCCAGCCCATGTGCTTGTATGTGATGTCGCATACAAGCATATGGAATGGATGCGCAATGATGAGCTCAGGTCAGGGGCATTTTCTGAAAGCAGTGGGCCTGTGTGCAGGATCATAAGTTGGGCCCCCGCAGCTGAGAAAGTGGTTGGGTGTGATTTTTCATTGCGCTGAATACTGGCTGTGTCTTAAAGGGACACAGAATGCAGGGGTTCAGTAGTAAGTGACGCAAAGGTTCAGGAATAATTTCAACAAAGTTCCCAGAAGCTCAACAGTAATTCCACAAACTGTGACCTGATTGTGGTTTTCCCAATCACAGTGAAATCCCTACTTTCTGTGATTGGTAATGGCAACCAAGCGAGTCATCTTGCTCCCAGATCGTGGACGGGACTAGCAGGACTGTGGTTGGCTTTAGCAGTGGCCAAGACAGTCCTCTTCCTCCTGGAAATAGGGACCGCCCCCCCAAGCAGAACTGCACCCAATCTCTACCCCATCACAAAAGCTGACGATCGCAGCTACAGCAAAGTTAGAGAACCAAACAATGTTTCCCATCTTCACAATGTGTGGGGGCACAGTGCCTCCTCCTCAGTACAGTGCGGGGAATTCTGAAATTGCAATCGAATGCATTAGTGTCTCACTGACACTTCCCTGCGCTGCTCTGCTGATGGGGAGGGAGTCGAGTGCCGGTGTCTTGCCGAGAAAGTTCCCTCGGCGGATAAGTTCCCCCCCTGTACTGCGCAGGCGCAGCGCCTGCGCAGTATGAACTACTGTCAGCCGCTGGAGATAGCCGAAGCTCAAACTTTTCAATCAGCTGTACACGGCGCCTGCGCCCTGGGTCCAGGTTCCTTCCCCACCATCCAAGTGGACCTAGAGGGGGAATCAAAAAGAGCCGAGCAAAGCGAGCCTGTGCCCGAAGCGTGGCGAGCGAAGCGAGGCGAGCGAAGCGAGCCCGCGAGGGGCCCTTTTACAGGCGCCATGTACAGCTGATTTTCAGCTATTCTCCTTCGGCTATTTCCGCCGGATCCTACTGCGCAGGCACAGCCCCTGCGCAGTAGAGGGGGGTCCTTATCCGCCGAGCGGAACTTTCTCGGCAGAACTCCGGCAAAAGAGGCAATTGTCGGGGGCTGCCTACCCCTGGTTTCCTTTCAAAGTATTTTATTGGGTTTTAACAAAAAGAAGAACAAATACATTGCAGTACAGACTCAATCTCATCATTGGACCGCAAGGTCCAGTAACAGGAAAGACAGAGTAGTAACATAATGAACCATAGAATAAAAGTATCTAATCTTAAGGTGTTAACACTAAACTTTTATAGTAGGCCAGTAGACATCTCAGTACAGTGTGTTCCGAACCCCTGGCTCTGCAGTGGTAAGAACTGTTTGTTTGGACAATCATCTATACAAGATTCACTGCCCAGTACCGGAATCCCAGTACACGGTCAGGCCTGGGGATCATGAGAGGGGGTCAGCCATCCAACCCAGGAATTACCCTGCCTCCCACTACTTTGGGAACTCTATGTGGGAGTGCCCAGTCCCCCCCAAGCCAACCCCCACCCCCCCCCCCCCAGTCCAGCAGTGGGCTGTTTAATTTACCAGGCTTGTTCTTAGCAGCCTTTTGTGATAATCTGTAACTGACCATTAAAGTGGACTGGCAAAGCTGCTGCTGCAGCATTCACACCACGCTAGCCTATTTAATACTTCTTCTACTCCATTAATGGGGGGTGTAGGTACCCCTTCTCGTTAAATCAGAAGGTGGGAACAGAGTGTCCCAAACGGTGAAATAAAGGAAGGAGAAGGAAAGAAAGAGGAAGAGGTCCAGGTTCGTCCAGGATTCAGAGTGATGTGCCTAGGCACAGGGAGATGTTGCAGTAAGAGGCCTATGGCTCCCAAATAGCGTTGAATCTTTTTATGCTATCATGTAGTTTTGCTACTATATTTTCTTGTGCCATTATCCATGATATTTTTCTCCGGATTCCCCTAAAGGGTACAGTAGGGGGTTTTCCATGCCCTTGCGAGCGTTATCTTGGCTCCTAAGAGGATATAAAACGTGATAGCTTGTAAATGTTTGGGTAACCTGGGCAAAGGGTCGGTTCAAGAGGGCAATGGTAGCGTCAGGGGTTATAGTGGAGCCTGTTATTATCCTTATAGTGTGAAAGACCTTTTTCCAATAAGATCTAAGGCAGGGGCAAGACCACCAAATGTGGAACATAGTGCCCTCCAGATCACATCCACGGTAACATAAGGGCGATGCGCTGGGTAGATCAATGCCAGCCTGGAGGGGACATAGTACCACCTAGTTACTATTTTGAAATTAGCTTATATTAGGGAGACATTTAGAATACCTTTGAAGGAGCGTTGAATCGCGTGGTACCATACTGCCGGCTTCCAGGAACATCCCGTATCCATCTCCCAGGCCCGAGCGTGTGCTGGGATAACGTCCCTGCTCACCAGAGTGGAATATATCAGCGATATTCCCTCCCTCTGATCCATGGTATTTGAGCACTACTGCTTATATGGGGTGATGGTAGGGGGTTCCTGCTTGTTAGCTTTTAGTGAATTACAGAAATGTGCAATTTGGGAGAAGCAGAAAATTTCAGAGTCGGGCATTTCCACTTTCTTTCTACAGTGTTTCAGAGTGATGAGGCCCACCGGGGGAAGAAAGCAGCCAATGCGATAAAGGCCTTTGTTAGTCCACCAGCCAAAGGCTTTGATGTCAAGGCCAGGGGGAAACCTTTGGTTGTGGAATATATGTGACAGGGGCTTCAGGGGGAGATCAGAGAGTGGTTTGTATAAAGTGTGTTGCACAGCGGCGCCGAGTGAGAAAGAGTCGGGGACATTATCGCCGGTCTTGATCTCTTATCTCTCCAGAGGAGATGGTCTATGGTATGTAAGGGGACAGCCTGTCATTCCATGGAGAGCCAATCAGGCTTGGGGCCCCTGCAGTGGACTGTGGAGATTTGAGCAAGTTGTGCAGCCTGGTAATACCACCATAAATTCGGTAGACCAACTCCACCCTGTGATTTTAATCTGAGAAGAACCTCTTTTGGGCATCTGTACCCTTTGTTCCCCATACAAATTTCAGTATTCGAGACTGAAATTTACTGAGGAATTGTTTCTTTATAGATATTGGGAGAGAGCGGAACAGGTATAACATGCGCAGGAGAAGTGTCATTTTTACCGCGTTAACTCTGCCCAGCCAGGATAGACCACATCTCGACCACCTCTCCAGGTCTCCTCCACATTTATGTATCATAGGAGGGTAATTTGCCTGGAAGAGCTTACTGACATCATGGGTGAGCTTAATGCCCAGGTATGGGATCACATCTGTTGCTCAAGTAAAGGCGAAGTTTTGTTTAAGTTGTGTGAGCAAAGCCGGGGGTACTGTGACATTTAAGGCTATAGATTTAGACATGTTAACCTGCAATCCTAAGATCTGACTAAATTCCTGTAGGATCTTGTATATTGTGGGGGTAGAAGTCAAGGGGGAGGAGATGAATAATAGTAAATCATCTGCATATAGTGTGCACTTGTGTTCCTGTTCCCCGCATGTAATCCCCTTAATGTCAGCGTTGGATCGGATCGCTATAGCCAGAGTTTCAATGGCCATCGCGTGGAGGAGAGGGGAGATCGGGCAGCCCTGTCTGGTGCCCCTTTCAATTCCGAAGGTGTCAGAGTATCTGCCCAACAGTTGCACTTGTGCGTTCGGGGAGGAGTACAAAGATCGAATTATGCCTAGGTTGTGTGGGCCAAAGACCCCATCTTTCAAGGATTTCAAAAAGATATGGCCATGCTACCGAGTCAAATGCCTTATGAAGGTCTATTGAAAGAAGGAAGCCCTTCTGGGGGGGACCACCATCCCATTGGGAGTTAAGTAGGGAGATGTCAACTGCTCTTCTAATCTGGTCCGGTCCCTGTCTCCCAGGGATTAAGCCCACCTGATCTCTGTGTATGTATGTAGCAATGTAACTCGCTACCCTGTTTGCGAGGATCTTAGTCATCAACTTGATATCATTATTAATAAGCAAGATCGGACGGTAGTTACCAACCTCACTCCAATCCTTCCCAGGTTTAGGGATGACAGAGATGTAAGCAGAATTAAGGTCTTTCCCTAGGGGGGCTCCATCCCTGAGAGAGTTGAAGAACCAGGTCAGATAAGGGGCCAGGCTGGGGCCAAATTTTTTGTAATATCCTGTGGAGAAGCCATCTGGCCCAGGGGCTGAGCCCAGTTTAAGGGATTTGATGGTGTCTAAAACCTCTGCAGTCGTGAATGGATTCTCTAGAAGTTCCTCGTGATCTTTAGAAATTGAGGGTAAAGGGAGGTTATCAAGAAAGCTATTCTTGAGGGCTTGGGAAGGCGGGGGGGGGGGTGGTTTTGTAAAGGTCTGAGTAAAACTGTAATGCCCCGTACACACGGTCGGACTTTGTTCGGATATTCCGACAAAAAAATCCTAGGATTTTTTCCGACGGATGTTGGCTCAAACTTGTCTTGCATACACATGGTCACAAATAGTTGTCGGAAAATCCGATCATTCTGAACGCGGTGACGTAAAACACGTATGTCGGGACTATAAACGGGGCAGTGGCCAATGGCTTTCATCTCTTTATTTATTCTGAGCATGCGTGGCACTTTGTCCGTTGGATTTGTGTACACACGATCGGAATTTCCGACAACGGATTTTGTTGTCGGAAAATTTTATATCCTGCTCTCAAACTTTGTGTGTCGGAAAATCCGATGGAAAATGTGTGATGGAGCCTACACACGGTTGGAATTTCCGACAACAAGGTCCTATCACACATTTTCCGTCGGAAAATCCGA
This sequence comes from Lithobates septentrionalis, assembly GCA_037952835.1. NCBI lineage: Eukaryota > Metazoa > Chordata > Amphibia > Anura > Ranidae > Lithobates > Lithobates septentrionalis. Next base: position 174,608 of record JBBDGP010000217.1, on the reverse strand, counting down.
CCATGTGTACGGGGCATAAGAAGGTCTCCATTATTTTGGTCGGATTCCGGGTCAGGTCCCCGGAGAAGGAACGAATTTTGGGGAAGGATAATGTGCATTGTTTGGTAGCGAGTCTAACTCCAATTCTGTCCTTTTGGAAGTAAAATTTAGCCCCAGTCCATCTAAGGTGTTTCTCAACGGACATTGTGAGGGAAAGGTTGAGGTGGGTATGTGCCGTGTCTAGCTGTGCTAACATTGCGTATGTAGGGTGGCGCTTGTGTGCCTTAGCAAGTATTTGATATTCCTCTGTTCGCTTCTGTATTTCTGCCCTGTGCTCTTTCTTAATTTTAGAGGAGAGCTGAATGAGCTTTCCCCTGAGAACCGTCTTGTGAGCTGCCCATAGGATCAGTGGCAATACCTCATTAGTGTCATTTTCAAGAACGTATGCTTTGATGTCTTCTATTAAGGTGCACTGTATATGCTCAAAAGGGCCTCATTAAGACGCCATCTGAAATGGCCCGTGTTACCCGATGACCACTGTGTAACAAGGGTGACAATAGAGTGGTCTGAAAGGGGGGTATCTATGATTTTAGACCCTATGATTAAAGGGATCTAGTGTGGGAAGATGTGGTCTATCCTGGCATAGGAATTATGGGGTGCTTAAAAATGGGTGTAGTCTTTTATGTGGGGGTTTACCTCTCTCCATATGTCCACCATCCCTGCAGAATGTAGCAGGAGAGCAATTTTTGTACTCTGTCTTCAGGGGCGTTTGGGTTTTGGTTTCCCTCCGGCTGTTTTGTCCAGGGAGAAGTCAAAAGTGGTATTGGAGTCTCCACCAAAGAAGACCGTCCCCTTAAAGTGTTTTTGTAGTTTGCACAGTGTTGAGTCAAAAAATTTCCCCTGGCCCTTATTGGGTGTATAATAAAAGACAAATGTGTATGTCTCCCTGTCGATAGTGCCAGACACCAGTATGTAACGACCTAAAGGGTCTGAGACAATTTCAGGTTGGGAAAGGTTAATATGTCTGGCGAAACATATGGCCACTCCTTTAGTTTTGTTTTCGGCGGATGCGATAAAAAATTGTGGGTAGCGCTGATGTAGAAAAGCGGGTTTATAAGAAGCAGGGAAGTGGGTTTCTTGTAATAGAAGGATGTCGGCGTGCATGGAATGGTACAAATGTAATAATTTCTTGCATGTAATAGGGGAGTTAAGTCCCTGGGTGGTGTGTGTATGTGTGTGTGATGATTTTAAAGGTGGGGGCTGGGGGGTTTGTGTTAGCCATGGATCAGAGGTGAAGACAGCGCAGCACAGACAACCCTGAGTGGAGAAACTGGACACTCCTGGAGAACCTAGAAGAGGATAGAGAATAAACAGAAACGTAGGGGGGGGGGAGAAGAAGAGGAGAGAAAGGTTAGACATGTAAATGCAAACACCTTACAGTATTGGCTCAACAAGTGAAGAAGGAGTAGGAATAGGCCTGCCATTGCCCACCCCTTAAACCTGAAGGCTGGAGAACCCTGAGTCGGGGACTCCTAATCATCTCATATGGGCACACTAGGTGCCTGTGGAGACTGGGGGAGGTACACTGAGTCCACCATGGCCCTGCCACTAGAAAAAAAGGAAGAAACATACTTTAACATCGTAAAATAAACAGAGCGCCCCTAGGACAGGAAAAATTTTGGTCACAAACACACACCAGGCTCCTTCCCCTGGGCCCAGCAACCACCTGAGACCCCCCCCCCAATGAAGGGAGGAGTTCGGGCGATACCGGGCCCAGGAGGAGAGCCCTTTCTGGGCTCAAGCCGGGGATGGAAGAGACTGGGCGCTAGGCCCCTATGTTCGACCATGTTGGTAGACTTGATGTTCCTTTATAGTATAGGCATCTTTCCTGTTTCGCAATTTAATCTTTTTCACAATGCTTTATTTGTTTGATAGAGTTCCCAGGATGTGTTCACCCATTCCGAAGTTTAGAACGCTTTTTAATGTCCCACTTGCTCCCTAAGCAATTGTTTGACCGTCCTCTCCACTGCGGGGTACACGCCCCAATGCCCACTTTGGGGCGAGTCCCCCTCAGTGGAGAGGACGGTCAAACAATTGCTTAGGGAGCAAGTGGAAAAGATTAAATTGCGTAACAGGAAAGATGCATATACTATAAAGGAACATCAAGCCCATCTACCAACATGGTCGAACATAGGGGCCTAGCGCCCAGTCTCTCCCATCCCCGACTTGAGCCCAGAAAGGGGAACCCTACTTCCCTTAAATACCCCTATCTACTCTGGAAAGGGAAATAGATAACCGTAGGGCAAACAAACCGGGTAGGAAAGTCCTATGGTAAAAAAGAAACCTCAGCAGGGGAGACTTGGGGATATACCCCGATAACAGGAGTAGGTAAAGTCACAAACCAGATCCCTGTCTTAGAAGTATAAGTGGACCAGTCATGTCGGTAAAGTCTCTTTGGACCTCTTGGAGTGTTGTTTCAGCCATGTGGGTTGCAGAGGGCTTGCCGGCGGTGGTCTCTTCGATGACGAGGTTGGGCCTTTGCTTGTAGGTGTGGGAAGATGCTCTTGGGAGAGTAGGCCTAGATGGAGGAGCAGACGTTCCCCTTCCACCAAAGAAGAGAAACCATGACCTTTGTTGCGATACGAGAAATTCATGCGAAGCGGGAAGGACCATCTATAAGGGATCTCTTTCTGCATCAAGATCTGAAGTAGCGGTTTAAGCGATCGTCTTTTCTGCACTGTGTATGGGGAGAGGTCGGCATATATCTGAACTTGCATGTCCATGAATGTTGGAGGAGTCTGCCCCTCTAGCTTTCCTCATCACCTCCTCCTTCATGGCGTAAAAATGTGGTTTCACAATAATGTCCATGGGGAGACCATCAGTGCGAGGGGGTTCCCAGGGCATGTACGCCGTGTCAGTGGGACTTTTTTGTGACTCCCTTGTCTGACTATGTGGACATTCCAGCGCTTTTGGGAGACCTTGCAACACTGTCCATGCCATTAACACTGACCGTCCCACCTGCCGGTATATGCGGACATTTTTACTTATAGGTAGGTTTTTCACATAAAGTTTTTCTTTGTCGATATATCCACAGATTCATATACAGTGGCTTGCGAAAGTATTCGGCCCCCTTGAACTTTTCAACCTTTTGCCACATTTCAGGCTTCGAACATAAAGATATAACATTTTTATTTTTTGTGAAGAATCACCAACAAGTGGGACACAATTGTGAAGTGGAACGAAATCTTTTTTGGATTTTTGGAACTTTTTTAACTAATAAAAAAATGAAAAGTGGGGTGTGCAAAATTATTTGGCCCCCTTGCGTTAATACTTTGTAGAGCCACCTTTTGCTGCGATTACAGCTGCAAGTCGCTTGGGGTATGTCTCTATCAGTTTTGCACATCGAGAGACTGAAATTCTTGCCCATTCTTCCTTGCAAAACAGCTCGAGCTCAGTGAGGTTGGATGGAGAGCGTTTGTGAACAGCAGTTTTCAGCTCTTTCCACAGATTCTCGATTGGATTCAGGTCTGGACTTTGACTTGGCCATTCTAACACCTGGATACGTTTATTTGTGAACCATTCCTTTGTAGATTTTGCTGTATGTTTGGGATCATTGTCTTGTTGGAAGATAAATCTCCGTCCCAGTTTCAGGTCTTTTGCAGACTCCAACAGGTTTTCATCCAGAATGGTCCTGTATTTGGCTGCATCCATCTTACCCTCAATTTTAACCATCTTCCCTGTCCCTGCTGAAGAAAAGCAGGCCCAAACCATGATGCTGCCACCACCATGTTTGACAGTGGGGATGGTGTGTTGAGTGTGATGAGCTGTGTTGCTTTTACGCCAAACATATCGTTTTGCATTGTGGCCAAAAAGTTCGATTTTGGTTTCATCAGACCAGAGCACCTTCTTCCACGTGTTTGGTGTGTCTCCCAGGTGGCTTGTGGCAAACTTTAGACGAGACTTTTTATGGATATCTTTGAGAAATGGCTTTCTTCTTGCCACTCTTCCATAAAGGCCAGATTTGTGCAGTGTATGACTGATTGTTGTCCTATGGACAGACTCTCCCACCTCAGCTGTAGTTCTCTGCAGTTCATCCAGAGTGATCATGGGCCTCTTGGCTGCATCTCTGATCAGTCTTCTCCTTGTCTGAGCTGAAAGTTTAGAGGGACAGCCAGGTCTTGGTAGATTTGCAGTGGTCTGATACTCCTTCCATTTCAAAATGATCGCTTGCACAGTGCTCCTTGGGATGTTTAAAGCTTGGGAAATCTTTTTGTATCCAAATCCGGCTTTAAACTTCTCCACAACAGTATTACGGACCTGCCTGGTGTGTTCCTTGGTCTTCATGATGCTCTCTGCGCTTTCAACAGAACCCTGAGACAGAGCAGGTGCATTTATACAGAGACTTGATTACACACAGGTGGATTATATTTATCACCCTCAGTCATTTAGGACAACATTGGATCATTCAGAGATCCTTGCTGAACTTCTGGAGTGAGTTTACTGCACTGAAAGTAAAGGGGCCGAATAATATTGCACGCATCACTTTTCAGTTTTTTAATTGCTAAAAAAGTTTAAAATATCCAATAGATTTCGTTCCACTTCACAATTGTGTCCCACTTGTTGGTGATTCTTCACAAAAAATTAAAATTTTATATCTTTATGTTTGAAGCCTGAAATGTGGCAAAAGGTTGAAAAGTTCAAGGGGGCCGAATACTTTCGCAAGCCACTGTATATAATTTTTTAGGTCAGCCCTGTGATCTATGTGTCTCTGCTCTCAGGTTTTTGCTTTGGACCCCAGCACGCATACAAGTGCTGCGCAAGGGCCAGGACACGGTGTCTCTTTGATGCTATTGGGGACCCTCTCTCGCCCCCCCCTTGATATGTCTTTTTGATCACCCACATAGATCGCGAGCTAACCACAGGAGTGCTGTGTGTGGGGAGCCGGATGCAAGGTTCCACATCTCCTATTTTTTAAAATTTGTGGGTGCTCAGTTGTTTTTGTCAATGAATATAATGTAAGTGGATTACTTTGGTGAATCAATCTGGGATAGTAATTGTGTCAGGTCACCTTGAGGCTAGGTGACAGATGCACTCTGTAGGAGTCAGAAGTGCACCGCTAGGTAGTGGACCCTAGGACTGACTGCTGCTGCTTGAACCCTGGAAGGTTCAGGAAGCAGGTCTACTGGATCACTGACACAGATCCCACTGGGAGCTAGAGCATAGATTCCCCAGGGCGCGGAGTCAGCAGGTGTTCACCAGAGCCTCTAGTGGTGAGGATGGACTGCGCTGCAGTCTGGCTCCAGGTCGCGGCCCCCAGGGTCTCACTGCTCACGCTCACGGTAGACTACAGGAGAAGAGGAAGGGGGCAGCAGGCTGGAACAACAAGGAAAGTAAGGGACAAGCCAAGGTCAGGGCCACAAGCAGACAAGGACTACAGAGTTCACGCCAAGGTTCAGGGTCAAAGGCAAACAGGGATGGTCGGGGACACGCCAAAGGTCAGGGTCAGGAGCAGACAGGAATAGTTAAGAACAGGCCAAAGTCGGTAACTGGAATCAGACGTAGGAAACACAGCAAGTACACACGGAGGCTAACACACAATGGTTGAACAGTAGGGATGAGCCGAACACCCCCCTGTTCGGTTCGCACCAGAACATGCGAACAGGAAAAAAGTTCGCTCGAACACGCGAACACCGTTAAAGTCTATGGGACACGAACATGAATAATCAAAAGTGCTAATTTTAAAGGCTTATATGCAAGTTATTGTCATAAAAAGTGTTTGGGGACCTGGGTCCTGCCCCAGGGGACATGGATCAATGCAAAAAAAAGTTTTAAAAACGGCCGTTTTTTCAGGAGCAGTGATTTTAATAATGCTTAAAGTCAAACAATAAAAGTGTAATATCCCTTTAAATTTCGTACCTGGGGGGTGTCTATAGTATGCCTGTAAAGGGGCGCATGTTTCCCGTGTTTAGAACAGCCTGACAGCAAAATGACATTTCGAAGGAAAAAACTCATTTAAAACTACCCGCGGCTATTGCATTGCCGTCAATACACATAGAAGTTCATTGATAAAAACGGCATGGGAATTCCCCACAGGGAAACCCCGAACCAAAATTAAAAAAAAAAAAAATGAAGTGGGAGTCCCCCTAAATTCCATACCAGGCCCTTCTCCTGTGGCATTCCCCGTGACGTCACAGGGAAGTCCCGTCAAGTCACCGTGCGTCAGAGGGGGCGGGGTCACCGGGTGGCCCCGCCCCCCGTTATTTAAGAACCGTCAGATGAGGAGACGCCGTCACACAGCGGGAGCCTCCCTCCATGCATGGATGCGGAGCGGCCCGGAGAAGAAAATTAAGAAGAGAAACAGAGAAGAAGAGAAGAAGGAAGAAGAGAAGAGGATGAAGAAGAAGATGAAGAGAAGAGCGGGAGCTTCCCCCCCAATGCCATGGGTGCGGAGCGGCCCGAGGAGAAGAAGATAGAAGACGCCGCGGAGGAGATGCTGGACGAGAACGCCGGAGGAAGAACCAGAAGAGCCAGAAGAACCAGAAGAAGAAGAAGATGAAGGAAGAAAGAAGAAGCATTTAAATAAAGGAATTTTCTCTTGTCATTTTTAACTATTTTGACACTTTTTTAGTGAAATGGTAGGGGTAAGTACCCCCTTACCATTTCACACAGGGGGGGGCCGGGATCTGGGGGTCCCCTTGTTAAAGGGGGCTTCCAGATTCCGATAAGCCCCCCGCCCGCAGACCCCCACAACCACCGGCCACGGTTGTGGGGATGAGGCCCTTGTCCTCATCAACATGGGGACAAGGTGTTTTGGGGGGCTACCCCAAAGCACCCTCCCAATGTTGAGGGCATGTGGCCTGGTACGGTTCAGGAGGGGGGGGGGCGCACTCTCGTCCCCCCCTCTTTTCCTGCGGCCTGCCAGGTTGCGTGCTCGGATAAGGGTCTGGTATGGATTTTTGGGGGAACCCCACGCCGTTTTTTTTTTTTTTTTTTGGCGCGGGGTTCCCCTTAAAATCCATACCAGACCTGAAGGGTCTGGTATGGAATTTAGGGGGAACCCCACGTCATTTTTTTTTTTAATTTTGGCCGGGGTTCCCCTTAATATCCATACCAGACCTGAAGGGCCTGGTATGGAATTTAGGGGGACTCCCACTTCATTTTTTTTTTTTTAATTTTGGTTCGGGGTTTCCCTGTGGGGAATTCCCATGCCGTTTTTATCAATGAACTTCTATGTGTATTGACGGCAATGCAATAGCCGCGGGTAGTTTTAAATGGCTTTTTTTCCTTCGAATGTCATTTTGCTGTCAGGCTGTTCTAAACACGGGAAACATGCGCCCCTTTACAGGCATACTATAGACACCCCCCAGGTACGAAATTTAAAGGGATATTACACTTTTATTGTTTGATTTTAAGTATTATTAAAATCACTGCTCCTGAAAAAACGGCCGTTTTTAAAACTTTTTTTTGCATTGATCCATGTCCCCTGGGGCAGGACCCAGGTCCCCAAACACTTTTTATGACAATAACTTGCATATAAGCCTTTAAAATTAGCACTTTTGATTTCTCCCATAGACTTTTAAAGGGTGTTCCGCGGCATTCGAATTTGCCGCGAACACCCCAAATTGTTCGGTGTTCGGCGAACTTGCGAACAGCCAATGTTCGAGTCGAACATGAGTTCGACTCGAACTCGAAGCTCATCCCTATTGAACAGCACTGCTGGCCTGGGGTGGGGCCATGCTTAGAGGAGAGGTTATAAAACAAGTCAGGTGAGAGGCAGCTGGTCTTTAGAGATGAACACATGGAGACAGGTAAGCTGACAGAAAACTCTATTGCAAAACCATGACAGTACCCCCCCTCTTAAGAGGCCTCCCCCATCCCCCGCCTGGGCCCTGGCTTAAAGGGAAACTACAGATGAAAACCTTCTCAACAGACGAGGTGCAAAGATCTCAGATGCAGTGATCCCAGACCTCCCCTCAGGACCAAACCCTTCCCAATGTACGAGGTACTGAAGAATGCCTCTACGGCACCGGGAATCGAGAACTTGACTAACCTCATACTTAAGATTATCCTCAGAGACCAAAACTGAGGTAGGGAGAGGACGAGAGGACTTATTGAGGGCTAAAGGCTTCTTAGAAATGGGTAAGGGCACGAGAAGACCATCAGAAGTCTGAGCAGGGTCCCCCAGACCCTTAAAGATGAGCTGGACATCCAACACAGGACCATCAGACTGGGTAGAGGTCAGTGGATGCCTGAGGTCAGGTTGGTTAGAAGGTGACGTGTTACAAGGGTTAAGCTGGATAGCTGAAACACAAACAGAATGCAGAGAGCCCTGAACAAAAGATTGAAAACCCCACCTGGCCGAATGAGGCAGTCTATCCAAAGGATGGATTGAGCTTCTTAAACAGGTTTGAACGGACGTAGTAGCAGTAGGGTGAGGCCAGGTTACAGAAGGTTCTGAACAAGAAGCAGGAAGCTCACTGGGCATAGGCTGGACTGGTGCAGAGGCCGACTGAACAGCATCGCCAGGTGCAGCGACCATCAAAATTGCATCGCAGGGAGTAGCGACTGTGGAACTGGTGGACGAGTCAGCCTGGGTGTGTGTCCAAGGGGGTCCAGGGATAGGCAAAGGGAAATGGCCGTGCAAACTGGAGTGACTGATCGGCTCAGGTTCACAGGTGGGCTCCTCATCCAGAGTGCCACACGACCCAGAGAGTGCCTCAGCCTGACTATTGCAGGTGACATTCCAGAAATCGCTATATGCAGCGTGAAGAGCAGAAGATACTGGGATGGTGGCAACAGGAAGTTTCTCTTTTGGGATAACCTTGAGTAGGCAGGAGGAGGAACAGGAGGAACCCCAAGTCAAGATCTGTCCAGCAATCCAGTCAACATGTGGAGAATGGAGCCGTAACCAAGGAAGACCTAATATGATAGGAGATGAAGCCTTAGGTAAGACAAGGAAGGATATCCACTCCTGGTGGAGTGTCCCTACCGACATCTTAACAGGGAGGGTCTGGAAGCGAATAGGGCCCCCTGGGAGAACAGTGCCATCAATCGCCAAGACCACTAATGGCGTTGTAAGGGGCAAAAGGGTAAGTCTCATGGAAGACGCAGTTCCCCAGTCCATGAAATTGCCAGCGGCTCCGGAATCCAGATATGCCACGACCGAACGAGGGGAAGCGCCAACATGAAGGAACACAGAAAAGAGAAGACGAGAAGGTGAAGGTAATATTTCTAGGGACCAATACTCCACCTTCCAGATGTATTAGCCCTGAGCGTTTTCTGGATGAAGAGAACAAGTATCACGAAAATGACCTTTGACGCCACAGTAGAGGCACAGGCCCAGAGTTCTGCGCCTAGTGCGTTCTTCGGGAGATAACTTGGTCTGGCCCAGCTGCATAGGTTCATCAGCAGGCAGGAGGTGCTCCTCGGAATGAAGAGAAGGGACATGGAGCTCAGGCTGCCTAAAGAACGGGGAGTCCTGGCGTCTTTTTTCCAGGGCCTTCTCCTGAAAGCGAATATCGATCTGGTTACACAAGGTGATGACACCATCCAGATCAGCAGGGAGAGATCTTCCTGCTAATTCATTCTTCACTCTATCAGAGAGGCCATGTAAAAAGGTTGCAACTAGGGCCTCATTATTCCAACTCAGCTCAGCAGTCAAAGTACGAAAATGAAGAGCGTACTGTCCCACAGAAGCGGACTCTTGACGGAGACGTAAAAGGGCGCTGGCCGCTGAGGAGACACGACCCGGTTCCTCGAAGATATTCCGAAAAAGTTTCAAGAAATCAAACAGGCTAGAAACCACTGGATCATTTAGTTCCCACAGAGGGGCAGCCCAGGCTAACGCCTCGCCGGACAGGAGGGATATAATATAGGCAACCTTTGCCCGATCGGACAGGAAGTTTTGGGGCAGAAGCTCAAAATGAATTGTGCACTGGCTAAGGAACCCCCTGCAGGCATTGGAGTCCCCAGAGAAATGGGCCTGAGCTGGCAGATGTAATGAATGTGTGGCTGCGACTGGTGCGATTGGTGCAGCAGATAGCGGTTGAGGTTTTTGAACCGGGGGTCCTAATGAGGCCTGAACCTGTTCAAAACAGGATGCCAAATCCTGAAGGAATCGCATCACCTGGGTCTGATGCGATTCCTGGGTCTCAAGTCTGCTTACTAAGCCCTGCAATGGATCATCTGCGGGTAGCGGCACATCAGCCGGGTCCATGGCTGATCAAACTGTCAGGTCACCTTGAGGCTAGGTGACAGATGCACTCTGTAGGAGTCAGAAGTGCACCGCTAGGTAGTAGACCCTAGGACTGACTGCTGCGGATTGAACCCTGGGCGGTTCAGGAAGCAGGTCTACTGGATCACTAACACAGATCCCACTGGGAGCTAGAGCATAGATTTCCCAGGGCGCGGAGTCTAAGAGCCAGCAGGTGTTCACCAGAGCCTCTGGTGGTGAGGATGGACTGCGCTGCAGTCTGGCTCCAGGAAGGAGGCAGCAGGCTGGAACAACAAGGAAAGTAAGGGACACGCCAAAGGTCAGGGTCACGAGCAGACAGGAATAGTTAAGAACAGGCCAAAGTCAGTAACTGGAATCAGACGTAGGAAACACAGCAAGTACACACGGAGGCTAACACACAATGGTTGATCAGCACTGCTAGCTTGCAGTGCACAGGTTAATATAGGGTTCCTTGATAGGGCCTGGAGTGGGGCCATGCTTAGAGGAGAGGTTATAAAACCAGTCAGGTGAGAGGCAGCTGCTCTTTAGAGATGAACACATGGAGACAGGTAAGCTGACAGAAAACTCTATTGCATAACCATGACAAATTGTTTGTAATTGTACTGATTAATAATTACTTGTATTTTACAACCCCCCAGACATAAATTTCTCCATAAAGAACCCTGATGAAGGAAAAGATTTCTCCAAAACGCGTCTGGTTCAGAGGGTGATGTTTATTTATCATTTACGGGTTTGCTGGTCTGCTTTCTTTTCTATTACTTCAATCCTCATTCCCAATTGTTGCAGGTCAGCATGAATGATGAAGTAATTTGGGCAGCATTAAGAGCAAGGCCCCTGTATAACATTTGTGAGAAAGCTTGCATCATTGAGGGAAAGTCAGTGGGAGCAGGGATGATGTCACAGGCTTCTCCCTCACAGAGGAGCATGCCTGTATGGGCATCAAGCATAGGTGTAGTGGGAAGACCCATCCCCGTTCTTTCTAGCAAGGATTTGGTGGAGGTAGGGGAGGGTGCCATACACAGTGAGGAGTGTGCGGTACCTGGAGATGACGGAGGAGCCGTGTCCTGGTCGGCAATGGAGTCCTCAGCTTCGGCCTCTGTGTATCCCCCTTGTGGCGAGGCCGCCATCTTGGTATAGCTGAGCGGGCCGGCGGCGGCGGTCATCTGGCGGGCTAGGCTCCTTTTAGCCAGCGCTGATGACATCCACTTGATCCCGGGTGGTTCCCCTGCTCTTACTTCCCGGTGTGGTGTGCGGGCGCTCCGAACGCTGCAGTGGTGGGTTATGGGGCCGTGGTGACGCAGAGTTCTAGAGGGCCGCAGCCATCTTGGGAGCTTCTAATCTGTGGAGTGTCTATGTGTTTTGAAACCATCAAAGTTACTGATCTGTGCTCATTAGCTGTGGAGACTATGTTTGAGCCATTTATTCTGGTACTGTTTAGATCAGTGAAGGGGAGGCATTGCTGTCATAGGTATTGTTCCTGTAAGTGAGAACACACCCAGTAATTACTAGCATTGCTATGGGTTGTATACAATTTGGATGAAAGGGTTATTTTTCCATGTCTCAGTTCTCAAAAGCAACAGGAAAAGAAACATCATCTTTATTTCAAAGGATATCATCACTTCAGGGAGGCCCGGAATGATAATGGAAGTATGGAATGGTAATGAAGGGCTGGGCATGACAAGGTGGAACAGGAGACAACGGAGGGTTAAAAAGTAAAAGGAAGTAAGAGGGAGGGGATTGAAGTTAACTTTAGGGGTGGGGTGGGGAGATATAAAAGGAGATATAAAAGGAATAGGCGGGGTTTAAGCAGGAACAGTGTGAGGAGACAGACAAAGGGGAAGTTGACACAGGGGGAGAGAAGCAATTGCAGCAGCATGGCAGACATTGATTTGATCCTAGCAAGGCTGAGGACGGCGGCGGCCACGAGGGGACAGGAATGGCTACAGGCTCAGGTAGCTCCATTGCTCCTAGAAGAAGCGGGGGGGTCCGGCGGGGGGGGAGCGACGCCACACGCCAGGCGGTCTAGGCCGCCTGAGCGTTTTTCACCAGGCCCCTCATCCAGAACAGCTCGCCCTAATAAGAGCCCGGGAACGGACCCGTCGGCTCCCCCAGCAAAACGGGTGGCCGCCGCCACCCCTGGGGGGTCCGGGCGGAATCCTCCACAACGGCGGAGCGCGGGGGGCGGGGCTTCGGGCCGTAATGGCGCCCGAGCATCGCCACCCAGAAGACAGGACAGCAGCAGAGCGGTCCCCCCCGCAGCACAGGCTTCTGCTAGGGGGGAGATCCGATGGGGGAGGAGCAGGGGCACGGCTGGGGGTCAGCTACCTGACGCTGCTGGCAGCCCTTCTGCAGCCAGGAGTGGAAGAGAGCCAGATGAAGACAGAAGGAGAGGTCCAGGGGCCAGCAGAGGAGCCATCAGTGTGGGACAGCAGAGCACAGCAGCAGGGGGTCGCAGGGAAAGGGGGAGAACAGCCACAAGATGGGAATCCACAGCCCCCAGGCAGGCTTCACCTGGGAGGTTACTCACGCCGATGCTCCAAGCCACGGAGGTACGGTCAGAAGGAGAGCTGTCGGGTTCGGATGAGGATGTGCGCCAGGACATCGCGCCATCTGGAGGGTCCAGTGCAGCGGCGATGGGGAGCAGACCCAGTCAGCCTGGTGAGTCACATGTTTTACCTGATTCTGTTATCAATGTTGATGGTGGTAATTGGTTAGATAGGGGTGATGGGGGGGACACGACGGCTCCTGGGGGAGCTGTAGGGGCCGTGGCGGGGGGACCGCCTGGCCTAGGGGGGACGGGCGTTCAGCCTGTCGCCGCCGGGACAGGGGGACCATTACAGGAATTGCTGGGAGGATTAAGGGATTTGGTTCAGCGATTTGCAACCAACCAGACGGCGCCGGCAATAGTGGCACCGTGGGTTGGAGGGCAGGTGGAGAAGTCGGGTGTTGGGGGGGCCACGGGGACAGGGGGTGAGGCTGTCGCCAACTCAGACGCAGGGGTGTCGGGAAACGCCAACACGGGGGAATCTGCAGTGGTGGTCAGGAAGGATGTGGTCAGGATAGCAGATGCGGCAAAATGCAAAGTGTACGTCTGCTATGAGGGCCCGCTGGGAGCACATTTAAAACAAGAAGTGCGGGAGAAAATAGTAAAAGGTGAGTATGTGGAAATTTTTTCCTTGTTACCGTTAGAGAAGTTCAACTTGGACCGGGTAAAGCCGGACGATTCCAAAAAAGAGGATGAGGAGAAGCGAAGGTATCGTTTGATCCCTAGGACCTTTGGTAATTGGTTACAGGCATTCGCCATTATGGCGAGTGTAATTGGCGAAAAGAACCCGGAGCATTGCTCTGCGTTGTTTTGCTACATGGATGCCATAGGCGAGGCACATAGGGTGTATGGGGGCACTGCGTGGCTTCGATACGATGAGCAATTTAGGCAACGCAGGGCAGTGAGGAAGGCTCTTAGGTGGGACCATAAGGATATCAGCTTATGGATGCGTTTGATGTCTTCCGCCAGGGTACCAAACCAGCCTTTTCATGGGGGGGGCGGGGGATCGTCTACCTCTGGACTCCCGGCCGGGAAAAAATTTGGGGTGTGTTGGCAGTTTAACGAAGGATCCTGCAAGTTTGGGGGATCCTGTCGTTTTAAACATGAATGCTCAGGATGTGGGGGGAACCACGCTTTGTCACGCTGCTTCAAAAAAGGAAAGAAGTCAGGGGAGCCTGCTCAGAAGAGGGATAACGCCAGTGATGGAGGTAAGGATGCGGCCTTTTTTAAATAGGTACCCGGACAGAGAGGCAGCGAGGGTGTTGGGGGAGGGTTTTTCAGTGGGTTTCAGAATTCCATGCTCTCTGGCAGCTATACCTCCGATGGCCAAGAACTTGCGGTCTGCACTGCAGAATCCTGGGGTGGTTTCGGAAAAACTGGCCAAGGAGGTTTCGTTGGGGCGCATGAGTGGGCCTTTTGCAACTAAGCCATTACAGGATTTGGTAGTGTCACCGTTGGGAGTGGTGCCTAAAAAGGAACCAAACAAGTTTCGCCTTATTCACCACCTTTCGTTTCCAAAAGGTGCATCTGTGAATGATGGTATCAATCCTGAAGATTGTTCAGTATCGTACACATTGTTCGATGCAGCAGTGGGATGGGTGAGGCATTACGGTCAGGGGGCACTCATGGCAAAATCAGACATTGAGGCGGCATTTCGTTTGCTTCCAGTACATCCGGACAGCTTTTGGCTGTTGGGTTGCTGTTGGCAGGGGGAATTTTACGTCGATCAGTGCCTGCCAATGGGTTGCTCGATATCTTGCGCCAAGTTTGAGCTGTTTAGCTCATTTCTTGAATGGGTGATTAGGGATGTGTCAGGAATGGATTCCGTGATACATTACCTGGATGACTTTCTCTGCATAGGGCCTCGTGAGTCTAAGGGGTGTGCGATTCTGTTGGCAACCTTGGAACACATTGCAGGTAAGTTTGGGGTACCATTGGCAGCGGATAAAACGGAGGGCCCGACGACAGTGTTGAGTTTTTTGGGCATCGAAATAGATACCAGAGACATGGCGTGCAGGTTGCCAGGGGATAAGGTGGACGGGTTAAAAAGGGACGTCAGGGACATGATGGAAAAAAGGAAAGTGCAGCTGCGGCAATTGCAATCCCTTTTAGGTAAGTTGAATTTTGCGTGTCGCATTATTCCAATGGGTAGAGTTTTTTGCCGCCGGTTGTCAGCTGCCACAGCGGGGATACAGTCTCCGACCCACTTTATCAGGCTTACCAGGGAACATAGGGAGGACTTGAAGGTGTGGCACACGTTCCTGGAAAGCTACAACGGACGTTCGGTGTGGATGGAAGGTCTGGTAAGTAATTGTGACATGGATTTGGTGACGGACGCCGCGGGATCTACGGGGTATGGGGCTTTTTTCCAAGGGCAGTGGAGTGCGGAGGCATGGCCTGAGTTTTGGGTGGAGTCGGGATTTACTCGGAATCTGGTGCTATTGGAATTATTCCCGGTGGTATTAGCAGTAGAATTGTGGGGGGAGAGGTGGCGGAACTTAAAAATAGGTTTAAATTGTGACAGTATGGGGGTAGTTCAGGTCATCAATCGGCTATCGGCATCATCCCCGCCGGTAATGCGATTGTTGCGTCACCTGGTGTTGAGGTGCTTACAACTTAATGTTTTTCTATATGCTGTGCATATCCCGGGCGTGGATAATACGTTGGCTGATTCCTTGTCTCGGTTCCAGTGGGACAGATTCAGGGAGCTGGCGCCCGCCGCGGAAGCAGAGGGGATTCCTTGTCCGGGGTGGCTTTGGGAGATGGTATCGGAATCGCCGCAGGATGGATCAGGAAATCGGTGAGTGGGTCGACATGGGCGGCATATAGTAAAGTGTGGTCGGAATAGGCCACGTTTACACGGCTGGCGGACGCCGGGCTGGGAGGGCTGGACTTGAGATTGTTGGTAGTGTATTTTGTGTCACGACACATGGAGGGGGGTGTTCAGTGTCCGCAATTGAGCGGAAGTTGGCGGGGTTGGCCTTTTTATTCAAGTTACAGGGCCTGACTGATTTTACCAAGGATTTCTGGGTAAAACAGGCATTAAAAGGTTATAGGAAGAGCCATGCGAAGAAGGATTCGAGGAGGCCGGTGTCTTTTTCTTTATTGCAGGTATTGTGTAATAAATTAGGTGGGGTATGTAAGTCAGGTTATGAAGTGATTTTGTTCAAGGCGGTTTTTTCTATCGCGTTTTTTGGAGCGTTTCGGGTGGGTGAGTTGGTGAGTCCAGCAAAACAAGTAGCAGGGGGTTTGAAGATGCAGGATGTGGAAGTAAAACGGGATAGGGTGTTGCTGAAACTGTGCAGGTCTAAAACAGACCAAGCCGGAAAAGGGGTAAAAGTGCAGCTGTTCAGGTTACCAGGGTCGGGAATTTGCCCGGTTCAAGTAGTTGAGGAATTTCTGCTAATTCGCCCGGTTGGGGAAGGGCCGTTGTTTGTGCATGAAGATAGAACTTTCTTATCCAGGTTTCAATTCATTGCAGTGTTTAGAAAATGCATTGGGGCTGCAGGGTTGGATAGTAGGCAATTCGCCTCACACTCCTTCCACATCGGGAGCGGCTACTGAAGCTGCCAGGTGTGGGTTGGATGAGGCAGCAATCAAGAGGATTGGGAGGTGGGAATCCAAGAGGTTCCAGTCTTATGTGCACCCTCAATTGTCATCAGATGCGGTATAAAAAAAAAAATATACATATATAGATATATTATGATCACATGCATTTGAAGACAGGGGTGGGGGAAGTTCACATGATTCAATTTGTATTCTGTTGTGTTATGTCTTTGCAGATGGGGGTCAACCACGCCTCGTATGGATCTTGGGGCACTCCTATGTTTTCTGGGGTGCAAAAAGGGGGGACATCAGACCAGAAGGCAGGCAACTGGGGATTTCCAGGAGGGAGGCATGTATTCGCTGGTTGGGCTTTCCAGGCATGGGGTGGGGTAGAGTTGTTCAGGAAGTTGAACAATACGCTCGACTCGATCGACCCCCGGATGTTTTAGTTGTACATGCAGGAGGAAATGATCTGGGGGTCGGATCTACCAGGGAACTGGTGTCGGCCGTTAAGTGCGACTTTTTGGCACTTCGGGTGGCCTTCCCGGGCATGATCATAGTTTGGTCTGACATAGTGGCAAGGACGTCATGGCGCATGGCTAGATCGGTACCTAGGATCAACAAAGCAAGAATTAAAGTAAACAAGGCGATTGGAAAGTTTGTTGTTAATAATGGGGGATTGGTGGTGAGGCACACAGAGTTGGAGGTTAATGTGGGGATGTACCTAAGGGGAGATGGGGTGCACCTTACCGCAGTAGGCATTGATCTTTGGGCCCTCGGGCTTCAGGATGGCATTGAGAGGGCATTGCGGGTGTGGAGGTGACCTTAAGGCTAAGGGGTCATCCTTGCGGGCTGTGGCGGCATCTTTGGTCTCTGATGGTGGTACAAAATGCAAAGAGGTGATGGTAAATGGTGGGGGGCTTTCAGTATTCTGTGCCCCTCTGGTGTGTTCTGTTCTTACAGCGGAAGGCTAGGCTGGAAGACAGATCTTACACTGCGGGAAGGGTGTTGTCACCGTGCTGTTTTAAATACGGCTGGTGGCCTGGTATGGTAAAATTATGTACCGCAGTGTATGGTGTTTGGTGAAGTTTTGAAATGGAGGAGGTGAAGTTAAGAGTGCCATCAGAAGACCAAAGATTGGGAGGTGTAAGAACTGTCAGTTAAAAGTTATACATAGTTGTACAAAATGTTGATTAAAAGAGTTATTTAAAGTTATTTAAAAGTTGGTTTTATACTTTTATAATAAAGGAGGCTGCTATGGCCATTTTTTACTCCAAAACAACTCCTGTGTGTGTTATCCAATTATTATAGATAAGAAAGGGAGAAGGGGAGTAGTAAATAAAGAGTGGGTATTGGAAGTTGGGGATATTAGTTCCTACACTGGTCAAGGGAGACCCGGAATGATAATGGAAGTATGGAATGGTAATGAAGGGCTGGGCATGACAAGGTGGAACAGGAGACAACGGAGGATTAAAAAGTAAAAGGAAGTAAGAGGGAGGGGATTGAAGTTAACTTTAGGGGTGGGGAGATATAAAAGGAATAGGCGGGGTTTAAGCAGGAACAGTGTGAGGAGACAGACAAAGGGGAAGTTGCCCACCCACCCTCCCTTTTTTGGTTTTGTTATGGGTATTTTCTGGTTTGCTGTTTCTGTTTTTTCTCTATTACAGGTGAATGGATCACGGTCGTCATAGCAGCGCTTTATCGGCGGCATCTTTGGTCTCTGATGGTGGTACAAAATGCAAAGAGGTGATGGTAAATGGTGGGGGGCTTTCAGTATTCTGTGCCCCTCTGGTGTGTTCTGGTGTGTTCTGTTCTTACAGCGTATATTAGTTCCTACACTGGTCAAGGATTTTCTTGCAGTGACTGGCGTGAATCCAGGAGGGCTTTCCTAGCAACTTGACAGCAGAACCGGTTGTCAAAAGCACCTAATGTGGTCCGTCAAATTTTAGTTCTAGCAGCTTTCTGATGTGTCGCTTGACCACCACCCAGTCACCAGGTTGGATTCTGTGAATACCTGAAACAGAATCTGAGACGGGGAATGTTCTCTGCAAAATCTGAATATACATTCTAACAGACTAGAGTGAGAAACCTGCAACTGTTGGGGAAAATATAGCCCTGTTTGGGATGGCCCTCCAAATAAAATCTCATAGGGGGAGAGCCCATGTTGTTGTTTAGGGGTAGTTCGTACAGAATATAGGGCTGATGGCAAAGCTTCCACCCATCCTTTTCCTGTATCTGCTTTAATTTTTGCACATCTGTTTTTCAAAACTCCAGTAAGTCTCTCAACTTTACCACTACTTTGTGGATGATAAGGTGTATGGAAAGCTTGCTGTATGTGAAGGGCTTCCATTATCTTTTTGATTACTTTCCCAGCAAAATGGGTTCCTCTGTCACTCTCAATAGTTTCAGGAACTCCATATCTACAAACTATTTAATTCAAAATTTTCTTTGCTATTTTTGCATTTGCTCTCGCTACCGGCCAGCACTCAGGCCGACCTGAAAACATGTCAACACACACTAGAGCGTACTCATAGCTGCCTATTATGGGCATCTGAATGTAGTCTATTTGAATTCTTTGGATGGGAAATCTGGTTTAGCTGTTCCCTTTGTCCATTCTACCCATTTATCTAGGGGCTCAGTATAGGCGGAACCATACCTTTGGTTCATATATTCTCTAGCGCTCATCTTCCACTGCACATTTTCTGAAGGCCTCTCACCCTTCATTCCCTTATTTAATTTAATGCCCATAATGACTGGCCAGTCTTCTCTATGTGTGCCTATACCCTTTTGCCTCTAAAACAAATAGTACTCTGTGGGTTTTATCTGACCTTACCATGCTCCTCTGACCCAGGTCGCCCACATTGAGTCAACGCAGGGAACTGCAGAGGATTCTCCCTACCCACACACAGTCCAACCCGTGAAGGGGGACACAAACACATTCTCACACACACGTTACCCAACCAAAAAGGTCCGAGAGTGGTCTGGTTTCCTTGAGAACCGACAGATAGGATACATAGGAAAGGCAGAAAATAAGGCAAGCTTAAAGAGGAGGTCCACCTTAAAAAAAAAATATTAAAAGCCAGCAGCTACAAATACTGAAGCTGCTGACTTTTAATAAATGGACACTTACCTTTCCAGGGTGCCTGCGATGTCGGCAGCAGATGACGAGCAATCGCTCGGTTCTCAGCTGCCCCCGCAGCCATCCTCAGTCAGGGAATCATTAAGTGAAGCATTGCGGCTTCACTGCCTGGTTCCCTACTGCTCATGCGCTGCGCGTCTTCACTGGTCCCCGTTCTGTTGTAGGAACTGTGTGTTTCCCAGAACACAACAGGGGGGGGGGGGGCATCTGTGGCTATCTGAGGCTAGCTATTCCCGGAAGTGGTGCAAGTATTATACAGGTATCTGCACCCCCCTCCCCCCTGAAAGGTGCAAATTGTGGCACCGGAGGGTGGGAGGAATCCGATGAGCCGAAGTTCCACTTTAGGGTGGAGCTCTGCTTTAAGGACAGCTTACCTATCTGGCATTTAAAGGTCTGCGTTCCAGATGATCCCGATCAAAGCGCAGTTCCTTCTGGATACTCTGCCAAATTCCTGATATGACTCGCTAACTTATGGGATTGGGACTCTAAAAACAGAAGTAAATACTGCAATTACAGGAACAGATTCACAGGATGCAATCACTGTTTTTAAATGTCCGTTCAGTGCAAAATGTATTATTACATGTTATTTTATACATAGATAAGACAGGGGTGGTGTGAGATGTTATTAAAAGCTAACAAATAGAAATATGTTATTAAAAGCTAGCGAATAGAACAATTGCAAAAGCAAAACCTTGAGAGGGGAGGGGGGAGTACAGACAGAGAGAGCTTCTAGAGAAGGTGTGTCTGTGTGTTGAGTGAAGGTTACAGAACACATTTCAACAGCGTTAACAAAATGGAATCTCTTGTGCTTAAATAAACAATACAATAAAAGTCCATGTCATATTTAAAGTATCCTACTGTATATGTCATTCTCAATGAAGATGGTATTTTTAGAAGGGGGATCAAAAAATGGGTCTACCCTTTAAAATCACCAGCCTGGAACTAACAAGGATTCAAAGGTCCTCTTATGCCCCGTACACACGATCGGAAATTCCGCCAGCAAAAGTCCGATGTGAGCTTGTGGTTGGAAATTCTGACCATGTGTATGCTCCATTGGACTTTTGCTGGCAGAATTTCCGCCAGCAAATTATTGAGAGCAGGTTCTCAATTTTTCGGTCGGAAAAAGTTCCGATCGGAAATTCCGATCGTCTGTACCAATTCCGACGCGCAAAATTCCTACGCATGCTCGGAAACAATTCGACGCATGCTCTGAAGCATTGAACTTAATTTTCTCGGCTCGTCGTAGTGTTGTACGTCACCGCATTCTTGACGGTTGAAAGTTCAGAGTTGTGTGACCATGTGTATGCAAGCCAAGCTTGAGCTGAATTCCGCTCGTGTGTACGGGGCATTACTTGTTCACCCAACTGGGCTTTAGATTAGATTGGCTTTTCTCCCCATCCAAATCAATGGAAAACAAAAGCATCTTAAATAATGGTAATGCAACTTGAAAGGTGGTCAAATGCAGGTCAGATGCACCTATCTGTGAACTCTTAATCTCATAAGCATCAAATCTGATGTCAAAATGAAAGTGCAAACCACCTGAAAGCACATTGCGTTTGCCTATAAACACAAACCCGAAGCCTGTCGACACAGCCACTTACTATTTTAACAGGATTGTCAGATTCTTAGAGATAGCAATGTTCCAGTTCTCATGTTGTCATACCTAATTACATATTGATTAACTACAGGCAAAGAACTAAATATACAGATTAAATACAGTTCTTTCACCTGCCATATTATTTGTGTTTCTGTCCGTTCAGTCCTTAGATTTAACCCTACCTCACAGCACAGTCAGGCTGATGACGCTACTTTTTCTGTTACAGTTAACAAATACAGTGCCCTCTCTTCTCTCTCACGCCCAGCCAGATGACTGGACAGAGAAAGAGAAGCTGATTGGCTTCCAGTCATGACCCTCCCTTTTCCAGTCTAAGGGCTGCTGTACAGGGGATTACAAGAGGCTAATACCAAGTCAAATACAGATACTTACATAAATTGCATTAAAAAATATATTGAATTATAGATTAACAAATTGCTATTTTAACCACTTCAGCCCCGGACCATTTGGCGTTCAAATGACCGGACCACTTTCGGCACTGCGTCGTTTTAACTGACAATTGCGCGGTCGTGCGACGTGGCTCCTAAACAAAATTCACATCCTTTTTTCCCACAAATAGAGCTTTCTTTTGGTGGTATTCGATCACCTCTGCGTTTTTTATTTTTTGCGCTATAAACAAAAATAGAGCGACAATTTTTTTAAAAAAAGCTATATTTTGTACTTTTTGCTATAATAAATATCCCCATTTTTTTTTTAAACAAATTTTTTTCTCATTTTAGGCCGATACGTATTCTTCTACATATTTTTGGTAAATAAAATCGCAATAAGCATATATTGATTGGTTTGCGCAAAAGTTATTGCGTCTACAAAATAGGGGGTAGTTTTATGGCATTTTTATTATTATTATTATTTTTTTACTAGTTATGGTGGCGATCTGCGATTTTTATCATGACTGCGACATTATGGCGGACACATCGGACATTTTTTACACTATTTTGGGACCATTGTCATTTATACAGCGATCAATGCTATAAAAATGCATCGATTACTGTGTAAATGACACTGGCAGTGAAGGGGTTAACCACTAGGGGGCGGTGAAGGGGTTAAGTGTGTCCTAGGGAGTGATTCTAACTGTTAGGGGGTGCTCCCGATGAGAAGGGGCAGACGATCAGTGTTGTGTCACTAGGCAGAACAGGGAGATGCCTTGTTTACAATGGCATCCCCCCGTTCTGCCATTCTGAGACCCGATCATGGGAACCGGCGGACATCGAGTCTGCGGGTCCCGCGGGCAGGGTCACGGAGACCGCTGTGGGCGCGCGCGCGCTAGGGGGCAGGTTCAAAGCAACGTATATATACGTTGCTTTGCTTGCCCGTGCCATTCTGCCAACGTAAAAGTGCGTGAGGCAGCCGGCAAGCAGTTAATATCTGCCTGAAGTTATTTTTTTTTAATTAGAAGCAATGGCATTACAATATTTACTAGTAATTTAATGAAACAATTAAGATAGTTGGCAGAGGAACTGCAACATGGACATGTTTTAACCACTTTATTCATACTGTAAACTGCTAAACAATTTTTATTTAGGAAAAAACCCTGGATACAAGTCCATCAAGTCTAACCTATGATACCTTTGCCATCTCCCCATTCCTTTGTAACCAGATGTCCTTCCTCATTCTTTATGGGGCCAATATGGTCTGTCCTCCCTTTTTTACTGTTTACATACTTAAAGAATTTCTTGGGATTTTTTTTGCTCTCCTCAGCTATGTGTCCCTTATGTTCTATCTTAGCCATCCTTATTGCACCCTTATATTTCTTGTTGCATTCTTTATAAAGTCTGAATGCTGATGATCATCCCTCAACCTTGTATTTTTTGAAGGCCTTCTCCTATGCATTTTTACATTGGAGTTAAGCCATCCAGGACTTTTGTTCGCTCTTTTAAATTTATTACCCAATGGGATGCGTTGGCTAATGCCCTTATTTAATATGCTCTTAAAGCAAACCCATCTCTCCTTCGTGTTCTTTGTTCCTAAGATTTTATCCCAATTTATGCCTTCTAGCAAGGCTCATAGTTTAGGGAAGTTGGCTCTTTTGAAATTTCAGTGTCTTTGTATTCCCCTTATGTTTCCTATTTGTGTGATTTATACTGAAGCCAATTGACCTGTGATCGCTGTTACCTAAATTGTCCCGTATTTCCACATCCGTGATCAGGTCTGTATTGTTGGTAATCAATAGATCCAGTAACGCTTTATTTCTAGTTGGTGCGTCTACCATCTGACCCATAAAATTGTCCTGCAAGAAATTTAGGAACTGGCAAGCCTTAGATGAATGCGCGGTTCCCTCCGCCCAGTCTATGTCCGGATAGTTAAAATCCCCCATTATGATAACACTTCCCATCCTTGCTGCTAATCCAAATTGTAATAGGAGATCTGTCTCCCCTTCCTCCTTCCGGTTAGGGGGCCTATAGCATACTCCCAGTATTTTTTTCCCCTTAGCTTCATCCCTTTGGAGCTTTAGCCATAAGGATTCCACCTCCTCCCTAGCTCCCTTAGTGATGTCATCTCTCACTTTCACATGTACATTATTCTTGATATATAGGCATACCCCTCCCCCTATTTTACCCTCTCTATTCTTGTGATAAAGGGTATACCCTTGAATGTTTGCCAGCCAATCATGAGAGCTGTTGAACCAGGTCTCTGAAATTCCCACAAAATCCAAATCCTCCTTGTACAACAGTATCTCTAGTTCACCCATCTTGTCCGCCAGGCTCCTGGCATTGGTGAACATACCACGTAGTTTAGACCGGTCGCATATTATCCTCTTATTGGGTGTTCCAAGATTGCAACTAGGACTTGCTACTATACTTACCTTGGGTTTATGTGCTTTGGTCAACCTACCACTAATGCCCCCAATACTACCCTCTGAAATATGTTTCACGCTGACTATCTCTACCTCTGGACCCCCCCCCCATCGCCTAGTTTAAAAACCCCTCTAACTTTTTGGCCATCTTCATTCCCAGCTGATCTGCACCCTCCTCATTTAGGTGCAGTCCGTCCCTTGTATAGTACCGATTATCGACTGAGAAGTTGGCACAGTCCTACAGGAACCCAAACCCCTCCTTACTACACCAGCTCTTCAGCCACTTGTTTACTTCCCTAATCTCCCTCTGCCTTTCTGGTGTGGCTCGATGTACCGGTAGTATTCCTGAGAATACTACCTTGGAGGTCCTTTTCCTCAATTTAGCTCCTAATGCACCATGACAGCTGGGTCTTCCCCAGCCCCTCCCAGTAATCTGTCCACCAGATCCATGATGTGCCGAACATTCATACCTACATACATACATACATACATATCATTAGTACTTAATGTATGTATGTATGTATGTATGTGTCTATATATGAATAGAATGCCTGAGCCAAGAATAGTAGGGGCATAGGAGACTGAAAGGGGAAAGGAAAATGCAAAGAAATGCGAGTAAGTGATAAGAGTCAGAGAAATGAACAAGAGAGAAAGAAAGAGTGAAAAAAGCCAAATTAGAATTGAAATTGAAATAGAACTGGTGACAAAAAAGCAAAAAGTAAGATGAATGCTCAGAGTGAGCCATGTGCAAGTAATGAAGTGTACCTGGAATTGGTGAAAGTAGGTGAGTCTGGTAAGTCCAAGCAGGTGAATCAACAGGTGTGTGTGTCCTCTGTGATGCAAAGACTGAAATACACACCATGTCAGCCCTCCAATATATACCCCCAGGAGATCCAGTAGCTCCGCCCCCAACACCATGATTGGATGACTGACACAAGAGTGCAGGAGACACCCGTCGCCATGGGGGGGCGTGCGGCCGCAAACGCCTCCCCGATGCATCCAGATGGTCTAAGGCATCCAGCCGCAAGGACATCGCAAAATCGCAGACGGCCGGCACACATGTATGGCGTCGAGGTGTAGGTGTCCCCATAAAAATATATAGTATATCTGCATGGATGCATGTAATGGCTGGGGTGACCACAGACCAGGTTCGGGCTGTTGGGTGTCTTCCACCTGGGTTCAATATTGAAAAAATAATAAAAAGGAGTGGTCTGGTGTCACCGGTGACCCACCTCCATCCCTAAAATATCAACAAAAGATTCGCCCTAATGGGACTTTAAATGAGGTGGGCACCATTTGGCCAAAAAGCATCATACCAGTAATATGTGTTTATTCAGGTAAAAGTCATGCATACATTGGTAACATCAGCAATGACCAGTTGTAAAACATCATACATATAAAATAGACGATGGTACATATAGTAAATGGATAATAAACATGTAATACACGGACGTTGTTCTACCCTAAGGATAGAAAACGTGATACACAAGCATCTAGTGTACCCGACGCGTTTTGCGAGACCCAACTCGCTCTTCAGGGGTTGATGCGTGTACAGATGTACCTAAGATAGAAGAATATAAATGGGTAGGTGGAATAGTATTGATGGAGTAGTTGCAGAGCGTGGGAGCCATAATGTGGGGGTCTCATACTCACCACTAAATGAGGCTAGGACAGCAGGTGTGCGGTTCCCAGAGGTAGCAGCAGGTGTCTCAACCGGGAACTGTGGGGACGGAGCCAAACGGGACCCCGGTAGGACAAACCAGAGGACAGGCATGGTGCACATGTAAGAGTGTGTCCCCAGGAGTCTCGCTGAATCCATGTGTAATGGAAACTTGATGTATGATTCTGAGTGTGCGTTAATGAATGGTGAGTGAATGGACAGCCCTAACCTGTAGTGGACCCTATCATGAAGATACCAATAAGGAGAAGACACGGAATGGTGCCATGGAAACTATCGCTGATGAATGGTGGTGGTGGTGTGTCATTCAGGGGCAAAGCGGCACAAGTTGGAAAGCACAACATGTCTTGAGGTCAGACATTTATGGACTGTTCCATAGAGGCTATCTCTGAAGAAGGGTGATGTGTGTCCCTCAGGCACAAAGCGGCATATGTTGGAAGGCGCAACATGTTGTTTGTTTTGTTTTTTTGTTTTTTTTCAATATCAGATGTTTCTGGACTGTTGAAACCCGATTACACCTAAGCCATTTAGATGGATGGGGGTAGCCTGGAATGCCAGCAGAGCAAGTTTACCCAACAGGGTGTGTGCAACCGAAGAGTGCTTATCAGAATCTTCATCTGGGAAAAGGATTCAAGCATACCCCCTGGCGGTGGGGTATGGGAACAAGAGAGCTTTGCTTCAGATCACCAGGTGATGGGAAGAAAGTGCCTAATTGCCTCGCCTGCAAATCAGGATATCAAAAGGCCAGCTATTGCTGGAATTTGACATGGGTCAAGGCAGGTTTTCATAGAGTAATGATGCCCCTTGTGGATGACAGTAACATACTTCCGGGAGGATGTTCGGGTAATACAAGAATTCCTGGTGGTTAGGAAGAACAGCCCCTTGTACTGTAGCTTCTCATTGGACAGAGGACTACACAGACGGGCAGAGGGTGTTTGTGTGGGTTGTGTCTGAAAATGCTTTAAAAAAACCAGGGCACGCCATAGTCTGTCTCTTTTCCTCTTTCTCTCTTTGTCCTGGAGACCAGCCAGCATACAAAACCCGAAAGGAAGGACTTATGCCGCGTACACACGGTCGGACTTTTCGGCTACAAAATTCCAACAGCCTGTCAGACAGACTTTCGATGGACTTTTGTCAGACTTTTGGCGGACTTTTGGCGGACTTGCGGCAGACTTTCTTATGAACGGACTTGCCTACATATGATCACACAAAAGTCCGACGGATTCGTACGTGATGACGTACACTGGACTAAAATAAGGAAGTTGATAGCCAGTAGCCAATAGCTGCCCTAGCGTGGGTTTTTGTCCGTCGGACTAGCACACAGACGAGCGGATTTCTGGGTCCGGCGTAGTTACGACGTAAAGATTTGAAGCATGTTTCAAATCTAAAGTCCGTCAGATTTGAGGCTGGAAAAGTCCGCTGAAAGTCCGCTGAAAGTCCGGGGAAGCCCATACACGATCGGATTGTCAGCCAGCTTTAGTTTGTAGACGAAAAGTCAGACCGTGTGTACGCAGCATTACAGTATCATATCACACCTGCTCTTTTTGTTTTAGATGTTCTGTAGTATTCTTTTAGTGTTTTATGCTAGCATTTCTACTTTCTTTGTATATAAATGAGACCTTTGCTTACTCGAGCATCTTTGTTTCTATAGATAGCATTGTTATTACATCACCATCATTAACCTTATCAGAGCTTTGATAGACTAGCTAACTATAGGAATAGACAAGATAATACATATTTATAATTTGAATAGGGGAAATTCAAAACCACCCCATATTTATTTCACATGGTGACAGGCCAGTTTAAATAGGCAACAGGGCGCCAGGTATGCACGTTAATTTGTATGCACACCTTTTGCGTATACATGTGCGAGTGCGTGCACAAATGCGAGCACGATGAACTGGAATAATACATCTATTGCCTTTTTGCCTAGAAGTATTAGCATGTGAGCAATGCGCATGTGCACATATATTAGCATAAGCCCACACTGGTCTTCTGGTGCTGGAAAACTGGTTACGGCCACTGTGCGTAGCTGTCTGGCAATCTAACACTTAGATTAGAGGAAGGAGTGACGGGTGACCGAGCGGGACTCGGCCGAGGGACGGGTTGCTGCAGGCGGGTGAGACGTACTCCAGCTTCCATACTCCCTGGGTCCGCCGTGGCCGTGTGTTGTGGTTTCGCTTTGTATACTGTTCAGTGTGCCGTGCTGTTTTCCATACTACTGTGAAGTGTGTTTTGCCTACCAGTTTTTATTTGAATGTGAGTTCATTTGACGCAGTTTTAGTGTGAATAAATTGATCTTTTTAACGATACTACACTATTGGAGCATTTCTTTTATCTCATATATGAATTCACGTTTATGAGGAGGAAAGCCAGTGTGTAGCAGTGGAGATCTGGAACGCATGCTAACCCCCATGAGAGTGGGTTGAGGCTCTGTTCGGCCAAACACGAGAGTGGGAGGCCTTAATAGCTATTGAGTTTGAATTTCAGAAGGGAGTGGAATCACGTCACTGAGGTGTGGTGAAATTTGCGGATCACAGCAGAACGATTTTGAGGACACCTGCACTTTCTTCTTGGAGTGGTGTTTTCTTGTCACACATTATCATCACTGTTTTTGTGGACTATTTTTGGATTTTTTTGATTTCACTTTGGACTTTATTTATTTATTATATTATTTTATTTTTAGCTTTAGTTTTCATATACTATTTTATTTTTAGTTTTTATATATTTTTATATTTTTTTATCTATTTTTCAAGTGACTATATATTGTAGGAACTATTTGTATTTTTTCACGTGGTGTATGGTAATATATATTCATCACATATTAGTTGGAATATTGGGGGACATTTATTTTGTTGTACACACGGGAGTGTTCTATTCATTTAGATCACTAATACTATATGTGTTATAAGAGTAAGTGCTAAGTTATGATGCATCACCTTTGATATTCAGCACATCTCTAACTCACCCCAAGGTACTAAGAACGGTGGGGTTTCAAGCAATTTTTTTTTTTTTTTTCCATCATTGTTATAGTTAGCGCCGCTATCCATCCGCACCATTGGAGGGTGGATTCTGTTTATATATGATTTGATATTTAAGTGGCAGCTCTATTTTGTGCTCTCTATTTCATTTAGCGTGGAGGTGGTAGTGCAGGTTTAGGCGGACTCTCCTGGTTACCTTTCAGTTTACACAAATCAGTAAGAAGCATTATAAATCCATTTCCTGGTGAATCAATTAAACAATTAAGAAAGACAGCATGTGAATGGGAATATGGGAGTGTCCCACAAACTCATGTGACAGTCAGTCAACTTGTAGCATCAGGTGTAAAACAGCTATGTTATGGTGCACTATTAAACAAAGTTGATGATACAATGGACACAGGAACACCAAGCTATAAGGTTAAATACACCCTTTAGCCCTGAAGTTGGGGTGCAGGTCCTCATGTGCATGGGCATTAACATAGCATGTAAATTACTGTATATACTGTATGTTAAACAACTATTCATGCTACGTTTATACAGTAGCAGGAAAAAGTAAGTGAAACCCCTGGGATATAATTGTTTTTTCTGCAGTAATTTGCCTTAAAATGTGATCTGATCCTCGCCTAGGTCACAACAATGTGTTTGTATATTGTTGTGACTTAGATGAGGATCAGATTACATTTTTTGGCAAATTACTACAGAAAACTAGTTAATTCCAAGGGAAACCCTTTCCAAAGGGTTTACATACTTTTTCTTGCCACTCCTAGTGTAATAAAACATTGCCTGATGCAGTATGCTTAACCTATGCTCTGTGGATATGATAAAAAAAAGCATTGTTTACTTTACCTCAGCTGCTTTTTTTTTTTTTCTTTGAAATTAATTGGATAATCATACTTCATGTACATTAGCAGCTCCTAAACTCCTTAAACTAAGTATTTTTTTGCCAAAGCTCCTAAACTCCACTCCATAAAAGCCTATGTGTCAATGTACACATAGGCATTTAGCAGAGTTTAGGAGCTGTCGTGTTTAGGTGAGGTTAAAGTTCAGCATAAGAACATTTTGACCACCGGGAAAACGCAAATCGATGCAAAATCGTGGTAAAAACACAGTTTGCATTTTTTGCCTTTTTTTTATTTTCCCGTGGCCATGGTCAAGGTTGGCTAGTGTACATGTAGCCATAGGGAAGTGGGAAACATGTAGGTCAGTACTGTATAGTTAAAATTAAAGTGGCTCTGTAGTGGCATAGTCTAGGATAGAATAAAAAGGAAGAGAAGTCTGGATGGCCGCACTTCCGTGAAATAAGCACCTTTATTGTAACAAAAAATAGGTCACATAAAAAGTGGATGACACAGGACAACTGCTAGCTAGCATAGTCTAGGATACTTAGAGGATGGGGAAGGGAGAGATTTTATGGAAAAGAAAGAGAAAAATAGCAGGGACGAAAAAGGGACAGCAAGAGTAAAATTTGTAAAAAGTGAGAAAATAGTAAAGGGTAGAAAGACAGGAGAGCTGGGTGTGTTGCCTGGGCTTCAGAAGCACCCAGTAGAGTTCAGCATTTAGGAATCCGTAAAACCAGGTTGTATGAAAATGTTTGTTGTACCGTTTAGGACAGAAGTTACATTGTGCATATTTTTTATGTAATTTTCCTTTACTATCCAAAGGTTTGTTTAGTACATACATGGTGATCTCTATGTGACTGGGATGCATGCTCTTGCATCTAGTGGACGTAAATTGTGTTTTTTGGAGGATTCATGAGGTATGGTGTAATGGTGGAGAAGGAAGGATGCAGGGTCTTTTGGGTTTTGGATATCAGGGAATATCTAGGATATTTTTACGTTCTAAAAACTTATTATGGGGGGAACTTAGTACAGGCAGTGTAGCTTAGTCAGAGTCCTGTACCACCTGCCAGGTTCTCTTTTGTGCATTGTGGTGCACTATAATGCAAGTGTATTGCATTCCATAGGTACACTGTGTTTAGGTGTGTTGTGGCAACGCATGGGGAAAAAACATGCCTTTTACTATACATTATTGCAATACATTAGTCTAAACAGGCCGATAGAGATATATTGTCAATTTATTTACTTGGATGTTTGACATTACCAAGATAGCCATGAGCTGTAGGTACTATAGAAACACCACCCTTTACTTCTGCACACCCAAACATCTGTATATACTGTACATACCTCCCAACTTTTTGAGATGGGAACTAGGGACACCTATTAGCAATAGTATGTGGGCAAAAAATACACCCCCTGTCATGCCAGCTTAAAGAAGAATTATACAAGCAAAAATTATTAATTAAATCCGCAAATTCTTTTTTTTTACCACTAGTATTTCTTTATATCAGGTTTTGAAATTTACGAGTGCAGCAGTTTAGAAATTGGATGAAAAGGTTTAGCACTGGGAAACACCTTCTGAAAGATAAAAAGTGCATTTTATATACAACTATATAGATCAGACCAAAATGAGGGACAAATGAGAAGGAAAGAGGGCCAGAGGGACTTTGTTCCAAATCCGGGACAGTCCCTTGAAATTAGAGACAGTTGGGAGCTCTAGTATACAGTATAGTAATGATCTGCCAGTGACTAATATTTTATCTTGTGTTCATGATCCCCACATTGGTAAATCAATTTACCAAGATGGAAAAGGTCCTAATAATTATTAGCAGAGTATTGAAATCATGTGCTTGAAGCTTCTTTGATGCAGAGAATACTTTACTTTTATGGAGAAACAATAATGTTAGTCTGAAATCAATTGACCTTTGTAAACTACTTGAGCATGAACTTCCTAATGATCATGCTCATTGGCAAAAATAGTGAGATCTTGACTATAAGACAATGATCAGATGTGTATTTCTCATCAAAGTTGAATCTTAGTAAGAAGATTTTCTATGTGCTTGTATACATGTGACTACTGTTTGCACATATTTGTGCCAGCATTGTTCTAACACAAATGTGTGCTCAAGGTGCGTACAAGTATTCTCTGTACCTATGAGAATATAAATCTGCTTAATCTACTGTAAATATCAGAGATCAGATCAAATCCAATCATTCATTGTTCCTATCTACCATCTCAAGCTTCAGCTTCACCTCATGATGACCTTCACTGATTATTACTCTCAAAGCTGTTTAATGGGAAATGTAGGAGTGTAGTATAATGTGTCAACCTGCAGGTTTACAGCACAAAACTCATAATCTAAGAAGTAGTCTCCTTTCTTTGTCATCTGTGATAATACAGGACTTTACTGGAGATCCAGTGTATGCCAATCTACCATTCTGAAATCTTTTAAAGTGTATTTCCACTTTTGCAGTGAAAATTGAGAAACACCCCACTATGTTTATGTGCTCCTATTCACACAGTATATCTAAATAAATATTTTTAAAAATATTTTTTACCTTTTCGATCTTTCTGAGGGGAAGGTGTCATGACTGACTGCAAGTATTTCTCAGTTAGCTCAGCATGATCTGTCCCAATATCTGAGTTGGGGAATGGCTGATTCAATTGCTCATTAACATACAATGGAGAAGCCCAGCTCTTAAACCTTCATCCCTTTGTTAAAGTGGTTGTAAACTCTCTACAACCACTTTTACCTACAGGTAAGCCTATATTAAAGCGGGAGTCTGGAGTTTTTAGGTTATTGAGACACTTTGCTAATCCCAAAATATTACTCACAGTTTGGGTGTAATATTTCCACCTCTGTCTGTTTTTGTACTGAAGAATAACTTAAAAAATGTGATGCTGGCTGTTTCCGTCTTGCTTGTGGGCATGTGAAGCCCACAAGAATTGATTTCCGGGATGCGGTGAATGCTGTTCACTCACAGCTTGTTCACACGCATGATCATTTTTTCCCCACTGAATCTTGGGAAGCCTGACACTAAGCTCCCAGGAGACAGTGCGGCGCCGGGGAAAGGCAATAAACACGCCTACTCCCATGGGAGGAGAGACAGGAAGTGCCACAATAAAGTACAATATAAAGATAAAGCCTCACCTAGTACTTGGGTGGGTCCTGTCTCGGCAGGCCCTCCAGAGAACGGGGTCTGTCTGGTTTCGGCCAGATAGACCATTGTAAGTACCTTTGTCCCCGTCTGGAGCCTAACGCCCCGGGGGATCAGGGAATTGGCACGTCTTGTGTACCCGTGGCACTTTTTTGTGAGCACTCTTTATGTGTGTGCACATTTTTTATGCACCGGGTGAAGTTTTTTGGGTGTGTTTTGCACGCCATAGGCTTTCAATAAAAAAAATAAAAAAAATAAATAAAGGTAATTACAGCGATAAAAAAAAATTTCACGCGGCATTTGAACATCTATGCAATTAACTGAAGGGGGTAAGATTAAGTTAAAAATTTGAGTGGAACCCCACTTTAAGGCTTACCCTGTAGGTGCTAAAAATATCTCCTAAACCTATACGGTTTAGGAGATGTCGTTTCTAAAGGTATCGTGCCGTGACTGGCGGCTCCCGTGTGCATGCGCGGGAGTGACGTCACGCAACTCCGGCAGAGTCACAGAGAAGGAGTCCGCGCCCCCAGAAGGAAGAGGGGTGAAGATGGACACTTCCAGCCATCGAGGACAGCGGTGACATTGCAGGCTTCGTTTCCAGGTAAGTGACACATAATGGGCTAGTATGCAATGCATACTAGCTCATTATGCTTTACCTTTGCAGGGAAATAAAGAGGAAGTAAAATCCATCAGGGTTTACTTCCTCTTTAAGATAAACCATGTTAAATTCTAGTACAACTGTTTAAATCAGGGGAGTCAAAGTTAATTTAGCTGATGGCCGCATCAGCATTATGGTTGCCCTCAAAGGGACCGGTCGTATCTGTTAAACTAAAAGTCCACAGCATCCCAGTCCCTCTCCCAGGGCACCGCACACCTTACGCCCTCTCAGATGTCAACCCCACCATCATAATTCAAGAGTCCCCCAGCCTCCCTTGAATCATATAGCACACCCCCCTTACCTTGTGCTGTGGCCTGGAAGAAGCATGGGGTGGAGCTGGACTAAAAGTCCACAGCATCCCAGTCCCTCTCCCAGGGCACCACACACCTTACGCCCTCTCAGATGTCAACCCCACCATCATAATTCAAGAGTCCCCCAGCCTCCCTTGAATCATAGCACACCCCCCTTACCTTGTGCTGTGGCCTGGAAGAAGCCTGGGGTGGAGCTGGGAAGAAGAAAGTGCAGGGTCTGGAGGAGGAGCAGAAGAGGGCTGGAGTCTGCAGAATGCTGGGACCAGGGGAGGCTGAAACAAAGGGGTGCTGCGGCTGCACATAGAAATACAGAATCTGTAGGGGGAGTTCTGTACTCCTCTCTGCTGCTGACTGCTGAGACTGGGAAGCGGGTAGGGGGTAGAGAGGAGCCTTTCTGCGGTTGCACAGAGAAGCACAGGATCTGAAGGAGGAGTTCTATTCTTCTCTCTGGTGCCGACTGCTGAAATGGGGAAGGGGGTGGGGGGCAGAGACAACCCTCTCCGCAGCTGCATGGAGCAGCACAGAATATGGCAGAGGAGTTCTATCTTCCTTTCTGCTGCCGACTGCTATGACAAGGTAGGGGCAGAGACAAGGGGGTTGCCACAGCTGCAGGAGAGGTGTGAGGGCCACAAGAAATGGCCTAGAGGGCCAGATTCAGCCCACGAGCCTTGTGCTTGACACATGTGGTTTAGATGTATCTGCTTGCACAGTACAGACAAGGTTATATATGGCAATATGGCAAACACAGCTTCCCAGTCCCCTCATAACAAAGTAAACTAAGTAGATTTTTTCCTTGTTAAAAGTTTAAGAAGAGAACATCTAAACAAGGTAAGCTTCATTTTTTTTTTTAAGTTATGCTATGTGAATAGGGTGTAACCTGGGGGACAGGTAGCAGGTACAAAGCTCCCTGGGATGAGCAGTCTTTCAGGCACAGATACCAAATCCAGTGAAATAGTGACAAACAGTGAGGTGTTTATTTGTGATATATACAAGTCTATATACAGGTGCTGTACAGTGTTCCAAAAAAACAAATAGGAACAAAAAAAGCCAAAACAAAACCTAGCCGTGTCTCGGCACTAAACAATATTTACAGATCCTAACTACCAGGCTGAGCAAGCCTACAGCTTGTCAGCTTCCACATACCTTTTTGCTCTCCTACACAGAAGTTGTCTGAGTATCCCAGGCCAAGAGCAAAGGCTGTCTGCTCAGGTGAGCTTAAATTAGCCTGGGGGAGAGGACCAAGACCTGAACTGGACCATGGATCAGAGATCCCTGAACGTGTATGAGAGGAGCCTGGGAGATGTATAAACCCCGAACAGGACTTTTCCTGGCTCTCTCTGGGACGCTCTGCTACATACCCCCCCCCCCCTGTTTCAACCCCAGGGTTGGAACACCTGTAGCCCAACAGGAGTGAACACGGGACAGGGCATCTACATTTCCCATCTCAACACCTGGCCTGTGTTTTACAGTGAAGGAGTAATCCTGTAGAGCCAAAAACCACCGGTTCACCCTTCTATTAGTCTCCTTCTTTTGGGCCATCCATTTCAGGGGAGCATGGTCAGTTATTAACTCAAACTGGCGTCCTAATAAATAGTACCTGAGGGCGTCGACAGCCCACTTTATGGCTAAACATTCCTTTTCAATGACTGCATACTTTTTCTCATGGTCATTGAGCTTTCTGCTTAGGTACACCACAGGGTGTTCTTCCCCATTGTGTACCTGTGACAGTACTGCCCCGATACCAACATCAGACGCATCTGTCTGAACCAAAAAATCTTTGGAGAAATCGGGGGAGTACAGTACTGGCTGTGCACAAAGAGCCTTCTTCAGGACTTGGAAAGATTCCTCTGCTACTGAGGACCATTTCACCATTACACGGTCTTTCCCTTTCGTAAGGTCTGTCAGTGGGGCAGCTATAGTTGCAAAATTTGGGATAAATCTTCTATAATACCCCGAAATGCCAAGAAAGGCCCTGACCTGCTTTTTGTTTGCAGGACGTGGCCACTCCTGGATGGCTTCTATTTTATTCACTTGAGGTTTTATGACACCACGGCCAATAGTGTAGCCTAAATACTTGGCTTCCTCTAGACCAATGGCACATTTTTTTGGATTTGCCGTAAAACCTTCTTTGAAGAGGGAATCAAGGACAGCCTGGACACGGGGCAAGTGAGACTCCCAGTCAGTGCTATGTACCACTATGTCATCTAGATATGCTGCTGCATATTGTCGGTGGGGTCTTAGAGTCCTCTCAATGGCCCTCTGAAATGTTGTGGGGGCATTTTGCAACCCAAAAGGCATTTTTTTGTATTGAAAGGAACCCTCCGGGGTCACAAATGCAGTCTTCTCTTTGGCGCTACCAGTCAGGGGTATTTGCCAATAACCTTTTGTCAAGTCCAAAGTGGTCAGATAGCGAGCCTTGCCAAGTCGGTCTATAAGTTCATCCACTCTCGGCATTGGGTACGTGTCAAACTTTGTCACTGCATTAAGCTTCCTGAAGTCATTACAGAACCTCCAAGTGCCATCCGGTTTTGGGACTAACACGATGGGGCTAGACCAGTCACTATTAGATTCCTCAATGACATCTAGCTCCAACATTCTTTTAACTTCCTCGCCGATGTCCTTTCTCCTTGCTTCAGGAATTCGGTATGGTTTGAGCTTGACACGGACCCCAGGTTCAGTAACAATATCATGCTGAACTGCTGAAGTCGTGCCAGGTAAGTCTGAAAATTTCTCTCTATTTCTTATCAGGAATTCTCTAGTTTCCTGCTTTTGGGAATATGACAGGGTGTCTGGAATAGTGACCTCGGGGATCAGAAGGGACTCAGCACCCTTAGCCGTTACCGGGAGGGACCTCGTAGTTAACACCAGTCTATCCTTCCAGGGCTTTAACAGGTTTATCTGTTCGGGCTTCCTTTTTCCTGGTTGATATACCTTGTAATTGACCTCCCCAACTCTTTCAATTACTTCAAAGGGACCCTGCCACTTAGCCAGGAACTTGCTCTCAACAGTGGGAACTAACACCAGGACCCTGTCACCAGGTGAGAAAACACGGAGTTGGGCCCCCCTGTTGTATATCCTCTGTTGGGCTGCTTGGGCCTGCAGTAAGTGTTCTTTTACCATCGGCATGATTGCTGCAATCCTGTCCTGCATTTGAGCGATATGCTCAATGACACTTTTATGGGGTGTCTGCTCCCCCTCCCAAGTTTCTTTGGCTATGTCTAAGTGTCCCCGAGGGTGTCTCCCATAAAGCAACTCAAATGGAGAGTACCCCGTGGAGGACTGGGGAACCTCCCTGATGGCAAACATCAAGTATGGTATCAGGAAGTCCCAGTTTTTCCCATCCTTGTCAACAACCTTTTTTAACATGCTCTTTAATGTCTTATTGAAGCGTTCCACCAAGCCATCCGTTTGAGGATGGTACACCGAGGTTCGTAATTGCGACACCTTAAATAACTTGCACAGCTCTCTAGTTATTCGTGACATAAATGGGGTGCCCTGGTCTGTAAGGACTTCTTTAGGGATTCCAACACGACTGAACACCATAAACAGCTTTTTGGCAATGTTTTTAGCAGACGCGGTGCGTAAGGGAATGGCCTCGGGGTAGCGGGTAGCATAATCTATGATTACAAGGATATGCTGATGACCTCGGACAGACTTGGGGAGTGGACCCACAAGGTCCATGGCAATCCTCTCAAAGGGCACTTCAATAATGGGCAAGGGCACTAAAGGACTTCGGAAGTGTTGTAGTGGGGCTGACATCTGACACACAGGACAGGATTGACAATAATTCTCAATATCCTTCTGTATCCCGGGCCAATAAAATTTGCGCAACACCCTTTCAGTAGTTTTCTCAACCCCTAAATGACCTCCTAGCAAGTGCCCATGGGCAAGTTCCAACACCACCCGTCTGTATGGCTTAGGGACCACTAACTGTTCAACCACTTCATCATTTTTTTATATACACGATACAGTAAATCCTCATTGCTGCTAAAATAAGGAAAACAGAGCCTGTCCCCTGATTCGACAGGTACATCATTAATCACCATTACATTTTCCCAGGCCCTGGCAAGGGTTGGGTCTTTTCTCTGCTCGGTACCAAAATTTTCCTTGTGTACATTAAGGTCAGCAAACTCCAACGTAGGCTCAGATTCAGCAGATGGCTGTCCAGCTCCGCTGGTTGTGGGGACCTCCTCAGGCTCCTCCAGCTCTCCTGTCATAACTGAGAAAGGAAAACCTGGGGAGCCGTGAGAAGAGTCCCCTGAACCCACATTGTCAGTAGCGCCCAGGAGTTCTGGCTCTGTCACTGAGTCAGCTACTGCGACCGGGTCGGGACGATCCCATAGTTCCCAAAACTTAGGGAAGTCCCTACCAACAATGGCCTCGTGCACCAAGTGGGGCACAAGTCCGACCGGATGGGTGACCGTACCTAAGCCAGTTTTAAACTGAACAGTGGCTATAGGATACTCGCGGGTATCCCCATGTACACAGATCACAGCAACTTTTTTAGCATGCAAATTCACAGTTTCAACCATCTCAGCTGTAACCAAAGTCACTAGACTTCCAGAGTCCAGCAAGGCCGTAATAGGCTTATTATTAATAGTCATTTGGCACATGTGTTTTCCCATACTTGGTGCTGCAGCGCATGAAACAGCAGCAAACATAGACTGCCTTCTAATAGATAGATCACACTGCATTGGTTCATCTGTCAATGGACAGTTTGCTGCAACATGTCCCAGTTCTTGGCAACGAAAACAGCTGATGTTTCCCCAGTTTGGTTTGCTGACAGGCAGTAGCTTCCCTTGTTTGGGACGCCAAACTTCAGTCCTGGCACCAAAAATCCTCCCCCCTATTTCCTTGCCATGCTTACCACCCACTTCCCCTGGA
Source organism: Lithobates septentrionalis (assembly GCA_037952835.1). Taxonomy (NCBI): domain Eukaryota; kingdom Metazoa; phylum Chordata; class Amphibia; order Anura; family Ranidae; genus Lithobates; species Lithobates septentrionalis. The sequence continues at coordinate 136,249 of JBBDGP010000217.1, read as the reverse complement.
ACAGTCTTACTGGTTGCCTGGGGAGACCATGGCTTTGGGTGGAAAGTCCGTGCGGCTGTAGGGGTGGTGACCAGGCTCTCTGCAGCAAAGTACCTTTCAACGAGTTCCACGAGGTTGTCCGCCGAGTTGGAGTCTCCTTGACTCACCCATTTCTGCAGGGGAACTGGTAGTGACCTCATGAACTGGTCCATGACCACACGCTCCACTATTTGTGGCCCAGACAGGGACTCCGGCTGTAGCCATTTCCTCACCAAGGGAATTAGGTCGAACATCTGCGATCTTGGGGGCCTCTCGTCTTGGAAGAACCAGCTGTGGACCCGCTGTGCTCGAACTGCCAAGGTGACACCAAGTCGCGCCAGGATTTCCCGCTTGACCTTTTCATAGTCTCCTGCTTCTGCTGACTCCAAATCATAGTAGGCCTTCTGTGATTCTCCAGACAGCAAGGGGGCGACCAGTCCTGCCCACTGGGTTTTGGGCCAACCTCCCCTCTCAGCAGTCCGTTCAAACGTTAAGAGAAAGGCCTCTGGATCATCATCTGCAGTCATCTTAGAAAGAAAGGGACCCACATGGATGGCTGAGGGCTCGTCTCCAACAACATTAACTTTAGCAGGTGACCACTCTGCTAGCGTCTCTACAACCGCAGCCAGGGTTTTCCTATCCTCTTTTGCATCAGTGGCTAGCTGTTCAAACAGCCTCTGCGATAGCTCCTGTACAGCACCAATCTGTTGGCACAGCGCCTTAGTTTGCTCCTGTGCTATAGCATTTGTTTGCTGCTGTGTAGCGTTTGCTTGATGCAGTGCAGCGTTCGCTTGTTTCTGTGCAGCATTGGATTGTTGCTGTGCAGCGTTGGATATCACCAATTGTTTTAGGATTTCCTCCATGTTTAGTCACTCTAGGTACTGGCCTTTTAAGTAGTAACTTACTATAGCTGCCCGCATTCTCCACCATATGTAACCTGGGGGACAGGTGTCTCGGCACTAACTAAACAATATTTACAGATCCTAACTACCAGGCTGAGCAAGCCTACAGCTTGTCAGCTTCCACATACCTTTTTGCTCTCCTACACAGAAGTTGTCTGAGTATCCCAGGCCAAGAGCAAAGGCTGTCTGCTCAGGTAAGCTTAAATTAGCCTGGGGGAGAGGACCAAGACCTGAACTGGACCATGGATCAGAGATCCCTGAACGTGTATGAGAGGAGCCTGGGAGATGTATAAACCCCGAACAGGACTTTTCCTGGCTCTCTCTGGGACGCTCTGCTACAAGGGACATCTAGAAAATTTAAAGTGGGTGTTATCCCAAATAGGCTAAAGTTAAAATATGAAAAAACAAAAATAAAATCTTTACCCTTTACTTAATATTCATCAATAATTCTGCATCTGCTCTTGGACAATCCACAAATATACTGTATGTATGTATATATATATATATATATATATATATATATATATATATATATAATTCAATAAATTTATTGTAAAATTGAAAACAAATAGAACAAAACTCATTAAAATCTACTTTGGCTGATGTGTGTTCTAAAAAATAGACCAGCACCCTCAAAGACAAAAACCTGCCAATAACATGTTGATTAAGGGCAGGGCTGGATTAACATGGGGGCTATTGGAGCTGCAGCTCCAGGCCCCTTACCTTAACCAATTTGCACCCGCGCTATAGCCAAAAGATGGCTACAGCGCGGTGTTCAATTGTTGGGAGGCCGTCCCTGGACGTCCTCTTGTTTACTTCACCTCTGCGTGCCGCAGCAGGCGCGCATCAGGGGAATTCTGTGTTGGCCATGTCCCTTGGACACAGCCAATCACAGATCGTGCTAATCACAGCGGCCATTTAGCACTCGATCGGAGTATCCAATGGGAGATGATCTCAAATGTAAACATATGAGATCATCTCTCATTGCCGGCTCTACCTCCTCACACGCTTCCGTGCTGCAGATCTATGAGTGGCAGCCGTTTTGTGAACATCAATTACAGTGAAAACACATAAATCAGCCCAAATAGTGCCCATACAGTGCCACATCAATGCCACAGTGCTCATCACTGTTAGTGTCACAGTGCCACCTGTCATCAGTGCCATCTATCAGTGCCATCTGTCATCAATGCCACCTGTCAGTGTCACCTGCCACATCAGTGCCACCTGTCAGTGTCACCTGCCACATCAGTGCCACGTGTCATCAGGGCCACATCAGTGCCACGTGTCAGTGCCATCTGCCAGTGTCACGTGTCATCAGTGCCACTTATTAGTGCCATCTGTCACCAGTGCCATTTGCCAGTGTCACGTGTCATCAGTGCCACATATCAGTGCCATCTGTTGTTAATGCCAGCTGTCATCAGTGCCACCTGTCAGTTTTACTGAGGACATGCTAGAATCAATTGTGGCCCAGTGCAACCTGTATGCACAACAATTCATAACATGTAATCCAACATCCTATTATGCCTGTCCCTACGAGTGGAGAGCCCTAACAGTGGAGGAGTTTTTTTGGGCCTAACATTCTGTATGGGACTAACGAAAAAAAATGTATTATGTTCATATTGGTCAACCCTCCCCATCCACCACGTGCCCATGTTTTCCTCAGTAATGCCCAGAACCAGATATCTCATGATTATGAGATTCCTACACTACAATGATAATACCCAGTGCCCTCCCCGAAATTACCCAAATTTTGACAAGCTTTATAAAATTCTAAATTTTTCTGAAATTTTCCCCCCAGTTGTTTACCCCAGACCAACACATATGTGTGGATGAGTCCCTTGTCAAATTTTCTGGCAGGCTGGGCATAAAATAATTTATTCCCACCAAAAGATCCGCTATGGGGCGGAGCTTTATAAATTGTGCGACCGAGCCACAGGGTATACATATGCCTTCATGGAATACGAAGGGAACGACACCCAGCTACATCCCTCTAATTGCCCAGACTACATCGGATCAAGCGGGAAAGTCGTTTGGGAACTCATAAACTCATAAACCCACTCCTGGAGAAAGGATACCATTTGTATGTGTACAACTTTTACTAGTTTGCCCGTGTTCCACAACCTTCACAGAAAGAACACTCCAGCATGTGGCACCGTAAGGACGAACCAGAAGGGCTTTCCTCAAAGCCTCTTCAACAACAAGCTAAAAAGAGGGGAGACGAGTTTACGGAATGAGGAAATTCTGGCTGTGAAATGGAGGGACAGAAGGGATGTCTACGTGCTTTCATTGATCCACAACAATACATTCGTTGTGATCACCAGGAGGAATGGCCCAATCCAAAAACCAACATGTATCCACAAATACAATATGTTTATGGGGGGTGTCGACTTCAACGGCCAAATGCTCAAACCCTACCTTGCCAGAAGACGAACATACCAGTGGTATAAAAAAGTTTCAATTTATTTGTTTAATTTGGCCATATACAACAGCTACGTTATCTATCACAAATCCACTGAAAGCCCCAAATCCTTCCTTGGCTACCAGGAGGAAATCACCACTGCCCTTGTATTCCCGAATGGCCCACCAGAAACCATTCGATCCGATGTGATTAGCAGACTCTCCAAACACCACTTTCCCGAAAAAATCACTCCCAGACCAACAGGCCAAAAACGTCAGAAAAATTGCCGGGTGTGCACCAGAGAAGGAGTTAGAAAAGACACAACTTTTTATTGTCCCCAATGTCCTTCCCAACTAGGCCTCTGCATAGTTGACTCTTTCCGCCGTTACCATACTTCACTAAATTATTAGTGAAGTATGGTAAACATAACCCTCACTTCCTGCCATTTACCTTCACACCCCTTATGCCTCTACTTGTAACTGACCCTGGCTTGTTATTCGACCACGCTTCTGCCTACCAATTCTGTTCATACCTCTGCCTGATCTGGAACTGACCCTGGACTGTTTGACCATGCTTTTTGCCTGCCTCTTGGACTGATCTTGTACCCTGCCACTGGACTAGTGGGATTCATAACACAGGAGTCTCACATATGTGAGGGGCTCCAGAATTGTTTTTCTGGATGAAGAAAACATTTTTTTTGTTTTCTCATTCCTAGAATAGGGTCTGGAAACTCGGAGACTTCAAAGAGATTTGGGTGGGAGAATCCTCTACCCCTGTCCCCATTCTGTCCTGAACGAGGCCCTACTTCTGCCTGCTGCCTGTAGGACCTATGCCATCATGCCTCTGCCTGTCACATGAACTGACCACATGGACCATGTTCCTGCCTACTACCAGGACCAATATTTTGGCACTGCTGACAATCTCTGCCTGCACTGGCCCTGGACTGTATATGGACAGTATCCCTGCCTGCTGCCTGTACTGACTATGGACAGTATTCCTGCCTGTTGCCTTTACAACTGCTGCCTGGACCAATGCTATCCTCCTGTGGACAACTGTGCTACTAAAACCACAGGTAATCTTTTGTTTATCCTTTTCAGCAGAATGTATTTTGGGGTGTAATTCTTGGTATGTGCATGCTATGTGTCCCTAGAACACCTGACGGTGTTCCTTGTATGTGGCCAGGCTGTGTAAAAGTCTCACACATGTGATATTGTCATACTCAGGAGGAGTAGCAGAATGTATTTTGGGGTGTCATTTTTGCTATGTACATGCTATGTGTTGGAAATATCTTATAAATGGACAACTTTGTGTAAAAAAAAAGAGTTTTCATTTTTTTCGCACATATTCCAAAAACTTCTGGAAAAAAATGAACCATTCAAAAGACTCACTATGCCTCATAGATTATACGTTGGGATGTTAGCTTTCCAAAATGGGGTCACTTTGTGGGCGTTTCCATTGTCCTGGTGCTCCAGGGCCTTCAAAATCGTAATAGGGAGTCAACAAGTTAGATGTGTCATTTATTCTCCTAGAACACCTGATGGTGCTCCCTGCATGTTGGGCCTCTCCATGTGGTTAGGCTGTGAAAAAGTCCCACACATGTGGTATTGCCATACTTAGGAGGAGTAGCAGAATGTATTTTGGTGCGTCATTTGTGGTATACACATGCCATGTGGGAGAAATAACCTATTACAATGACAATTTTGTGGGGGGAAAAAAAATCTTCATTTTGCAAAGAATTGTGGGAAAAAATGACAACATCAAAAACCTCACCATGCATCTTACTAAATACCTTGGAATGTCTGATTTCAAAAAAGGGGTCATTTAGGGGGGTATTTGTACTTTCCTGGCTTGTTTGGGTTGCAAGAAATGAGGCCACCAGTACATCAGGTGTGATCAATTTTTTATGATTTGCACCACAGCTTGTAGACTTTATAACTTTCACACAGACCAAATAATATCCACTAATTTGGGTTATTTTTACCAAAGATATGTAGCAGTATAAATTGTGGCCAAAATTTATGAAGAAAAATTATTAATTTGCAAAATTTTATCACAGAAAGAAAAATGTGTTTTTTTTTCAAAATGTTCGGTCTTTTTTCATTTATAGCGCAAAAAGTAAAAAACCCAGAGGTGATCGAATACCACCAAAAGAAAGCTCTTTTTGTATGAAAAAGGGACAAAAAAATCATTTGGGTACAGTATTACATGACTGAGTAATTGTCATTCAAAGTGTGAGAGCACTGAAAACTGAAAATTGGTCTGGTCAGGAGGGGGGTTTAAGTGCCCCATTGTCAAAAGGTTAAGATAGGCCCATTTGGCCAAAAAAAAATAAAATTCACCAAAAAAAAAAAAAATCCACCAAAAAAAAAATGATTGAGCTTCGAGAGTCGTAGAGACCCTCAAAGAATTTGGTAGGTAGATACCTGAAGATTTACCCCACCACTGGTCAAAATTTGGGTCTCCTAGGACCTATGGTTCTGGATAGGGATGGGCGAATGGTTCGGCCCAAAGATAAGTTCTGCGAACACCGAACAATATGCGGTGTTCGGGGAAAATTCGGAACACTGTTAAAGTCTATGGGACACTAACATGAAATTTAAAGGCTTATATGCAAGTTATTGTCATAAAATTGATGCATTACCCCAGGGGACATGCATCAATGCAAAAAAAATTTGTAAAAACGGCCGTTTTTTTCGGGAGCAGTGATTTTTTTTTTAATGCTTAAAGTGAAATTTTTAAACCCCTTTGGGTCTGGTATGAATATTAAGGGAAACCCTGCACCGAATTTTAAAAAAATGGCGTAGGGGTCACCCCCCCACCCGAAAATCCATACCAGACCCTTCTGGTCTGGTATGGATTTTGAGGGGAACCCTGTGCCAAAATTTTAAAAAAAATTATCCCCCCAAAATCCATACCAGACCCTTATCCGAGCACTCAACCTGGCAGGCCGCAGGAAAAGAGGGGGGACTAGAGAGCGCCCCCCCTCCTGAACCGTACCAGGCCACATGCCCTCAACATGAGGTAGCCCCCCAAAGCACCTTGTCCCCATGTTGATGGGGACAAGGGCCTCATCCCCACAACCCTTGCCCGGTGGTTGTGGGGGTCTGTGGCCGGGGGGCTTATCGGAATCTGGAAGCCCCCTTTAACAAGGGGACCCCAGATCCCGGCCTCCCCCCCGTGTGAAATGGTAACGGGGTACAAGTACCCCTACCATTTCACAAAAAAAGTGTCAAAATGTAAAAAACAACAAGACACAGCTTGGGGACAAGTCCTTTATTAAAAAATAAAAAAATAAAAATGTCCCACAATGTCCATTCATCTGAAAAAGAAAAAAAAATCCGTAACCGACCCACCTCTATGGGAGGCTCCCGCCATGTGTCGCTTCTTCGCTGATGACAGTGCTTATATGACTGAGGGCGGGGCCACCCGGTGATGTTCCTGGGTGACACGGGACTTCCCTATGGCTTCCCCTTGGCGTCAGAGGGGGCGGCGTCACCCGCTCCAGACCGCTCCAGATGACGTTCCATTGACGAAACGCGTAGGGCTGGACTATACAGCGTCATTGCATCACTTCCGGTTTCGAGCCGTGGAGCATAGATCACTCCAGTTTCCTGTTTTTAAACACTGTTTTCGCTTTTAATGATTTTTATTGGATGTGAGTACCCATCAGTACTGTTAATATTTTTTTTTATATTTGTACGGTATCACACTATGGAGTCTCTTTTCTCTCTACATGTGGGCAACATCTAAGAGGTTAACAGTGAGGAGACCACTTACATCACAGACAAGGAGGCACTTGGAGAACACAGGACAGGAATTTTCCTCCCACTTCACAGGCTACACAGTGGCTCATACTGTGAAGGTGAAATACCCCCTTGTGGGGTGAATAATAGCGGTGAGTACGTTTCTTATGGGGCACTGTTTTCCAAGAAGCACAGAACAATTTGAAGGAGCACATTGTCACTTTATTAGACTTTTTTTTTTTTATACACCAAGGACGGTATATGCATATTTCTGAACCCAGTATCACAGCAACAATATACACCAGTCATATATGTTGGATTTTTTTGCACATGATGTCACTTTGAATTGCAGGTTTTGCACAGGATTGTATTTATTTTATTTTATTTTCGTTTGAACATAACAATATATATTATATATAAGCGGTTAGGAAGTTTACACAGTAGGATTTTTTTGTGGATTTTTGTGAATATACAAATATTTATTTTCTGCACTTTTATTGTCACTTTTTGCACTCAATGCACCTGTGACACACACCCCTCAAGTATTTAGAGGTTGTAGGTCACCTCTTAATAAGAGCAGAGCCATACCTATCCCCTCTTTTTCACATTTCTCCTAGATTTACCTTAGGGTGAATTTATTGATAGAGGCTGCAGCTCCTCATTTTTCATTTTCACCATAAGCATGGGGGTCTAACAATTCTTTCAAATACTTAACATGTCACGCTTTAAAATTGCGCACACTTGTGGAATGGCGCCAAACTTCAGTACTTAAAAATATCCATAGGCGACGCTTTAAAATTTTTTACAGGTTACATGTTTAGAGTTACAGAATTGGTCTAGTGCTAGATTTATTGCTCTCGCTCTAACGATCGTGGAATATGTGTATATCTGGCTCTGATACTAGCCAGTGCCTCACCAGCCACTGACCTCACCGCACGTCCTTGACCCAAATCTTAAAAATACATTTGGATAGGGCTGTACGAATGCCGTTGCTGTGATGCTTTACTTCACAGCTGCAACTTTTTTTTATTTTTATTTTTTTTAGCTTCAGCAGCTTTAACCCAGCCTGCAGAATTTGATAGGCAGCACCGCCTGTCATACTCGCCTATTGATTTCAATGGGGCCACTTTGCAACTGCAAGCCAAATTCACTTGCACTAGCAGCATTGTCCAACAATGTAAAAATACCATTCAGCAATGTAAAAAAAACCCAAAGAGGTGGCAGTAGCACCTCATGAACGCCTGTCAGCTACTGCTATACCACTCGTTGAAAAGCAATCCACCACAGATCACTTTTCGGAGGGCAGTAAGCATTACCGCAAATGTGAAAGAAACTTGAAACACATCATCCATTTCACACTCGCCACCAACCAGGTCACTTCCCAGCCACTTCCCATTTTAGCCACCACCATTCAACTTATATCACAGGTGACCATTTCCCAACCTGCAGATGACAGACCCTACTCCAAAATATATCACTCCAAGTTACTCCCCCCACCCGCTGATTGATATCCCTCCATGACCACCTCACACCCCCCTGCTGACAGACCTCTCTCTCCCCAGCCTGTCCCCACACACCCTCTCACCTGCTGACCTGTGGATGGGGGGAATCACTCAAGCAGTGTTATTGTGTTCTGCCAGGGGGGAGCCTTCCCTACCCACAGAATACAATGATCAGTGTTGCTAAACATAGCTGGCAGCACTGTTTTACTGTTTTGGGAAAAAACTGACAGGCTGGTTTTACTCAAGTCGATTAATAGATTGACTTGTGTACAACCAGCTAGCCCATACATAGATCAACTATGGCTGGTCTCTGCTTAATTGGCATAATTTCAATCCATGTATGGCCCGCTTAACCACTACGCAGTCCCTAAACATCCTTCAGCAAACCTTTACATAGTGCCCGCTGTCATACCCTCCACACTCCCCTCCTATACATAGTGCTCACTTGTCATACCCTCCAAACTCCTCTCCTGTACATATGGCTCACTGTCATACCCTCCACACTTCTCTCCTGTACATGGTGCCCGATGTCATACCCTCCACACTCCTCTCCTGTACATACTGCTCACTGTCAAACCCTCCACACTTCTCTCCTGTACATAGTGCCCGTTGTCATACACTTCTCCACTGTACATAGTGCCGGCTGTCATACCCTCCACACTCCTCTCCTGTATATAGTGCCCACTGCCATACCCTCCACACTCCTCTCCTGTACATAGTGTCCACTGTTATACCCTCCACACTCCTCTCCTGTACATAATGCCCACTGTTATACCCTCCACATTCCTCTCCCTCACCTGCACATACTTTCCACTTTTATACCATCCATACTCCTTCCCTATGCCTCTCACCCACAAAAACAGTTCTTTAAAATTATATTGAATATCCTCAATGTTACCAGCTCTAGAATGGGCACACTTTTGTTAGTTCAACTAAAGGAAATCTTCTCAGTCCTTATATTTGTTCTGCCCATTTAATTTTGTGATTACTATTGTGATGTATAGAGGAACATAGGGGATGTCAGCTACTCAAAATATACCACTGGTAAAAAAAAGTGTCCCTAAAAATGTTTTTGTAATGTTGGCAACTACGCACTTGGGCACTGCCACCGGGTCAGTAGTGGGCCCTATGAGAGGCTCCTGGGACCCTGTGATATTAAAGCGGTAGTAAACTTCGCTAACATTACTACTTTTTAGAGGCCTTGAGGTAGGTTATGCCATGATGTACTAGTATGCACAGCATCTTAGCACATTAGGGTACACTTTTCTGTCAGACTGAGCCCTCCAGCGCTGCGCTGTGATCAATCCGGCGGGTCCCTGCTGTTTCCATCTTCACCCAGTCTTCCTTCTGGGTTCTGTGCCTTCGGTCACTTGCCTTGGCCGGGCCGCAATGCTGTCACTCTCTCTTATCCCCCTGCTCTCTCTCATCCCCTTTCTCTCTCTCTCTCTCTCATCCCCTTTCTCTCTCTCTCTCTCTCTCATCCCCTTTCTCTCTCTCGCTCTCTCTCTCCTCCCCTTTCTCTCTCTCTCTCTCTCTCATCCCCTTTCTCTCTCTCTCTCTCTCATCCCCTTTCTCTCTCTCTCTCTCATCCCCTCCCTCTCTCTCTCCCTCCCTCTCCCTCTCCCCCTCTCCCTCTCCCTCTCTCTCTCTCTCCCTCTCTCTCCCTCTCTCTCCCTCTCCCTCTCTCTCCCTCTCCCTCTCTCTCCCTCTCCCTCTCTACCCCCCCCCCCTCTCTCTCCCTCTCTCTCCCTCTCTCTCTCTCTCTCTCTCTCTCTCTCTCTCTCTCTCTCTGCATTTTTTTATTTATAAAAAGCTCCACCAAAATCCTCAGCACCAGGCCCATGATGTTCTTAATCTGGCCCTGATTAAGGGAATGAACTCCTATCAAAATTAATTTAGGTTAGATACCCTATAGAACCTTTGTGAAAAATAAAACATTGTTTCTTATTTTCTACATCAAGGCAGATCCAGTCCCATGAGGAGGAAGCATTTATCTTTCATATGTACAAATTATATATATATGTATAAATTATGTGCGATCCATACATTGATTTTTAATGATTTGTATGGTTGCCCTCTAAACTGGATTTGACACACTTATGAGCAATGTGCAGCCCTGTTGGGCCTGACTAATGTTTACCATAAGGTGTCAAGCTCTTATGAATAGACAGAGTTCTAGTCATTTATTCAACTTGGCGTTCATTCCTGTGTGTAGACTGTTAACTGGAGGCGAGCTGACCATCTGATATTGTTACAATACCCGTGTCCCCATCATTGTTATGACATACATGGTTCACTGAACTTGTACAATATACTGCTTGCCATGCTGCCACAACATCGCCGTCTCCCTAACTGGTTTAACCAGCCCCATCTATAAGATTTGTGATCTCTGTATATAGCATTCATGACCTCCAAAGTGCTTTGTGGCTCATATTGGATGATACACAAAAGTTGAAAATTATGAAGACTACGGAAGCATGATGTGCATTGTCTTCTTTAGTGGGTTCTCTTATGTCCATATTTCACTACAAGATGTGAAAGACATATACTGTATCTGGGCTCTCACATAGGATTACTTTGCAATGTTGTACAAATGTAAGGTAAATACCGTACTTCCATCTCTTGGGGCTGGATCTGCCTTCATGTAGAAAATAAGAAACATTTTTTTCTTTTTCACAAAGGTCCTACAGGGTATCTAACCTATATTAATATTCATAGGAGTTCATTCCCTTAATCAACGTATTATTAGTAGGTTTTTGTCTTTGAGGATGCCAGTCTATTTTTTAGAATACACTTTGGCCATAGTAGTTTTTAATACTATTGTTGTTCTATTTGTTTTAAATTTTTCAATAAATTAATTGAATTAAATATATATGTTTCTGTGGATTGTCAATGAGCAGATGCAGATAAAGAATTATTGATGAATATAATTTTTTTGGTGGAGTTTGCAGTCTATGCCAGGATTTTATTTTTATTTTTTATGACAGAGCGTACAGGTGACACCTCCACATCTTAAACTTGTATGATTACCATTTTTGGTCGGGGCTTTAAGGTTTTAATCTTTTTTGCTATGATTATGAAAGTTGAAATAGCCGTTAAAGAGAACCGATCACAGCTGGGTTTTTGCAATAATGGGACCATTTACTGTAAAACTGAACTAAAGGCAGGCGTATACTTGCCTTTCCTCCAATGGTCTTGTCCCTTGCTAAAACCAGTGCAGGTGTTTTGGTTTTTGCCCAGCTTGATTGGCCAACATGGGATGATGTCACTCCCTTGAATGCGCAGGAGGCCGTCATTCTGGAACACGGAAATTGGGCTAGCTGCTTACATGCGCAGATCAGTTTACATGGCAGGTGATGCTGCAAACAGGCAGGTAAATGTAGAGATAGGAAGGCCTGAAAAAATGGAAAAATTGAGGGGAAAAAAAATACATTTCCATTTTTTTCAAAGCCATTTATTGTTTTGTTTTTTCCATAAAAAATGGGAAAAAAAAGAAAGAAGCATGGAATATGTTCTTTTACCATGATAAATAATATATATGACATGGAATTCAAACTATATAACATGAAGTAAATGACAAATGAGTATTCCCGCGCTGTAATGGAAAGAATGTATACTAAATAACATAGATAACCGGTGAAAGATAAATGCTGGTAATCTATACTCATGAAGAATGAGTATACAACAGCAAACAACAACAACTTTAGGCTCGGTTCACACTCCTGTGACTTAGGATCCAACTTGTGAGATACAAAGTCGCAGGACATGTAAAATGCCATGTATCTCTATGAGAGCCGTTCTATTGACACTACTGAAGTCGCTGCGACTTCAGAAAATGTTCCTGGACTACTTTGATCTGACTTTGACATGGCTTCAATGCCAGAGTGTGTAAAAGTCTTATCAAAGTCACTTCAAAGTCAGACTTCAAAGTTGCACTGAAAATCATGCAACTTTGGAATCAGCTAGCATGAACCGAGCCTTAGTTCCGCTTTAAACTTGAAAAGACAGGTTTGCTTTAAAAATAAAAACTCCCTAACCCCCTACCAATTAAAAATGAAACCGCCTCCCGCATAGGTGCCTACTTACCACTCTCTGAAAGCGGTGGCCTTTTGTGGTGTTCACAGCTTCTTTGCAGAAATCTGATCCAAAGATGCCCATTGCTGAGCAGTAGGTTGTACTGTGCCTGCTTCATCAGATACAAAACTGTATATTGTATTGTTATTAAGTACATAATGTGAGTTATTTCAGTATTTAACTTTTTGCTTTTTGACATGACTCTCACATTGCATGCTTGCTTTTTTATATTTTTTACTGTGTTAAAGCCTAACTCCAGCCTGTAACACTTTGTCATGTTTCAAAGGGTCTGGGAAGGGCTGAAAACCTCTGGTTTTTTTTAGTGCCATCTGTGTCCCTGTCATGGAGCTACAGTAGAAATTTTGGGAAATATTCCCAATTGGAACGCAGGCAAAAACAAAGAAACCATATTTTTTCGCGAGAGTTATGCCCCATACACACGGTCGGATTTTCCGACGGAAAATGTGCGATCGGAGCATGTTGTCGGAAATTCCGAACGTGTGTGGGCTCCATCTGACTTTTTCCATTGGATTTTCCGACACACAAAGTTTGAGAGCAGGCTATAAAATTTTCCGACAACAAAATCCGATTGCGTCAATTCCGACCGTGTGTGGACAATTCCGACGCACAAAGTGCCACGTATGCTCAGAAGAAATTCCGAGACGGAACAGCTTGGTCTGGTAAAATTAGCGTTCAGAATGGATAGAGCAGTTTCGTCAGGCTGCGATGTTTAAAATTGTTTAATACAGCGCACTCTCTTCTTCTTTATAATGCAGGAAGAACGAAGTAGTTTTGCTGCTCATATTCACACAGAGTTCTCACAAACTTATTTCTTTATTATTTATCGTGATTCCCTCAATATATTATGATTTGTCACATCTGACCAAAAATCTATATCATTTTTTTTTGTGCTTTTTATTTTTTTCAAGCCTGATGTGTTTTTTTTGTTTTTTTTGGGGGGGGTTTGTATTTTTTTCAAGGCTGATCTGGTTGTTATTTTTATTTTTTATTTTTTATTTAACATCCTGAATATTTTTGGGTGTGTTTTGTGTGTCAAGTTACCACAACACCATTATTATCTTGTATTATTTAATCTCAAGGAGGTTGCTTGGTGTTGGTGTCCCTTGTTAATTTCACATTGGATTTTTGAAATGTACCTGCCTACTCACAAACAAACTGTCCTTTTTGAAGGAAAACACACATAGGCGAGTATAATTGAAACAAAAAAACCTTTATTAAGGGCTCACAACCAAACAAAGAGGGAGGCAACGCTGGAGAAACAGCAGAAATTGGTGAAGCCTTTGGCCCCAGGGCACACATCAATTATTTTACTGCAAAATTGGTGGCCTGAGGAGTCCATATATAAGGGAATGCAGTCTGGTCCAGAAGTCCCAGAGATCATGAAAGCAGCAGATGACATCTATGTCCCCAGGCTGTGGTCATACAAGAGACTGCATCTTTGGCCAGACCAGACTGAACCCAGGGTCATCACTCTCTGGTCTTCCTTCCACGCTTCCTTCCATGCTGTGGCTGTGGTGGTGGAGTTGTGGCAGGAGGAGGAGGATTGTCCAACTCACTCAGGTGAGTATTGGGTGTGATTTCGCCCCTCACCCCCTTAGTTAAGACTTTATAAAGAAGGTCCTCACACAGGAGGCGTTGGCCCTCCTGCATGCCCTGCAGTTTGGTGGTAGCCATGCAGGCAAAGGCCTCTTCAGGAGTGGGGGTGGCTCTGAGGGACGCAGAAGCCTCCTGAATCAGCCTGAGTGCTGAATCCTGCACATGACTCCCTTTTGGTTGGAAGGCGGAGGGGAGGAACCTGCGATTCTGTCAGGCTCCTACTGGGCCCAGGCTTCTCCTGGCTGCCACTTAGCCCTGCCTCCTCCTGGCTGTCACTAACCCCTGCCTCCTCCTGGCTGCCACATTCCACAGCCTCCTCCTGTGTGGCACATTCCACAGCCTCGTCCTGGCTGAGGTCTTCCTGTGTATGAAAAAGGGACATAGTTTTAGTTTTTAGTCATCAATCACACACAATTTTCACCTCGTGACTGTTGTAAATTGAATATTAACAAATATAACTGATGATCATTCTGAGCCCAACATTTTTCATTCTTGTCCCAATTATTTTTGCCCACTACTGTCTATTGATATGTCAAACACTTTATTAAATCAGCAATTAGTGATCAATAATAACAGTCTAATGCCCCGTACACACGGTCGGACTTTGTTCGGACATTCCGACAACAAAATCCCAGGATTTTTTTCGACAGATGTTGGCTCAAACTTGTCTTGCATACACACGGTCACACAAAGTTGTCGGAAAATCCGATCGTTCTGAACGCGGTGACGTAAAACACGTACGTCGGGACTATAAACGGGGCAGTAGCCAATAGCTTTCATCTCTTTTTTTATTCTGAGCATGCGTGGCACTTTGTCCGTCGGATTTGTGTACACACGATCGGAATTTCCAACAACGGATTTTGTTGTCGGAAAATTTTATATCCTGCTCTCAAACTTTGTGTGTCGGAAAATCCGATGGAAAATGTGTGATGGAGCCTACACACGGTCGGAATTTCCGGCAACAAGGTCCTATCACACATTTTCCGTCGGAAAATCCGACTGTGTGTACGGGGCATAAGAAGGAATATTAATTATTGATTAGAAATCTGTAGAAGAATTCTATACCTGGCTCCAGCTGGGCTCCTCCACTTCTTCCTGGCTGGAAGTCCCAGGTTGGACATCGGAAGCCTCAGCTGGGGTGGAAGGAAGAGTGGAAGGAAGAGTGGAGAGGGATTCCCTGACTTCGGTCTGGTCTGACAGAAATCGCAGTCTCTCATAGTACCACAGCCTGGGGACATAAACATCATCTGCTGCAGCTCCTGATCTCTGGGAATCCGTGACCTTCTTGCGCTCCCTAAGATAAGTGCTCCTCAGGCCACCAATTTTGGCTTTTAAATAGGGGATGGTTGCTGTGGGGACCACTGGCTTCACCAACTCCAGCAGTTTCTCCAGCGCTGTCTGCCTCTTTTGTTTATTATTGTATTGGGGGTGTTTGACCTGCCACAGACAGGGCAGCTCCATGTATTTGTCTATGAACAGGGGGGGGGAAGTTGTGGTCATTGAAGCCATCCATTTTCTCTGCAAGACACAACACAAGACAAACCCTAATGTCAGGCAAAACACTCCTAATCTTGTTACAATATAGGCCTCAATTTAGAAGCAGTATAGGCCCAAGTTTAGATCTTACCTTCGTTATCACAATCGGCGCCTCCGATACTCCTTCCTCCACTCACAGATCGTACGTACTACGCAAGCGTGTTACGCTTTATAGACACTGCACCTGCGTGAAACTCCGTCCGCCCCTGATGTTCTCTCTAGTCTATTCCCTGCCCCTGCTCGTTCGTTGCAGTGAGGGAAGAGCACATGGCGGAGACACAGCAGGTGTCTGATAATTACACCAACGAGGAGGAGGAGGAGGAAAGCCCGGAGCCTGAAACGTCCCGATTCAGAAGGAGATGATTTAAGGCATCAAATATGTCCTTTGGGGAGATGTTGGAGATGGTCGACATCCTGAAGAAGGCTGACTATGACGGGAAGTATGGACCTTACCCCAACCCCAATGTCAGAAAGGCCAAGATCATGGTGAAAGTGGTCAAGAGTCTGCACCGGAATTTCAGGGTACGGCGATCCAAGGATCAGCTCAGGAAGTGGTGGTCGGACCTCAAATTAAGGGAGCACGAGCAGTACAGAAAGAGAGTGCTGCAAAAAAGTAAGTAGTTGTCCTGTGTTCCTATTCTTTATGTTTAGTACGTTCGTGCTGCTCCATGTGCTTTTCTTTACTGTTGTTCAGTTTAAAATGGCAACTTTCATGTTCATGGGCACATTATTCGTTCATATGAAACATTGTTCGTTCGGCCTAGAAAACACCATTGTTTTGGCCATATGCATTTGCAAACATTTTTTATGGCCTACTTGTCTGAAAATAATTTGGTTGTGTAGATGGGTTTGTAACTAGAATGAAATGCAAACTAGATTCTGTGTAAGGAGAGGACACTGAGCAGCTGTTTACACATCTGGACGCTGGAGCACTAGTGTGGGACCCCAGAACACCCTTTTTATTAGGGGGTCCACACAGGTGCTCCAGTGTATACTATAGGGGTGTCTCCATCTGTGAAGCTTGTACTAAACAGGTAAGTATTCAAGCTTGACAATAAAGGACAATAAAATTTCAACATCTTGGAACTCTGCCAAAACAGACAATTGTACCCCACTTCCAAGCAATGTTTCATATTTATAGTTCTGCCATCAAATATCTGTGTGCTAAATATACCTATTTTTTTTTACATAGGGGATAAAAGACTCGGAGGACACCCCTCATCCGAGGAGACCACAGACCCCCCACCTCTGGAAGAAGGGGAAATCTCACAAACACAACAGGAGGAGGAGGAGGAAGGAGACGTGGTGGAAATAGTCACCACAACAGGTGAGTGTCTGCGACCACAGGCTCAGGTAAGAGATGGATGCCGGCATATTTATAATACATGGTGTGTTTTTGTTTTTATCTTTTTAGGTGATCGTGATGTTGTGGATCGAGATCATTTCACCTCTGAAAGTGAACAGATCCTAATCGGGGAGATCATGGGGTGTAATAGGGACTTGGAAAACATCCTGAAAAACATCAATGATGTTCAAAAAAAAATGAAGAACATCATTGATGTTTTAGGGAGAGTTTAAAACCAATCCAAATGCTTTTGTTTTTTTGTGGTTTTTGTGATCTAAAAATTTATACCATTTTTTGACATATTTGTGAAAAGCCAAATTTTGAAGATGTGTGTCGACATGTGCTATCTGCCATCACGGGAGATCAATGTAGACATTTTGGGGGTGCAACCCCTTCCTCAATAATAAAATAGCTGTGAGGAAGGGGTTGCCCCCACAAAACACATCCCTTGATCCCCCATGATGGCAGGTAGCACATGTTGACATTCGACAATTTGTGTGCATCTTCAAAATTTGGCTTTTCCTGGGGTGACTTCACCCCATCTGAACGCAATATCAAACACAGTTTGTAAATACTAATGTCTGATATTACCTTCAAGTTCTACCAAATGTGAACTTTGTAAGTTCAAGATTTGTGTCTTTCTTGTTGGTGTTAAACATGCCTGTTTTATCTTAAATGGACATTTCTACTTTTTCTAATGTGACCCCAAAAATTGTTATACAACAAACATGTTGGTTGGTTTTAAAAACCTTTTACAAATGCACATGTGATTGTGCTGGTATTAATAAGATTGATAATCAAGAATGTGTGGATTATGGTTTCAACGCTCCAAAACTTTGATTGTGCTCTAATTGGTGTTTTCAGTGACAACGGGGGTTATTTCCTAAGGGAAAAGCCACTTTGCACTACAAGTGCAGTTTCAAGTGCACTTGTAGTTCAAAGTGTCTTTACCTTTAGTAAATAACACCCAACAATGCTTTGTAATGTTACACAATCACGCCATTTTCAGAACTCACTTTACCTTTGTGTCTTTACCTTTAGTAAATAACACCCAACAATGCTTTGTAATGTTACACAATCACGCCATTTTCAGAACTCACCACATTTCTGTCAGGGTCAGCTAAAAGAAACACAAGCAGTAATAGTCACCAAAGATTTTAGTAGTTAAAATGTTTTGTTTATTTGAAAAAGGTTTCAGACATTTTCTGGCATATTGATGGCCCCCCTACACGCAAAGTATTCAAGGTATCTTAGACGGACCTCACAGGCACTCAGGGGGGGCAAGCCAGGACGGCCACTTTCAAGCGCCGTCAGGGTTGGTTCATTTGGAATTCCGGCCTCAGGCCCAACTGGACCAGCATAGTTTGCAGAATGTAAAAAGTTGTGTAGAACACAGCACACCAGGATAATATGATCCAGTTTATACTCCGCCATGTGTATGGGTGTAAGAAATAGACGGAAATTAAAAACCCTCTGGTCTGGGGTGAGGGTTCTCATCAGAAATGGCCGCATAAGATGGTCCCCCAGCGCAAACGCTTCATCCGCAACGAAGACGAATGGGAGTCCTTCCACATTGTCTTCTGGAGGTGGCAAGTCCAAGCTGCCATTCTGGAGACGCCTGTAGAACTCCGTCTGGGCGATAACTCCACCATCGGACATCCGGCCATTCTTCCCCACGTCCACATACAGGAACTTGTAAGTAGCCGACACCACCGCCAACATCACAATACTATTGAACCCCTTATAGTTGAAATAGTATGATCCCGAGTAGGGTGGTGGGACGATGTGGACGTGTTTCCCAACAATTGCCCCTCCGCAGTTAGGAAAGTCCCACCGCTGGGCAAAGTGGGAGGCCACAGTCTGCCATTCCTGTGGGTTGGAAGGAAACTGTGGCGTCAAACAAGAAAAAAAAAATTAGTCATTTTGAACATAAACAGGGAAAGCAGATTAGACACAAACATTATTGGCCAACATCAAGATAACATTTATTTGTGGGAGTTTTTAAAGACCAAAGTATAACACCTAGGTACACCTATCAGATTCCCCCTCCCCCCCTCTCATGGGCCATTTATAACATTATGGGGGGGGCTCTTGGACAGGTAACGGTCTCCACTTCATTGAGAGATGAATGCCTAAATAATGTGTGTTACTTTGGCCAGCCCCTCCTTAGTTACACTATTGACAGCCCACTGGACAGGTAAGAAGTGTCATAATACAAAGAGATAAATACACACTGTACACATTTGAGCACATTTGGAAATTCTGCTATTACCTATCAAGATAATAATAGGATACAAAAACTTGTATCCTTGCACCTTGCACTACATGCTTTGAGGAATTCATCCATACATCTGACCACAAAAGAGGTGGGTATAGTGTGTATGGGTTTGGCAAAGTCAGCAGATAGATGATTGAGGATAGATAGAGAATTGGTATCAGCTGACTTAGCAGTTGGGGGGAGGGAGGGTTCCAAATGATTTGGGGACCCCCCCAAAAAAGCCTCTGGCACTCTGCATGAAGTTTAAGCACCAATCACATTTTAAAACATTTTTGGGGGTATTTAGGGTAAAGCACTACTATGGAGCTGATAAAATACATTGTTAAGTGAATACATGAGGTGAATATAGGCCCAGGAGAGCATGCTGGGGAGGTAAGTGAAGGCAAATATGTATAAAGGACAAAAAAAATTAGATAAAAATCCAACATGCATGAGGACAAAGGGGACATTCACAGCATATTACAATCATGGTCATTAGGGAATGAGGAAAGAAAAACAATATATTAACAAACATTATATTCGATAAAATGTGATGTTAAAGGATAAATCTTACCTTAATGTACTCCTTCTTCCGGACCTGGATGATGGCAGAACAGGTCTCTGGGATAATGATCCCCAGAGTCTGGGGGGAGATGCCTGTCGAGAACTTGAGGTCCTGCACGCTTCTCCCCGTCGCCAAGTACCACAGGGTGGCGACTAGCCTCTGCTCTGGAGTGATGGCTTGCCGCATGCAGGTATCCTGCCTGCTAATATAAGGGGTCAGCAAAGCCAACAAACGGGGAAATACGGGGTCCGTCATCCGGAGAAAGTTCCTGAAATCATCAGGGTTATTCTCACGGATCTCACGGAGCAAAGGCATATGACAGAACTGGTCACGCTGGAGCAACCAATTCTTGGTCCATGAACTCCTCCCCACCCTGTTCATGGACTGGACTTGTGTCAAGGTAAGGACCCCAACACCAAGCCCCCACACAGCACCAACTCTACGAGGAGTACGTATACGCAACATGGCTAGGAAACGGTCGGCTGCTCAGAACAAAGTAACAGAACGCACTGAAGAACAGCAAGGCCTGTGAAGAGCGAACTGAAAAACAGTAACGAACGAACAAGAACACAATCACAGAGTCACGCGTAACTTGCTGCACGCACTGAAGAGCAGATACAAACCCACAAGCACAAACTGAACAGCAGAAAACGATCTGAAAACCACGAGTCTGAAAAAAACGCGAATCGTCTCTCACCAAACTTTTACTAACACGAGATTAGCAAAAGGAGTCCAAAGTGCCGCACTTGGTTCGGACCTGCCCTTTTCTAGTCTCGTCGTACGTGGTGTATGTGAGCACGTTCTTGGCGATCGGAAATTTCAACAACTTTGTGCGACCGTGTGTATGCAAAACAAGTTTGAGCCAACATCCGTCTGAAAAAATCCATGGATTTTGTTGTCGGAATGTCCGATCAATGTCCGATCGTGTGTACGGGGCATTAGGCTGCAGAGATTTATAGATCAGCCACTGGAGGGAGCTCCCCAGTGACTCTGTACTATTACTGAGATAACCAGCTACATAGAGAGAACATTGTTTTTTTATGATTCAGTAACCCGTGTTCACTTTGAATATTTAATCATGTGTAAGGAAAACTTCTTCGGGGTACAAGAACAGAGTGGTTTTTGGCAGTGCGAGCATCAGAAAGATGAATATTTACAGTTTTCTTTTAAAGATAACACAGGTAACATGGGTTTTACGATTTATTTTTTATAACCACTTTAAAGTAGATGTAAATCCGATTCATGAAATTTAAGCTGGGCACATATATCTGTAGTGTTTTCTTATCTCTCTCCAAAACACTATGTCCCGTAGTTGTCTCCTACTCCGTAGCTCTGTTATCAGCCTGATAACTTCTCACACGTTCTCCGAGACGAGACCGGAGACATTAATGTGTGTCAGGGGAGGTTGCTATAAATAGATTAGCAGTCACCTTGCCGTCTAAGAGCAGAGCTATGCACATTCCTTTCTTCCTTTGCCTATGAGGAGAGGAGGTATGTGGCTTTGCTCCAATCAGCTGTTTTGGCTGTATGCCAATAATCCACTCCCAGTGCTAACCAGAAAGAGAAAAACTTTAACATGAAGAGCACTTTACAAAGGTTATATACAGATAAGACAGCAGATATACATGTAAAACTTATGTAGGGAGATTTGTTTCATATCTGTGTATCATTAGAGGCTGTTCACTTCACTGGATATATGTGAGGGTTTACATCTACTTTGAAGTTGCAAGTAGGGATGAGCTCGATGTTCAGGTCGAACATAAGTTTGACCCGAACATCGGGTGTTTGCCCGTTCGCAGAACAGCGAATATTATGGGGCGTTCGGAGGAAATTTGAGCGACGCGGAATTCCCCATAATGCACTGCGAGATCGCATTGCATTGCTGTATGATGATTGGCCAAAGCATGCACCTGACCTGCATGCTTTGGCCAATCACAGCGCGCTCTGCTGAGAGAGCCATAATTGGCCAAAGGCAGGGTGCCTTTGGCCAATTATGGCTCTCTGTCCTACTGCTGAACCCCCTTCTCATCCCTCCCACCACTGTACCTCCTGCACATCTGCCCCACCACTGTACCCCCTTGCTCTTCTGTCCCACCACTGTAACCCCCCTGCTCATCTGCCCCATCACTGTACCGCCCTGCACATCTGCTCCACCGTCGTATCCCCATGCTCTTTTCTCTCACCACTGAATCACGTTCTCATCTGTCCTAACACTGAACCCATCTGCTCATCTGCCTCACCAATGTACCTCCTGCACATCTGTCTTACCTCTGTACCCCCCCCTGCTCTTCTACCCTACCTCTGGTCTCCCTGCTCTCCTGCCCCACCACCATTCCCCCTGTTCTCCTGCCCCACCACTGTAACCCCCTGCTCATCTGCCCTACAAATACACCTCCTTTCACATCTGCCCCACTGCTCTACCCCCCTGCTTTTCTGCCCCAACACTGAACCCCCCTGCTCATCTGGCCCGACATTGAACCCCCCTGCTTATCTGGCCCATTACTGTACCCCCTTGCTCTTCTGTCCCACTGCTGAACCCCCTTCTCATCTCTTCCACCACTGTACCTCCCTGCACATCTGCCCCATCGCTGTACCCTCCTGATCTTCTGTTCCACCTCTGAATCCCTCCTGCTCATTTTCCCCACCGCTGTACCCTCTTCTCATCTATGATATGTGCGATATGCAGAGTGATGAAAGGAAGCAGAGATGAGACATATCTACCTGTCCTGGCACCCTCATCCTGCTGATCCACCTCTTGCATCCAGCCCACGTGCTTGCACGTGTTGTCACATACAAGCATATGGAATGGATCCGCAATGATGAGCTCAGGTCAGGGGCATCTTCTGAAAGCAGTGGGCCTGTGTGCAGGATTATAAGTTGTGCACCCTCAGCTGAGAAAAAGTGGTTGGGTGTGATTTTCATTGCGCTGAATACTGGCTGTGGCTTAAAGGGGCACAGAGTGCAAGGGTTCAGTAGTAAGAGACACAAACGTTCAGGAATAATTTCAACAAAGTTCCCAGAAGCTGAGCAGTAATTCCACAAACTGTCACCTGATTGTGGTTTTCTCAATCACAGTGAAATCCCTACTTTCTGAGATTGCTAGTGGCAACCAAGCGAATCATCTTCCTCCAGATTGTGGACAGGGCTAGCAGGACTGTGGTTGGCTTTAGCAGTGGCCAAGACAGTCGTCCACCTCTTGGAAACAGGGACCGCCCCCCCCCCTGCAGAACTGCACCCAATCTCTTCCCCATCACAAAAGCTGACGATCGCAGCTACAGCAAAGTTAGAGAACCAAACAACGTTTCCCATCTTTTACAATGTGTGGGGGCGCAGTGCTTCCCCCTTCAGTACAGGTACAGTATGGGGAATTCTGAAATTGAAATGCATTAGTGTCTCAATGACGCTGCTCTGCTCTGCTGATGGGGAGGGAGTCGAGTGCCAGCAAAAGAGGATTGGCGTGTCGGGGGTTGCCTACCCCTAGTGTAGCCTATATATACAGTTTATGGTTTCGGTTCCAGATATGGGAAAAACACCCTCATTGATAGGCACCACATCCCTGAGCAAAATTATAAATACAAAAAGGACTAAAGGGATTTTGACGGTGCAAATAAACTATACGTAAAGAAAAGAATTTTTTTCTAAAAGAGACAATTTATTATTACAACCATTAAAAAGAGAGCGTATAAATTGTACAAAGTATCACAGACATTTTCTTTTTTTACAATTCTAAAAACATGGTGGTCAGAAGGGATGAAAAGTGTGTATTATAGTTTAACAGATGATATTTATTGCATACTAGCCCGACATGTTTCGCATTGTCGCTTTCTCAAGGGATATGCAACTGGTAATGATATCATCCGACACTTTTAGTAATTCTAAAAAAATAAAAAAATTTTTTTTACATAAATGACATTGAATATATAATACAACACTGAATACATAGAAAATGAAAATAATGAAAAAACATTGAAAAAACAACGCGCTGTCACTCTGAAACAACATCAGTTATAATGCTTACCCCTAGATTGACCCAACAAAACCTCGTCAAAACCCAACGCGTACAGACCCAAACCGGGGCAGCAGTGAGGCTAAATTGCAATGGTTGTAATAATAAATTGTCTCTTTTAGAAAAAAATTATTTTCTTTACGTATAGTTTATTTGCACCGTCAAAATCCCTTTAGTCCTTTTTGTATTTACTATATATACAGTGCATTCAGCGGTGTACAGTATATAATACACTTCAGGTGGTGAATCAAAATATATATACACTCTGCATTCAGTGTAGCCTATATATAAAGTGCATTCGGTGGTGTATAGTTTCTAATACACTTCAGGCGGTGTACACAGTATCTAATATAGTATGTACAGTTTCTAATACACAGTATACAAAACAGTGCAGCCGTTGTACAGTTTCTAATACAGTGCAGGCGGTGTACACAGTATCTAATACAGTGTGTGCAGTTTCTAATATCTAATACACTTCTGGTGGTGTACACAGTATACAATACAGTGCAGCCATTGTACAGTCTCTAATACAGTGCAGGCGGTGTACACCGAACACAGAATCTAATACAATGTGTACAGTTTATAATACACGTCAGGCTGTGTATTATTATATATATATATATATATATATATATATATATATATATATATACATACATACATACATACAGTGTACACAGTATATAATACAGTGTAGTGTGATGTTGCAAAACAAAAAATACATCATGTCCGGAAGGCCACCAAGGAGAGGCAGATGCTCATAGGTCACTAAAAGAAGGCAAGCAGCCTCTGTGTCTACTGTCAACAGTGCTGGTTGTAGACATGGTGCATCCTCTGCAGGTGGCCGTGGGGTACGCTTGTCCTTTTTTTCTGCTGCTGGTCATGTTATTGAGCCACAACATGCAGAAGAGTTGGTGGAGTAGATAACAAAGCCAGGCTGCCAAAGCGGCCTATTCCATCGGCTCCTTGTCCACAGTCACTCCTTCCGTAGCCCCACCATCATGCACGGAGAAGTCCCCAGAATTATTCGACTACAGTGTCGGGTACATGCTGCTGGAGGATGCGCAGCGATTTGAAGGCTCCGATGTTGGTTCCCAGGTTGAGGAAGCGCGTAACGTGAGCCTAGAGAGAGGGGGTGCCACAAAAGGACAAGAAACTGGCAGTCATGTTCCCCCAGCTGCAGCATACTGCCAAGTTTGGTCCAGTGATGAAGAGGGAGGGGATGATGAGGTCACTGACTGTACTTGAGTGCCTGAGAGAAGAGAGGAGGAAAGTGAGGAGGAGGAGGAGGCACAACTCTAATGAGGCAGGATGTCCTCTAGAGGGCAGCCGCCCTATTGCATCACACCACAGAGTTCCGCAGGTGTAGGGCGCTGCTGACTCCCCACTGACTTTTAAAAGTTTCTTGGTGTGGGCCTTTTTCGACACGTGTGCAGCAA
Source organism: Lithobates septentrionalis (assembly GCA_037952835.1). Taxonomy (NCBI): domain Eukaryota; kingdom Metazoa; phylum Chordata; class Amphibia; order Anura; family Ranidae; genus Lithobates; species Lithobates septentrionalis. The sequence continues at coordinate 110,847 of JBBDGP010000217.1, read as the reverse complement.
ATCTCACCATTGCTGTTTGCAACCTATGTCTGAAGCGAATCAAGCATGGCCAGAACAGCAGCCACTTGGGCACTGCATGCTTGACCAGACATATGACGACCTGCCATGCAGTCCATTGGCAACAGCACTTGAAAAACCCACATCATAGAAAAAGGTGGACTTCTTGCTTCTCATTTTGGATCTCCAACCCTGCTATACCTCCAGTCCTCTCAAAAACCTGCACTGAGTGATAGGAAGGTATAGCAATAGGTGTCCCAAGTACTTGCAGCCAATCTGCTAGCAGTACACTACCAATTGATTTTAGCAGGCAAATTTCCCTACCCCAGTTTCTGAACCGTAAATAGAAATTCGGTCCCAACCATCAACATGCTCAGCATCTAAATGCTAGCTTGGCCAAATTGCTAGCACTGGAACTGCTGCCTTTCGTGAATGTGCTGTACCACAGTGGCAGGTTCCAAAATGCCATTTCTTTTCACGGAAGGCCATTCTGGCTCTCTATTGGCATGTGGAAGGTAATGTTTTGGCCTCGTTGGACAGAGCGATCAGCAGTAAGGTTCATATTACCACTGACTCATGGTCCAGCAGGCATGGGCAGGGATGTTACCTTTCCTTCATGGCACACTGGGTAACTCTGCTGGCAGCTGGGAAGGATGCAGGACAGGGTTTAGTGTTGTTGGAGCTTGTTTCGCCACCACGCCTCCAAAAAGCTAGTGGTGATTCTGCCACAGCTCTCTCCTCCACCCCCTCCTCTTCTTCTTCCTCTATGACCTCTTCTGCAGATTTGTCCTCTGAACCAGCAGTGCTCCGTAAGCATTCAAGGGGCTACGCAAGCAGTCAGGCTAAAAGATGCCACGCAGTGCTTGAGTTGGTCTGCCTAGGGGACAGGAGCCACACTGGGGTAGAGATTCTGTCAGCTCTGCAGGGGCAGGCTCAGAGGCGGTTGACGCCACGCCAGCTTCAGCCAGGAATGGTTGTATGCGACAATGGCACCAACCTTCTCTCCACCCTCCGACAGGGACACTTGACCCATGTTCAATGTTTGGCACACGTCCTGAATTTGGTGATGCAGTGGTTCTTGACCAGGTACCCAGGCTTACAAGATCTCCTGAGGCAGGCCAGAAAAGTCTGTGGTCATTACCGCCAGTTATACAATGCCAGTGCTCGGCTGGATAATTCAAAGTTAGAAATGAAGAAAGAGCTGCGCTAAACCAAATAAAATAATAAATGCAATGAAGTGACCAAAGCAGCTGACACACAAACAAACCAAGTCCACTAAGTATACAAAAAACCAAAGTGCAGCGTTAGGAGTATCCAGTATATACTAGACACATATGTGAAAAACAAATAAAATAATTATTGAACATATACATATAACACCATCAAATGTGAAAAGCCAGGCAAAAGCCCTGCTTTAATTGGAGTGTTCAAATAAAAAACCAGGACAGCAAATGGTGAAAGTCCATAACGTGAGGTAAAGAAAGGTGTCTTCTCCAAACGGAGGGTAACAGTAGACGCTGGGAGGCGTGTGTGCACTCAAATGGGAAGGCGACAGCAGATACCACAGCACATAGATCTCCAATGAGTATAAATGGATACCCTTACCGAATCCGTAGGACGCACATACTGTATAGCAGTGCGTCAAATAGGCATAAGGGGATGATCTCCTGTGATATCCAGCCGGATGGTATCCCACAGGCCACGGTCACCGAAAGGAAGTGATGATCACAGGTGGAAGTCGAACAGCTCCTGCATACGTTCTCCAATTCCGGACCGGGAAAATCCAAAGACAGCAGTTCAAAATAGGGCCATGGAAAAAAGAAAAAGAAAAAAGGAAGCTCCACATAGTGTAGGTAAAACAAAATGGGATTTATTGGATAAAAACCATATAAATAAAAGTGATCACAAAAAGATTAAAAATGGCAATGTGGGAAGCTGAAAATGCTAGCCCTATGCGTTTCGACTGAATAGTCTTCAACAGGGGCATAAACCAGCCTCCCTACATTGCTCTTACTTATAGACGTACAAAAATTTGTAAATGAATGGCTCCGCCCCCAAAATGGCGGAACCGGAAGTGAAACAATGATGAAATATAAAACATCTATAATACTGAGGGTACAGCATTAGTATAACAGAACTGTGTACAGTTCAAAAGGTTGCAAGAAAAACGAGGCTATACACATGTAAATACAGATAGAGATTAAACTGATGGGGACAGCTTGTGTTCCAAGCCTCGTTTTAGAGCAGACAGGAAGACACAAGTGTATGCAGCTTATGTTCCAAGCCTCTCTTTGGGACAGGAAAACACAAGTGTATGCAGCCTGTGTTCCAAGCCTCTCTTTGGGGCAGGAAGACACAAGTGTATGCAGCTTGTGTTCCAAGCCTCTCTTTGGGGCAGGAAGACACAAGTTTATGCAGCCTGTGTTCCAAGCCTCTCTTTGGGGCCGGCAAAACAGGATGACACATCATCACCAAGCCTCATTTTGGAGCAGGCAGGAAAAAGCAAGTGTATCCTGCTTGCGTTCCAAGCCTCTATTTAGAACCGACAAGACAGGATGATAAATCATCACCTATCACTGGCCAGCAATCTTAACCCCTCACACAGGGGGCCCGCTCTTCAAGCCCCATGCATGAAGGGGGGACAGCACAGCCAGGACAAGTCATCATCACCGCCCGTCATTCGTTTAAAAAAACAGCAACAAATGACCAGACTCTTCCCCCATCAAGGGCACAGCGTGAAGCACTAGCAGTATATTGGGACTGGCTAACACACCGCGTCGCAATATAAGTGTCACAGCCAGAACATTTAAAAGAAATAACATAATGAAAATGGTAAACAATAACTGAAAATAAATAAGTGTACCATAAAATGTCTAATCACAAGTAGCCCACACAGTGCAACGTCTTTCTATAAAAGTAGGGACATGACAAAACCAGGATCTGGGTGAGAAAAATATATCCCCGGCTCACAGGTCAGGTACAACATCACTCCCCCAGAAAACCGGTATGTATGAGCCTCCACAATTAGAAATAAATACTCCCTGTGAACTAATTAAGCAGGGGAGAACTGATAAAGATGTGTCGCGGCCCCCATATCCAAAGCCAGTGTAGGACATCATGGGCGGCAAACACATCCCCCCACCAGCAGATAAATTAAAATGCATACAGATCATATAGGCCCAAGGCCGAAGGTATAACCTGAACCTAAGATGGGGGATAACTATGCCACAACACCCCTACAGGACTGGCGGAGTAATACGTGCCCAAGCCCCCAACAGAGGTACAAGGCAACACCACACAGCCATCCTGAAGGAAAAGGCATGAAAACAGACGGGGAAAAGTGAGGCAAACTGCAAAAAGTGCATTAATATTCACAGCAAGACTAATAGGTGAGGTCCCCAACGAAGGCTACCCCCCAAGGAGGATACCAAAAGTGGTGCCCCCCTCAAATCCTCAATATAATAAAGATAAAAAATAATAAATGATATAACAATTTGTTGAGGTACCACCACCCTCATAGAAAAATGTACATTAATGCTGTGAATAACAGAAAAGAGGTGTGTCTCGGCTCGAGCATAACAAGAGAGGTGTACATCACGCACGGCTAATAAAACAATTGATATCCCACTCTACATTCATGCCGTACAGCGAGTAACACCCAACTCGTATATCCAATACGTCTCGAGCCGGGACACACCCCTAAGGCGGGACTCGCCCCTCCAATGCGGAACAAACTTGTCAATAATCAAGAAAGAGGTCCCCGTAGGGTCTCTATCATGACATTCCAAGTAATGGCGAGGAACGCTGTGTTTAGTACAGCCATTTTTGATTTTTGCAATGTGTTCGTTCACTCTAATGGAGAACGATCTAGTTGTGCGTCTGACATATTGTCTCTTGCACGGGCAAGTGATGAGATAGACAACATGTCGGGTAGCGCACGTGGTGAAATGCTTCATACTGTAATCCCTAGAAGTGACCGTAGACTGGAATGTTACAGTTTTGCGTCTCCCGCTCACATTGTGTAAACACACATTGCACTTACTGCAAGGGAAATATCCCTTGCAGTCCTGAAAAAAGAGACTGGACAGGGGGGATCAATAGTATTGGGTGCAATTTCCCCCCGGACAGAGCGTGCGCCGCGAAAAATGACACCCGCCCGGTCAGGCAGAACAGGGCCCAACACCCGGTCATTTTTTAAAACCCTCCAATGTCTGTCAAGTATCTTCTTAATTTATTTGTGCTGTATAGAGAACGATGTAAAGAAAGACCATTTAAATTGGTTTACTTCCTGTACTCTGGGGCGATCGGCCAAAAGTGAATCCCTCTCCACCATTCGAACCTCATTAATGGTGGCATCCAGGACCAAGGGTTTATATCCCCTCTCAACAAATCTCTCCCTAAGGGCCAGGGATTGGGACTGAAAGTCTTCAATGCTACTACAGTTTAGTCGCATACGAAGAAACTGTCCCAGATCTGAGCCATTGATGGTGATGGCAGCTGTCTACCAGGATGTACCCGTTGCGATCCGTAGGTTTAAAGAACGTCTTGAGAACCAGCTGTTGATTGACCACCGAAATCTCTAAATCGAGAAAGTGGATAGTCTCAGAACTGGCCTCAAAACTGAGGGAAATATTTCTGTTGTTGTTGTTCAAATAACCCATATACTCCTCTAGAGATCTAAGGTCACCTTTCCATAGGAGGAGGATGTCGTCTATATACCTAGCCCACAGAACCAACTGGGGTGGTCTGTGGGCATAGACGACATCCTCCTCCCATAGGGCAATGGAGAGGTTGGCCAAGCTGGGGGCGTACTTAGCCCCCATGGCAACCCCCTTAATTTGGGAGTAGAATGTTCCACGGAACCAAAAGTAATTATGTTCTGTGGCGAACTCAAGTAATTCCATAACATAATTACGATGTATAAGGGGTAAATCTGAATCTCTGGAAAGGAACAAGTCAACCGCCGCCAGACCCAGATCTAGTGGGATTGACATGTAGAGTGCAAATACATCAGCAGTTGCAAGGAGGAGACCGTCCTGATATTCAACCCTCTCTATTAAATTGATCGCAGCTCTGGTATCTTTCAAATAGGAAGGCATTTTTTTGACCAGAGGTTGAAGGTAAAAATCTATATACCTTCCGATTCTTGAGGTGACAGAGTCTATCCCGCTCACAATCGGGCGACCGGGGGGATTGGTAGAATTTGTATGTATTTTCGGAAGGAAATAGATAACAGGTATTCGAGGGGCTGCAGGTACAAGAAATTCTCTCTCCTTCTGGTTGAGAATGTTAAGAGGGAAACCCTCATAAATGAGGGCCACAAGGGCTCGTTTATAGTCTCTCGTGGGGTCATTGGGAAGGATCCTATAAGTGGTTTGATCATCCAATAATCGATTCATTTCGGCAATGTAGTCATCCTTATTCAGGATGACTATCCTCCCACCTTTATCGGTGGGACGGATGACGAGATCTTTTCTATCACAGAGAACGTCAATACCAGCCTTGATGGCTGGATCATGGTGTAATCTCTTGACAGGAATGTTCTCAAGATCATGTAGAACCAGATCTTTAAATACATTGACAGAGTGGGATGTATTATTCGGGGGATTGAAGAGTGATGCATTGGAGAGGCCAGAGTGTAGGATCTCACCCTGAGTGGTACCTCTAGAATTCGATGTAGGCATAGATAGAAAATGCCTTTGTATATTAAGCTTGCAGATGTATTTATGTACATCCACAAAGGTGGAAAATTTGTTTAACTTCCTAGGGGGGACAAATTTGAGCCCTTTATCAAGGACATATTTCTCTTGGTCAGTAAGCATGACTTTACTTAAGTTAAAAATGCCAGCACCTAATGTGACCTTTTTCTTTTTCCTCCATTGTAATCGCCACCCCCCTCTACATCCTCTTTTGTTTTTGGACTTCGGGGGGGTTGTGAATGGGCTTGTGAAAACCAGAAGGTTGGGAAGGGCCTGAAGAGTTATACTGATATGGTAATCTATTATACCCCTCCTCGCCCCCATCCCCATAATAATGGTCATACTGTGCTTCCCGTGAACCCTTATCTCAGAGCACAGCATAACAGTTACTGGTATGCATGGGGGTACCATAACCATAACCTTCATTATGGTAACCCAATCTATTATCATATCGGGGTCCATAAGCCCAATGATAGGGCTCTCTACCTCTACTTCTCCCATTCCCTCTACCCCTATTGGGTTGCCTACCCCTATAACCAGAAGGGTGTCGCCCCCGATGGAAATCTGCAGCACGACCTCTAGGGGCAGAGGGATGTCTCCCTCGACTAGACTCTCTAGATGGGTAATAGTTCTGTGGCACGATTTGAGGGGTAGGAATATTGGTACCATGTTCAGTCAGTCTACCCATACTCGGAGGGGGAGGGGGGGATCATATGTCAATCTCCTATCAGGGTTCCCGGGGGCTTGTTCCATCATATCACCAGGTAAACCGGTAGGCCCAAGGTCAACTCCCTGGGCCATCTTCTTCTACCAGCCAAAGACCAATTTATTTTTATAATCTGTAACGTCACGATTATATATTTTTTTTTTTATTTCGCTGGTCCCTCTCCTCCTTTTCCAGGAAAGTCCTGAGATTAGTGGAATGAGAAATATATTCAGGTAAGCCATTTGACGGTAGGAGTTTGTCCTTGAGATCCTTGATTTCCAAATCAAGTGCAGTCAGTCTGCTCCGCTTTCTCCCAACTAGAAAGCCGATCAGCTTGATCCCTGCTTCATTGAAATAGTGAAAGGTCTGTATCACCCTGTTGGGGAAAAACATCCCACCGTAAACCTCTCGGGACCATCTTTTCTTTGATGTACTGCTCCAAAAAAGCCCACTGTAAATGCAATTCAGTGGTCATTACATTTTTAAGCCTTAGGAATAGTCCACTCATTTCAGTGTCAGTGTTATTTAAAACAAAAACTCCTTCTGTGTTGATGGATCTAGTGGTCCGATATTCAAACACATCCATAATGAAAATAAAAAACTAAGGTAGCTGCAGCAAACAGAGGTCAAAAAAACAAATCTAGAAATGAAGAAAGAGCTGTGCTAAACCAAATAAAATAATAAATGCAATGAAGTGACCAAAGCAGCTGACACACAAACAAACCAAGTCCATTAAGTATACAAAAAATCAAAGTGCAGCGCTAGGAGTATCCAGTATGTACTAAACACATATCTGAAAAAAATAAAATAATTATTGAACATATACATATAACACCATCAAATGTGAAAAACCAGGAAAAAACCCTGCTTTAATTGGAGTGTCCAAATAAAAAACCAGGACAGCAAATGGTGAAAGTCCATAACATGTGAGGTAAAGAAAGGTGTCTTCTCCAAACGGAGGGTAACAGTAGACGCTGGGAGGCGTGTGTGCACTCAAATGGGAAGGCGACAGCAGATACCACAACACATAGATCTCCAATGAGTATAAATGGATACCCTTCAATAAAATCAGTGTACCATAAAATGTCTAATCACAAGTATCCCACACAGTGCAACGTCTTTCTATAAATGTAGGGAAATGACAAAACCGGGATCTGGGTGAGAAAAATATATCCCCGGCTCACAGGTCAGGTACAACATGTGTCATCCTGTTTTGCCGGTGTCTTGTCGAATACAGTCCCCTATCCAAAAGTGTCCGCCCTGTACTGCGCAGGCGCAGTACGGAGGACAAACGAGACGCCGAAAGTCTCCGAAGTTCAACAGCTGATCGTCAGCTGTACACGGCGCCTGCGCATTTATTCTTACCCTATGTCCAGGATCATTCCCTACTATCCAAGTGGACATAGAGTCAGAATAAATAGTTGCCGAGCGCAGCGAGGCCGTGCCCGAAGCGTGGCGAGCGAAGCGAGCCCGCGAGGGGCCCTCTTGCAAAGCCATCACTAACAAGTGCCCGAGCGCCGTGTACAGCTGATGGTCAGCTGATCAACTTCGGACATTTTTGCCATCTCCTTCTCCTCCGTACTGCGCAGGCGCTGCGCCTGCGCAGTACGGGCCGGACACTATATGATAGGAGGACAGTTTTTGTCAGAACACCGGCCCTGTTTTGAGAGGCTTGGAACACAGGCTGCATACACTTGTGTCTTCCTGCCCCAAAGAGAGGCTTGGAACACAAGCTGCATACACTTGTGTCTTCCTGCCCCAAAGAGAGGCTTGGAACACAAGCTGCACACACTTGTGTCTTCCTGTCCCAAAGAGAGGCTTGGAACATAAGCTGCATACACTTGTGTCTTCCTGTCTGCTCTAAAACGAGGCTTGGAACACAAGCTGTCCCCATCAGCTTAATCTCTATCTGTATTTACATGTGTATAGCCTCGTTTTTCACCAGTTCACCATTTGCTGTCCTGGTTTTTTATTTGGACACTCCAATTAAAGCCGGGCTTTTGCCTGGCTTTTTCAATTTGATGGTGTTATATGTATATGTTCAATAATTTTTTTATTTGTTTTTCACATATGTGTCTAGTATATACTGGATACTCCTAGCACTGCACTTTGGTTTTTTGGATAATTCAAAGGAAATGCCCACCAAATAATTTGTGACATGCCCACCAGGTGGAAATCAACGTTGGCATTGCTGCAGCGGCTGCACACACAGCAGAGAGCCATCAATGAGTACCTGTGCAAGAATGGCATCAGGACAGGGTTAGGGGAGCTCGGGAGCTTTAAGGATGCATGCACTGTCCTATCACCATTTGAGGAGGCCACAAGGATGGTGAGCAGCGACAAAGCATGCATCAGTGACACTGTCCCTCTAGTCTTCCTGCTGGAGCACACGCTTTGTGGAATAATGGACAGGGCACTTGAGGCAGAACATCGGGAAGAAGAGAAGGACTTCCTTTCCTCTCAAGGCCTCCTTTATCCAGATAGCATTCTTGCGTGCTGGCCAAACACACAGGAAGAGGAGGAGGATTGTGTCAGCATGGATGTAGAGGATAACACTCAGCAGCAGTCTTCAAGGTATGGTTTTCAGTCCCCAGAAACCCAAGGAGTTGTACATGGCTGGGAGGAGGTAGTTACAGATAACGTGATCCTTAGTGACCCAGAGGACTCAGATTTGAATGCCTCTGCAAACTTACGCTGCATGGCCTCCCTGATTCTGCAAAGCCTGTGAAAGGACTCTAGGATTCGTGGTATCAAGGAGAGGGATCATTACTGGCTGGCAACCCTTCTTGATCCACGTTTCAAGGGTAAAGTTGCACAACTCATCCTGCCTTCGCAGAGGGAGCAGAAGATGAAACATCTTCAGGAGACCTTGAAAAAAGGTTTGTGTAATGCATCTACAGACCCTGGGAGGTTAACATTTCCTGGTACTGGACAACGTGTTGCTGAGGCTTCGTTCAGTCAGAGGAAGAGCGGTGGAGAAGGTGGCCGTCTGACCGATGCCTTTAAATTATTTTTTAGTCCTCGGGTCAAGTTCTGAACGGTTCAAGCAACCATCGCCAGCATCTGCCTTATATGGTGCAGGAATATCTGGGGTCAAGAGCAGACTTGGAGACCTTTCCAACAGAGCATCAACTGGGTTACTGGGTCTTGAGGATGGACCACTGGCCAGAACTTGCTCAATATGCAATCAAGCTACTGGCCTGTCCTGAATCCAGTGTGCTTTATGAATGCACATTCAGTGCTGCTGGATGGTTTGTAACAGATCAAAGAGTGCGCCTGTCCACAGACTCCGTTGATAGGCTCACATTTATAAATTAATGAATGAATCAGTCCTGGATCAGCAGCTATCACGCACCTGATGCTGATGTAACTGTTTAAATTTGCTATGGATCTGGGATCCCTTGAAGATTGCCTATGCTGCCTATCCTATTTCTCCTCAATCTTGATGATGCTAGTTTCCAACAATATTTTGGGTTTAGGGCACCACCATCACCCAAGGCCCAATGTTTTTGCCCCTGTTTAACAGGTGCATGTAATTACATTTTTTGATCTAATATTTCACAGCAGGGCCCGTTCCTGCGCCCAACAAGAGTATCTGTGAGGGGTTACAGTGTTGTGGCACCACCACCCAAGGCCCAATTTTTCTGCCCCTGTTTAACAGGGGCATGTAATTACAATTTTTGATATAATATTACACAGCAGGGGCTGTTTCTGAGCCCAACAAGAGTATCTGTGAGGGGTTACAGTGTTGTGGCACCACCACCACCACCCAAGGCCCAATTTTTCTGCCCCTGTTTAACAGGTGCATGTAATTACAATTTTTGATATAATATTTCACAGCAGGGCCCAATCCTGCGCCCAACAAGAGTAACTGTAAGGGGTTATATTGTTCTGACGCCACCAAAACCAAAGGCCCAATTTTTCTGCAGAGTATATAGTGCAGTCCGTATAGTATATCTACTGCTGGTAATGGACCTGGGGGGGGAACCCACGCTGTTTTTTTTTCAATGATTTTTATCTATATTGCCGGGATCCGACAATGCATTACAGCTGCGAGCAAATTTTTCCTTTACATAGTTACATAGTTACATAGTAGGTGAGGTTGAAAAAAGACACAAGCCCATCAAGTCCAACCTATGTGTGTAATTATATGTCAGTATTACATTGTATATCCCTGTATGTTGCAGTCGTTCAGGTGCTTATCTAATAGTTTTTTGAAACTATCAATGCTCCCCGCTGAGACCACCGCCTGTGGGAATTCCACATCCTTGCCACTCTTACAGTAAAGAACCCTCTACATAGTTTAAGGTTAAACCTCTTTTCTTCTAATTTTAATGAGTGGCAATGTGTCTTGTTAAACTCCCTTCCGCGAAAAAGTTTCATCCCTATCTTTGGCATTGATCCCCTTTTTAATGCATGCCAATATTCTGTTCGCTTTGTTAGCAGCATCTTGCCATTGCATGCCATTGCTGAGCCTATCATCTACTAGGACCCCCAGGTACTTTTCCATCCTAGATTCCCCCAGAGGTTCTCCCCCCCCCCCGGTGTATTGATTGCATTCATATTTTTGCCACCCAAATGCATTATTTTACATTTTTCTACAATAAACCTCATTTGCCATGTAGTTGCCCACCCCATTAATTTGTTCAGATCTTTTTGCAAGGTTTCCACATCCTGCGGAGAAGTTATTGCCCTGCTTAGCTTAGTATCATCTGCAAATACAGAGATTGAACTGTTTACCCCATTTCCAGGACGTTTATGAACAAAATAAATAGGATTGGTCCCAGCACAGAACCCTGGGGGACTCCACTACCCACCTCTGACCATTCCGAGTACTCCCCATTTATCACCACCCTCTAAACTCGCCCTTGTTGTCAGTTTTTAATCCATGTACTCACCCTATGGTCCATGCCAACGGACCTTATTTTGTACAGTAAAAGTTTATGGGGAACTGTGTCAAATGCTTTTGCAAAATCCAGATACACCACGTCTACGGGCCTTCCTTTATCTAGATGGCAACTCACCTCCTCATAGAAGGTTAATAGATTGGTTTGGCAAGAACGATTCTTCATGAATCCATGCTGATTACTGCTAATGATACTGATCACATTACTAAAATCTTGTATATAGTCCCTTATCATCCCCTCCAAGAGCTTGCATACTATTGATGTTAGGCTAACTGGTCTGTAATGCCCAGGGATGTATTTTGGCCCCTTTTTAAATATTGGTGCTACATTGGCTTTTCTCCAATCAGCTGGTCTGGCAATTACAATGGTCTTGCAATTACTTGACTGAGTTCCCTAAGTACCCTCGGATGCAAGCCATCTGGTCCCGGTGATTTATTAATGTTAAGTTTCCCAAGTCTAATTTTAATTCTGTCCTCTGTTAACCATGAAGGTGCTTCCTGCGATGTGTCATAAGGATAAACACTGCAGTTTTGGTTACTGAAGCCCCCCAATTCCCTTGTGAAGGCTAAGGAGAAGAATTAATTCAATACCTTCGCCATCTCCCCATCCTTTGTAACCAGATGTCCTTCCTCATTCTTTATGGGGCCAATATGGTCTGTCCTCCCTTTTTTACTGTTTACGTACTTAAAGAATTTCTTGGGATTTTTTTTGCTCTCCTCCGCTATGTGTCTTTTGTGTTCTATCTTAGCCGTCCTAATTACACCCTTACATTTCTTGTTGCATTCTTTATAAAGTCTGAATGCTGATGATGATCCCTCAACCTTGTATTTTTTGAAGGCCTTCTCCTTTGCTTTTGTATGCATTTTTACATTGGAGTTAAGCCATCCAGGACTTTTGTTCGCTCTTTTAAATTTATTACCCAATGGGATGCATTGGCTAATGCCCTTATTTAATATGCTCTTAAAGCAAACCCATCTCTCCTTCGTGTTTTTTGTTCCTAATATTTGATCCCAATTCATGCCTTCTAACAAGGTTCGTAATTTAGGGAAGTTGGTTCTTTTGAAATTCAGTGTCTTTGTATTTCCCCTTATGTTTCCTATTTGTGTGATTTATACTGAAGCCAATTGAGCTGTGATCGCTATTTCCTAAATTGCCCATATTTCCATATCAGTGATCAGGTCTGTATTGTTGGTAATCAGTAGATCCAGTAAAGCTTTATTTCTAGTTGGTGCGTCTACCATCTGAACCGTGAAATTGTCCTGCAAGACATTTAGGAACTGGCGAGCCTTAGACGAATGCATGGTTCCCTCCGCCCAGTCTATATCTGGATAATTAAAATCCCCCATTATGATAACACTTCACATCCTTGCTGCTAATCCAACTTGTGATAGGAGATCCGTCTCCCCCTCTGTCCTCAGGTTAGAGGGCCTATAGCATACTCCCAGTAATATTTTCCCCTTAGCTTCATCCATTTGGAGCTCTACCCATAAGGATTCCACCTCCTCCCTAGCTCCCTTAGTCATGTCATCTCACATTCACTGGTACATTAGTCTTGATATATAGGCATACCCTCCCCCTTTTTTAACCCCTCTATCTCTGCGATAAAGGGTATACCCTTGAATGGTTGCCAGCCAATCATGAGATATATTGAACCAGGTCTCTGAAATTCACACAAAATCCAAATCCTCCTTGTACAACAGTATCTCTATTAATATAAAAAATGTGAGCAGCGCTACAAAAAGTAAATAACATAGATAGGAATATGTGAATAAATATGGTCAGAGCATCAGTGATGGACCCAAAGAGGTATACAAAATTAACAATATGAGTGCCAAAAAACATAAAGAGGTGGTAAAAATTAGTCCCAACAATAAGGAATGTGGATGTAATGATAAAAAGTCGGTGAATAAAACCAGCCAAAAGTGTTCAGAACAAATAAAAGTGAGGTTAATCGATCACACAGACACCAACATGTGAGGAGATCCACCACCGTATGTACTATACACTTACCAGACAGCAAACTTTAGTAAGCTTGTATGACAACCTGACACTCAGTGGCTGGTAACGTCACACCATGGCTTTCCAGTGAAGGGCCAGAAACAAACAGGGTAGCTTCATCCAGTACGACAATCAGTAGGCGGGACCAAAAGTAACAGATCGCAGGATCAAAACTAAAACTGATGGCTCCAGATCGAAAGTAAAACAAGGAGAGGAAAGTGAGAGAGAGCTGAACCCGGAGAGAGATCCCCCTCCCAGAATTTGTTTGTTTTGTGTTTGCTCAGCACAAGGACAGCAACAGCAGTATCTCTAGTTCACCCATCTTGTCCGTCAGAAGAGGAGAAGCGTCACACAGCGGGAGCCTCCCATCCTGCCATCATGGATGCGGAGAGGCCCGAGGAGAAGAAGGGAAGAAGACGCCATGGAGGAAGATGCCGGATGAACCACACCGGAGAAGAAGGGAAGAAGACGCCACGGAGGAAGATGCCGGATGAACCACACCGGATGAACCACACCGGAGGAAGAACCAGAAGAACCAGAAGAAGAAAAAGATGGAGGAAGAAACCGAAGGAAGATAGAAGATAGAAGAAAGAAGATAGAAGAAAGAAGAAGCATTTAAATAAAGGAATTGTCAAAAACTGTCTCTTGTCATTTTTAACATTTTTGACAGTTTTTTTGTGAAATGGTAGGGGTACTTTTGTACCCCCTTACCATTTCACACAGGGGAGAGCTCCGGGATATGGGGGTCCCCTTGTTAAAGGAGGCTTCCAGTTTCCGATAAGCCCCCCGCCCGCAGACCTCCATAACCAATGGGCAAGGGTTGTGGGGATGAGGCCCTTATCCCCATCAACATGGGGACAAGGTGTTTTGGGGGGCTACCCCAAAGCACCCTCCCAATGTTGAGGGCATGTGGCCTGGTACGGTTCAGGAGGGGGGGCGCTCTCTCGTCCTCCCCTCTTTTCCTGCGGCCTGCCAGGTTGTGTGCTCGGATAAGGGTCTGGTGTGGATTTTTGGGGGGACCCCACGCCATTTTTTTTTTATTTTGGCGCGGGGTTCCCCTTAAAATCTATATAGACCTGAAGGGTCTGGTATAGATTTTGAGGGGGACCCCACGCTGTTTTTTTTAAAAAAATTTGGCCGGGGTTCCCCTTAATATCCATACCAGACCTGAAGGGCCTGGTATGGAATTTAGGGGGACCCCCACGTCATTTTGTTTTTTTTAATTTTGGTTCGGGGTTCCCCTGTGGGGAATTCCCGTGCCGTTTTTATCAATGAACTTTTATGTGTATTGTCGGACCGGCAATTCATTAATAGATTTTGGAGTAGTTTTAAATTACTAAATTACATGAAGTAGTTTTAAATTACTTTTTTTCCTTTGAAACAAAAATGCAGAAGGTTCCCCTAAATGGACTTTTAAGGCACTCAATTTATGTAGTGTAAGAAAAATATGTAGCAAAGTATGCAAAAGTGTAAAAAAGTACATGAATTTTATTTATAGAAATACATTAAAAACAGTTATAGCGAAACATTGGTTATTCTATACAGAGCATATAAATCACCATGAAAAAGTATATAGCAAGATCTCCTCAGATTCGTTTGAAATGTCATTTTGCTGTCAGACTGTTCTAAACACGGGAAACATGCGCCCCTTTACAGGCATACTATAGACACCCCCCAGGTACGAAATTTAAAGGAATATTACACTTTTATTGTTTCACTTTAAGCATTATTAAAATCACTGCTCCCGAAAAACGGCAGTTTTTAAAACTTTTTTTTGCATTGATCCATGCCCCCTGGGCCAGGACCCAGGTCCCCAAACACTTTTTATGACAATACCATGCATATAAGCCTTTAAAATTAGCACTTTTGATTTCTCCCATAGACTTTTAAAGGGTGCTCGCGGCTTTCGAATTTGCCGCGAACACCCCAAATTGTTCGACTCGAACTCGAAGCTCATCCTTATTTGTAACCGATCACAGGGTGCGTCTGCCTAAGGCTAACTTGCTCCACATAAATCCACTTCAGAATACATTTACCATTCTACAGCTTTGAAGAATCATTTAGAAAAGGAAGAGAGAGAGCAGAAGATAAAAAAACAAAAAAAGTACACTAGAGATGTTAATGATTACAGGAACGGATGTGTTTTAGTTGGCAGACTAAAGATGATGTACTTGCTATTACAAATGATGTTCCACCACAAACAGACATATCAGGCCAACAAGAATGTCGACCTCAACATCAACAACATACTCTATCCACACAAGGGAGGGGTAGGGTAGCTTATCATGGGTACGAAACAAATCACCTGCCTACTCTTTCCCACACCCCTACATCTAACTGGAGAGGGCCCCCCCCAACTCGAGAGGGAGAGGGAAAAACACGAGGGGTAAGGGTAGAGGACATAGAGATCAATCATTGAATTATGATCATTACGGACCAGATAGGTCGCCATGGAGGAGAGTGAATTACCAAGACCGACAATATGAACAATATCAGCATTATTACCCACAAAGAACACCTGTACGCACCTACAATAGGTATTCACCATTAAAGGAGGAGAGATCACGGGACAATTATAATTTACAATACCCATATGGAGAGGGAGAACCTAATTATCATAACAGATCACCCTTTAACCATAACCAACAACAACCTGGACCCTCCAATTCGGGGGGTTTTCTCAGGGAACCCGAAAGGTACAAACGAAGTATAGATCCAAACGCGGGACTAGAGGGGGGCGGCGTGCCCGAAAAAAGAAAGCGAACCTAAAAGAGAACGATATTTTTAACCTAAGGCCAATCTCTCTGAGGCAGAACTTCTAGTCCTTGAAAAGGGCTTGAAGTATGTTCCCCCCAAAAGGTTGAACAAATTCACTACCTTTATAGACATACAGAAATATGTGCGGAAGCTTAACGTTCAAAGATATATCATTTCCAACCCTACCAGGTCCCAAAATGAAGTTACTTCGCACATATTACATTCAGGACTTTCAAATCCCTCGCTCTTTAACCCACCAGGCCCAACTGCTCCTTCGATTAAAGTTTTTCGCGACCTTGTCTTACAAGATGTGGATAAATTGCCCATGAAAAAGGTATTTAGTGACCCAAATATAAAAATTGGACTTAAACAATTATGCGAGCGTAAAGATCTTACGATCCGCCCTGCAGATAAGGGTGGGGGAATAGTCATCCTGGATAAAAGCGACTACCATCTGGAAATGACCAGAATCTTAAGTGATACTGAGACTTACCTAAGAATCCCCAACAATCCCACAGCTATCTTTAAGAAATCACTCACTGATTTAATTGATACAGGATTTCAGCTGGGGATTTTAGACAAAAAAGAAAAGAGCTACTTAATTCCAGTTGCCCCACGGATCCCGGTGATTTACTACTTGCCTAAAGTGCATAAGAGTATCATCCAACCTCCTGGTCGCCCCATCATCAGCGGCATTGATTCCATTACATCCCGTATAGGGAAATATATTGACTTTTACCTTCAACCCATTGTACAATCAATGCCATCTTATCTGAGGGACACTAAGGACACTATCACCAGATTAAATCAGGTAGTTTACAGCGAGGATTTATTACTCGTTACTGCTGACGTCACAGCACTATATACCTGCATACCCCACCATTTAGGACTGGCAGCGGTGGAATTATTTTTGTCCAGAGAGGAGACTATCCCAAGAACCCAACAAAGATTCATTATGGACCTATTGAGGTTTGCTACCAAACATAATTATTTTTGGTACAATGGAGATTTTTACCTCCAACAAAAGGGTGTGGCCATGGGGGCCAAATTTGCCCCGAATTTGGCCAACATTTTTATGGCTCGTTGGGAGGAGGATGTCGTCTATGCCCTAGACCCCCCAGAATTGGTTCTTTGGGCTAGGTACATAGACGACATCCTCCTCCTATCGAAAGGGAGGGTTGATTCTTTACACTCTTTTCTAACTCTATTGAATGCTAATAATATTGGCATTAATTTAACATATGAAGTTAGTCCTTCCACCATTCATTTTTTGGACCTCAAAATAACAGTTGTCAATGACCATTTGGAAACTAAAACTTTTTTCAAACCTACAGACTGGAATGGTTACATTCCGGTCGATAGTTGTCACCATGCCACCTGGATAAAATCCGTACCCCGTAGTCAACTTACACGTATTAGACGCAATTGTAGCAACCTCTCCGACAATTTTCATCAAGCACATATTCTTAGATCTAGATTTATAGATAAGGGTTACGATTCAATAGACAGATGAAGAGATCAAAAAAATCTCCTTAGTTGACAGAAATTCTTTATTATCTAAACAACCGAAACGCGTACAGGATAATAAATATAGATGGTCTTTTTTGACCAATTTTTCAGTGCAACATAAGCAGATCAAGGCTATTATATCTAGGCATTGGAAAATTTTAAAAAGTGATCATGTATTAGGCCCGCTACTCCCTGAACGCAGAAGGGTCATATACAGAGGTGCACCATCAATAAAAGGTCAGATTGCCGCTAATATTATTGACCCTCCGATTACCCGGTCCTTTTTCCATAATATGAAGGTATTCTTCCCCGGTCGCAGATGTACGGTATGTGTGCACAACGTCTGCGGACGGAGGAGAACCGAAACCTTTGTCTCTACGTGTACAGGGAAAGAGTACCAAGTTAAGCATTTTCTGACATGCCAAACACGGTATGTTGTCTACCTGATCACGTGCCCGTGCGGGAGACAATATGTAGGCCGCACTGTACGTACATTTTCTGTGAGAGTAAACGAACATATAACTATTATCAAAAAGGTACGTACTAATCATAGTGTCCCTAAACATTATCTCCAGTGTCATAATCAGAATCCAGTGGGGACAAAGTTTCAAGCTATTGATAAGTTTGTCCCACATTGGAGGGGCGAGTCGCTTAAGAGGGGTGTGTCCAAGCTTGAACATTTTTGGATACACCAACTGAAATGCTATATGCCCCATGGCCTCAATATAGATTGGGACATTAACGCATTTATTAATCAATCTTGATTAGCCCGTCTGTTTTCTCTCTTCTTCTCTTTATAGGTTAGGTCGATGCAATTGAAATGTTTATTTTCTTAATATTTATTTATTTTGTATACTTTGTTTTTTTTGTTTTCTATTTCATTAATTATGGTTTTTTTAATATACCCATTACCATAGGCATTTATTGATAATATATTTCGTCTGGTTAATCATACTCTTACCCTTTTTCTGGCATTACATATTGGTAAATATCTTGCCGTCCAGGGGAGTTGATATTCTATGCACAGGGTGAATACATGTTTAAGAGAATATTCATACTTTATTTTTTATTTGTATATACAGTGCCTTGCAAAAGTATTCGGCCCCCTTGAACTTTTCAACCTTTTGCCACATTTCAGGCTTCAAACATAAAGATATATAATTTTAATTTTTTGTGAAGAATCACCAACAAGTGGGACACAATTGTGAAGTGGAACGAAATCTATTGGATATTTTAAACTTTTTTAGCAAATAAAAAACTGAAAAGTGGTGCGTGCAAAATTATTCGGCCCCTTTACTTTCAGTGCAGCAAACTCACTCCAGAAGTTCAGCGAGGATCTCTGAATGATCCAATGTTGTCCTAAATGACTGATGGTGATAAATAGAATCCACCTGTGTGTAATCAAGTCTCTGTATAAATGCACCTGCTCTGTGATAGTCTCAGGGTTCTGTTGAAAGCGCAGAGAGCATCATGAAGACCAAGGAACACACCAGGCAGGTCCGTAATACTGTTGTGGAGAAGTTTAAAGCCGGATTTGGATACAAAAAGATTTCCCAAGCTTTAAACATCCCAAGGAGCACTGTGCAAGCGATCATTTTGAAATGGAAGGAGTATCAGACCACTGCAAATCTACCAAGACCTGGCTGTCCCTCTAAACTTTCAGCTCAGACAAGGAGAAGACTGATCAGAGATGCAGCCAAGAGGCCCATGATCACTCTGGATGAACTGCAGAGAACTACAGCTGAGGTGGGAGAGTCTGTCCATAGGACAACAATCAGTCGTACACTGCACAAATCTGGCCTTTATAGAAGAGTGGCAAGAAGAAAGCCATTTCTCAAAGATATCCATAAAAAGTCTCATCTAAAGTTTGCCACAAGCCACCTGGGAGACACACCAAACATGTGGAAGAAGGTGCTCTGGTCCGATGAAACCAAAATCAAACTTTTTGGCCACAATGCAAAACGATATGTTTGGCGTAAAAGCAACACAGCTCATCACCCTCAACACACCATCCCCACTGTCAAACATGGTGGTGGCAGCATCATGGTTTGGGCCTGCTTTTCTTCAGCAGGGACAGAGAAGATGGTTAAAATTGAGGGGAAGATGGATGCAGCCAAATACAGGACCATTCTGGATGAAAACCTGTTGGAGTCTGCAAAAGACCTGAAACTGGGACGGAGATTTATCTTCCAACAAGACAATGATCCCAAACATACAGCAAAATCTACAAAGGAATGGTTCACAAATAAACATATCCAGGTGTTAGAATGGCCAAGTCAAAGTCCAGACCTGAATCCAATCGAGAATCTGTGGAAAGAGCTGAAAACTGCTGTTCACAAACGCTCTCCATCCAACCTCACTGAGCTCGAGCTAGTTTGCAAGGAAGAATGGGCAAGAATTTCAGTCTCTCGATGTGCAAAACTGATAGAGACATACCCCAAGCAACTTGCAGCTGTAATCGCAGCAAAAGGTGGCTCTACAAAGTATTAACGCAAGGGGGCCGAATAATTTTGCACGCCCCACTTTTCATTTTTTTATTAGTTAAAAAAGTTTCAAAAATCCAATAGATTTTGTTCCACTTCACAATTGTGTCCCACTTGTTGGTGATTCTTCACAAAAAATAAAAATTTTATATCTTTATGTTTGAAGCCTGAAATGTGGCAAAAGGTTGAAAAGTTCAAGGGGGCCGAATACTTTCGCAAGGCACTGTAACTATGAAATATATAGGCTGTTGTCGCTATGTGAAGTCTTTTATCTCCGGATGTTGCAGTTAATAATGTCACTGCACTTCAGGTTCAACACAATAAATGCCTATCAAGTTTCAACACTTTCTAAAAAAAACCCGGATTTCCAATCAGTATTAATGTCCTTTGTGAGGCTTGTACCGCAGATGCGTTCCAAGACCTCTCTCTCCCTCATTTTCTGTTTCCGTCAGCACGTTCTGAGAGATCATCAGTGACGGCTTGCGCAGCCGGCGTGGGGTCACCTGCGCTGATGGACTCAGTGGATAGTTATGCGGCGATTGGCCTTTTTGATAGGCCGTCACTGTGGTATCAGGTGACCTCTTTCTGGTCGCACTGATTGGCCTATAGGCAGTCTATCCGCTGTTCACGTTCTTTACTCATGACTGTTTACATCCGGTAGAGGGATTAGACGGTACCCTATAGGCCAACCATATTGAGGCTTGGTTTATGTATCCATTTCTCATTCGCCTATCATTACCCTATGATAATGACGCAAACGCCATCCTTGCGAACCCGGAAGTTACGCTTCACATGGTGAAAACAGGTGTTTTAAGTTTGTTATCATATTTTATGTATATATAAGCATATCAGTGGCAAGCAGACATATACCCCAGTTGAAGTCCATGCGGACGAAACGCGTCGGGTCCGATATGCCTGCTGCCTGATCTATTTAAGCGTTTTTTTATACTGTCAGTCTGTACCTAGTCTCTGTTTATTTGGGAGTCAGAGTATTTTATTACAAATTTTATTAAAAATCTTCTTGAAGCGGATTTACACCATGTGGAGGTATTTTTTCTGTTTTTCCTTTTGAGGGACATATCCCTTATGTGATGACCAGCGACTGGAGTTCACAAATCATCACTTATCTGTTCGAACCATGGTGGTCCCAAGTCTGTGAGATTCAGATTGGGACGATTGGTGAGTAATTACCACAACCTTTCACCGATCCTGGACACAGCTCTGCATCTATCCTCTCTGGAGCAACCATCCCTGCGGGATCTTGATATAAGCCTGTCTGACTCACAGCCTTTGGCTTGTGAGTCCAAATATTCCGGTAAGAGTATTTCAACCTTTCCATACAGCTACTAGATATCCTTGTTCCATGCTACCTCAAGGTTCATCCCAGCCTCTGTATACTGATGAGATTTATCCTACTGAGGGCATAGAAGTTGTTTCTCTATCAGCATTTGATATACGCCCATAAGAACATTTTGTGGACATTTTATTTTATTGATGTGTTGGGAATTTATTATATAAATTTTTTTGGAATCGGTATTTACCGTAGCTACACCATTTCAATTATTGTTCACATGAATGCACACTATATGAGGGCACCACCTCTGTTGTCACTTTTTTTATATTTTCCTTTGGGTGGATTAAGACCACGGTACAATAGTTTATGACTAATGGGAGTCATTTCACTCATTTTGTTATTTTTTGTGATATATTAGCGAATTGCACTAGTCACTCGTTCATGCATAAATATTTTTTATGTCCAGTATAGGTTGATACCTTGTAAACGCACACTTATACATCTGGATACACCTTTTATATTTACAACTTCTTACACTCATTTATTTGAGTGTTATTCCAATAAATCTTTATTGTGCAGTTGACCTCTAGATGTTCATTTATCAAAATGAATCAGTCCTGGATTACCAGAAGCTATGAAGCCCCTAATGCCAGTGTCGCTGATTAAGCGTTTTTGGGATGTGGAATCTCTGCAGAACTTCTAGGCTGCCTAGGGTTTTGGGTGTTGATTTCATCTGGAAGAATTTTTTTGGTGTAGGTTTCATGTGCACAATTAACACCCAAAGACCAAAGAAAAATTATTTTCCCCATGGGGCTTTAAAACAGCAATGCACATAATGAAAGGAAGTTCTTAATGGATGTATAAAAAGTTTTATCCTATATCATGGTTTGAAGTACAGTATAGAGAATCATCTGGTACAGTAACACACATCTTATTCCCCAGTGCAGTAACAAACACATATTAATACACATAGTTAGGTTACATAATGTTACATAAATAGCAAGCCCCGACGCGTTTCGACCTGTATATGGTCTCTTCAGGGGGACAGTTGGATCTAAAAAAGAATTACATAAATTAAATTCAAATAGATAAATATATATATTATTGTGCATCACTTGGATTAAACCAAGATAATGAGTCTTTACCGCTAAGTGGTGGAATGGGTGTTCTCTAGTCCAGGATATGTGCTGAGGGCCAATGGAAACACCGGGAGGGGGGGGGAGGGGAGATGAGGGGGAGGAGCCCACACCTGCAACAGAAACCCAAGAATAGCCATGTATTAGTTAGAGGAAGTTTAATAATTAACTTGGTAAGACCAATTTTTCCACACCTGCTGACAGGTGCATATCAGTTTAATTTTTGACAGCAAGGCCAATTCTTACTTTCATCAAGAGTACCTCTATAGGGTTACTGTGTAAAGGCGCCACCAACACCTAAAGACCAATTTTTCCACACCTGTTTGACAGGTGCTTATCATTGCAATTTTTGACAGCAGCCAGGCCAATTCTTGCTTACATCAAGAGTACCTCAATAGGGTTATGGTGTGAAAGCGTAACTTCTATTCAAAGTCTGTGGAAGAGACACCAGAATTTATCCAAAAAGTCTCTAACCTTGTTCCCAGTGCACTACATTATGGCCTCATCATGCAGACTGGCTCCGCAAGAAGTTAAAAAAAAGAAAGCGTGCAGGAAAAATGTCATTTTTTTGGCTTTATAAAGGCCATTATTGCTGCAGCAGGTTCAATACACAGTACAGATGTGCCACTTTACAGGTGGACTAAGGAGGCCCCCCCCCCCCCCCCCAGGCACTATATTAAAAGGAATTTTTCATTTTAATGCTTTCACTTTAAGCATCAATAAATCACTGCTCATTTAAAAATGACGTTTTTTACAAACTTTTTTCATTGATGCATGTCCCCAAGGGCAGTACCCCCATAACCATTGTATGCCCAATTACTTGCATATAAGCCTTCAAAATGGGCACTTTTTATTTTTCCAGTTTGGGTCCAATAGACTTCAATGGGGTTCATTATTCGGTTCCGAACTTCCGCAATGTTCGAAAGTTCTGGTGCGAACCGAACAGGGGGTTGTTCCGCCCATCCCTAGTACACATTACTGCTTACATGTGATCCAGCAAGCATGATCAGGGATGATATATTTCATTCACAGTACACTGGGTAACTCTGCTTGCAACAAGAAGGATGCAGGACAGAGCTCAGTGCTGGAGCTTGTTTTGCCGACCACATCTCCATATAGCTGGTTTGTGATGATGCAAGCTCTGTCAGCTCCACCCTCTCCTCCTGCTCCACCATGCCCTCCTCTCCTGGATTGTCCTATGAACCACCAGTACTCCATAAGCTTTCAAGCATAAAAGAAAGGATGCCATCCAAGTAGGTCATATAGGTTGCCACCATCCCTAATGTAAGGAAAAAAGGATAACCCCTCAAAAGATTGGTGGGACTTTGAAGGCAACGAAGTAGTAAAAAAAAATTTTATTGGTACAAATAACACATATACAAAAATCTAGTACAAAAATATACAACAATGAAGAATAAAAAATATATATAAATATACTGATGTGAAATTCGAATGTATATTCATGTAGTCTTCCACCTGGGCCTATGCGTTTCGGGACTACATAGAGAATCCCTTCATCAAGGGCAACTTGTAGGAAGAATCAAACTGCATAATAGGATGTAAATTAGAGTAATTAGGAATCATATGTATTAAACAAATTGCTTGTATCCTAGACCATTCTGCCTAGTTAAACATCAAAAAATTACAGCATACCCAAGCATATTCAAAAAGAAGCTCACTGCCAAATCCCGGAGGCAAGTCCGTCAGGGACACCCCGAAAAACCAGAGGAGAATCGGGCGTATAGCTGGCCCCGCCTTATCCACACTGGTCCCCCCGTGTGACGCCAAAGGAACGAAGCTCAGCAGGGTTGGACACTAACTTAGTTGGAACACAAATTAGATAGAACCCGAAGGGGTGTCTAAAAAAAAGAAAAAAGAGGAGGGAAGAAAACCAAATGGGCTAGTATTTATCTGCAAGAAAAATAAAAAAATAAAAAATATATAGTAACAACCAACATAGCGTGGACACAGAGCCACATATCCACCATGTGGATCTGCGTCCAAGCGGAACATAAGAGTAAGTTAGTATACATGGCTTACCCCAATGGTGTCACAATGCCTAAGTTGACAGGGGAGGAACTAAAAAATCCAAAGGAGAAAACAGAGGGCCCCTATGCACACAGACAACTCCAAGGGTTCGTAGTCCGTAGGAAGCTTCCTTGGAGGACAAGATCTGCAAAAATGTAACAAGGAGAGCTGGTCACAATAGTACAAGACAAGCCCTCCATGTATAGCAATACATCATATATATTGCAAGGAAAAGCAATCAAAATAGGCAATACCTCATGCCTTCAACAGATTGCAGCTCCATAAAACGGGAATAAAAAAAGACATTACCATATAAGAACTGGAGCTGTGTGTCTGTGCATTCAGGGAGCTCATGCCTATCCGACCGGTAGATGCCGCCATCGAGCAGGACAGTGTCACTGTCTCGATGTACGGCGGTTTAATGTAGGATAAGGGGGAGGTGATCAGGTGCGGCTCTAATAGACGTGCCGGTCCCGCACGTCATTGCGTCATTCTGTCAGGAAGAGGAAGGGGAGGGGAACCATGGCAATAACGGAGGAGCGTCGTGTTGATCACGGCGTCCTCCTATCATAATCCGGTGAAATCAAAACAGAGTAACATGCACATCTCCTCCCCAGCAGGCATGGGAGGAGGCACGTACAAAGCCTCGGTATCCCAGCAACTGCAGGGGGAGAGATAGAGGACAAGAAACAAAAAAAAAACAAAAAAACAACTCCATACATGGGATGGAGAAAAAAGATAAAAAACAAAAAGTGCTTAAGGGTATCTAACTAAGAAAAGACGCAGGGAAGAGGTGTACAGACAAAACACATGGGAACATCTGGGGAAAAAGATGAGCCAACCAGGGTCACCATCCGTTGTCATAACCACATACCCCACAAATGGCAACGTCCAGGCATCAAAAAAGAAGGGAGGACCCTGAGCTGCCGCTGCACGGCACCCCCCACATAATAAGTTGTGAGAGGGGTCATGCAACCACCGCCCACCGACGCAAAAAGGCGACCGGGTTCACGGAAAGGCTGAGCCGCTGGAATCGCTGCCCAATACCCACCGCGCGACCCGGGCGTCAAACAGAGGCCCCCCAAAAAGGATCATAGATCCCGGGAGGCCCCTGTGCGCCAGGCGGGACAAAGAGGGGTCAGTAGAATGTAAATCGACAAAACCCGCCATGTACGGGAATGGTAGAGAGCTTCAATACATAATAGAGGCGTTGTATATAAAGGACTATAAAGGGAGGGATGTACATACATAGATGGGTGGCCTAACATAAAAGCAGCAAACACATTCTGAGAGCAAGAAAATGAGCCATCTAACAGTCAACTATACATTGAGCATCAAAGACAGATAGATAGTGATGAACGTCATCAAAAGAAAAAAAGGAGGGTTAAATAGACGGGGGTTTTGAACTTGCGGGGCCTATAAGTCTTTTTCACATACCCCGGAAGAAAAGCCCTCTAAAAAAGGTCTATAGCTCAAATGTTCATTTAGTCCGGGGGGTGAGGTGGCAGCAAGGTCCATAATCCAGCGAGCCTCGCGCTGTAAAAGGGCCTTGTTCCAGTCCCCACCCCTCGGGCTAGGGTGAACTCTATCCAGGATCAAAAAATAAATGTTGGGAAAATTATCATGGTGCTCATTAGCCACATGTCTTCCCAACGGGAGGTCGGGATTAGCTTTCCTCATGGCAGTAATATGTCGCGAGGCTCGCAATGAGAACTTTAATTTAGTCTTGCCAACATAAAATTGTCGGCATTGGCACATTAAAAGATATACAACACCTTCGGTCTTACAGTTCGCGAAATGACATTGTCTATATGGGCGACCATTTGGGAGAGTCAAATTCTGTCTGGTGTTCATGAATCTACATATAGAGAACCTCCCGCAGGTGAAAGTCCCAAACCTCTTGCATGGATCACCGCGAGACTCCCCGGCAAATTTGCTGTGGACTAAGTGGTCCCGCAGCGAGTTAGTACGTCTATAGGTGATCGCGGGTAGTTCGGATAGGTGTGGACGTAGAGTGGGGTCCGAATATAATAGATGCCAATGTCTTTTAAAGATTGATTTAACAGATTTGTGTTGGTTACTAAATTTCATGATCATCCTGGTCATAGGGCCCTCATCTGTTTTCCTTCGATGACTAAATAGCAGTTCACGTCGAGTTAGTTTATTGGCTCGTTTGTATGCTTTTTTTAAGAGGGAATGAGAATAGCCCCTCAAGAGAAGCCTATCTCTAAGTGCAGCAGCCTCGATCAGATATGATTCCTGATCCGAGCAATTCCGCCTCAGCCTCAAGTATTGGCCGTAGGGAATTGCGCGGAGCAGTGGTTGTGGGTGAGAGCTAGAGGCATGTAAGATGGTGTTGCCAGCGGTGGGTTTCCAAAAGAGGCCACTAGAGAGGGTACCATCTTGATTCTTGCTAATAATAGTATCCAGGAAGGTGACACTGTTTTTACTGTGAGTGACAGTAAACTTTAAATTGAAAGTATTGCGTTGCATCAAATTGATGCATTCATCCAATTCCTTTGCAGAGCCTTCCCACAACACTAAAATGTCGTCTATATAACGGTGCTTAGCCGCTACATATCGGGTGTGGGATTTAAAAGATTCATCGGAAAGAAACGACTGCTCCCATTCCCCCAGGTACAGGTTGGCGTAGGACGGGGCGCAAGAGGTCCCCATCGCGACGCCCTGTACCTGGAGGAAATGGGAGCCATCGAAAGAAAAAATGTTGTGATGAAGAATGAATTCCAGGGCCATAATGATGAATTCACATAGTTTCTTATCATCTCTATGTGTTTGAGTGATAACATGTCTGATCGCGGCTAGCCCTAGATGGTGGGGGATGGAGCTATACAGCGCCTCCACATCAATAGCCACCAGTAGGGACTGCCGCGAGAGATGCAAGTCCTCAAGAGAATGTAAAAGGTGGACGGTATCACGAACATATGAAGGCAAGTTCTCAACAAATGGTTTGAGATGAGAATCAACAAAAAGACTCAGATGTTCAGTAATGGCACCGTTCCCGGATACTATTGGTCTCCCTGGGGGTGTCTGGCAGTTTTTGTGGACTTTTGGTAGGCAATAGAAAGTTGGGATCCTGGGAAATTTTATGCTCAAAAACTCCCAGGTATCCTGGTCTATGATCCCTTGTGAGAATGCACCGTCAATTAAGGCATAGAATTGAATCTCAAATTTTGCAATACTTGCTTTGGAGATGGGTCTGTACCAATCACGGTTTGCTAAAACTTTGTGGCACATAGTTCTGTATTGCTCATTTGACATGATGACAATATTTCCACCCTTATCAGAGGGCTTAATGGTAAGAGAATGGCATTTTTTAAAATTGTTAAGGGCAAGCAGTTCAGAAGGAGACAGATTGCCGGCCTTTTTATGTATTTTTAAATGCTTAATTTCCGATGTAACGGTAGCGACAAAGGACATCAAGTTGGAATTGGAACTAAGGGAGGGGAATTTGTCAGATTTATTCTTCAACTTTTTGGTGCAGGGGGCGGTGGTTACCACAATGGGTTTGTCAGAAAGGAGGGAGTCTAGGTCAATAGAATCGATCAGATCAGGTGAGTCCTGTTCCTCTAATAGAGACAACAGGACATCAAGATCCTTGTCATATTGGGCATCGTAAATT
Organism: Lithobates septentrionalis; assembly: GCA_037952835.1. Classification (NCBI taxonomy): domain Eukaryota; kingdom Metazoa; phylum Chordata; class Amphibia; order Anura; family Ranidae; genus Lithobates; species Lithobates septentrionalis. The sequence continues at coordinate 82,693 of JBBDGP010000217.1, read as the reverse complement.
TCAGATTTCGCTTTATTTTTAGAATGCATACTTTTCAGCAGTAATTTCCGGGCAAAAAGATTTAAGTCTTTAATAGCTTCAAAAATATCAAGGTTCGAATTTGGGCAAAAACTTAACCCCTTGAACAAAAGAGTCCTTTCTTCATCTGACAGCCTATAACTAGATAAGTTAATGATATTCCTGTCATCGACGTTAGTGACACCTGACTGTGTTCAAGCGGTCATTCAACAAGTCAGGGTAAAAGATGCCATGTAGTGCTTAAGCTGGTCTATCTAGGGGACAGGAGCCACAAACGGAGCAGAGATTCTTTCAGCTCTGCAGGGGCAGGCCCAGAGGTGGTTCACACCGCGGAAGCTTCAGCCAGTAATAGTGGTGTGAGATACTGGCACTAATCTTCTGATCGCCCTTCGACAGGGTAGGTTGACACATGTGCCATGCGTGGCACATGTCCTCAATTTGGTGGTGCAACATTTCCTAAACAGGTACCTAGGTTTACAAGATCTTCTAAGGCAGGCCAGAAGAGTCTGTAGCCATTTCAGCCAGTGTTTGGTTGGCTGAAATTCAGCAAGAAATCAACCTGCCCATAAACCACCTGATTAGTGACATGCCCACCAGGTGGAACTCGATTTTGGCAATGCTGCAGTGGCTTAACATTCAGCAGAGGGCCGTCAATGAGTACCTGTGTGAGTATGGCACAAGGACAGGCTCAGGGCAGCTTGGCTTTTTTTCCCCACGTCAATGGCTGCTGATAGAGGGTGGATGCACTGTACTGTTACCATCTGAGGATGAGATGGTGAGCCGTGACAATGCATGCATCAGGGACACAATCTCTCTTATGTTCCTGCTGGAGCATACTCTGCATTGCATTATGGACAGGGCACTCAAGGTAGAGCAGCCGGAGGAAGAGGAGAGGACTTTCTTTTTTCTCAAGGCCCGCTTTATGCAGACACCATTCTTGTGACACCACAGAACACACAAAATTAGAGGGAGGGGGAGGATTCTTGCAGTTTTGGAGGCATTTAAGCAGAGGAAGACATATACTTCAAACCTTAAGGGATGGTTTTCAGTCCCCAGAAACCTTGGGAGTAGTATGAGGCTGGGAGGAGGCAATTCCAGACATTGTAATATTTAGTGACCCCAAGGACTCTGCCTCCACAAACTTGAAAGTCCCGGAACTCATCCTACCCTTGCAGAGGGAGCACAGAATTAAATATCTTGAGAACACCTTAAAGAGGAGTTCATGTAATGCCTTTCCAGACCCTTTTTTAGTCCTCAACGACCAGTAGACATGTGCACACTGAAATATTTTGTTTTGGAATTTAGTTTTCGTCCGACGTGTCAGATATTGATATGGCATTATAATATAGAATCTATAATAATAAATCCCCCCCCCCCCACAACACGGGCAGCCTCTGAGGCTATCACAACACTAGCAACACTAGTATCACTATCAAGTTCACAACACTAACACAATAGCAGCAGATTATTATGAAAAAGTTAAGTTGAACTGTAGCTTGCTTCACTATTGTTCTGCTGCTGTGCTTATGCTTAATTGCTAAATAATTCAGGTTCTCTGACAAACGGACCAGCTAAGATTGACTGTCTTCTGAAATGATTCAGTGTGTGTCTCTCTCTGCTAGCTAATCGTAAGTGGCTGTACGTGTGTACTTAGTTCTAGCTATTTTACTGCCCCTCCTCTTTGGTTACAATCTGCCAATAACATTCATCATCATCATTATTTTTATTTTATTTCCCCCACCCAATTCCAGCAGCGATCTTTTCTCTCTATGTCGAATCTTTTCTCTCTATGTAGAATAATCTTGGACTAATAGAGTTAAGGTTAGGCACATTTGACCACAGGTTCGATAGACACAGATTGTTATTGTCAGCATCATGTCGAATCTCCTATCTATATCGAACTGTTGTCGCAACGAAAACAAAAATAAAGCATTTGTTAATGTCGGATCTTCGGTTTTTGTATTCTGCACTTTCGTTATTGTTTGTTAAAACGATAAAAAAATTCCTGAAATTTGGATGAAAATGCATTTGGACGAAAACGAATGCACATGTCTAGCGACCAGGGCTGTCAGCTTCAAAATCCCATTGGCAGCATCTGCATCATATGGTGGAAGATTATCTAGGGGCAAAAACAGACATGGACAGCTTTCCAGTAGACGATCCACTGGGTTTCTGGGTCATGAGAATAGACCACTGGCCAGAACTTGCCCAGTATGTAACTGAGCTGCTGGGCTGCCCTGCATCCAGCGTGCTTTCCAAATGGGCATTCAGTGCTGCCGGAGGTTTTGTGACAGATAAAAGAGCACATCTGTCCACAAACTCCATTGACCGGCTGAAATTTGTCAAACTGAATCAGTAACAGCTATCAAGCCCCTGGTGCCAGGGTCGCTGATGCAAGACTGTCTAGGCTGCCTAGCTTTGTGGGTGTTGATTTTATTTTGAAGGAATTTTTTGGTATAGGTTTCATTGGCACTATTAACACCCAAGGGCCAATTTTTCCATACCTGTTTGACAGGTTCATCAATTTTCATTTTTATACAGCAAGGCAAATATTTGCTTTCATCAAGAGTACCTCTAGAAGGTTACGGGGTGAAGACACTACCAACACCCAAAGACCAATTTTCCTGCAACTGTGTGCCAGGGGCATCAAATTTTATTTTTTTACAGCAAGGCCAATTCTTGCTTTCATCAAGATTACCTCTAAAGGATTAAGGTGTGACGGCACTTCCAAAACCCAATTTTTCCACAGCTGTTTTTCTGTAACTGTGTGACGGGGCATCGCATTTATGTTTTTACAGCAAGGCCATTTCTTGCTTTTATCAAGAGTACTTCTAGAAGGTTATGAGGTGAAGGCACCACCAACAACCACAGACCAATTTTCCCACAACTGTGTGTCAGAGGCATCAAATTTAAATTTTTTACAGCAAGGCTAATTCTTGCTTTCATCAAGACTACCTCTATAGGATTAAGGTGTGACGGCACCTCCAAAACCCAAAGCCCAATTTTTCCACAGCTGTTACTTCTATCCAAAGTCTGCGAAAGAGACACTAGACTTTATCTAAAAAGAAATGTTAATCTTGGCCTGAGTATACTATAATTTGGCTTTTTCACATAATGCTTGCTCACTGTGGTGCAAAAATGTGTTATTTCCATCCAAAGTCTTCCAAAGAGACACCAGAATTTATTCAAAACTGGCTCCCCAAATTGTTGTTTACAAAATAAAGAAACTTGCAGGGAAAATCAATTTAAATGTATTTTTTTCTTCTTTATACTGTAAATGTCAGTTTTGCTGCAGCAGGTTCTATACACGTTACAGATGTGCCACTTTACAGGCAGAGTAAGGTGACTTCCCATGCACTATATTTAAAGGAATTTTTCATTTTTATTGTTGTACTTTAAGCATCATTAAAATCACTGCTCCTTTAAAAACAATCTTTTTTAAAAGTTTTTTTTACATGGGTACATGTCCCCCAAGGCAGTAGCCAGGCCCCCATACCCTTTTTATGGCCAGTAACTTGCATTTAAGCCTTCAAAATGGGGACTTTTGATTTTTCAAGTTCAGGTCCCATAGACTTCAATTGGGTTTTCCCAATTATTATGAATTATGAATTATTGCGATGTTCGAGAGTTCTGGAGCAAACTGAACCGGGGGGTGTTCAGCCCATCTCTACACACCAGGAAGTCCACTGCTATTTTTCAGAAGGCATTTAAGATTAAATGTACATTGTTAGGCTACTGCTTAGGCATAGTTAGCATTTTAGATGCTTTCTATGACAGTTTACTATGCCTCAGTGATGAATGGACACAGGAGTGATTGATACTGATTGCTCACTATGTTCATTCAGGAAAAGAAGGGGCCAGTAAAGTACACATTTAGCTCCCCTGCTCTCCATCCTGAAACATCCCCCTGTGTGCCCCCAGCAGATCCCAGCAGGAGAGGAGGAAAGCCAGCAGCACTGCAGGGGGAAGGAGCACACAGGGGGGCCCGGACAGCAGATGGAAGGGGCGCATGTGCTAGAACCAATCCCCATGCAGTGCAGCCAGAGGGGGGAAGAAGAGGAGAAGTGGGCAGTGCTGGTGTCTGCAATAAAACAGCACAGCCGGACCTCTTGCTCAGCAGGTGCCCGGGCCCCACCTATTGAATTGATGGGGCTCAGGCCCAGCACAGGAGGGCTGGCTATACTGCCTTATCAGTGGCCCTGTGCCTATGCATATGTATCCTTACAGTGTTAGACCAGATGTGACTGCCTTAATGTACCATATGTTCCCTTTTCCTGTATGCTAGTTGTATATTTCCTTGGACTTTTTTTCTATATGCAATGTGGTCATCTGCCACGTTCCTTCAATATAAATTTAATTTCTGTTTCACTGGCCTATTACGCCTTTGTAACAAGAGAATGGTCAATAAACTTTTTGTTAAAGAAAATTAATGCAATGCATCTATTTTTTAAGAATCAAATACGAACATTTTTTCCATATTTCACCTGTTTTATTATGCAATTTAAAAATCCACCATTTCTCTGGTTTTCAATTCCTGACTGTTTTTTTTAAAGTGTTACTAAAAGCAGTACCCTGCAGTCACTATATCTGGTCTCCCACAGTACACAGAACATGGAAATGCAATTATTTTAGTAAATATAAACTGCTAAATACCTTTTCTCATCAGCAGTATAAAGCAGTCTTGTGACTTCTATCAGTGTCTGGTTCAAGCTTGTAGGACCCCTGACCCTCTGTCTGGACAGTGCTGATTGGCCCTGTACTGATCACATGCACCCTCCCAAGAAAAAGAAACTCTGTAGCAATACACACCAAACTGAGCATGTGCAGAGTGACTCCGATGGCTCTGTCTTATCAGGAGATGAATTGGGGACAGTGGAAGAAGGGGAGGATCAGAGAAGACAGGATCAAACAGCTTTTTTACACAATGCAGAGGATTAACCCCTTAGGGTCCATAGTGAGTATAACAAGCATGCTTTACTGCATATACAGACTTACAGACTGTTTTACTGTTGTAGGTTTAGTAACACTTTCTGTGATGCATAAGTTTACAGCACCTATAAAAACCCATTTTACTATGCATTTGGCAAAAATATTCACTGGATATAGTCTGTTTTGTATAAATGGTCATCTTTACAAACTGTACAGTGTGTGTGTGTAATATATATAATTAACTATATGTAATAAATATTCCACATAAAGAGATTTTATATATATATATATATATATATAACTTAATAATGTTTATACTTCATGCAAATAGCTAAATTTAAATGTTAAATAGATAAATAAGAATTGTTTTACCTGCCAAACTGATTTGTAATTCTGCAAAGCCAATCTTGTGATTTACACACATCTCTTCACCACCAGATTGTTCAGTAGACAGTGAATTAGGATCCTAACTTCTGTCCAATTAGCATAAAGTGATCCAGAATACAGTAAAGCTGAACCATGGTGTAGTACAGTTGAATTAAGAAGTAACTTCCTGGCTGCACAGTGTTGCAGAGGTGTGCAAAACAGTAAACATATATATGCTTACACTGTGAATAGGGATGAGCTTCGAGTTCGAGTCGAACTCATGTTCGACTCGAACACTGGCTGTTCGCAAGTTCGCCGAACATCGAACAATTTGGGGTGTTCGCGGCAAATTCGAATGCCGCGGATCACCCTTTAAAAGTCTATGGGTGAAATCAAAAGTGCTACTTTTAAAGGCTTATATGCAAGTTATTGTCATAAAAAGTGTTTGGGGACCTGGGTCCTGCCCCAGGGGACATGGATCAATGGAAAAAAAAGTTTTAAAAATGGCTGTTTTTTCAGGAGCAGTGATTTTAATAATGCCTAAAGTCAAACAATAAAAGTGTAATATCCCTTTAAATTTCGTACCTGGGGGGTGTCTATAGTATGCCTGTAAAGGGGCGCATGTTTCCCGTGTTTAGAACAGTCTGACAGCAAAATGACATTTCGAAGGAAAAAACCCATTTAAAACTACCCGCGGCTATTGCATTGCCGACAATACACATAGAAGTTCATTGATAAAAACGGCATGGGAATTCCCCACAGGGAAACCCCGAACCAAAATTTAAAAAAAAAAATGATGTGGGAGTCCCCCTAAATTCCATACCAGGCCCTTCAGGTCTGGTATGGATATTAAGGGGAACCCCGGCCAAAATTTAAAAAAAAATGACGTGGGGTTCCCCCTAAATTTCATACCAGACCCTTCAGGTCTGGTATGGATTTTAAGGGGAACCCCGCGCCCAAAAAAACCCCAAAAAAAGGCGTGGGGTCCCCCCAAAAATACCAGACCCTTATCCGAGCACGCAACCTGGCAGGCCGCAGGAAAAGAGGGGGGGCGAGAGTGCGCCCCCCCTCCTGAACTGTACCAGGCCACATGCCCTCAACATTGGGAGGGTGCTTTGGGGTAGCCCCCCAAAACACCTTGTCCCCATGTTGATGAGGACAAGGGCCTCATCCCCACAACCCTGGCCGGTGGTTGTGGGGGTCTGCGGGCGGGGGGCTTATCGGAATCTGGAAGCCCCCTTTAACAAGGGGACCCCCAGATCCCGGCCCCCCCCTGTGTGAAATGGTAAGGGGGTACTTACCCCTACCATTTCACTAAAAAACTGTCAAAAATGTTAAAAATGACAAGAGACAGTTTTTGACAATTCCTTTATTTAAATGCTTCTTCTTTCTTCTATCTTCCTTCATCTTCTTCTTCTGGTTCTTCTGGCTCTTCTGGTTCTTCCTCCGGCGTTCTCGTCCAGCATCTCCTCCGCGGCATCTTCTATCTTCTTCTCCTCGGGCCGCTCCGCACCCATGGCATGGGGGGAGGCTCCCACTCTTCTCTTCATCTTCTTCTTCATCTTCTTCTCTTCTTCCTTCTTCTCTTTTTCTCTTCTTCTCTTCTTCATTTTCTTCTCCGGGCCGCTCCGCATCCATGCTGGCATGGAGGGAGGCTCCCGCTGTGTGACGGCGTCTCCTCGTCTGATGGTTCTTAAATAACGGGGGGTGGGGCCACCCGGTGACCCCGCCTCCCTCTGACGCACGGGACATGACGGGACTTCCCTGTGGCATTCCCCGTGACGTCACAGGGAAGTCCCGTCAAGTCACCGTGCGTCAGAGGGGGGCGGGGTCACCGAGTGGCCCCGCCCCTGTTATTTAAGAACCGTCAGACGAGGAGACGCCGTCACACAGTGGGAGCCTCCCTCCATGCCAGCATGGGAGCGGAGCGGCCCGGAGAAGAAAATGAAGAAGAGAAGAAGAGAAGAGAAGAAGAGAAGAAAAGAAGAAGAGAAGAGCGGGAGCCTCCCCCCATGCCATGGGTGCGGAGCGGCCCGAGGAGAAGAAGATAGAAGACGCCGTGGAAGAGATGCTAGACAAGAACGCTGGAGGAAGAACCAGAAGAGCCAGAAGAACCAGAAGAAGAAGATGAAGGAAGATAGAAGAAAGAAGAAGCATTTAAATAAAGGAATTGTCAAAAACTGTCTCTTGTCATTTTTAACATTTTTGACAGTTTTTTTGTGAAATGGTAGGGGTAAGTACCCCCTTACCATTTTACACGGGGGGGGCGGGATCTGGGGGTCCCCTTGTTAAAGGGGGCTTCCAGATTCCGATAAGCCCCCCGCCCCCAGACCCCCACAACCACCGGCCAGGGTTGTGGGGATGAGGCCCTTGTCCTCATCAACATGGGGACAAGGTGTTTTGGGGGGCTACCCCAAAGCACCCTCCCAATGTTGAGGGCATGTGGCCTGGTATGGTTCAGGAGGGGGGCGCACTCTCGTCGCCCCCTCTTTTCCTGCGGCCTGCCAGGTTGCGTGCTTGAAAAAGGGTCTGGTATGGATTTTTGGGGGGACCCCAGGCCGTTTTTTTTTTTTTTGGCGCGGGGTTTCCCTTAAAATCCATACCAGACCTGAAGGGTCTGGTATAGAATTTAGGGGGAACCCCACGTCATTTTTTAAAAAATTTTGGCCGGGGTTCCCCTTAATATCCATGCCAGACCTGAAGGGCCTGGTATTGAATTTAGGGGGACTCGCACGTCATTTTTTTTTTTTAATTTTGGTTCGGGGTTCCCCTGTGGGGAATTCCCATGCCGTTTTTATCAATAAACTTCTATGTGTATTGTCGGCAATGCAATAGCCGCGGGTAGTTTTAAATGGGTTTTTTCCTTCGAAATGTCATTTTGCTGTCAGACTGTTCTAAACACGGGAAACATGCGCCCCTTTACAGGCATACTATAGACACCCCCCAGGTACGAAATTTAAAGGTTTATTACACTTTTATTGTTTGACTTTAAGCATTATTAAAATCACTGCTCCTGAAAAAACGGCCGTTTTTAAAACTTTTTGCATTGATCCATGTCCCCTGGGGCAGGACCCAGGTCCCCAAACACTTTTTATGACAATAACTTGCCTATAAGCCTTTAAAATTAGCACTTTTGATTATTCATGTTCGTGTCCCATAGACTTTAACGGTGTTCGCGTGTTCGAACAAACTTTTTTCCTGTTCGCATGTTCTGGTGCGAACCGAACAGGGGGGTGTTCAGCTCATCCCTAACTGTGAATTAAGCTAATTGCCTGTAGTATGTAGTTGTGGTTAGTTTAAAGTGGTTCTTCACCTGTTTAAAAAAAATTTAAAGTCAGCAGCCACAATTACTGTAGCTGCTGGCTTTTAATAAAAAGACACTCAACCTGTCCAGGGGTCCAGCACCATGCTCACCCACACCAGTTCTTTGTCAGTTTTTGGGTCCCCAGCGCCAGCATGTTTATTGTTTACAGCCAGCTGTAAGTCATTGAGGTTTTACAGCTGGCTGCCCACTGTGCATACATGAGCCGTGTTGTGTTTTGTGAATTGTCCGGCAGCCTCCTGTGACTTATCCCAGAAGGTTGGGGGGGAGAACTTCCTATGGATCGCTGCGGTGATCCATACGGAAGAGGGAGCGGGTACCTGTCAAAACTAGGTACCCCCATCCAAAAAAGTGCCAAAAATAGAAGAGGAGGAGGGGGAGGACATAACGTGGAACTTCCCCCTTAGGGTGAAGTTAACAGAGTGTAAAGACATCTTCAGCTAGATGTGCTTGCTCTGGCCATTCCACAGAGACTAGATAAGCATTATTCAGCTGTTGACATTTGTTCATTCACCATTTATTTGCTGTTTTTCTAATGAAACTTTCCATTGGCCAGTTCTTTAAACCCTTGCAAACAGTGATAAAAATAGTTTGCAAATCAAAAAAAAAAACTGCTAGCAATCCTTTTCTTTGCATAAATAGACCCCTAATATTTGTATACAGCAAAACTCTCGTCGTGTAAATGATTCACAAATCTAATTTAAAAGTAACTTACATTTTCAACACTTTGCAGCAATTCAAATGATTTAGCAGATTGATAAAATATGATAATGTACTATTATCTACCCATGTATATTTGTGAGCCCCAAATGACGCTTATCAGCCTCACCCAGGACTGCAAAGTAGTGATGTGCCAGGGTTTACGACCATCGATTTAAGGAATCTGAGATACGGCATCTGTAACCACTATCATTACTCAAAGGTATGTGAGGTGCTTTACATTTCTTTTACTACTATAAGTACAGCATGCCTTGAGGTTTAATCAGTTGACCTGCATTATTAATAGAGTGTGACCCCTATATTAAGTAGTTCATGTGAAACTTTTATAAACCAAGCATGATTTAGGAGAACATTGAAAAAGCAGCATTATGGCCATACCGCTACTTAAAAAAACAAAAACACTGCACATTTACATAGCGCAATGGTATGTTTTACAAATGATGACTTTGGAAGTGTGCTGCTGGCAAAGCACAATATAAGTGAATGACTGTATAGTGTAAAAATAATAATAAAATGGGAGGAGAGCCTAGTCATGTGACCTGTCAATGTTACATGGCCATAACACCTCCAGTCATGGTGCTCTATCTGCTGCTTTAGCGAACTCCATGGAATAATGAAGGCTACACACCACAGCCTGCATTTTCTGAATGGGCCATAAATGAAGGTCACAGTATGCATACCAATGTATAACGGAAAGTGGAGAGTGATATTTGAAGCTGAGAAAGGATAGTGATATCTGCTCTCTGCTAAAAATTGGCCCTTTCGTGGGGAAACTGGGCGAAGTAAGTTAAAATGTAAAGTAAACATTTTACCACCTCTTACAAATATACTCCTGTATTAATATCGTATGCCTATTGTATCCTCTGTAGTAAATTGTTGTATAATATGTTGGTAATATATTGTTTGCAACAGGTATACTTAAATGCCTGCTTTTCCCCAATTATACTCACTTCCTCTCACTCTCCACCCCTTTGTTCTGCCCCAAAGAGAAATATCAAGTACTTCCAGGTATGGGAAGCATGTGACTCTCTCCCTCTCTCCTCCCATGATGCAGTGCTAGGCGCCCAAATAGTCAGTTCCTCTAGCACTTTCACACATTGAGCGAGTGAGTCCTTAGCTCTGTGTACGATCCGATCAAACTGCCTTGGAACCTACACCAGACTTCTTCTCTTTGTTCCTTTAGGCAAATGGAGTAGTGGGGAAGTTAAGGGAACCTGCATGGGCAAAGCACAGGTTCACTTTAAATATAAGAATAATACAATCACAATTATTTTTTTATTGATCTTTTCCTTCCACCATAAAGGAATAAAACAAGGGGAGGACATAACATACCGAGCTCTTTAGCAGTCATGTAATGCATCACATCTCATGTGTTCTCAAGTGACTGTCCCACAAAGAAACAAAAGCTAAGAAGGAATGACTAGTGATACAAAGGAAAGCCAGGACAAAAATAAGCAAATGTACCACTAATCTCCTACAAGTTTAAATCTAGAAAAATAAAGTGGGAACACTTAAAGCCAAGGCATTGTCTTTCATAAATTGTGCTTTTGGTCCCAAGGATATGAAAGAAGAATTATCTCTGGATAGAAAAACACAGGCTGTGTCTAGCTTCTATAACAAGTATATCTTTTTGTCTGATGGCGTTACATTATCTGTTAGTGAAACTTACAGAGCAGTGTAGCACATGCTAAACATCTCTATTTGATAACATTATGTAACCGTTTAGTTCTGCTGAATGTAAATTGGAAGTGATTTAATGCAGTCTAAAACATCTTTAAACTCTATGTTGCCAAGGAGGGTGTGACATTATGCAAAGAACATTTATTATATTATAACTTTATTTTAACTAAGTAGTAATGTTTTTTACTTCTATACTATTTTACATTTTTGCGGCATGTCTGGAGGGTGGGTTCATTGATGCCTTTGTGCTGAAAGTCCTCCTGGGACTAGAGAATTACAGTAACTGACATCTGTCTGAGTAGGTTTCTGTAAGCCAATCTCCTTCTCCCTTCATCTTCTTTTTTCCTTTAAACCTCACAAGCCTTTTTTGTAGTGCTTTCTTTAGCTTTTACGTTTCCCCAAGGTGAGAGGATCTACTAGGGTACCTTAGATGGGGAGGGGGCTGGTGGGATTCATACACAAGGCCCTAAACATACAGGTTGTGCAGGAATGTGTTTCTCTAACAGGGCAATATTTTAATCACAAAAGTACAATATGTAGCAGTCCTATCCTATGTGCACATGGAAGTAAAGGTTTACTGACTGAAAGCTAACTAAGACTGAGACAGATTAGTCCTCCAACCGATCCACACAAGACGCAATCAATCCACATAAAAAGCAATAATACTAATTTCAATCTGTACTTACCGATTAAGTATGGCTTTATTAGGAGGGCTTAAAGCAGGGGTCTCAATTTGGCGGCCCTCCAGCTGTTGCAAAACGACAAGTCCCACCATGCCTCTGCCTGTGGGAGTCATGCTTGTAACTATCAACCTTGCAATGCCTCATGGGACTTGTAATTTCTCAACAGCTGGAAGGCCACCAGTTTCAGACCCCTGGCTTAAAGACATTCCATGGTAACAATGCATTTCACACAAATGTAGCAACTTGTAGACACTGTGCCCACTCACTGCATGCTGAACCTCTATGGTATATATACATAATAAAAAATGATCGCATACTTACTCTTTAGTAATTCGGGTTGCATGCAGCAACCTGATTACAGAAATTAACAGTGGTTTTGTTAAGATACAGATCACAGTCACCATAGGGTAGGTAAAAAGTAGTTGGGAGTTGGTGTGAATGCAGATGGTTTGCCTGCCGGGTCACCGGCCATTGGTGTGCCAACAGGTGAGCAATTTATTGCAAAAGCTGCTAATGTTTCAGAGCCATTCCTAGTGATGTTACCAGAGGTCCTAGGATCACTTCTGAGGTGTTTTAATTGTACTGATAATCTTTCTTTCTTCATTTTGTTCATTGTTGTCTATATACTGTAGCCAATGAAAACGATATATTTCACCTGCATTCAGTGAAATTATTATTGCAAAAATCAGAATAAAAAATATTTATTGATTACTTAATCCTTAATTGGAGGGGTTATGAGAGGAATCTCTATTGAGGTAGTCTGACTACTGCCTTTTCATTTCTTGATTCCTCTTACTCCACTCTAAAGATGCAATTCCACATTAGTTTTTTGTTGACATTGCAAAGCATAAAATGAGAGTTAAAAACATAAGATGGAAGTTTCGATTGGCAACAAAGTGATATGGGTTTGTAAACTGGTGAGTATCCATGAACCACCACCCCATCCCCACTAATAAGGAGAATAACAGGATAAACACTTTATACATTTATATAGCATTGTTAGTATTTACAACTGAGATGTGGATTATTGTTATCGGTATGTATAGTTTTATTTTCCACAAACATAACACTCCACATATTTACCAAAAAAGTTAAACTTGCCTCATTGGCCACAAAAGCTTGTTGCAGTCATGCTGTGGAATTACTTATTTAGCAAGCTTGAGATTAACGTACATTTTTCGGACTCTATTCGTTTTGTCCACAGTATCCTCCAATGAACACCAGCGTTTAGTGTTATTTTCATGGCAGACTTATAAATACAGATATTAGCAAGTGTGATAGATGTCTACAGAATTCTAACTGTCACTTGTTTGAGGATTCTACAATGTGAGCTTAAAGAAATCTATGTAGAACTGCAACTCCTAGGGAGAGTAGCAACAGTGCTATCCTTCTATTAAAAATCTTGTGTTTACATTCTGCTGGAAGGACCTTTTATAGACATTGCTGGGCAGCCAGAGAGATCTACAAGTTTTTTTACCCACCTTCTTTATGTAACTTTTACATTTGGCCTTATATTAATAAAAGTTTAAATTCACTATTTGGTGTTAATTTGCTCACTTTATGTACTGTTTTTGCAGGTTGTTTCTTTAAGGTAAACCAGATTCCCAGCACCAGAAAACCAGTGCCGGCTTATTCTCATATTTGTACATGTGTGCATTGCTCACATGCTAATACTTCTAAGCTAAAGAAGCAATAGATGCGCATACAAATTAGTGAGCATACTTGATGCCTAGTCACCTATTTTAAACTGGCCTGTCACCATGAGCAATTGCTGAATAGTCTTCAGCTTGTACCTGTACCTGTATTCCTGTGACCTGATTCATTGAATAGGCTTACCTGTGTATGACTGGCTTGCTCCTGGATTTTGCCTTTGCTCCTGCATTAAACTTGTTCACCTGATCGCTCTGACCTCGGCCTGTTTATTGGACTTGTCTTTGCCTGCTGATTCTGTACTGTACTGCCCGGCTGCTGCTGACCTTGGCCTGTTTCCTGGACTTGCTTTGCCTGCTAACTTCCTTGTTACCTGGATGCCGCTGGTTGCTGTCTGCATACCGGCTCTGCTACCATCTCCTGGTACCAAGCAGCTTCAGTATCCTTTTGTTAAGACTGGCACCCCCCAGCTTCATCCACCTAAAAGTGGACTTTCTCCAGCCAGCTACTCTGGCACTCGTGCCACTCCGTGCCCTCGCACTCTCTGTCTCCACCTTCAGGAGTGTTGGGCAGGTGGTGCAAGAGAGGCCTTACAATATTACGGTCATCAACAGGTACATGATAGCTTAATTGCAGGCAGATTAGAGCTGCAAAATTTGGTTGTTACCAGCACATGGATCAAGGTGAAACCTTTCTAAGGCAGGCCATAGATGATGCAATTTTCTTCCCTGCAACCACAGGTTGCAGGAAAGAAAATCTCTAATTTCCCCCATCATCATAGTCAGCGTTGAACCATGTATAGCTGGCTTAACAGAGCCCTAAATAGCAGTCAAAGCTTCCAATATTACTTTAGTGGTTGGTTCACACCAGATGCAGTCCAGTGCATTTTGTTCTGCATCACAAATGTATGGATGGTGAAAACAACACCCCCCAAAAAAACAAGGAGAGGGGGTAGGAGAATAAATAAGAGTCCCCTACCAACTCAGGGGGTATTAGCGGAGGATTGCTCCAACGTCCTAAATTTGTCCACGAGACCATTATCCCCATCAGAAGTTTCTTTACTTTCCAAGGGTTTGGATTTCTGCTGGTTAGACATTTTAGCTTGTTTGATACGATTTTGAATTTAAATAAATTTGCACGCAATCTCACCTTGCTGAAACACTATTACCAAGATGCCCACGTTTCAGCTGATCATTCTGGCTTCATAATATCACAATTACCTAAGATTTTTAGAAAATCATGTGCAATTCAAGATTTAGAGGAGCTACAAGATATCATCTGTTGAGGACGAATGTGACATCACCTTTCCTGTGGAGGCCCCTATAAAGACACACTCTAACTTGTATCCTGTTAATTCTAGAGGAAACACTCTGGACACTTTTCAGAGGACGGTTGAAAAAGAATTTACTAAATTGGCTTTACGCTCTGGGAATAGTACTTGCGCTTGAATCACATAGTAAGGAGTCCTCTATAGTGATCAAAAATTCAGATAAGGGGGGCATGGTGGTGGTTCAGGATGCTACCATGTATCAGGCGGAGGCCCTCCGACAGCTGTCTGATAAGGATATATATTCTGAGCTTAAAAGTGATCCCACTAATGATTATAAATGTATTTTAGGCAGTTTGGTTTTGAAGGGGGTTCATCTGAGCATTTTGACACAGAAGGAGGGTGAGAACAACATGGTTACTTTAGCACCTATTATGTCAGTGTTTCACCATCTCCCAAAGACACACAAAGGTTTGGACCCACTTAAGGGACACCCTATAGTTGCTGGGATAGGCTCCCTTAATGAACAACTAGGTTTATGGGTGGATTGTCAGCTACAGCCCTTAGTGAGGAGCCTCCCTGCTTATCTCAGAGACACCAAACAGTTGTTGCAATGTTGTGTAGATTTGGTATGGGAGGATGGAGACACTTGGGTAACGTGTGACGTGACCAGTCTCTATTCTTCGTTACCTCATCATTTGGGTTTGCGTGCTGTGGAATTCTCTCTTGATCGTTTCAGCAATTATTCAGTGACTCACAAGGAATACATTTTGGAATTTTTAGACTTTTTGTTGACACATAACTTTTTTCTTTCGATGGAGGTTTCTATCTCCAGAGGTGCGGGGCAGCTATGGGAGCTCGTTTTTCACCATCTCTCGCCAAACTGTTCATGGGTTGGTGGGGGAGGCACCACATTTTTGGTGGAAACCCCTTTTGATCAAGATTAAAGTTTTATCGGCGATTCTTAGACGATCTGCTGTTCGTTTTCTCATGCACTGTAGGTGATTTGGATCCTTTTTTGGACTATCTTAATGACAATCATCTGAACCTGCAGTTTACTGGGCAGATGAACAGCGAATCTCTTTCCTTTTTGGATGTCACGCTTTTTAGTAGGGATGGCCATGTCCAGTCTAGCATATATAGGAAACCTAAATCTGGTAATGCGCTACTTCGTGCTGACTCGGGACATCCCTATCATGTTACGCGTGGCATTCCTGTGGGACAGTTTCTAAGACTGCGGAGACTATGCAGTAGGGATGAGGATTTTCAAAAGGAAAAAAGCAGTATGAGTAAAAGATTTTTGAAGAGAGGCTACGGTGAGAATATGCTTCATAAGGCTATTAATATTGCAGAGGAAACAGAGAGGGAAAAACTCATGTGTGATAAAAAGCCTAGACGAGGTAATGTTAGTGTTCCAGTGTTCTCAACCCCCTTTAGTCTTGAATTTAGGAAAATCGGGAATATCTTGACACGCTATATTCCTATTCTCTTTGAGGATGATATATTTGCTAAAGTTTTGTCAGGTGGTCTTAAAGCGGTATCCACGCCGGGCCCCTTCCTTAAGTAACTCACTGTCACCTAGTGAGTTTAGATCAGGTTCCACTGCTAGGACTTGGCTGGATTTTAAAGGGGTCTTCAAATGTGGCTCTAATAATTGCCCGTGCTGTCCTCGTGTTGTAAAAGGAGAAAAATTTCAATCCACATCTAATAACAGAATTTATGCTATAAAAAGTTTTATCAACTGCAACACGAGATATGTGATCTATTTGATCACATGTAAGGCTTGCAGGGTTCAATATGTGGGTTGCACTAGAAGAAGACTGAGAGATTGTTTAAATGATCACATTGGAAATATTGATAGGAAACAAGCTACTAATGTAGCCCAGCCCTGTAATAATTTCCATGGTGGGGACACTAGCCTGCTACAAATACAGGGCATAGAGAAGATAACCACACCAAGAAGGGGAGGAGATAAGTTCAGGATCCTGAGTAAGCGGGAAGTATTCTGGATAATTTCTCTTATGCCGCGTATACATGGTCGGACTTTTCGGCTACAAAAGTCCGACAGCCTGTCCGACAGACTTTCGACTGACTTTTGTCAGACTTTTGTCAGACTTTTGGCGGACTTTTGGCGGACTTTTGGCGGACTTGCGGCAGACTTTCTTACGAACGGACTTGCCTACATACGATCACACAAAAGTCCGACGGATTCGTACGTGATGACGTACACCGGACTAAAATAAGGAAGTTGATAGCCAGTAGCCAATAGCTGCCCTAGCGTGGGTTTTTGTCCATCGGACTAACACACAGACGAGCAGATTTCTGGGTCCGGCGTAGTTACGACGTAAAGATTTGAAGCATGTTTCAAATCTAAAGTCCGTCAGATTTGCGGCTGGAAAAGTCCGCTGAAAGTCCGCTGATCGGATTGTCAGCCAGCTTTAGTCCGTCGGCGTCCGTCGGACTTTTGTAGACGAAAAGTCCGACCGCGTGTAGGCGGCATAAGTACCAGAATTCCCCAGAGTTTAAATTTTGAGTGGGATTTAACCCATTTTTATGATTGATGTATGCCATTGTACATTTATTCTTTTGGTAATTTATCATTATTTTTTCTTTGCTGATCATTTTTTCTTTGCTGACTATTTTTCCTTTACTGCCCATTTTTTCTCTGCTGGTCATTTTTTCTCTGCTGGCTATGTTTCTAGTTTTTCTGTGTTTCTGGCATCTTATTCCTTTTGTATTAGGGAACATTCACTTTTTTGAGTAGTGTGTAACCTTTTGAGATAAGGGGGGGTGCAGTTTCCTTTTCTTTTTCCTCTGCTCTTTAAGGTTGCTATATGGAATAGAATCTCTTTCTTTTTTTGTGTTTCTGTTTTTGTTTTTAAACAATTTTCTGAACAGGAGATTTTATTGGTCTGAAGTTGCAACAGCTGAGTCTGATTTTAATGAGATGCACTTGTGATGTCATGTCATTTATGGGTTATAAATGTGCTTCTGTGGTTTTGACAAAGCACTTCTATAGTATGAAACGCGTCTAAATGTATGGATGGTGTTTAACATGAATTCCAATGGCCCTCGTTCACACCAGTGCAATGCATTCCATGGCAGTCAACCAAAGTAGAACATGTTGCATTTTTTCTGTATGAATTGCATCTTTAACGTGGCAAAATGCATCAAAAACACACTGGAACAACCATGTTCTCAATTGAGATGAAAAATGAGGGAAAAGAACAAACTGGAATGCATCAAAAATGCACTGGAATGATTCAAAAAGGCACATGCAGAAACACATCCAGAATGTAGAAATGGTGGCGTGAACTGGCCCTCAATGTTCTGACTTAGGCCAGTAGTAAATTACATACAGGAACAATCATCTATTGTGTAAATATTTACTGTTGTGTTTGAAAAGGTGTTTGCAAATAAGAAATGCTACTTTTATAGTTGCTTTGGTACTGGACACATCATCTGTGCACAAGTTTTGCTATGTACTGAATAAAACAAATTATCAGCATAATGTGTAGAAGGCAGATTACACATAATAAGATTTATATGCATGCAGCAATGGGTAATATGCTTCTGCAAACAGCTCATAACTATACTTTAAGAGCAAACTGAGTAAATTTCTTACTCCCATCGGTGTCACAAAGCAATTCAATGTAAACCCAGGGGTTGCCAATAAATGTCTGTATGCCTGGAAGAAGCAGAGTATTGTTAACATGAGGAAGAATATCATCCAGATCAGTTTGCCTTAGACATATGGATTCTTTGTTTATTACCTGTTTCCAGAATGGATATATGGAAAGCAGTGTTATGCTCTCAAAGCCAATCTCCAGGCAGCCAGATAAGTACACAGATAACCTACATACTGTATATCGGAACTGTTTTACGGTTCACACAATCTTCTACACCAGACACTTCTAATCATCCAGGTTCTATAGTCTCTAAAATTTTTCCAAAGACTATACTGCAGTTGAGCAATACAGTGTGGTCTACGAGCAGCCCAAGCCTATGATTGTGCAAAAAAGAAGTAACAGCACATTTCTCTCTCTACCTGCTGAAAGCTCTCAGTGTGAAATGGACAGTACAGTGTCTGTCTTAGTATATTGCCTTGTCCACTTCTAGTAAACTGTACTTACGGTGGCCTCCAGATGACCAGAGGAATATGGCTTACCCATAGAAATGAATAGGGCTACAACAGGCTTTGACAGTAGGTAAAGGAGCTGCTGGAAGAGGGAGGAAGGTGTGACGGAAGCGGATATCAAATCCCTGCCCTCCTCACCAATTTGTGACAAAGGACTGGCCAATCTCCCACCGCGCTGTCACTTGCGTAACAATGCCACTCTCCCTGCACCCTGCACAAAGATTTCCCAGCTTGCGGGACCCAATCTAGGTGCCAGCAGCCTGACAGCGATTGTCCCTGGGCTACAATAATTAAACAATTACCCCTTTAGCGGAAACTCATAATCTTTAGCAATACCAATTATGATTTTAGAATAAATGTCTGTAACACACACTGTCACCACAGACAGGTATGTTCAGTGATTTATTGTATACAGTAGAGCTCTTCAAGAGCCAGGGATTAGTTTAGCTTGCATTAAAAGCCTTAGAAACAGTTGTAACACTTTTCAAAATAAGGTTTAATAATGAAAAGGTCAAATTGGTGCAAAAAAAGATATTTACAGAAAAAGGGGTGTTACAAAAGAAATAAAGAAATAATACAGCAACAGAGAAATAAAACCGAGTTGAGAAGGACGATATAATACTTGCAGTTGTCCTTGGTTTTAGCTTAGTTAAGTTCAGTCAATGAGCCAGGTATTATTGGTTCTCAAACTTGACAGATGTTCCTGGTTTGATGGTACATGAGAACTGTAAAACTGTCCTGGCATCTCCCTTTTCTTTGGGATCAAAGGGGTGTCTCAGATACAATTATCGATAAGTATTCATATTTCTGAATATCTACAGTTTACAGTTACTAACCAGCAGATTATTGTCCAGCATGAAACATGGTTCAAAATAAATATAAATATGACAGGTTTCAGATGTCTACTTTACCTAGGATGGATAAGGGGAGCCAGTGGTTTTCAATATGGTCTGACATAGCGGTGTCTGGACTTGAAACGTTACAAATTAACTGAGGAACCTAAATATGTCCATATTCTGGCTGTGCTATTATTATTTCTATATATTATTACTTCTATATAATTTCTAATAATATTATTATTATTTATTATTAAAAACGTAAATGTATTCTATTGGGATTTTTTTTTGTGATAGACCAATACAAAGTGGCACATAATTGTGAAGTGGACGGAAAATGATAAATGTTTTTTTTACAAATAACTATCTGAAAAGTGTGGCGTGCATTTGTATTCAGCCCCCTTTACTCTGATACCCCTAATTAAAATCTAGTGGAGCCAATTGCCTTCAGAAGTCACCTAATTAGTAAATAGAGTCCACCTGTGTGTAATTCAATCTCGGTATAAATGCTGCTGTTCTGTGAAACGCTCAGAGATCTGTTAGAGAACCTTAGTGAACAAACAGCATCCTGAAGGCCAAGGAATACACCAGACAGATCAGGGATAAAGTTGTGGAGAAGTTTAAAGCAGTGTTAGGCTATAAAAAATATCCCAAGTTTTGAACATCTCACGGAGCACTGTTCAATCCAGTATGGTACAACTGCAAACCTACCAAGACATGGCCGTCCAACAAAATGACAGGCTGGGCAAGGAGAGCATTATTAATAGGAGCAGCCAAGGGGCTCATGGTAACTCTGGAAGAGTTGCAGAGATCCACAGCTCAGGTGGGAGAATCTGTCCACAGGACAACTATTAATCCTGCACTCCACAAATCTGGCCTTTATGGAAAAGTGTCAAGAAGAAAAGCCCTATGCCCCGTTGTCAAGACAAATTAAACAAGACTTTAGGAAATGGGATAGGGACATCTTTACCTGGTTTGGAAGGACAAATATTATAAAGATGAACGTGATGCCTAGAATTCTCTACTTGTTTCAAACGCTACCAATAAAGATCCCATCAAATTTTCTTAAGGACCTTAGATCAGGGTTTTTAAGGTTTATATGGTCAGGTAAACCAGCAAGGATAAGGAGAAATATCCTAGTACTCCCAAAAGAGAAAGGAGGTATTGGGTTCCCAGACCCAGTACACTACTGGGAAGCCCTACAACTAGCGAGAGTGGTGGAATGGTGCGCCTCGGTAAGGAAACCGCACATACAGTTAGAGCAGGCGACGTCTAAAATTCCATTGGAAGGATTAGCATGGATTAAAAAATCAGAATTACCTACCATAGTGAAAAAACACCCGTTAACAGGGGCAACTATTTGCTCCATTTATATGATCTTTAAAAAAACAAATCTTTCGCCAACTCCGAGCCCAATGTCCCCGGTATTGGGTGCCCCGGACTTCTTACCAGGTTTAATCGATCGGAGGTATGAAGCAATAAAACATAAAGGGAAAAGTAGGCTGATAGACTTTTCTAGGGACCGCCGCCTGATGACAAGAGGCGAGATAGAGGGGGAGGTGACAGAAGACCTGGACTACTTTAGGGCTATGCAGCTAGGAGCGTATATCCGCTCAAAAAATAAAAAATTTTCAGTAATACGGGAGCTGACTAGGTTTGAACGGACTTGCCTAAATGGCGAAAACATCAGGCATTCCTTATCACATTTTTATGAAATACTAACAAACCTGGAAGAGCCACAGGAGTTCAATTTTATGCAAGCCTGGGAGAGAGAGCTAGGAGTAACGTTTACTCAAAAGCAGAAGACGAAAATATTAAAATCAGTACATAAAACATCAATTGCCAGCAGATACCAAGAGGGAGGATACAAAATCCTTACCAGATGGTATAGAACACCAGCAGCCCTTCAAAAAATTTATCCTCAAGTGTCAGATAGATGTTGGCGCTGTAAGAGGGGGGTGGGTACGATGACACATATATTCTGGGAATGCGAGGATATCAAAGGCTTCTGGGAAACAGTTGAGGAAACGATTAAGGATATTACAGGTGTGTCCCTTGGGAGCAACCCGGCTGCATTTTTATTAAATGATGTCCCCCTATCGGTGGAAAAATATAGGAAGTCTCTGCTTAAACACCTTCTCACCGCCGCAAGGGCGTGTATCCCGGCTCTGTGGAAAAGTACCGTCCCCCCGACTAAATGTCAGTGGTGGGCCAGAATCACAGAAATTCAACAAATGGAAAATTTGACGATGATGCTGAAAGAACAAGATGAGAAATATCGGAGGATTTGGTCTCCCCTAGTAGAGTATAGAATTAGAGAACAGGAGAAGGGGGACAGATAAGACCGAATGGATCTGAAGAGAGGGGTTCCCCCCTCCCCCCCCCACTTTGGGGGGGTGGGGTTAATATATTTTTTTTTTTTTTTTTTTTTTTTTTTTTTTCTCTCTCCTGTTGTACTGGTGGGGTGGGGGGGGGGGGGGTAATGGGGTTAAGGGAAATGAAAAAGGGGGAATTATATGCTTTGCCCTTGGAATAGAAGAGACTTAGAATCAATTGGTAAGGAAACGAGTGAAAAAGTTATATTATGATAGAATATTATGATAGAAAGAATATGTATATGCTGATATGATGTTTAAAAAGAAATGTTTCAAGTGGCATGTGACATATGACTGTCAGAAAATAAAGAATTTATAAAAAAAAAGAAGAAAAGCCATTGTGAAAAGAAAGCCACAAGAAATCCTGTTTGCAGTTTACAAGAAGCCATGTGGGGGACACAGCAAACATGTGGAAGAAGTTGCTCTGGTCAGATGAGACCAAAACTTTACTTTTTGGCCTAAAAGCAAAGCACTATGTGTGGTGGAAAACTAACACTAACACACCATCCACACAGTGAAACATGGTGGTGGCAGCATCATGTTGTGGGGATGCTTTTCTTCAGCAGGGACAGGGAAGCCAGTCAGAGCTGATGGAAAGATGGATGGAGCCAAATACAAGGCAATCTTAGAAGAAAACCTGCAAAAAGACTTGAGACTGAGGCGGAGGTTCATCTTCCAGCAGAACAGTGACCCTAAAGATACAGCCAGAGCTACAATGGAATGGTTTAGATCAAAGCATGTTCATGTGTTAGAATGGCCCAGCAAAAGTCCAGACCTAAATCCAATTGAGAATCTGTGGCAAGACTTGAAAATTGCTGTTCACAGACGCTCTCTATCCAATCTGACAGAGCTTGAGCTATTTTGCAAAGAAGAATATGTAAAAAATTCACAAGCTGGTAGAGATACCCAAAAAGACTTGCAGCTGTAATTGCAGCAAAAGGTGGTTCTACAAAGTATTGACTCAAGGGGGCTGAATACAAATGCACACCACACTTTTCAGATATTTATTTGTAAAAAATGTTGAAAACCATTTAGCATTTTGCTTCCACTTCACAATCGGGTGCCACTTTGTGTTGGTCTATCACATAAAATCCCAATAAAATACGTTTAAGTTTTTTTGTTGTAACATGACAAAATGGGGAAAATTTCAAGGGGTGTGAATACTTTTTCAAGGCACTGTATGTGTATTGCTCACCCCGTTCATCTAAGCTATTTACTACCAGTATCTGTTACTTCCCTGAATTGCTCAGCTTGTGAGGGTGACAATTTTATTAGGATTTCCAGATGGGAATATGGATTGGTTAATGGAGAGGGTCTGTGTGTGTCCGATCAATGGATTGATAAGGTCCTGGCATCAGTTAACAGTTTGTGTATTGTGTAACTGAAAGAAAAAGGTGGGGGATAAGGTCACTGTGGTTATGCCATTCACATGACAACATGGCTGAGATGAGCTGAGACATGAACAAAATGTCTGCCACACACACAGCTAGTTGTGGGCCCAGTACGCACGACCATTACAGAAGGTATTTTTCCAGGTGGACTGCACTCAAGAAGGAGAAGTTACTTAACCACTTGCCGACCAGCATTATACTGTGGCAGGTTGGCTCTATTGCACAAATCGCCGTAGCTGTACATCATTTCGTGCAATAGATATAGTGGGCGCGCGCCAGAGCCAATGCGCATGACCGACGGCCACGATGTCCACTGGCTACCCGCAATCGCTCCACAGAGGGCCAGAATGCAGTTTTTGCTCAGAATCATGAGCATGCACATGCAATAGTCTTATCGTTCTAGCACATACTGGATTTTTCTTACAGTGTAGTATAACCAATTGAAAATGAATTGTCTGAATATTAGTAAAAGCTGGACAGAATGCATATTAAATTACAAAAACAGTTACATAAACAAATACATAAACAGAAGTATATATTTAAGCACATACGCATATGTGAAAATGTGTGAAGTAATACACATCATTAATATGTTTCACTGCATGCACATAAGAGTGAAAGGAGTCTGACAAAAAATAATGGTAGGAGTGTCATTATGTTTTTTGGTTCAGCTTATTGTTCTAAGAGTTGTATGAGGTGTAATGCTTCAACTGACTTGCATTAAACAAGCAGCACACTGATGTCTTTATGTTCCAATCTGTGTACGTTTGCATATAAATCTTTATATCAATACAGAAATGCACTTGTCATGTCACCAAAGGAAGGGATTTTCCACTTGATGCTTTCAATTGGCTTTCCAGCCTAAAGCAGCACTATGCTAAAAAAAATGAGCCACTCTGAGTTTTTGTCCAAAAGCTTTTAAAGTGCTATGAAACAGCTGATTGGGGAGGGTCTAAGCAGAAAGATATGACTAAGGTCTTATAGGCTGAAACACTTCAACTGACTTAATGTGCGTTTGTTCACTGTGGCTATTCAATAAAATGAAGAAATTTTAAGAGCAACAACCGGAGTGTGGATCATTTTTTTTACATTACTCCACTCAGCCAGCGACTGTGGATGGAGCACCCGGGAGCTCTGCTATCTATGTGGTGTATGGGTAGTAGCACTGACTTTCCTGTTTATACTGTAAGCAGGAGGCCAAAAATATGGCTGACAGTAGGAACGCCTTAAATATGGAAATAGCCAATGGTAAAATGAAATACTGGCAATAAAATATTAGTAATGGAAAACATTTAATCTAGATTCTCAAATACATTCAAACACCCATTTTGACATCCCACAAAATGAATATTATTGCGGCAGCAGAATAACGTGATGCCTGTTGGCTGTACTCCGAGTCAGCAAGGAAGAAGTTAAGGTGTAACAGGGAGAAGCAGATGAGACAGCCACATGTTTGGCGTCTCCAAGGAAAACAAACACGAATAGAGAAGCAATCACGAAATAGCAGGCGCCAAGATTTCTCTCCTACAATGGAACAGCATCAGGAGCTGTGCGTGTTCTTGGCAATCCAATCTATAAATTGATTGTAATATACGATGTGCTGCATTTCATTGTACGTGATGTAGCAGCTTCAAGTACCTCTGATCCATCAGCATCTTGCTGATAATAGCATATCTCCATCTGCTCCTGAAATTAATTAACCCTTCTTTGGCTCTATGGCCTGCAACACATTTCCCTTCAAGTCTTTTCCAGCCCAACTGGCAAATTGACTCTTTTGGTTGAAAACAAACATATCTATTTCAATAATAAAAACACGCATAAGTGCCTGTATTAAAGAAGAACTCCAGCCAAGCAGCCAAATGCACACTATACAGCCAGAAGGTGATGCCAATGATCACAGTGCAGCTTCCTGTTCTTCACATTATCTCCAGATTCCTAACTGTCTCTCCCTCCTATAATCTGCCTAACCATTCCCTCCAACACCCATTCCCTGAAACATGTTAGGATAATAGCATAAAGCAATGCTATAGAACAAGATTGCCCCACTGTGTCAAAACTTCCACCTGAAGACTTATGTTGTACTGTACATGGGATTATGGGAAGTCAACACAAATACAATGTTTGGGTAATTAGTGGAATTATTGATTGTTAAATAGATATCAATACAGATAGTGTGTTTTTTTTATAGTCCCTTCTAAGCTAAAAAAAAATAAAAAATATATAAAATAAAACTACAAAAAAAATACAGGCTATTATATTCCGTTTAAAGCTGCCTTTAGAAAAATGTAATTTACTAAATATGCAACGCTTCAGCAATGTGTATATATTATAGTATAAATAATATATAAATTTATATTAAACATTGTTGGTGATGGTTATCCGAGTGGCGACATCTACTGGATGGTATTAAACTAACACTATATAGGACTGGCAGAAGCATAATCATCAGTTGTCTTGGACATAACAAACACTGAACAGCCAGTTAAAAAAATATGCACATTTAGAAAAATATAGAATATATTACATAGTTAAAATGGTTTTAATTATTGTCAACACTTTAAAAGAGCACTTGGTGATCTACCTTCCTCATTTGCATTGAAGCTCTCTCTCTAACTCTTTAAACATATACAGTGTCTTGGAAAAGTATTCACCCCCTTGGCTTTTTACCTATTTTGTTACATTACAGCCTTTAGTTCAATGTTTTTTTAATCTGAATTATATGTGATGGATCAGAACACAATAGTCTAAGTTGGGGAAGTAAAATTAGAGAAATATATACATGAAACTATTTTTCAGAAATAAAAAACTGATAATTGGCATGTGCATATGTATTCACCCCCTTTGTTATAAAGCCCATAAAAACCTCTGGTGCAACCAATTACCTTCAGAAGTCACATAATTAGTGAAATGATGTCCACCTGTGTGCAATCTAAGTGTCACATGATCTGTCATTACATATACAGACCTTTTTGAAAGGCCCCAGAGGCTGCAACACCTGAGCAAGAGGCACCACTAACCAAACACTGCCATGAAGACCAAGGAACTCTCCAAACAAGTAAGGGACAATGTTGTTGAGAAGTACAAGTCAGGGTTAGGTCTTAAAAAAATATCCAAATCTTTGATGATCCCTAGGAGCACCATCAAATCTATCATAACCAAATGGAAAGAACATGGCACAACAGCAAACCTGCCAAGAGACGGCCGCACACCAAAACTCACAGACTGGGCAAGTAGGGCATTAATCAGAGAGGCAGCACGGAGACCTAAGGTAACCCTGGAGGAGCTGCAGAGTTCCACAGCAGAGACTGGAGTACATAGGACGACAATAAGTCGTACGCTCCATAGAGTTGGTCTTTATGGCAGAGTGGCCAGAAGAAAGCCATTACTTTCAGCAAAAAACAAAATGGCACGTTTTGAGTTTGAGAAAAGGCATGTGGGAGACTCCCAAAATGTATGGAGGAAGGTGCTCTGATCTGATGGGACTAAAACTGAACTTTTTGGCCATCAAAGAAAACATTATGTCTGGCGCAAATCCAACACATCACATCACCCAAAAACACCATCCCACATGGTGGCGACAGCATCATGCTGTGGGGATGTTATTCAGCAGTCGGGACTGGGAAACTGGTCAGAGTTGAGGGAAAGATGTTTGGTGCTAAATACAGGGATATTCTTGAGCAAAACCTGTACCAATCTGTGCGTGATTTGAGGCTAGGATGGAGGTTCACCTGCCAGCAGGACAATGACCCCAAATACACTGCTAAAGCAACACTTGAGTGGTTTAAGGGGAAACATGTAAATGTGCTGGAATGGCCTAGTCAAAGCCCAGACCTCAACCCAATAGAAAATCTGTGGTCAGACTTAAAGATTGCTGTTCACAAGCGCACACCATCCAACTTGAAAGAGCTGGAGAAGTTTTGCAAGGAGGAATGGGCAATAATTCCAGTAGTAAGATGTGGCAAGCTCATAGAGACTTATTCAAAGCGACTTGGGGCTGTTATAGCCGCAAAAGGTGGCTCTACAATGTATTGACTTTAGGGGACTGAATAGTTATGCACATTGACTTTTTCTGTCATTTTGTCCTATTAGTTGTTTGCTTCACAATAGAAAAAAAATATATCTTCAAAGTTGTGGGCATGTTCTATAAATTAAATGATGCAAATCCTCAAACAATCCCTGTTAATTCCAGGTTGTTAGGTAACAAAACATGAAAAATGCCAAGGGAGTGAATACTTTTGCAACGCACTGTATACAACCCCTGGCAAAAATTATGGAATCACCAGTCCCTGAGGATGTTCCTTCAGTTGTTTATTGTTGTAGAAAAAAAGCAGATCACAGACATGGCCAAAAACTAAAGGCATTTCAAATGGCAACTTTCTGGCTTTAAGAAACACTAAAAGAAATCAAGAAAAATAATTGTGGTGGCCAGTAACAGTTAGATTTATAGAACAAGCACAGGGAATAAAATATGGAATCACTCAATTCTGAGGAAAAATTATGGAATCACCCTGTAAATTTTCATTACAAACACTAACACCTGCATCACATTAAATCTGCTTGTTAGTATGTAGATAAAAAGGAGTGATCACACCTTGGAGAGCTGTTGCAACAAGTGGACTGACAAGAGAGTCCCAGAGCCATACAGCAGAGCTATAGGTGCAGGGACGGCATGACAGTGCTGGACAGCACAGTTGCGGTTTTAAGGTAGTTTCCCCTTTTATAAAAGGGGAGGGGGAGTTAGCCTTGTGGAGGAAAAAAGTAGGAGAGAGGGGAAGTGACATCAGTCACAGAACAGTGCAGGAAGAGATTACACAGCACCCTCACTGCTCTGCATCTCCTTCTTATAGATAGCTAATGGCGGCGATGGAGGGATTTCTCCAGCAGTTGAGAGCGGCGGTTGCCGCTCAGGGCGCGGACTGGCTGCATGAACAGCTAGCAGCGATAGCGGCAGACAGCGGAACGGACCCCAGCGGGGGGGGGGCGGCGACACCACGTGCATGGCGGTCCCGGCCACCAGAGAGATTCAGCCCAGAAGCAGGCCCCAGCGAATCGCAGAAGAAGCGACAGCCAGCAGGAGGGGATGAACAGCGGCCCTCTGGATCGCAGGGGAGCAGGATGGAAGAGGTGAGGGGAACCCGGCGCAAAGGCAATGTCCGTGGGGGAAGAGAGCCCAGCATAACCCACGGCTCTTCCCCCCCTGCACGTCACAGATGTACTGAGAGGACGAGGACTGAGGGGTCTGCGGGAGAGGAGCGGAGTGGACAAGGGACACAGGAACGGGGCATCACGCAGGGTGAGACGGAGAGGTCAACAGGGTCGGCCAGCAACGCCAGACAGTCCAGGATATGTA
Source organism: Lithobates septentrionalis (assembly GCA_037952835.1). NCBI lineage: Eukaryota > Metazoa > Chordata > Amphibia > Anura > Ranidae > Lithobates > Lithobates septentrionalis. The sequence goes on along the minus strand of JBBDGP010000217.1, from coordinate 53,968 downwards.
GCGGGAGGAGTGCTGGGTCAGGGGCAAGTGCAGGAGACAGCCAGCGGGTCAGCGCACGACAAAGTCGCAGACGCAGAAGCCCGTCACGAGAGGCACCGAGCGGGTCTGGCGGGACGGCGGTGAGAGAAGGTCGAGCACAACACCGCAGACCCACAACACCCAGGTCTAACACCTCTGGGGTACCAACGGCTGTCGTCAGCAACGAGATCGACAGTGATAGATCGGAGGGGGAGCTGTCCAGATCAGACGGAAGTGTGGATCGTGAAAGCCCGGCGTCGGTGGTTCCAGGAGTGGCGGCTGATGGGCCCAGTCCTGGGCAGCCCGGTGAGTGTGACTCTTCCTTATCTATTTCCACCTTATTGCACAATTTATTGGGACAGACTAGGCAGAGCGGGCAGGCGGGTCATAGGGGGACACCTGGGGTGGTGAGTTCAGGGGCCAACCCAGCACCGACCCCAGAGGCCCCCCCAGGCTGGGAACGGGGGGTTCAGGGAACTACTTTCAGGCCTAAAAGAGTTAATACAACGGGTGGAGGTTGGGAATACAGCTGGTCCGTAGCGTGCTTGGGCGCCGGCCCAGAACAATCCGCCAGCGGTGGACCCCACAAGTGCCACGGGCACGTCGCCCGTTGCCATTGCAGGTGCGACTAGGGCTGTCGGCGAGTCTTCCAGCCCAGCAACTAGCTTGGCGGCTCCTGCGGAACAAGAGAAAGTGGGTGATAAAAAGGTGGAGTCCGTTAGGTTGGCGGATTCCGCAAAGAGCGAAGTGTACGTATGCTTTGAGGATCCCTTGGGGGCTCATCTTAAAGCAGAAGTCAGGTAAAAAATTTGGAAAGGGGAATACGTGGAGATATTCACGTTATTGCCGTTGGAAAAGTTCAATCTGGACAGATTGAAGCGGGTTGAGGGCAAGGAGGAAGATGAGGACAAGAGGAGATACCGGTTAATCCCGCGTACCTTTCAAAATTGGCTGCAGGCCTTTGCGATTTTAGCGAGCGTGGTAGGAGAAAAGGCCCCCGAACACTGCTCGGCGCTGTTCGTTTACCTGGAAGCCATTAGTGAGGCACATAGGACTTATGGAGGGATGGCCTGGCTACGGTATGATGAGCAATTCAGACAACGGATGGCTGTGCGACCGACACTACGCTGGGACCATAAGGATATAAGTCTCTGGATGAAGCTGATTCGGGCCCCGAATCAGTTTTTTCAGGCAGGGGTCGGAGCTTCAGCAGCCCCAGGACTACCGACCGAAAAAAAATGGGGGTTCTGCTGGCAGTTCAACGAGGGCACATGCAAATACGGGGTTAACTGTCGATTCAAGCATTCGTGTTCAAGGCTGCGGGGGATCACATGCGCTGTCCAAGTGCTTTAAAAAAGGAAAGAGCCGTGCCGGAGATCCTGCAAACAAGAGGGAGGACGCCGGTGCGGGTGGAAAGGATGCTACCTTTCCTCAGTAGATACCCCGACCGGGTGGCAGGAAACATCTTGCAGGCAGGTTTTTTACCAATGGTTTTAGAATACCTTGTTCGTTGGCGACTGTTCCACCGGACGCTAAGAATTTATGGTCAGCACTGCTGCGCCCAGCAGTGGTCTCCGAAAAGTTGGGGAAGGAGGATATGCTGGGGCACATGGCGGGCCCCTTTCCAGAGGTGCCAATCTCAGGTTTGGTGGTCTCTCCGCTGGGTGTAGTTCCCAAAAAAGAGCCTAACAAGTTTAGACTTATCCACCACCTTTCATTTCCAAAAGGAGGGTCGGTTAACAACGTTATTGCACCGGAGGAGTGTGCGGTAACGTACACCTCTTTCGATGCGGCGGTTTCCTGGGTGAGGAGATACGGTCAGGGGTCTTTGATGGCCAAGTCAGATATTGAGGCGGCTTTCCGGTTGCTGCCGGTGCATCCGGACAGTTTTCGGCTGCTCGGTTATACATGGAATGGGGCATATTACGTTGATCGTTGCTTGCCGATGGGATGCTCGATATCATGTGCCCTATTCGAAACGTTCAGCTCATTCTTTGAATGGGCAGTTCGGGATGTGTCAGGTATCAATTCATTCATTCATTATTTGGATGATTTTTTATGTGTAGGCCCGGCTGGGTCCAATATCTGTGCAGTCCTGTTAGGGACGTTACAACACCTGGCGGATCGATTTGGAGTGCCACTAGCTTCGGATAAGACGGAAGGACCAACGGCGTTGATTACATTTTTGGGAATAGGAATAGACTCGATCAGAATGGAGTGCCGCTTGCCGAGGGACAAATTGGAAAAATTGAAGGTGGAGGTGGTTGGGACCATTGGTGTACGGAAATTACAGTTACGCCAATTACAATCCCTGCTGGGCAAGCTTAATTTTGCTTGTCGCATAATTCCGATGGGTAGGATTTTTTGTCACCGGCTGGCGGCTGCCACTGTGGGTGTAAGGGCTCCTAAACATTTTGTGAGTCTCAGTAGAGAACACAGAGAGGATTTGAGGGTGTGGCAGCATTTCCTAGAGTCATTCAATGGGCGTGCTCTTTGGATGTCAGGCCCCATCAGTAATTGTGACCTGGAATTGTTTACAGATGCGGCGGGTTCTACAGGATTTGGGGCTTTCTGTAAAGGACAGTGGTGTGCAGCCAGATGGCCGTTAGCATGGCAGGAGGCCGGGTTCTTGCAGAACCTGGTGCTGTTGGAACTGTTCTAATCGTTGTGGCCATGGAAATTTGGGGTGAAGCCTTTCGCAACTTGAAGATGCGTTTTAATTGCGACAATCTGGGTGTGGTGCAAGGGGTTAATCGGCTGACAGCGGCATCCGTGCCGGTAGTCAGGCTTTTGAGACATTTGGTCCTCCGCTGCTTGCAAGTGAATGCATTCATATATGCTGTGCATTTACCAGGAATTGACAACACTTTGGCTGACGCTTTGTCTCGTTTTCAGTGGGACAGGTTCCGGAAGTTGGCGCCGGAGGCGGAACAACACGGGGTTGCCTGTCCCGACTGGATGTGGACCATTGCCATGGGACCGCAGCAAAGTAGATCAAGCAATCAGTGAGTACGGCTACGTGGAATGCCTACTCAAAGGTATGGAGGGATTGGTTTTCTTGTTTGAATGAGCTAGGGATACCCTCAGGGGGGCCGGAAATAGCTCAGGCTGTAATCTTTTTTTCTTACGCAAGGTTTGGAAAGGGGAATCTCGGCAGCTGCCATCAATCGCGAATTGGCAGGTTTGGCATTTCTTTTTAAATGGCAAGGGCAAAGGGATTACACAAAAGACTTTTGGATACGACAGGCAGTAAAAGGATACAGGAAAGCACATAAGAGTAGGGATGGCAGGCGCCCAGTCTCATTCGAGATGTTGCAAGTTTTAACTGGGAGTTTGGAAAAGGACTGCAGTTCCTGCTACGAATGTGTCTTATTTCGGGCAGCCTTTGCCCTGGCTTTCTTCGCAGCATTACGGATAAGCGAGTTGGTCAGTCCTTCTAAAAAGGTGGAAGGGGGGTTATTATATCGGGATGTAGAGCATGTACAGGATAATATCAGGATTTGGATCAGGCGATCTAAGACTGATCAAGCTGGAAGGGGCAGACAGTTGGAGTTACACAAGATTGAGGAGTCCAGCATTTGCCCTGTTCGGGCGGTGTTGTCATTTCTGGAAGTGCGACCGGTAGTCAGTGGGGCATTTCTCGTTCACGAGGACGGCTCATTTTTATCGAAGTTTCAGTTTACAGCGGTGTTTAAAAAATGCGTGGCACGAGGGGGATACGACTCGGACAGTTTTTCTTCCCATTCTTTTCGCATAGGGGCGGCCACAGGGGCAGCCCGGGTGGGCCTTAGTCAGGAGGCCATTAAGCGCATAGGTCGGTGGGACTCGGAGAGATTTAGATTGTACATTCGCCCACACATGTAATAGTAAAAGGGGCAGCTATGTTGGGTTGGTTTATATGGCACGGTTATGGGTGTTTATTTGTTTCTGTGTTGTTATTTTGTTCGCAGGTCAAGAAGTAGGCCTACTTTGGATTCTCGGGCACTCCTACATTTATTGGGGGGCTAAGAGAGCGGATGTTTGGCAAAATGGCAGGCAGCTTCGCATCCCGAGACAGGAGGCGAAAATCAGGTGGATTGGTGTCCAGGGCATGCGATGGAATAGGGTATTGGGGGAAGTACATAGGTTCTCCCGTCTTGATAGGGCCCCCGATGTCCTGCTTTTACACGTGGTGGGCAATGATATGGGAGCCAGATCAATGAGAGATCTATTTCGGGACATAAAATGCGATTTTTTTTTTTTTACGTCTTCGAGCGGCTTATCCGGACATGATAATTATATGGTCAGATATGGTGGGTAGATTATCATGGAGATGGGCATGGTCGGCGAAAAAGGTTGATAGGGCTAGGAAAAAGTTAACAAAGAGGTCAGTAGGTTTTTTATTAAAAATGGGGGTTTAGCCATTCGCCACAGGGAACTGGAAGTAGATACCTGGAGGTATTTGCGGAGTGACGAGGTACATCTCAATGAGGTAGGGACGGATTTATGGTCATGGGGCCTACAGGATGGGATACAGCGAGGGCTTAGGGTGTGGAGGTGCTCACAAGGGTAAGGGTTTACCCCTTGTGAGCTGTGGCTGTGTTTGTGTCGCTGGAATTTGAGCGACAATGGTTACATGTCTGGAACATGTTGTACCCATCCATGGGATGGGAGTTATTTATGGTACCCATTAATTTGATGGGAGTTATTTGTACCCATCCATGGAAGGATGGGAGGTTGAATTCAGGTTTTTCAAGTTATGATGGGGTAACCTGGAAGGGGTTAAAGGTTAGGTCACTGGGAACGTTTTGGGTAATGTCTCAGAGTCAGGGGGTTGCCGACTGGAGGCCAAAAGGGGAAGAGGTTGTTTACAGTGACCAAGGGTAGGATTGTTTTTCTATATTACCCCTTAAAAAGTTTACTAAAATTTATGGTTATTTATTGTTATTTATGTTAATTTATAGTTGTTAATAAATAGGCCATAAAGGCCATTTACTCAAAGAACCGGGTCGTGTCATTTATAGGGTAAAGCTTAAGGGTAGAATTGGGGTATTAGGCACCCAGCTGACTGGGCTTAAGTCCTACAAATGTCAAGAGAGTCCCGGAGCCATACAGCAGAACTATAGGTGCAGGGACGGCATGACAGTGCTGGACAGCACAGTTGCCATTTTAAGGTAGTTTCCCCTTTTAGAAAAGGGGAGGGGGAGTTAGCCTTGTGGAGGAAAAAGTAGGAGAGAGGGGAAGTGACATCAGTCACAGAACAGTGGAGGAAGAGATTCCCACCCTCCCGCCCTATTTGTTACACTTGGGGTGAAGGGTTCGTGGTTTAGCATTGGCGGTGTTTGTGTCGCTGGAATTTGAGCGACGATGGTTACATGTTTGGAACATGTTGTACCCATCCATGGGATTGGAGTTATTTATGGTACCCATTAATTTGATGGGAGTTATTTGTACCCATCCATGGAAGGATGGGAGGTTGAATTCAGGTTTTTCAAGTTATGATGGGGTAGAGGTTGTTTACAGTGACCAAGGGTAGGATTGTTTTTCTATATTACCCCTTAAAAAGGTTTACAAAAATTTATGGTTATTTATTGTTATTTATGTTAATTTATAGTTGTTAATAAATAGGCCATAAAGGCCATTTACTTCAAGAACCGGGTCGTGTCATTTATAAGGTAAAGCTTAAGGGTATAATTGGGGTATTAGGCACCCAGCTGACTGGGCTTAAGTCCTACAAATGTCATGAAGCATGGCTCCAACACCAGAGATGTCAGTTGAAAAAAAGGAGAGGATTATCAAACTCCTTAAAGAGGGTAATAAGACAAACTTATGTTTACTTAAAAAAGCTAATTTGTTAACACTTACTGTATACCGTCACATTTTTACTGATTCTCAGAACAGACAAATTGCTTAAGAAGATAGAAATGTGCCTTGCTGGCCTTAGCTGTATACAGTTTCACCAATCTACAATTTTTTAATTGACAGTAAGGAGATGGTGTAATGCAAGAGCTACTCAGACATCATTACAGCAATATGAAAGAACAGGCTGCACCTGTACATGATCACTTCATTTAGTTAGAAATATAGTGGCTGGAAGGCTGGCTTGTCTGACTCTGAATCGTTTTACAACATGCACTTAGCTATGTAAATTACAGCACTGCCTTAGACAGGCAACCTGCTCTCTAGAGACAACAGGGAGACTAATATAGACTAATATAGATCGGTACATAATTCACAGTGACCCTGTGACTGCTCTGCAGTGTGATGGCTCCCTGAGATGTATAGCTAGACTGACAGACATAATTCTGGCAGGTTTAACAGTATGAAGCTATACAAGTACCCTGCTGGTATATAACATTTTGCTCTCAACCTGGTTTATCCATAGAGATGAGCTTGAACAGCGAATAATATGGGGCGTTCACCGCAAATTTGAGTGTCGCGGAAAGCCCCATAATGCAGTTCGAGATTGCAGTGCATTGATGTCTGATGATTGACCAAAGCATGCACCTGACCTGCATGCTTTGGCCAACCACAGCGCGCTCTGCTGCGAGAGCCATAATTGACAAAAGGCAGGGCCAATTTGGCCAATCATGGCCCAGGGGGACTAAGTCCACGCCCCACACTATATAAGGCTGCTTACATAGCGGCCGTGTATAGTGTGTGACTATGGACAGAGATAGATTGAGCTAGATTAGGCAGTCTAGTATGTATGTGTGTGTGTGTATATATATATATATATATATATATATATATATATATATATATATATATATATATATATATATATATATATAGTCAGGTCCATAAATATTGGGACATCAACACAATTCTAATCTTTTTGGCTCTATACACCACTACAATGGATTTGACATTCAAAGAACAAGATGTGCTTTAACTGCAGACTTTCAGCTTTAATTTGAGGGTATTTACATCCAAATCAGGTGAACGGTATAGGAATTACAACAGTTTGTATATGTGCCTCTCACTTTTGAAGGGACCAAAAGTAATCAGACAATTGGCTGCTCAGCTGTTCCATGGCCAGGTGTGTGTTATTCCCTCGTTATCCCATTTACAAGGAGCAGATAAAAGGTCCAGAGTTCATTCAAAGTGTGCTATTTGCATTTGGAATTTGTTGCTGTCAACTCTCAATATGAGATCCAAAGAGCTGTCACTATCAGTGAAGCAAGCCATCATTAGGCTGAAAAAACAAAACAAACCCATCAGAGAGATAGCAAAAACATTAGGTGTGGCCAAATCAACTGGAACATCCTTAAAAATAAACAACGCACCGGTGAGCTCAGCAACACCAAAAGACCCGGAAAACCACGGAAAACAACTGATGGATGACCGAATAATTCTTTCCCTGGTGGAGAAAACACCCTTCACAACAGTTGGCCAGAACATTCAAGAACATTCTCCAGGTGGTAGGTGTATGTGTGTCAAAGTCAACAATCAAGAGAAGACTTCACCAGAGTGAATACAGAGGGTTCACCACAAGATGTAAACCATTGGTGAGCCTCAAAACCAGGAAGGCCGGATTAGAGTTTGCAAAACAACATCTAAAAAAGCCTTCACAGTTCTGGAACAACATCCTATGGACAGATGAGACCAGGATCAACTTGTACCAGAGTGATGGGAAGAGAAGAGTATGGAGAAGGAAAGGAACTGCTCATGATCCAAAGCATACCACCTCATCAGTGAAGCATGGTGGTGGTAGTGTGGGCATGTATGGCTGCCAATGGAACTGTTTCTCTTGTATTTATTGATGATGTGACCGCTGACAAAAGCAGCAGGATAAATTCTGAAGTGTTTCGGGAAATATTATCTGCTCATATTCAGCAAATGCTTCAGAACTCATTGGACGGCACTTCACAGTGCAGATGGACAATGACCTGAAGCATACTGCGAAAGCAACCAAAGAGTTTTTTAAGGGAAAGAAGTGGAATGTTATGCAATCAATCACCTGACCTGAATCCAATTGAGCATGCATTTCACTTGCTGAAGACAAAACTGAAGGGAAAATGCCCCAAGAACAAGCAGGAACTGAAGACAGTTGCAGTAGAGGCCTGGCAGAGCATCACCAGGGATGAAACTCAGCGTCTGGTGATGTCTATGCGTTCCGGACTTCAGGCTGTAATTGACTTTAAAGGATTTGCAGCCAAGTATTAAAAAGTGAAAGTTTGATGGATGAATGTTAATCTGTCCCATTACTTTTGGTCCCTTAAAAAGTGTAAGGCACATATACAAACTGTTGTAATTCCTACACAGTTCACCTGATTTTGGACGTAAATACCCTCATGGGGCGTACACACGGTCGGACTTTTCGTCTACAAAAGTCAGACGGACGCCGACGGACCAAATCCGGCGGACAATTCGACCGTGTGTGGGCTTCATCGGACCTGCAGCAGACTTTTTCGGTCGAAAATCTGACGGAATTTAGATTTGGAACATGCTTCAAATCTTTCCGACGGACTCGAGTCCGGTCGAAAAATCCGCTCGTATGTATGCTAGTCCGACGGACAAAAACCCACGCTAGGGCAGCTATTGGCTACTGGCTATCAACTTCCTTATTTTAGTCCGGTGTACGTCATCACGTAAGAATTTGACGGACTTTTGTGTGATCGTGTGTAGGCAAGTCTGTTCGTTAGAAAGTCCGCCGCAAGTCCGCCGAAAGTCCGCCGGAAGTCTGTCGGACAGGCTGTCGGACTTTTGTATCTGAAAAGTCCGACCGTGTGTACGCCCCATTAAATTAAAGCTGAAAGTCCGCAGTCAAAGCACATCTGTTTGTTTCATTTCAAATCCATTGTGGTGGTATTTGGAGGCAAAAAGATTAGAATTTTGTCAATGTATATATATATATATATATATATATATATATATATATATATATATATATATATATATATATATATATACACGGTGGGGAGGGACAGAAAGTATTCAGACCCTTTGCTGTGACACTCATATATTTAACTCAGGTGCTTTCCATTTCTTCTGATCATCCTTGAGATGGTTCTACACCTTCATTTGAGTCCAGCTGTGTTTGATTATACTGATTGGACTTGATTAGGAAAGCCACACACCTGTCTATATAAGACCTTACAGCTCACAGTGCATGTCAGAGCAAAAGAGAATCATGAGGTCAAAGGAACTGCCTGAAGAGCTCAGAGACAGAATTGTGGCAAGGCACAGATCTGGCCAAGGTTACAAAAATTTCTGCTGCACTTAAGGTTCCTAAGAGCACAGTGGCCTCCATAATCCTTAAATGGAAGACGTTTGGGACGACCAGAACCCTTCCTAGAGCTGGTCGTCTGGCCAAACTGAGCTATCGGGGGAGAAGAGCCTTGGTGAGAGAGGTAAAGAAGAACCCAAAGATCACTGTGGCTGAGCTCCAGAGATGCAGTCGGGAGATGCGAGAAAGTTGTAGAAAGTCAACCATCACTGCAGCCCTCCACCAGTCGGGGCTTTATGGCAGAGTGGCCCGACGGAAGCCTCTCCTCAGTACAAGACACATGAAAGCCCGCATGGAGTTTGCTAAAAAAACACCTGAAGAACTCCAAGATAGTGAGAAATAAAATTCTCTGGTCTGATGAGACCAAGATAGAACTTTTTGGCCTTAATTCTAAGCAGTATGTGTGGAGAAAACCAGGCACTGCTCATCACCTGTCCAATACAGTCCCAACAGTGAAGCATGGTGGTGGCAGCATCATGCTGTGGGGGTGTTTTTCAGCTGCAGGGACAGGACGACTGGTAGCAATCGAGGGAAAGATGAATGCAACCAAGTACAGGGATATCCTGGATGAAAACCTTCTCCAGAGTATTCAAGACCTCAGACTGGGCCAAAGGTTTACCTTCCAACAAGACAATGGCCCTAAGCACACAGCTAAAATAAGGAAGGAGTGGCTTCACAACAACTCCGTGACTGTTCTTGAATGGCCCAGCCAGAGCCCTGAAGTAAACCCAATTGAGCATCTCTGGAGAGACAGGCAGAGGATCCCCAAATCCAGGTGTGAAAAACTTGTTGCATCTTTCCCAAAATGACTCATGGCTGTTTTAGATCAAAAGGGTGCTTTTACTAAATACTGAGCAAAGGGTCCAAATACTTAGGACCATGTGATATTTCAGTTTTTCTTTTTTAATAAATCTGCAAAAATGTCAACAATTCTCTGTTTTTCTGTCAATATGGGGTGCTGTGTGTACATTAATGAGGAAAAAACATGAACATAAATTAAAACTTTTAAGGGGAACCCCGCGACAAAATAAAAAAAATGCCGTGGGGGTCCCCCCCAAAATCCATACCAGGCCTTTCAGGTCTGGTATGGATTTTAAGGGGAACCCCACTCCAAAAAAAATGCTGTGGGGGTCCCCCCAAAATCATACCAGACCCTTTTCCGAGCAAGCAGTCATGGCAGGCCAGGAAAGCGCCCCCCTCCTGAACCATACCAGGCCATTTGCCCTCAACATGAGGGGGTGCTTTGAGGTCTCCCCCAAAGCACCTTGTCCCCATGTTGATGGGTACAAGGGCCTCATCCCCACAACCCATGCCCGGTGGTTGTGGGGGTCTGCAGGCGGGGGGGCTTATCGGAATCTGGAAGCCCCCTTTAACAAGGGGGCCCCAGATCCCACCCCACCATGTGAATGGGTAGGGGTACATTGTATCCCTACCCATTAACCAAAAAAAGTGTCAAGGTGACAGGAGACAGTTTTTGACAATTCCTTTATTTACTTTTTTTAAAAAGTGTCCCGCGATTTAAGCCGCTCACACCCAATCATACGCTCAACCCACCACGGATGAAGCAACGTTAATAACCATGCATTGTACGTGGTGATGCTGAGGGATCACCCACAGACCGAAACTTTGGGAAGAAGAGGGAAGGCCAACGCCAGCTGGAGTGGGGGGGATACCCCCTAAACATAATGAGCACACTGCAAGGGTAGATTTTTTTGTAATTCCCAGAAATGGATTTTGAGCTTTCGCCCCTAAGTTTCAACTTTTTTGGGACTCTAATGAACTTTTGCAAGAATTTCGACTGCCTACTGAAGTTATGACATTTGACAGTTAAATGACAGTTAAATGACTGTGTGTGACAAAACTTAAAGTGGACTTCCACCCACTTTTACAACTCTTCAGCATCCCTCACTAAACTGTGCACTGTAAACAAATTGGATATTTTTTAATTTTTTTTCTCAGTACCTACTGTATATCTGCTGTATTCATTTTTCACTTCCTCCCTGGCCGCGGCCCATCACATCATTTCCTGTTTGCAATGCCTTCTGGGAAGGGGCGGCAACTTCCTCTGAAACTGCCGTTGCTGTGGAAACCTGACCTGAAACCTATTACACTGCTTGTGCTGCACAGAGCATGTGCGAGATCTGCAAGGATGAGATCCAGGAAGAAATACAGTCTGGCTTCAGATGCCCACACTTAAGATGGCCACGGCCTGCTGTAAGTTTATAAAATAACAAACTACTGCTATAAATTAACAAAACAGACCTTCGTTTACAGACTAGCTTTACTAGAATACATTAAGCTTGTGTATTTTAGGGGTATTTTTATTTAAAAAGTATAATTTCGGCCGTAACACCACTTTAATGCTGAACTAAAGTCCGCAATACTTGGCTTGCCTTCAACTGTCTGACATTCCTCGCTGGCGCATCTTCTACCTTCCTTCTTTTAGGTGCCAGCCTGCAGCATCATTGGCCAGCGCAGGATAACGTCACTCCTGTATACGCGCAGGAGTTCAGTCATCCCGGCACTCAGGATCTGCGCCAGAATGTAAACTGAGCTGCGATTGCACAGCTCAATGTATATTCCAAAGAAGAAGACTGCAAGCAGGCAGGTTTGTTTGTTTTACTGCAGATCTCTTCTGCAATACAGAGCCTGACTGCATACAGTTTTGTAAAACTGAAGATCTCAGATACTCACCTCCACTCCAGTGATGTGACCGTAAATATCAAATATTTCACATGCTGCTCCAGGTAAGATCAGACTCCACACTCCACAATCACATCTCAGATGCTGCCTCAGCTTGTCTGAATCAAAGCAATCAGTTGTATCCTGTTCCTGATGTGACCATTAGAGCCCTCATTGGTCACCAGCATCTTCTCCGCAGGCTTCTTCCAGGTGCTGGTCCGTGGACGTCTTGATTGGCTGGTAGGGGGTGATGTGACTACTGCACATGCAAACAGAGGTCATTGAACTTGGCACACAGGCACTGTGCAGAGAACGTATGCTGAGCTGCCAATGCGCAGCTCAGTGTACATTCAATAGAAGACTGAGAACAGGCAGGTAAGTAAGAGACAAAATGTGTCTCTTCTGCGATAAAAAGCTATTTACTTGTAGATTTTTTTAAATATAGGTTAGTTCCACTTTAAGGTCAACTTGGGCACAAGTCAAGGCACAGGGATTGACTGAGACTTCACATGTATTGCAGGCACCATGTATGTAATAATTGGGCTGTATTGTGAATGTCGGTAGCTTACAAAGAACCTCTGATCTTATTAAATGAGGTGGTGTTATTTTAAAATAGGGAGATGTTGAAGTCACTCACTAATAGGGATGAGCCGAACACCACCCCCCGGTTCGGTTCGCACCAGAACCTGCAAACGGACCGAAAGTTCGCACGAACGTTAGAACCCCATTAACGTCTATGGGACTCGAACGTTCGAAATCAAAAGTGCTCATTTTAAAGGCTAATTTGCATGGTATTGTCCTAAAAAGGGTTTGGGGACCCGGGTCCTGCCCCAGGGGACATGTATCAATGCAAAAAAAAAACTTTTAAAAACGGTCGTTTTTTCGGGAGCAGTGATTTTATTGATGCTTAAAGTAAAAAAAAAAAGTGAAATATTCCTTTAAATATCGTACCTGGGGGGTGTCTATAGTATGCCTGTAAAGTGGCGCGTGTTTCCCGTGCTTAGAACAGTCCCTGCACAAAATGTAATTTTTAAAGGAAAAAATGTCATTTAAAACTGCTTGCGGCTTTAATGTAATGTCGGGTCCTGGCAATATGGATGAAAATCAGTGAGACAAACGGCATGGGTACCCCCCAGTCCATTACCAGGCCCTTTGGGTCTTGTATGGATATTAAGGGGAACCCCGCATCTAAATTAAAAAAAGGAAAGGTGTGGGGCCACCAAGCCCTATATACACTGAAAAGCAGTATACAGGCGGTGCAAACAAGACAGGGACTGTAGGTTTGTTGTTAAGTAGAATCTGTAATTTTGAACGGGTACATTTTTAACGTGTTTAGCTCCAGCCAAAAAATATTTTTTACGATTTTTGGAAAACATAGGGAAGGGTTATCACCCCTGTGACATTTGTTTTGCTGTCTGTGCTCCTCTTCAGAAGATTTCACCTCACTTTTTGTCCCAATGACAAATGTTTTTTGAAAATTTTGGTTTTTTTGTGAAACAAGGATTGGTGATAAAGCATCAGTGGAAAGGAGAAATGTTATTCCCATATTAACTCTTACAGGAGAGAATTTCCCTTTCCTAGGGGTAGATTTCATCTCACTTCCTGTTGTCTCCTTCCGTTTGCAAGTAGGAGTCGTTTGTAAGTTGGATGTTTGAAAGTAGGGGCCTGCCCTATATACTCAGCAGAACTTTGGGCCTGCTGTGAAATATTAGATCAAGAATTGTAATTACAAGCCCCTGTTGAACAGGGGCAGAAAAATTGGGCCTTTGGTGGTGGTGGTGCTGGTGCCACAACACTGTAAGTCCTCACTCGCTCTTGGTGGGCACAGAAACGGGCCCTGCTGTGAAATATTAGATCAAGAATTGTAATTACATGCCCCTGTTGAACAGGGGCTGAAAAATTGGGCCTTAGGCACTGGTGCTGGTGCCACAACACTGCAACCCCTCACAGATACTCTAGTTGGAACGCAGGAACGAGCCCTGCTGCAAAGTATTGCATCAAAAATTGTAATTACACGCCCCTGTTAAACAGGGGCTGAAAAATGGGGCCTTAGGCACTGGTGACGGCGCCCCGAACCAAAAATGTTCTTACAAGCTATCAGCGTGATCATTGAGGAGGAAGAGGATAATTACTCAGGATAGTCACTCAGCATCAGCATAGGCAGTCTTTGAAGGGATCTGAGATTTCAAAAAAAATTATTCGGTTACATCAGCATCAGGTGCTTGGTAGCTGGTGGTGATCCAAAACTGATTCATTTTTATGAAGGTCAGTCGATCGACCGAGTCGGTGGACAGAAGCACCCTGTGATCGGTTACAAAGCCTCCAGCAGCACTGAATGTGCGTTCCGAAAGAACGCTGGATGCAGGACAGGCCAGTAGCTCAATTGCATACTGTGCAAGCTCTGGCCAGTGGTCCATCCTCAAGACCCAGTAACCCAGAGGATTTTCGGTGGGAAAGGTGTCCAAGTCAGATCTTGCCCCTAGGTATTCCTGCACCATGTAAAACAGACGCTGGCGATGGTTGCTGGAACCGATCATACCTTGGGGCTGCGGACTAAAAAATTGTCTGAACTCATCGGTCAGACGGCCACCTTCTCTACCGCTCCTTCTTTGACTGACCGAAGCCTCAGCAACACGTTGTCCAGAAACAGGAGTTTGTAACCTCCCAGTCTCTGGGAACGCGTTGCACAAACCTTTTTGCAAGGCCACCCGAAGATGTTTCATCCTCTGCTCCCTCTGCGACGGCAAGATAAGGTCCGCAACCTTACCCTTGTAACGTGGATCAAGGAGGGTTGCCAGCCAGTATTGGTCCTTCTCCTTGATACCACGAATACGAGGATCCTTACGCAGGCTTTGCAGAATCAGGGAGGCCATGCAGCGTAGGTTTGCTGAGGCATTCGGTCCGGAGTCCTCTGGGTCACTAAGGATGACATGGTCCGCAGCCACCTCCTCCCAGCCACGTACAAGTCCATGTGTTTCTTGGGACTGATCCCTTAAAGACTGCTGCTGATGCTGAGTGCCAGGCTCCACCTCCATACTGACATAATCCTCCTCCTCCTCCTCCTCCTCTTCCTGTGTGATCGGCGGGCACGCAGGGACACTGTCTGGATAAAGGGGGCCTTGAGAGCTAAGGAAGTCCTCCTCTTCCTGCCTCTGTTCTGCCTCAAGTGCCCTGTCCATTATTCCACGCAGCGTGTGCTCCAACAGGTGGACAAGGGGAACAGTGTCACTGATGCATGCACTGTCACTGCTCACCATCCTCGTGGCCTCCTCAAATGGTGACAGGACAGTGCATGCATCCTTGATCATGGCCCACTGGCGTGGGGAAAAAAAACAAGCTCCCCTGACCCTGTCCTGGTGCTATAGTCTCACAGGTACTCATTGATGGCCCTCTGCTGCGTGTGCAGCCACTGCAGCATGGCCAACGTTGAGTTCCACCTGGTGGGCATGTCACAGATTAGGCATTATATGACCGGCAGAAATGCACACAGACTTTCCTGGCCTGCCTCAGGACATCCTGTAAGCCTGGGTACCTGCCCAAGAACCGCTGCACCACCAAGTTAAGGAAGTGAGCCAAACAGGGCACATGGGTCATTTGTCCCTGTCGGAGGGCAGAGAGGAGGTTGGTGCCATTGTCGCAAACCACCATTCCTGCCTTAAGTTGGCGTGGCGTCAACCACCTCTGAACCTGCCCCTGCAGAGCTGACAGAACCTCTGCCCCAGTGTGGCTCCTGTCCCCCAAGCACACCAGCTCAAGCACCGCATGGCATCTTTTGGCCTGCGTACATGCGTAGCCCCTTGAACGCCTACGGAGCACCGCTGGTTCTGAGGACAAAGCACAGGAAGAGGCCATGGAGGAAGAAGAAGAGGAGGGGGTGGAGGAGAGAGGTGTGTCACAATCATTAGTAGTGGCATTTTGGAGGCGTGGTGGTGGAACAACCTCCAACACTACTGCACCTTGTCCTGCATCCTTCCCAGCTGCCAGCAGAGTCACCCAATGCGCCATGAAACTTGGGTAATGTCCCTGTCCATGCCTGCTGGACCATGAGTGGTAATATGCACCTTACCGCTGACCGCCCTGTCCAGCGAGGCATGGACATTGCCTTCCACATGCCGGTAGAGAACTCAAATCGCATTCCATGAGAAAAAGTGGCGTTTGGGTACCTGCCACTGAGGAACCGCACATTCCACAAACTCACAGAAGGGGGCAGAGTCTACCAACTGAAAAGGCAGCAGTTGAAGTGCTAGCAATTTTGCCAAGCTAGCATTCAACCGCTGGGCATATGGATGGCTGGAAGCAAACTTCTTTTGGCGGTGCAGCAGCTGTGGCAGGGAAATCTGCCTGGTACAATCTGACGTTGGTGTACCGAAAGCAGATTGCCCACAAGTACTTGGCTGTGACACACCTAATTCTACACCTTCATTCCTCTCAGTGCAGGTCTCAGAGAGGACTGAAGGTATAGTGGGGTTGGAGATCTCAGCTGATGAGGAGCAAGGAGAGGTCCTCTTTGTTCTTTGGTGTGGGTCTTTTAGATACGCTTGTCAACGAACTGCATGGCAGGTCAACATATGTCTGGTCAAGCATGTGGTACCCAAGCGGGAGATGTTTTGGCCACACGAGATACGCTTGAGACATATGTTGCAAATAGCAGCGGTGCGATCTGATGCACTCGTCTCAAAAAAAGGCCCACACCAAAGAACTTTTTGAATAACGCGCAGAGACTGCAGCGCCCTGCACATGTGGAGCTTTGGGGTGTGATGCAGTCAGTGTGCTGCCCTTAGGCTGGCCCCTGGAGGGCATCCTGCCTCGTTGGTGATGTGCCGCCTCCTCCTCCTCTCTACTATCAGGCACCCACGTTGAGTCAGTGACCTCATCATCTCCTCCCTCCTCATCACTGGAGCAAACCTGGCAGTATGCTGCAGCAGGGGGAGCATGACTGCCAGATTGCTGTCCTTCTTGGGCACCCCCTCTGTCCGTGCTCACGTTACTGCCCTCATCTAGCTCAGTATCATCATCAGAGCCTTCCAAACGCTGGGCATCCTCCTGGAGCATGTACCCAACACTGTGGTCAAACAGTTCGAGGGACTCCTCAGGAGGACATGGTGGGGCTAGGGAAGGAGTCACTGATGACATTGAGCCAAGGGAAGAGGCCGCTGCTTTGCCAGACAAAGTACCCTGAGCATGGGTGAGAGAGGATGAGGAGGATGAGGACAGCTTGGTCATCCACTCGACCAAGTCTTCCGCATGTTGCGGCTCAACACGGCCAGCTGCCGAAAAAAAGGCCAAGCTTGTCCCACAGCCACGTGCTGATGAGGATGCACCGTCTCCACGACCAGCACTAGACACAGAGCCTGCTTGCCCTCTTTTATTGGCTTGTGACTGTCTGCCTCTCCTTGTTGGCCTTCCAGACATACTAATGGCCTGTAGCTGCACTAAGCTGGGATATATATATCACATGTACTGATACTGCAGCTAGCAAAATCAACTGCCTGCCTGTAGTATGAGAACACCACCAACCTTCTACAGATAGCTTTAGCTGAACACTGTGCAGAGCTCGCAAGAAACTAACTTGTAGCTTATTTAGCTGCCTGCGGTAGTGATAGGATCAGGAAAACACCACCAACCTTCTACAGGTAGCTTTAGGTGAACACTGTGCAGAGCTCGCAAAAAAATAACTTGTAGGTTTAGCTGAACACTGTGAGGAGGACGCACTACACTAACTTGTAGTTTTAGCTGAACACTGTGAGCAGGACGCACTACACTAAATTGTAGCTTTAGCTGAACACTGTGCAGAGGTCTCACTACACTAACTTGTAGTTTTAGCTGAACACTGTGAGCAGGACGCACTACACTAACTTGTAGTTTTATCTGAACACTGTGCAGAGGTCTCACTACACTAACTTGTAGTTTTAGCTGAACACTGTGAGCAGGACGCACTACACTAACTTGGAGAGATAAACAAAAGAGACCTTGGGATTGTACGGGTGAGGGGGGGAGTGGAAGTAAATTACCTAAGAAGTAAGGAGGGAAGAGGGTTTTTTTTTTTAAAGGGATAATATGATTGGTAATACAGGTACCCAGGAGTAATAAAAAATTTATATACTTTATTAGAAATATACAAAAGAAATATTTAAAACAGTGAACAGTTCATACAAAATATCTAGACCATATACATGAGTGTTTTAATCAAGGAAAACATGCATATACGTGGTACTTGAGAACCCAACATGTTTCGGATAAAAAATGCAATTCCTTCTTCAGGGGTTTCCTGTAAGGATATTGTATGATCTGGGGGGGTACATAGGTAGAATATACCAATCATTAGTACACATATACAGTATACATTATACATATAGCTATAAATGGTAGGTCATAGGAGCTTATAAGGGCAAACAATCATGATAAGAACTTGGGAAAACGAGAAATATATGTATATTTGTATATATCATAAGGAAGAGAAAGGACTTACTCGTTCACAGAAATGTGTGCATATCCCAGGCCGGACTGTAACTTGGTAGCTTAACAGATGGTGCTCCAAATCCTAGTCACCACAGCATCAGTTAGGCATTGTGTTTAAATATATATAGCCACATATAGGCTTATATAGTGAAAGCCAAGGGCCAAAGGTTGGATGAAATTTCTGTAGTGATAATACTGGGGGATCTTAGAGCCTCCCGGATGCGTCAAACACGGGAATTCACCAGCGTTCACAAGGAACAGCAAGGAGAGGAAGGGGGGAATGTACAGCCCTAAATATAAATATAATATGATATAAGTATCAGAAGGTAAATTGATGGACAGAGTACATCAACACATACAATAGTCAATGTGCGAATGAGTATATATGCGTCTACATGCGTCTATGAGTATATGAGCGTCTACCTGGGCCCTCCTATCGTGCCAGAATTAAATCGTGAAGAAGAGATATAACCAACAGATATATATAAAATGGTATAGTAAGTAAGGTATGGGGAGGTAGCAGTGGGTTAACCTGTATGGGGTTCGCTCTATGATATGTACAATCCATTTAAACAAGTGTGTTTGCACAGTGGATCAATGGCTTTTACCCCAGTATGTATATATATATATATATATATATAACTCTCTATTCGCATGACAGATAGTAAGGATGTCAATAATATCTGAGGAAATCGCCATATTAATATGGTAAAATCTAGTACTTACTTAAAGTTGTCAGACTGTTAGAAAGGGCATCAACCGCCTCCTAGATGTGCAGTCTAGGTGTGCAGCTCAAAAGTGTGTCTGCAACTGGAGGTTTAAAAACAGCTGAGTAGAGAAAACCCCGCCTATACTGGGCGGGGGATGTGTACTGCTAATCTATTGTATAGTGCACTAGGGGGACGGACACAGTTCAGCATCATCAGCTACCTCAGCTGAACTGTGTCAGCGGAGGAAATGATGAGGGAATGTACAGCCCTAAATATAAATATAATATGATATAAGTATCAGAAGGTAAATTGATGGACAGAGTACATCCACACATACAATAGTCAATGTGCGAATGAGTATATATGCGTCTACATGCGTCTATGAGTATATGAGCGTCTACCTGGGCCCTCCTATCGTGCCAGAATTAAATCGTGGACAAGAAATATAACCAACAAATATATATAAAATGGTATAGTAAGTAAGGTATGAGGAAGTAGCAATAGGTTAACCTATATGGGGTTCGCTCTATGATATGTACAATCCATTTAAACAAGTGTGTTTGCACAGTGGATCAATGGCTTTTACCCCAGTATGTATATATATATATATATATATATATATATATATATATATATATATAACTCTCTATTCGCATGACAGATAGTAAGGATGTCAATAATATCTGAGGAAATCGCCATATTAATATGGTAAAATCTAGTACTTACTTAAAGTTGTCAGACTGTTAGAAAGGACATCAACCTCCTCCTAGATGTGCAGTCTAGGTGTGCAGCTCAAAAGTGTGTCTGCAACTGTAGGTTTAAAAACAGCTGAGTAGAGAAAACCCCACCTATACTGGGCGGGGGATGTGTACTGCTAATCTATTGTATAGTGCACTAGGGGGACGGACACAGTTCAGCATCATCAGCTACCTCAGCTGAACAGTGTCAGCGGAGGGAATGATGATGCAGTGGGGGGTGGATGGGATTCGGCGTCACTAGCCCTCCAGCTGATCAGCGTCAGCAGAGGAGGTAATGTGCGCCGAAGGCTGTTCCCTCGGCACGGCGGCGTCCAAAGCCAATGCGTAATAGGACGCGATGACGTCAGACGTCGCGGCGCCGCCGACACGGGAAAGAAGGGCTCAGTGAAGGCCGGTCCAAAGAGCAGCCACATCGCGCATGCGCAAGCGGCGGATCAGATGGATCACCAAGAGCCCTATGTAAGGCCCCACTTTACAGAGATGTGGGGCCTACCCGTGTCGGGGGACATATGCCAGTGAGAAAACATGAATGGACTTACCCTGGGGCAATAGATTCTGAGTGGAACGACATGTCACAGTAGAATGATTGATTATACATAAAGGCAAACTGATGCTGCGGGCCAAGAAGAGAGGGGGGGGGACAAAAAAAAGGGGGGGGGAAAGCGGAAAGGGGACAACCACATGTCAAGCAAAGTCCGCCCATAGATATGTCATGCCAAAATACATAAGACATACATAATTAAAGTACATAACAATACATGCAAATAATACATATACCATACCATAATACAATGTGACATATTCATAAAGGTTGCAGTAGTAACATTAGCGCCTTTATATACAGTGTATATCACATGTGATGCTCACAATAATACTTAAGTATAGTGATGTCAATTTGTACAATAGAGCTTTTTTGCTTGTCAAAAGAAGTTTATTGAGTATACAATATTATAAAGATACATAAAGTAAGTTTACAAGGATCTATAAAGTAAGCTCATTGTTTTACAGTAGGGTTTATATAGGTAAATATCATGAAGTTTCAAATATTAAACCTTGGGTTCACGTAAACCTAAATTAAAGATATATATCATTTCCTTAGTTACTTTTGTAGGTATTTAAATGATTTATACCTACTATACATATTGTTTACAGGTAGAGTGTATATAGGTCAAATAAATTCTGATAATGAGCTTTAATCGTAAGGTGGAGAAAAGGAAAGAGAAAGAAGAAAAAGGGTAGAAAGGCAGAGATATGGTTCACAAGGTTGTCCCGCTCGTCAGTTTATTATTCTTTTTAGTTCTCTTTGAAGCCTTAGAATGGGTGTCTCTGTAAGTCATTTAATCTGTTACCATGGCAACAGGACAGAGTCATTGAAATTTGACAGGAACTGTTGTTTTATCCAAGGATGCCAAAGTTTTTCAAATTTTGGAATTTGATTTTGATCAATGGCTACCATCTTAGCATGGGACATTGTATTATTCATTCTGTGAATTGTTTCTGCTAGTACCAATGTAGGAGATTTCCATGCCTTGGCCACTTTTTGTTTTGCAGCCGTTATTAGTTGGATCATAAGTTTGAATTGAGAGAGTGTTAACCATTCCGGTTTTAGATTAAGTAAAGTTATATATGGATCTGGTTGTATTATTTTTTTAAATATTTTAGATGCAATCACGAAGACTTCCTTCCAGAAGGTTTGGATTACTGGGCACGTCCACCATATGTGTAAATGTGTGCCTATTTCTGGGCATCCTCGAAAACAAAGAGCTGAGGTATTAGGTAAATATTTTGCCACTCTAGCAGGTACAAGGTACCAGCGAGTTAGGACTTTATAATTTTTCTCCAGTGCTAAGATGTTGGGTGAAGATGACTTAGATGTGAGCCATATGTTAGACCAGTCCGTGTCTTCTAAAGTTCGTCCCAGGTCCTCCTCCCACCTCTGAACGTAAGAGGGTCTATTAAGATTTACTACTCCATATAATTGATTATAAAGTGATGAAATTGTACCTTTAGCAAATGGATCTTTTGTACAGATTGATTCAAAAATGGATAATTGGGATAATGGTGTATCCCCCTTTAGGAATGGTGTATAGAAATTTTTGATTTGGAGATATCTAAATATCTCAGAGTTTGGTAGATCATATTTTTCTCTAAGCGATGGGAATGAAAGGAATGATTTAGATGCTATGAAGTCATTTAGTGTCTGAATGCCTGATGTTGTCCAAGCTTTAAAAGAATTTGGGTAGATCCATGCCGGATAAAAGGCCGGATTTCTGATAAAAGAAAGGAGAGGATTGTGTGGAGATTGTAACTGATATTTGGTTTTTAGTTTATCCCAGAGAGATAAGAAGTGTTTAGTTATGGGATTATGAATTTTAAAGCGGTCTTTAGGATCAAGCCATAACAAGTTTGATATTAATAGAGGGTCATTTTCTGAAGCCTCTATAAATACCCATAATGGGATTTCCTGTTTTGCATGGTATTTGGACAGACTGGCCAAATGTGCTGCTCTGTAGTAGTTAGTAAAATTAGGGTATCCCAGGCCTCCTTTATTTTTGGGAAGATGTAGTGTGTGTATAGGTATACGTGGTTTAGAAGAGCCCCATATAAACGAAGTTGCTCTTTTTTGTACTATTCTCAAAAAATAGGAAGGAATTGGAATAGGGAGGACTCTGAATAGATAAAGCAATTTGGGTAGAATAGTCATTTTGATTGCATTAATCTTCCCTATCCAGGATAAAGGAAGTTGCGACCATTGTTTTATTAGATTTGTGATCTGTCTTAATACAGGAGGATAATTGGTTGAGAATAAGTCAGAATGAGATGCTGTTAAATGAATTCCAAGATATGGGATTGATTTTTCTGCCCATGTGAATGGGAGTGCAGCCCTAGCCGGGATCAATTCCATGTTTGTGAGCGAAATATTAAGCACTAGGCATTTCTTAGGATTAATCATAAGGCCGGATAGGGCTGCAAATCCATCAAGAGCTGGTATTAAGTTAGGACCAGAGACCTGTGGTGATGATAGAAAAAGTAATATATCGTCTGCAAATATACATAATTTGTGTGTAATACCTCCTACTTCAATGCCAGTTATAGTTTGGTTTGTTCTGATGTATTGGGCCATGGGTTCGAGTATAAGGGCAAATAATAAGGGAGATAATGGGCAACCCTGTCGGGTACCTCTTTCGATATTAAAGGCATCAGATTTGTATCCAGCATATTTTATATAGGCTTTGGGTTTATTATATAATGCTTTGATCCATGTTAAAAAGTGGGGTCCAAAACCCCATTTTTGTAATGAATATTGCATATATTGCCAGGATACTGTGTCAAATGCCCTCTTAATATCGAGAGATAGAAAACATAAAGGGATTTTCCGTTTTTTAGCAATATGTGCCAATAACACTGCCCTGCGTATATTATCGCCTGCCTGTCTATTTGGCATGAAGCCTACTTGATCTCTATGTATTAATTTTCCTATAATGCTATTGAGGCGTTTTGCTATTATTTTTGCTAATAATTTAATATCGAGGTTTAACAGAGAGATAGGCCGATAATTCACACAGGAAGTATCATCAGAAAGGGGTTTTGGGATCATACAAACAATTGCCATTAGTGTTTCTTGCCGAAAAGAATGTCCTTCTAGAAGTTTGTTAAAAGTTTCAGTGAGAATGGGAGAGAGTATTTCTGAGAATGTTTTATAGTATAAAGCCGAGTAGCCGTCTGGGCCTGGTCTTTTGTTAAGTTTTAGGTCTTTTATGGCGTTAGCAACTTCATCTATAGTTATAGGCTCATCCAAACTGCTTTTTTGATTCTGAGACAACTCAGGTAAGGTTATTTTTGAGAAGAAGGATTCAGCCTCTGTAGGATTAAATTCATTGTTTGTCTTGTATAAAGTTGTGAGATGTGAGTGAAATTTATGGACTATTTTAACTGGATTACAAGTATAAACATTTTTTGATAATTTCAAACGTATTGGTTTGAAAGATTTGTTAGTTGAATTTAATGCCCGAGCCAAATATGTACCTGGTTTGTTTGTATTCATGTAGAAATTGTGTTTGGAGCGTTTGAGGGATTTATCAACTGACTCAGTGAGAAATAGATCGTATTCCAATCTAGATTTTTCCAGATGAGATTTTGTACTCTGAGATAGATTATCTTGGAATGATATGTAGGCTGTATTAAAATTGAGTTCTAGTTTTTTTGCTAGATTTTTGCGTTCCCGTTTACATAGTGCCATTTGTCTTTGTATTGTACCACGCAAGACAGGCTTATGAGCTTCCCACAGTGTTATTGGGGAAATGTCTGTTGTATTATTAATTGATATGTAATCCTTTAAAGCTTGTTCAATGGCCATCTGATGTAGTGGGTGTTTGAGCATTATGTCCGGTAAGTACCACGTTGGGTCATGCGCTTTTGGTATGGCTGAGGCTATAGTAGTGTATACTGCATTATGGTCAGACCACGGAATCAGAATTATATCTGATGCAATAATTTCTGGTATCATTCCTATTGTTAGAAAAACATGATCTATTCTGGTGAAGGTTTGATGAGGGTGCGAGAAATAAGTGAATTTCTTTTTCATTGGGTTACTTTCTCTCCACGAATCTACCAGATTGTATTTGGAAAGAAGTTGAGAAAAAGGTAATCTAGAGGTTATTTTGGATGGTGTAAAAGGTGATTTATCTAGAAATGGGAGGAGGACCTGGTTTGAATCCCCGCACATTATCACTGTTCCTATTTTGTGTGTATTAATCACTTGTAATATATGTGAGAGGAATGGTGTAGGTTGTTTGTTAGGAGCGTAGTAGGAAATCACCGTGATTGCTGTATCCATTATATAACCCAGTATCAGGTATCTACCTTCTGGGTCTTTAATTTCTGATGATAAGGTGAATGGTGTGGATCGGTGAAATGCAATTAGAGTTCCCCTTTGTTTGGTACAGGCAGAAGCCGTGTAAATTTGTTGATAAAAAGGAGAAATATATTTTGGAGTAGAATCTTTGGTGAAGTGTGTTTCTTGGAGGCATACTATGTGAGCCTTCTTGTTATGGAAAGTACGGAAGGCTTTGGTCCTATTTGAGGGACATTTATTCCCTGAACATTCAGGGAAAGTAAATTCAGTGGTGCCATGGCAACAGATCAAATAGTTTTGACTTACTTTTTGTTATGCAGAGCTGACTGCGCAGATCAACCTGTGTGGACTGAAGAGATGAAAAGATAGAAAAGAAACCAGTGAATTCTGGAGTAAAGAGTAAACAAAAAACATATGAGATTAGATGATACATTGTATAAATTATTTTTTGCAAGTAATCACAATTTACCCGTGAAAGAGAATAAATATCTCTCTCAGGGGAATAAGTGCCTTCGTCACACTCCCACATAATATGGTTGGGAGAATGAGGAGGGCTAATGGGGGTACACGGATCTTCCGCTTACAGGAGAGAAGTGCTATGTCAAAAGACATCAAAATGATGATTCATTAATTGGAGTGCAGAATATAGTTTTTGTTGAAATTATTTATTCCAGTGTGGTTGTATATGGTTAGTCTTGCCCTAGGCTAAATAATTCAGTTAGAAAGGTACTGTTAATAACTTTGGTATTGATGAAGATAGTTTGAATTATTTTGAGATTTTAACCCTTTTAGAGTAAACAATTACATATTGTATTCATATGTAACTGTTTAGATATGTTAACTCATAAAATTGAGGTTGTATTGCTTCAGATTAGAATAAACAAAAACATAGTTATAGGAACTAGTTAGGTAATAATATATTTATTTTAAGAAAAGAAAGAAAAAGCTTCCATTACTTCTGGATTATTGAACATATTTGTCCTAAAAAGTAATAAATCTATTGTTATTACCTGAAAATATATAACCGAACAAGAATTTCCTTATTTCACTTATATATTCTAAGGCTATATGAATCAGAAGTAATAAGAAATATAACTGGAATGTAACATGATCCCACACAGTGTGTGACTATCAGAATGCAGTTACATTCAGTTATAAATACAGGTTTTTTATAGAGAACCATCTCTTAGTATAATAAATGAAGAGATATCAGGAATTAGGATGTCAGTCCATTGAATCTTCTTGGTCCATGGATGATGTGGCATAACGGCCTCTTTTGTGAGAATGATGATTCCCATTTTGTTCTGAAATTTTCTGGGTGCTGCCTGAAGGTGAAGATGATGCCATTCTTCTGCGTGTGGGAGAATTGCTGCTTGTGGGTTCTGTCAGATTTAATTTTAAAAGGGTTTGTTGTAGTTCTTCTGCTGATCTGCTTCTGTAAATTGTACCTTGGTAGTTAAATCTGACTGAAAAGGGGAAGCCCCATTGATACATAATGTTGTGGCGTTGCAGTTCCATTAGTTGGGGTTTCATGGATCGTCTTTTAGTAATAGTAAGTTGGGATAGGTCAGCAAAAATTTGATAATTGTGTCCTTGAAAATTAAGTTCCTTTTTTTCTCTTGCAGCAATTAGTATTTGTTCTTTCGTTCTGTAATAATGAAAATTTTGTGATTATATCACGTGGGGGTCCATCTTTCTTTTTGGCTGTGAGGGCTCTGTGTACTCTGTCCAGTTCTAAACGTTCAATAGGGATATCTGGCTTTAGTTCTTGTAATAGAGCAGTAATAGTAGATTGCAGGTCTGTCACAGTTTCAGGTATTCCCTTATGCCCAAGTTTGAAAGTCTGGCTCTATTTTCGTAATCTTCGAGCTTAGTTTGAAGTATTAAATTCTCTTCTTTTAATTGTTCCAATTCTGTTATATTTTCTTGGGTTGTAATTTCAATTTCATCCATTTTTATTTCTAAGGCTGCGGTGCGGTTTCCCAGCTCTCTTATTTCTTTGGTTAGGCTGTTTGTTATTTGGTCTGAGGTTTGTTTTAAAGCCTTATGAAGCATCTTTTCAAATTGTAATAATATTACTGAGGATGCTGAGGAGGCTTGTGGAGAAGTTTGTGAGAGGATTTGTTCTGTATCTGACTCAAATGGAGAGTCTTGCTGTGACATTTTCTGTCTGTGAGAGCGCCCTGATGCTGTATATTGTGAGGTGACTGGAGCTGCTTTAGTTGCAGTGAGTGCCTGTGAGCTCTTTGTGAGGTGATTTTTATTTCTGCTACGGCTTCCTCCCAGTACCATATTTCCTGCCCAAACTTTCACAGTTTGTTCCCTGGGGCAAAAAGGTTCAAATGGATACCTTTTGAGCCTGCAGGCTCCGCTTTGTCCTTCTCTTCTCTCCTCAGCGGTGCGGAGCTCTAACAATGCATGTCTGCTCCGCTAGGCTCCGCCCATGCACCTCCAATAGAGCTTTTTTGAAAAAACATTAAATTATAACATCATATATTATGAGTTTCATATGGCAAAATATGTCTATAATTGTATCTATAAGGCAATTGGTTGCTATACAATGACGATGGAAACTAACTAGGTGATTATAGGTCCCTTTCGTAACCCCCTGACGTAAAGCCTTGTAGAAACAGTTTAAAGCTTAGTATTTCATTTAGGCCTGGGGGTGAGGTGGCATTCAAATTTGAAATCCACCTCATTTCTCGTTGGAGAAGTCGTTTATTTGCATCTTCACCTCTAGGAGTTTGGTGGAGGCGGCCCAATACTAGGACTGTAATCTTTGGGAAGCGTTCATTATGGACTAACGCTATGTGGCGACCCCATGGAAAATCTGGATCTTTTGTTTTCATGGCCGCTAAGTGTCGGTAAAGACGCTTACAAAGTTTCTGGATGGTTTTACCAACATAAAAACAGCCACACTCGCACTGTATTAGATACACCATGAGTGTGGTCTGACAGTTGGCGTAATGTTTTGGGGAAAAAATCCACCCATTTGGAAGGCGTGGATTTTTGTTTGTGTTAATATACTTGCAGTAGCCGCATGAGCCACAAGGAAAGGTGCCAAGGGTGTTGCAGGGGTCACCACGGGTCAGTCCTTTGAATTCGCTCTTGACTAAACGATCCCCAACAGAAGTATTGCGTCTAAAGGTGACTAGGGGGTTAGGGGAAACGAAGGGGCCCACTAGTGGGTCATTGGTCAAGACATGCCGATATTTAGAAAGAATATGCCTTATCTCTGTATGTTCGTTTGAAAATATTATTCTGGTATAAGGGTTAGCATTGCGAGTGGGTCTATGCTGTGATTGTAGCAAATTCTGTCTGTCTCGTTTGTTAGCCTTGTTGAAGGCTCGTTTTAAGCATCTATGGTTATAGCCTCTATCTAGGAGACGATTTTTTAGGGCTTTAGCTTCTCACAAGAAATCGTCATTATTGGAGCAGTTACGTTTTATCCTGAGGAATTGGCTGAATGGTATGGAGTTGATTAGTGGTCTCGGATGGAAACTATCCGAGTGTAGGATAGTATTCCCCGAGGTGAAGTTTACAAGCCAAAGAATTATCCTTAAATATCTCAACATCTAGAAAAGTTACAGATTTGTAGTTATACGTCATTGTGAAGTTTAGATTGAATTCATTACAATTTAGTGCAATTAAAAAGTTATGGAGTAAGTCCACAGTTCCCTCCCACAGGATGAGGATGTCATCGATATACCTGCGCCACAAAGTGATATGGCGCAGGTACATCGAGAGACCCCCATCACTGAATAGAGACCTCTCCCATTCCCCTAGGTGCAGATTGGCGTAGCCAGGGGCACAGCAAGTGCCCATGGCCACGCCCTGTACCTGGAGGAAGTATTGTCCATGAAAGCCAAAGATATTATGTTGAAGTATATAGTCCAGTGCCTGTAGTATAAATTCATTATATGGTTTTGAAGAGGGGGTAGTTTCTGAATTTTTTGGATGCACGCTAGTCCCTTATTGTGCGGTATAGAACTATACAATGTTTCGACATCGATAGAGACCAGGATAGTATGGTCAGATACTCGAATTCCATTGATAATTTGAAGTAAGTGAATCGTGTCTCTTATATACGATGGTAAAGATGACACTAATGGTCTAAAGTGTTCATCTACTACTTTTGACAGGTTTTCAGTGATGGATCCGTTGCCCGACACAATGGGTCTGCCTGGGGGGTCTTTTGAATTCTTGTGAATCTTGGGGAGGGAATAAAATGTGGGAATGACTGGGAATGTGGTACGGATACATTTCCACATTTGGTTGGAAATGATATTGTTATTCAATGCTCGATCGACGAGAATGTAAAATTCTTCGTTGAACCGAGTGATTGTTTGAAATTCAATGGGTCTGTACCAATCTGTGTTCTTAAGTATTTTCATGCACATAGATATGTACTTCTCATTATCCATCAAAACGATGTTTCCGCCCTTATCTGAGGGTTTAATAACTAAATTTGGATTTTTAGCTAACTCATTGAGGGCTGTTTGTTCACTGATTGTTAAGTTGTCAGCTATTTTAGAATTTGTGCTCATACTTTTAATCTCTTGGGTGATTAATTTTAAGAAGGTAGCTATGCCATGATTGGAACTCAGTGAGGGATACAGGTCGGATTTTTTCTTTAGCTTGGAAACTGTTTGTTCTAATGTTGTAGGATTAGTAGATTCATTTAGATAGGACTCCAGATCGATGGTATCGATAAGGTCTCGAGTATCACTCTCTTCTAGGAGTGTATTTAAATCTGCTAGTGCTTGGCTTTCTCTGATTGTTTGGAAAGTAGTTGAGTCAGCATCAGTTTTGTCAAACATGCTTTGTAGCTGAAGTTTGCGCGTGAACAGGTGTACGTCTTTTATTATTTCAAATTTGTCAGTTTTTCGGTTGGGACAAAATGTAAGTCCTTTGGATAATACCGAGGTTTCATCCAATGTCAGAGGGTGTGATGAAAGGTTAATTATATTGTATGGTTGAGATGTAGTATGTTCTATGTCGGAACGATGGAGGGGGAGCTCAAGTTTTTTGACTGGAACAGACTCGGGATTTTAACAGTAGTAGAGGAAGTTATTTCTTTTATATTCGATCCCACAGAAGTTGGACCAGAAGTATTATCAGAAAAAGTAGGTGTTTTAGTAGGAGTTTTACGTGTGCGATTCCCTTGATTGCGTTTGGGTCTGCTCTCAGAGCTATCACCGTCTCTCTGTCTTTTTTGTTTCCTTGTATTTCTATTTGTTTTTGAGAGTGATTGTGATACACTGGAGGCTACAGATGAGGTGTCAGAGGCGTCTGGTTGGTAGCCGTGTTGTGTATTCTTGCCAAAAAAGAAAATAAATTCTTACGTGACAAACAGGCCTTCCAATTCTTGGAAGGCCTGTTTGTCACGTAAGAATTTATTTTCTTTTTTGGCAAGAATATCTCTATTAAAAGCCTCAACATGTGCCTTTAATTTATCATTAAGCTCTGGGAAAGAAGGGTGGGTATTAAATGTATTGATTTGGGAGTACAATCTGTCGATGTTCCTGTCAATGTCTATTAATCGCTTGTTGTACTCTTCAATGAGAAGATTCATCATCTGACTAGAGCATGATTTTAAAACATTTTCCCAAGCCATTTTAAAGGTGGAGTCAATGTTATCGAAAGATGGGAAGATCTGAACCCTGAGCCCCAGAGGGTTCAGATCCTCCCTAATATATTCCTGAAACGTCCTAGTGTGCCAATAAAGTGAGGATTTCTTTTCTAACCATTTGGTGAGATTGAAGAATAGGAAAGACAGCTCCGATTCTTTGGATTCCTTCTGTTCATAATCTTTCTGGAGAGCTTGACCTATGAATTCTGCCATATTAAAATTAATACTAAGTGTAAGGTATAGTAACTATTGGCAGTGCAGCAGAGGAGAGGTTCTCAGCTCAAAAGCGAGATTCTGGTGGGTATCTTCTACCCGAGTTATACTTAAGTTTAATTTTTAAAAAATTGATACACTGCCAAACATGAGGTATACAGGTAAGTGGATACCCCCTTCACCACATCCCGACAATAATTTTTGGAGAGATAAACAAAAGAGACCTTGGGATTGTACGGGTGAGGGGGGGAGTGGAAGTAAATTACCTAAGAAGTAAGGAGGGAAGAGGGTTTTTTTTTTTTAAAGGGATAATATGATTGGTAATACAGGTACCCAGGAGTAATAAAAAATATATATACTTTATTAGAAATATACAAAAGAAATATTTAAAACAGTGAACAGTTCATACAAAATATCTAGACCATATACATGAGTGTTTTAATCAAGGAAAACATGCATATACGTGGTACTTGAGAACCCAACATGTTTCGGATAAAAAATGCAATTCCTTCTTCAGGGGTTCACACTAACTTGTAGCTTTAGCTGAACACTGTGCAGAGGTCTCACTACACTAACTTGTAGTTTTAGCCGAACACTGTGAGCAGGACGCACTACACTAACTTGTAGCTTTAGCTGAACACTGTGCAGAAGTCTCACTACACTAACTTGTAGTTTTAGCCGAACACTGTGAGCAGGACGCACTACACTAACTTGTAGCTTTAGCTGAACACTGTGCAGAGGTCTCACTACACTAACTTGTAGTTTTAGCTGAACACTGTGAGCAGGACGCACTACACTAACTTGTAGCTTTAGATGAACACTGTGCAGAGGTCTCACTACACTAACTTGTAGTTTTAGCTGAACACTGTGATCAGGATGCACCAAACTAACTTGTAGCTTTAGATGAACACTGTGCAGAGGTCTCACTACACTAACTTGTAGTTTTAGCTGAACACTGTGAGCAGGACGCACTACACTAACTTGTAGCTTTAGCTGAACACTGTGCAGAGGTCTCACTACATTAACTTGTAGTTTTAGCTGAACACTGTGAGCAGGACGCACTACACTAACTTGTAGCTTTAGCTGAACACTGTGCAGAGGTCTCACCACACTAACTTGTAGTTTTAGCTGAACACTGTGAGCAGGACGCACTACACTAACTTGTAGCTTTAGATGAACACTGTGCAGTGGTCTCACTACACTAACTTGTAGTTTTAGCTGAACACTGTGAGCAGGACGCACTACACTAACTGTAAATAGTCTAGCTGCCTGACTGTAGTACTAATAGGATCAAAAGAACACCAGCAATTTTCTTCAGGTAGCTGTAAATACTGTTACAAGACAAGCCTGCCTGTCAGTAGGAAGATAACAGGAACGGATCTAGCTAAACGGAATACAGTGTATATATATATATATATATATATATATATATATGCAACACCTGGGATGCATATATATACACAATACACTGTAAGCGCAGCTAACTCACTGACTGTCCTGCCTAATCTAGCAAACTCAAATGAAATGACGCTGTCTCTCTGTCTATCTCTCAGCACGCCGGAACACACTAAACAGGGCCGCCGTGCAGGCGGCCTTATATAGTGTGGGGCGTGTTCTAAACCCCCTGAGACATAATTGGCCAAAGCCACCCTGGCTTTGGCCAATTACAGCTCTCTCTACCGATGGCGCTGTGATTGGCCAAGCATGCGGGTCATAGTGCATGCTTGACCAATCATCAGCCAGCAATGCACTGCGATGCCGCAGTGAATTGTGGGCCGTGACGCGCCACACGAATTCCCTACTCACTAAATACAACCAATTCATTTCCCCTAATTTGTTTTACTGGCAGATCACTTAATATACAGAATTAGGTGCTCTAATGCCCATTACTTGAAGATGGTAAAATGATAATTATACATCAAGGGCAACACCCCATTCACAATTTGTACAATTCCTTTTGACGGTTTGCAATAGGTAACTCAAGGCTTGTACAAGGAATTGTATGAATTGTGTATGGGGTGTTGCCTTTGATGTACCATTATCAAGTTACCTTTAACAGATGATAGGGCACTAAACTAAAACAGGATCATTTTTCTAGTCTCTTTTAATTTGTAATATTTTTAAAAGATGTGGCACTTCTACCAGAGCCAAGTGATAGATGTCGGGGGGGGGGGTGTTTATTCATAATTTTTTGTACTGTATGTCGCAATAAAAATGTATGTTGTTATTCTTATTTCATATACATTTCTGTTTTTTTGTTTTTATAACTATATGTGGTGAATATATGTAGAATGATAGCATTTGACATATTCTCACATTTTTATTTACATTTTTATTTCTGATTTACTTGCACACCAAGCTGCCCAGCTAAAGTGACAGGGGCAAGAGATGGGAAAAACTGTCACACTCCTAGGGATGCTTACAATGGTCAACTTTTTTTTACAAACAAAAGTTTGTTTAAACAGTATCTATGCGTCCGGCCCTCTAAATCTACCTGCAGGGCCCTGAATTAGGGTTGCCGAATCCCGGACAGTTCGGGTTTGGAATCATGCATCCAGGTTTCAGACCACCTCAAACCTGGACCAATTATTCAGACCGGACTATGGCTTCCTAGCAGGGTTGCTGGCTGCAGTTGTATAAGCCGAGAGTGTGTGTTACACTCCCTTTCCACTGCCCAAAGCCAGCACTAACACACCCCCCTCCGGGAAAAAACACACACACACGGGAGAGGAGAGAGGGCTCGATCTGTACCTCTTCCACCCGCTCCTACCCCTATGTTTCTGACCACACTCCAATCCCTGGCGCTGTGGCTCAGAAAAAGAAAGTGGGGGTGAGAAATTTGAAGTCCAGTAGCCTCAGATACATCTGGATGAGAGGTGCTGACTGCCAAGGGGTGAATGAGCTCACCATCCATCCCTGTCTTTGACTGAAGTCTCCCCCCTTCTCTCTCCTGTCTCTTAGTGAGTACACTAAGGTAAATCAGGGTTCTCAGAGCACTCATTACATCAGAGTTCCAATTTACACTGGAGGCCCAGTGTTCCCCCTTACATCAGAGTCCTCTCCGTACATCGGAGTTCTCAGTGTTCCCCCTTAAATCAGGGTTCCCAGAGCATCCCTTATGTTAGAGTCCCCAGAGTTCTCCCTTACATCAGAGTCTGCAGAGTCCCCCCTTACAGTGTAAGGGAACTCTGTGGACTCTGATGTAAAGTGGGACTCTTGTGATTAATTTAGAAATTATTTATTTAATTTAATTTAATTTAAATTTAAAGAAATTTAATTAATGTAGAAATGTTATTTAATTGCAAAATATATGTATAGTTTATACTATAAAAAAAAATGCTGTGCACTGTTCGGGTTTGACTTGACTTGGGTGGGCTCGGGGCACAGAGCACAGAGCAATGAATATTCGCTAGTGTCGCACTAATTCTCCTCCCGGCCAATCAGTAAGTTGGTCTGAGACCCATTTCCCGATTGGCTGAAAGGAGGGGCTATGCTGGCCATTGGGAGGAGAAGGGAGGAGAAGAGAGGAGACGCACAGGAAGCTAGCTGGTCTGGAGGGAAGCCAGAGGAGAAGCTATGCTGGCCGCCGGGGTTAGGAGGGAGGACACGCGAGGAGAGGAGACACAGAGGAAACCCGGGGTAAGTGTTGTGGCCGGTATTATTGCAAGTATTGACTCACTTGTGCTAGGTTTGTTGTGTTAGCTTGTACTTGTGGCGTAGCGTGGGGGGGCAGCCAGTGCGGTCACCCCGGGAGCAACATTTAGAGGGGCTTGCGATCTGTGAACCGATCTGGGGTGTCATTAACTTTGTATTGACACCGCAGCGGTTCGCAGAGGGTAGTGTGAACTGCCTGAGGGAGAGATGCGCAGATGCTACAGTGTGAACCTAGACTCACAGTTGTTTTATGGTTTCTCACTGTATCCTTTTACTTTCCAAACAATTTTATTAGTTTGCTACTTTTCTCTTCAATTGATTTTTATTCAAAAGTTTAACAATGTACAGACATACCAATGTGGTGGTTAAACAAATATCAAGGAAGGGTGCTCCCTCTGATATTTTGCTACTTTTCTATCTGACCTTACCTAAGGTGCCTGGCTCACTTGCCAGTTAGTCTAGGGGGCCGCCCCACGGCTGGCCAGTCTCTGTGTCCAGCTGCAAGGGTCTGGGGCTCTCCCCCCGGTTTCTCTGGGCTGCTGGTGCCTGACGTTGGGGGCCTTCTCTGGCGGCGTTCACCGCGGCATCGTCCCTCCTGGCTGTGGTCCCCTCCTCTGTCTTTCTTGCCCTCACCATCTACCTGCACTATCTCACAGCCGGCATTCACGCCCCTACTTGCATCTGCACAGGTATGTTCTCTCCGCACTTTCAACACTCACCCCCCTTTTTCCTTTTCTTTTTCTCTCCCTTTCATTCCTTTCACCATGTATTTCCTCACTTTCCCTCTGTGTTCTCCCTCTCCTTCATCTTGTTACCTTATCTTACCTTTCCCTTCTTGTCCACGCTACCTTCTGTCCCTGCTTTTAGTCCCCCTCTGCACCCCCTCTTCTCTTTTCTTTTTTCTTTCCCTCTATATTCCTCTTTTTTCCCCCTCCCCCTCCCCTTTTTCTTCCCTTCTCTCTCTCTTTCCCTCCCCCTCCCCCCCTCCGTCTTTTTCCACACTTTCTCTGTCTCACCCCACACCCCACCCTGCCCCAGTTTTTCACTCCATTTAATTTCACACTTATCATTTATGTTTCTTTTTACACAGACACCCAGTGCTAATCCTCCCTCATCAAGGGACCACCCCCCACCCACACATCTGTCCCCACACTTTGACCCCACCTGGGGGGCTCGTTGGGTTGGTCTCGCCTGTCGGACCATGCCCCCTCAGCTTCGGGCCCGGGCATCTGTGGTTGGCGTGGCACCTTGGGCCGCGTCGCCTCTGCGCAGACACTACTGTGAGTCCAGAGCTACAACCAATAATATGATATTCATGATTTATATTTACCCTTTTGCATATTCACACCATTCATCACCGCTATCTCCCCAACTTATAGGTACCACCTCAGTATCGCTCCTGATGAGTGGCTATAAGGCCCCGAAACGACGTAACGACGTAGAGCTCCAATCTACCGCTAGGTGTACACTATATGAACCCATATGCATATAACGTTCCTATTTACATGTATCCATTTGTTTGCATTTGTCATTTTTGATGCATTATTTTTGATTACATTTTTAATATCCAATATCTTAGAGCTGAGTGCCAACATATGCAGAGCCATGTGCCTAATTATGTATTGTATGAACTTTTGTAAAACTATTTATGTACTATTTATGCTCAATTATGTACTGTATGAATTTCTGTAAAACTATTTTTCCTTATTAATAAATTGCATTTTTTACCCAACTCATACCTCTGCTCCCATGTGCCTTGTATAAAGTCCCACATCTGCTCTCCCCCTACTTTACTATTTAATTGGGATGGAGGAGGGGTTTCGAACGGCCCCTATACCCTCATGTAAAGTCCCACCCTGTTGCTCTAACTTTAGTCTATACACCTGTCTCATTAGGCTCATTGATATATCCTGCATTTAACCCCCATTGTTCTGGATTGGGAGAGAGCACCACAAGCATTTTTTTTCCATTTTGCAGCGATCACAGGGGCAGTGATGCTAATAGGGAATTGCAGGGAAGGAAATGCTGAAGGCAGCTGGAGAAGTTCCAGAAGTCAGGAGTTTACTACACTGGGGGGGGGGATTAGAATGGGGGTGTGAATGGCTTCGGCCTTCTTGAGAGAAGAGGTAGTCGGCCTTTCTCCCAAAACACTGACAGGGACATGTGATTTTCTGCCAGCAGCATCTATGGAGTTACAACAAACTTCTCCAGCTGAAGATCTGGTAACCGGACAGAGGGTCCAAGACCTCTGCCCCACACCTGCAGCAATCCTGGAGGCCCAGGGTGAGGAGGTGGCAGTCTATCGCGAGCTGCAGATCAGGATCCAAGGAGAAAATGCAGTCATCACCTCACAACTGCAGCTTGATTTGGTGTCGGTGGATGGGCCTGTGGTCTCCACTAACAGAAAACCAGCAGAAGTGCTGGCAACCGGGCAGAGTGCTACCAACCTCGGCCCAGCACCGGCCACAACTGCGGAGTTCCAGGGAGCTGGGGCAGTCGGCCTCTCAATCCAACAGTTAGCTGGAGCAGATGATGTAGGGAAGCTCCTACGCCCAGCTGAACTGCTGGCAATGGAACTGAGCGCTGCTGGCCCCTGTCCTCCACTAACAAAAGATGGATTTCCTGTAAAAGTGGATGGGACTTCAGTCTCCACCTGTCTACCCCAGGGATGCTGGGCAGTCGGCCCAGATCCCCAACAGCATGACGGAGTGAGCCCAGTCACAGTCTTCTCTCCAGCTGCTGAAAGGACTCCAGGGAGAAGGACCAGTCCAGGCCTGTCTCCAGTGGTGCTCATGTTCTCTGAGAGAGGCAGAGGTTGGCTGGGTGAGTAATGCTTTGTTTGGAACAATTTGTTTGTGGTACTGTGTGGGTACAGGCAGTAGAGGACTGGAACTATGGACTAACTTCGGAGTCAACCCGTCTGGGGTCTCCTACTGTGTCAGTCTCCTGCCGAAAGGGGAGAAATGTGACAGACCTAGCTTGGACAGAGACTTTTGAAGAGGACTGAATGCAAGCCTCTTGCCTTTTGGTTATGGGCCCTGGATTTTAAGGGAACAATACTCTTTGTGAGGTGTATGAGAAATCCAGTCTGATCTGTACTAATCAGACTCCATCTTGTATATATGTATATATTGTATATAGTCTCATTCTGTTGTGGACTCTTTGCTGTGATCATTTGGGAAGTGTATCTCTATGAAGGGAGGGGGGATTCCTCCAGCAGCCCCCCTGCTGATAAGACTGTTTACTGAGGAGAAGTTTAAACACACCTGACCTGTGTGTCCATTGTCTTTGGACAGTTTAACCCGCCCTCTTTTCCAAAGGTGGGGGGAAGAGTCTCTGAGTTATTTTATCTGTTGTGTCCATGTGTGATAATAAAAACAGTCCATGTTAGCAGCTAAGCAAGTCTCGCCTTGTTTTGTGCTTTGTGAGCGGTTGGAATATCTGATATCTGTATCCAGACTGGGAGGAAGTGGTATACTGATGGAAGCACTCAAGCGGAGTGTGGGACGTTTCGTTACAGGGGGTATCTGGGGGTGTGATCAGAGTGGGGGGTATCTGGGGGTGTGATCAGTGTGGAGTGTATCTGTGGATGTGATCAGAGTGGGGGTATCTGTGGGTGTGATCAGAGTGGGGGTATCTGTGGGTGTGATCAGAGTGGGGGTATCTGTGGGTGTGTCATCAGAGTGGGGGTATCTGTGGTGTGTGATCAGAGTGGGGGTATCTGTGGTGTGTGATCAGAGTGGGGGTATCTGTGGTGTGTGATCAGAGTGGGGGTATCTGTGGTGTGTGATCAGAGTGGGGGGTTTCTGGGGTGTGATCAGAGTGGGGGGTATCTGGGGGTGTGATAAGAGTGGGGGTATCTGGGGGGTGTGATGAGGCTGGGGGTATCTGGGAGGTGTGATGAGGCTGGGGGTATCTGGGAGGTGTGATCAGAGTGGGGTGTATCTGGGAGTGTGATCAGTGTGGGGTGTATCTGTGGATGTGATCAGAGTGGGGGGTTTCTGGGGTGTGTGATCAGAGTGGGGGTATCTGGGGTGTGTGATCAGAGTGGGGGTATCTGTGGGTGTGATCAGAGTCAGGGTATCTGGGGTGTATGATCAGAGTGGGGGGTATCTGGGGTGTGATCAGGGTGGGAGTATCTGGGGGTGTGTGATCAGAGTGGGGGGTATCTGCAGGGTGTGATCAGGGTGGGGGTATCTGAGGAGTATGATTAGAGTGGGGGTATCTGGGGAGTTTGATCAGGGTAGGGGTATCTGGGGGGTGATCAGAGTAGGGGGTATCGGGGGTGTAATCAGAGTGGGGGTATCTGGGGGTGTGATCAAGGTGGAGCTATCAGGGGTTGTGATCAGGGTGGGGGTATCTGGGGGTGTGTGTTCATAGTGGGGGGTATCTGGGGGGTGTGAACAGGGTGGGGGGTCATAAAAGTCCACGGGTTAGGGGAAGCAAATTACTTGCCTTGCCCCAGGCGCTGACAACCAATGCTAAGCCACTGCCTGTACTCATGTTGCTGTCATTTTTGCTGAAAAGTGTGGTCTGCAGATAATAATAACCAGTTCAGATTTGCGCTATTGCCAAATGACGGCAACAGCGCGGACCTGCTTTGCCGGGACGACGTCTATTGACGTCTCGGTGATCAGCGAGTCTATGAGACTCGCCTGATCACAGATCGGAGTAAGGGGTCGGTCCCGACCCCTTACCACGTGATCAGCTGTCAGCCAATGACAGCTGATCATGTGATGTAAACAGAGCCGGTAATCGGCTATTTTTTCTCCTCACGCTGACAGCGTGAGGAGGAAAAAAAGCCGATCACCGGCGGCTGTGAGAGGGACATCAGTCCCGATCACGGCGATCATCTGTGCCCCCTGCCAGTGACACCTAGCAATAGGCAGCAGTGCCGCCTACCAGTGCCCACCAGCGTCACCCATCAGTGCCCACAGTGCCACCCATCAGTGCCCACAGTGCCACCCATCAGCGCCCCCAATAAGTGCCACAACAGTGCTGCACATCAGTGCCACCTATCAGTGCCCATCAGTGTCGCCTACCAGTGCCCATCAGTGCCACCCATCAGTGCCCCCATCAGTGCCCATCAGTGCCGCCCATCAGTGGTACCTATCAGTGCCCATCAGTGCCACCCATCAGCGCCCATCAGTGGCCATCAGTGCCGCCTTATCTGTCCCCATCAGTGCCGCCTTATCTGTCCCCATCAGTGCCGCCTTAACTGTGCCTATCAGTGCCACCTTAACTGTGCCTATCCATGCCCATCAGTGCAGCCTATCAGTGCCCACCAGTGCCACCTCATCAGCGCATATCAATGAAGGAGAAAAATTACCTGTTTGCTAAATTTTATAACAAACTATGAAACATGATTTTTTTTTTTTTCTAAATTTTCCATTTTTTTTGTTTGTTTAGCAAAAAAATAAAAATCCCAGCTGTGATTAAATACCACCAAAAGAAAGCTCTATTTGTGGGGGAAAAAATGATAAAAATTTCATTTGAGTGCAGTGTTGTATGACCGCGCAATTGTCATTCAAAGTGCGACAGCTCTGAAAGCTGAAAATTGGTCCGGGCAGGAGGGGGGTTTAAGTGCTCAGTAAGCAAATGGTTAATA
This sequence comes from Lithobates septentrionalis, assembly GCA_037952835.1. NCBI lineage: Eukaryota > Metazoa > Chordata > Amphibia > Anura > Ranidae > Lithobates > Lithobates septentrionalis. The sequence continues at coordinate 14,168 of JBBDGP010000217.1, read as the reverse complement.
AAGGAATGCAAAATAAAAATCCTATAACACTATACAGTGTATTGTTAATAAATAATATAATATTAATACATTAATAATATAAAATATAATTACATATTTTAACCATGTACAGTCATTTAACTAACAGAACAGAAAAGACAAGGATAGTAATGCCCCGTACACACGGTCGGATTTTCCGACGGAAAATGTGTGATAGGACCTTGTTGTCGGAAATTCCGACTGTGTGTAGGCTCCATCACACATTTTCCATCGGATTTTCCGACACACAAAGTTTGAGAGCAGGATATAAAATTTTCCGACAACAAAATCCGTTGTCGGAAATTACGATCGTGTGTACACAAATCCGACGGACTAAGTGCCACGCATGCTCAGAATAAATAAAGAGATGAAAGCTATTGGCCACTGCCCCGTTTATAGTCCCGACGTACGTGTTTTACGTCACCACGTTCAGAACGATCGGATTTTCCGACAAATTTGTGTGACCGTGTGTATGCAAGACAAGTTTGAGCCAACATCCGTCGGAAAAAATCCTAGGATTTTGTTGTCGGAATGTCCGAACAAAGTCCGACCGTGTGTACGGGGCATAAGACTCTTGTTTGTACTCTCTGCTCCGTTGGAACACATATTATAAACTCTCCATAGGATTTAATGGATAGTGCACAGCACATGTGCAGGCCCGGCTGGGAAAATTTTGACAATCATCTGGCAGCACCAACAAACTGCATAGCCAATATCCCACTAGACTGAGAACAAGTCTATAGAATATATGATTAATAAAAGAGGACCAAAATATATGATATACAAAATATACTGTAAGTTTGCAATACACTTTAAACACCTGCACCTGACAAATGACACTCTATATACTTTAATAAATGTTAACCATGTCAGGCGTTTCCCTTTTGTTAGCCTCTATTGAGGTAGATTGAATTCAGTTACGGCAAATTATAAATCACTTACTCTTCACTTGTGATGACATTACTTGTAATTTGTTGTATAAACAGTGCAATAGTTTATACCACTTTCATTTCTCTTTATACAACACTTTACAAGCTGTATTATCACAAAAGGGAATAAGTGACTTACTTAACACATAATACGATAGCACTCGAGCCACCTAAGCTGAGGTTGTAAATATTCACAGAGAGAACGAACAAGTGGGACTGTCATTGGAAACTCATAAATATGCATTTCAGAATCACAAGAGAAGCAACTCCTTCCCTGGCTTTCCCTTTACTTTTCAAAAATCTTTTATGATGAACTGAAAAAAACTAGTATACTTCCATATTTTTTAGAGGGCATATTTGCTTCACACTAGAGAAAAATTCATAGACCTGAGGCTTGCCTACAACCTAGAGAAAGGCATAGGTTGGTGTAATGCCCCGTACACATGGTCGGAAATGCCGCCAGCAAAAGTCCGATGAGAGCTTCTGGTCGAAAAATGCGACCATGTGTATGCTCCATCGGACTTTTGCTGGCGGAATTCCAGCCAGCAAAAGATTGAGAGCAGGTTCTCAATTTTTTGGTCAGAAAAAGTTCTTAGCCGCAAATGCGATCTTCTGTATGCAATTCCGACGCGTCAAAAATCACGCATGCTCAGAATCAAGTACGAGACGGAAGCGCTCAGTCTGGTAAAACTAGCGTTCGTAATGGAGCTAGCACATTCATCACGATCAATTTTAGGATCTTTTAATGCAGCGCATTCTTTTGTTCTTTATAATGCTAGAAGAATTAAGTTGTTTTGCTGCTGATATTCACACAAATTCACACAGTTCTCAAACTTTTTTCTTTATTATTTCTCGTGATCTCCTGAATAATATTTTTTATTTTTAAAGCCAGATCTCCACAATAATGTTTAGAATTTTTTTTATAGTCATTTTTTTTTTTTTTTTTTAATCAAGATCTCCTTTTTTTGGATTATTTTTAAATTATTTTCTAGTGATCTCCATAATTAATTTTTTTTTGGTGTGTCAAGTTTCCACAACAACATTATTATCTTGTATTTTTAAAGCTCAAGTAGGTTGGTGTCACTTGTAATTAGACATTGTATTTTTGAAATGTACCTGCCTACTCACAAACAAACTGTCCTATTTGAATAAAAACACATAGACAAGTATTTTGATCTAAAAAATCTCCATTTATTCTGGCTCATAATAACAAAATAAAGAGAAAGGCAACACTGGAGAAACTGCTGGAATTTGCAAAGCCTTTGGCCCCCAGGGCACACATCAACTCTTTGTAAATTAAAATTGGTAGCTTGAGAAGTCCATATAATAGAGAGCACAATATGGCCCAGGACTCCCAGAGATCACAAACAGCAGCAGATGACATATATGTCCCCAGGCTGTGGTACTACAACAGGCTGCTTCTTCTGTCAGACCAGACTGAACCCAGGGCCATCACTTTCTTGTCTTCTCTGCAGCCTTCCCTCCACACTTCCCTGCAGCCTTCCTTGGAGGCTGTGGCTCTGGAGGTGGACTTGTGGCAGGAGGAGGAGGAGGAGGATGAGCGAGCGCAAATAAGTGTACGTCATTGGTCATTTGGCCCCTCAACCCCTTGTGAATGGCCTCACAAAAACAAAAACAAAGTTTTTCACAGTTGTGGCTTTGGCCCTCATCCATTTGCAGCAATTTGGAAGCTATATAGTAGCCATAGGTCTCTTCAGTGTCGGGGGGTGTTTTCAGGGCCACATTAGCCTCCTTAATGAGGCCCAGTGCTGCCTCCTCCAAGTTACTCCCCTTCCTGGCCCTTTTTGTTGGAAGGCAGAGGGGAGGCACCTGGGATTGGGTGAGGCTACTGGGCCCGGCCACCTCCTGCCTGACACTTACCCCCGCCACCTCCTGGCTGCCACTTACCCCCACCTCCTCCTGTGTGCCACATTCCAGAGCCTCGTCCTGGTGGAGGACGTTTTGGATTTTAGGTGTTTATATGTTTAAAACAGTTTTTTTTGCTAGAAAATTACTTAGAACCCCCAAACATTATGTACAAACATTATATATTGTTTTTTTTCTAACACCCTAGGGAATAAAATGGCGGTCAATGCAATACTTTTTTTTCGCACCGTATTTGCGCAGCGGTCTTATAAGCGCACTTTTTTTGGAAAAAAATCACTTTTTTTAATAAAAAAATAAGACAACAGTAAAGTTAGCCCATTTTTTTAATATTGTGAAATATAATGTTATGCCAAGTAAATTTATACCCAACATGTCACGCTTCAAAATTGCGCCCGCTCGTGGAATGGCGTCAAACTTACCCTTAATCTCCATAGGCGATGTTTAAAAAATTCTACAGGTTGCATGTTTTGCATTACAGAGGAGGTCTAGCACTAGAATTATTGTTCTTGCTCTACCGGTCGCGGTGATACCTCCCATGTGTGGTTTAGCCACCGTTTTCATATGCGGGTGCTACTCACGTATGCATTCGCTTCTGCGCGCGAGCTTTAAAAAAAAAATTTTTTTTCCTTATTCATTTTACTTTATTTTATTTATTTTTTCACAGTTTTTTTTTTAAAAAAATGGATTACTTTTATTCCTATTACAAGGAATGTAAACATCCCTTGTAATAGAAAAAAACAGGTCCTCTTAAATATGAGATCTGGGGTCAAAAAGTCCTCAGATCTCATATTTGGACTTAAATGCAAAAAATTAAAAATTACAACAAAAAAATATGCCTTTAAGGCAAATGGGCGGAGCTGACCTCGCTTCCGCCCTCCTATGGTATGGAGACAAGTGGGGGCCATCTTAGCCTCACTCGTCTCCATACCGAGGAAGTGACTGGTCCCGATCGCCTCTGCCGCTACCGACGGCTCCGATAAGTGGCCGAGGGCGCGGGAGAGCGGCGGGAAGGGGGTGTCACCTCTCCCGCCGCCGATAACAGTGATCTTGCGGCGAACCCGCTGCAGAGACTACTATTATAAGAAAAACAACCGGCTCCTGTAAAGGTGGATACCTCGGTTGTGGCAGCAGCTGCTGCCGTTACCGAGATATCCACCTTCAAAGTGCCGACGTATATGTACAGGAGACGGTCAGTAAGTGGTTAATAAATAGAAAAGACTATCATTCTGAGCCCAGCATTTCTCATTCTTGTCCCAATCATTTTTGGCCCCTACTGTCTATTCATATGTAAAACACTTTTTTTCAATCATTCGTTATCAATAATAACATCTAGTCAACAACAATAATTTTCGGACAATAAATATGTGAAAAAATACTATACCTGGCTCCAGCTGGGCTCCTCAACTTCTTCCAGGATGGAACGTCCAGGCAGGTCCTCGGAAGCCTCAGCTGGGGTTGAGGGAAGGCTGGATGGAAGTGTGGAAAGTGATTCCCTGACTTCCATCTGGTCTTTTAGAAACCGCATCCTGGTGTAGTACCACAGACTGGGTACATGCACATCCTCTGCTGCTGCTCCTGACCTCATGGAAGCCTGGATCTTATTAGCTCCTTCCTATACGTGCTTCTCAAGCTACCCATTTTCCTCTCCACAAAATCGATCGGTTTGCGTCGGGGACCTGCGTCTTCACAAATTGCAGCAGTTTCTCCAGCGACGCTTCCTTGCTGGTTTGTTGCGATATAAGGGGTTTTTAACCTCCCACAAATTTCTCATATCCCTGTATTTGTCAATGAACTGGCCCATGAAATCCGGGTCTTTGAATTGTTTCATCTTTGCTGAAAGACCAAACACACTAAATATCAGGCTAAACTCTCCTAATCTTATCCCAATATAGGCCTCAATCTATAATCAGTATAGGCCACTGATGTCCCAAGTCAAAATGTTACCTTCATTATAACGTTCGACGCTTCCGGTCTTCCTTCCTCCGCACACAGAACGTACGTACGACACGCGCGTGTTAACCTTATATACACTGCGCATGCGTGAAACTCCACTCGCGTCGCCCGCCCCTGATGTTCTTTCTATAATATTCCCCGCCCCTTCTCTTTCTGCGCAGTGGGAGATGAACATGGCGGAGACACAGCAGGTGCGTAAGAGCAGTAACGAGGAGGAGGAAAGCCCAAAACGTCCTGATCCCGGAGGAGAAGATTTAAGGCCTCAAATATGGCCTTTGTAGAGATGGTGGAGATAGTGGACATCTTGAAGAGGGCAGAATATGATGGGAAGTATGGACCCAAATGTGAGACAGGCCAAGATCATGACTAAAGTTGTGAAGAGTCTGCACAGGAATTTTGGGGTACGATGATCCAAGGAGCAATTGAGGAAACGCTGGTCAGACCTCAAATTGAGGGAGCAGGATCAGTACAGAAGGATCAAGAAAGTGCTTCTAAAAAGTAAGTACTTCCGATTATTATTATTACTTGCATGCTGCGCCACATGCTTTTCTTTACTGTTGTACAGCTTAAAATGGGACTTTCATGTTCGTGGGCACAGTAATCGGTCGTAGGAAACATTGTTCGTTTGTCAACTAAATTTAAGTTAATTGAGTTAATTACATTTGGTCATGCTAATTTGTATTAAAAGAAGTTTAGGACATTGTTGTCTAGATGTGTTTGTTACTAGAATGAGGCATTCTCTTGGTGGCTCTCGCATGGCTACCCATGGGTTCAAAACTTTCTTTCCTCCCGCTCCTTTGCTTCCTGGGAGACCATCCGAGAAACACACAACGCACTGGCTAGAGAGTATTTTCGTTTCCTTCAATTAAAACACTGGATTACTGCCTTGTGCCGCAGTCTACTTACTTATTTCAAAAGACCTTTTTTGAGCATGCATGTCAACATGCCCCTGTGTCTTCCGGCCTCATCTCGGCTATCTATGCATCCTTGAATGGACGTCCATCATCAGCACTCCTCTCTTATGTGGCCCAATGGGAAAGGGACCTCCAGGCCCCCATAGACCTGGAAGACTGAAGTAAGGCCTGTAAATTGGTGGCCAAATGCTCATTTAATACAAACACCCTAGAAGCAGCATATAAGGTCCTATGCCGATGGTACTGGGTCCCGGCCCGCACAGCTCAGGCCTTCCTGGGAAGTACTGATAGATGCTTCCGCAATTGTGGACAGCAGGGTGATGTCATTCACACCTGGTTGTCCTGCAAGAGAAGGTGAAGAACGGAAGCGCCACCTGAGTGCAGTATTAGTGAATACTTTTAATGACACAAAGTTTAAAACACACTTACAAGAGACATGATTAAAAAGGGCTCATCTGTAGATGGATGGTCCTGGTGGGTTCCTCGAGCTCCAGTCTGGATGATGTGTCAGCGGTGTAAGGCTGAAGGGGAAGCTGTTTAGCAGATGGTTCGTCCTGTGGCCATCAGGGGGAGGCTGGGGCCGGCGTGGAGCGCACAGAAGATGTGCGTGACGTCACGGGCTGTTCAGCGGCTTCCGGCTTCCGGGTACACTCCAGGGGGAGGGCTCACATAGAGGGAGGATACTGGCTGTGAGGGAGTTGTGAATAGGCTACGCGCTCGGAGCAGCTGCTCCTTCAATAGGCCTGAGGGGGCAGTGTGTGAGTGCTGTGCTATTTATATGCCGGCGCTGTGGGACAACAAGGCTCAGCGCCGGCTGATAGCACAGCGCTGTAATGGAGTAATACAGTGTGGTGGGCTAAAGAGGGGAGGAGGGGGAGGGGATATGGAACGTAGTTTGTGAGAGACCGTGCTGAGGTGGGAGGGGGGGGGGGAAGGAACACAAATGGAATGACGCATGGGGAGAGGGCTCATAATCTTTGAGGGAATGTTGATACATATCAAGTATAATATACATATAAATAAATTAAGTAAACAATCAATCATGAACAATCAATAAAAAATCAATGAAAATAAAAAGTCAATATAAAATCAAATAAAGAAAAAGAGGGGGGGGAGGAAAGGGAATCATGTGTGTGGAGGGAATTATCATTATATGGAGCTGATATGTGTTACATGCATGCATGCACACACACGTAGACATGCATGTACACATATATATAAGATACGAAAACAATAAGAATTACCCTATACCTAAAGGATCTCATATATACATTTATATAAAAACAAAAATATATAGAAAATTTTTTTTTTAAATATATATATAAAAAATATAAAAAATAAAATATAAAATATATCTGTCATATATATAAGTAGTATGCATGTGCCTGCGCACAATGTGATGTGCGAATATGTAGGAATGTACAAAGTTAAAAGAGGGATGAACTGGGGCATGGGCTGGTGGGGAGGGAGGGGGGAGGGGGGGAGAAAAAGGGGGGAAAAAGAGGAATGGGGGGGAGGAAAAGGGGGAAAAGGAGAGAGGGGGGGGGAAAGGGAGGGAAGCAGGAAGGGGGGGAAGGAAAGGGAGGTGGTATGGGGGGGGGAAGGGGAGGGAGGGGAGATAATAGGAGAGAGATGGAGGGAGAGCGGAAAAAAAGGGGGGGGAAGGGGAGAGACATGGAGGAGGGATGTAGGGGAGGCTGGATGGAGGGGGAGGGGAAAAAGAGGGGAGAAGGGGAGAAGGGGAGAGAAATGGAGGAGGGACGTGGGGGAGGCTGGATAGTGTGGTGGGAAGGCAAGGTGGCTCATAACAGTGTGTGAACCTCGATTTCTTCGTTTAGCCCACCGGGTGTAAGGGTGCCCAAGGAATAGATCCAGTAGGTTTCTTGCTGGCACAGACGTTTGAAGCGTTCAGCTGTAGGGAATGTAGCAGGGATGGACTCAATGACCCACACGCTTAGGACAGCAGTGGACCGGCCGTGGTGTGTGAGAAAATGTTTGGGGACGCTGTGGTGGTCACGACCCTTTTCGATGAAGCGCCGTGTTCCCCAAATCGTGCTCTGAGTGCCCTTATGGTGCGGCCAACATAGAATTGTCCACAGGGACAGGTCAGGCAGTATACAACAAAGTCCGTAGAGCAGTTGTAAAATTCCTTGGTGGCTTTCAAATGGGGGTCTTCCAGAAGAATGGACCAGTGTGATTCTAGTATTTTTTCCATTCTCTTGTGTTTGTCGTGGAACTGTGTGATGAAGCGGGTTGGTTGTTTGGCAACGGGAGAGGAGTTATGACGACTGATCTGTGGCTTGCGGTAATTGTTGAAGGCTGCCTCTATGAGAGGAGCAGGGTATCCTTTTTCTTGAAATTTTTTAGATAGGAGTAGGCCGTGGGCTTCGTAGTCTGAATCTCTGGTGCAGTTTCTCCGGAGACGGCAAAACTGGCTCCGGGGAATATTGTTCACCCATCTGGGATGGTGGCAGCTGGTATAATGTATGAAGGAATTGCCCGCAGTAGGTTTAATGAAATTTTTGGCATAAATGGTTTCATTGTCATGGCAAAGTTCAAGGTCTAGGAATGCCAGAGTATCGGGATCAGCCACATGGGTGAATGATAGGCCCAAGATGTTGGTATTGCAATGCTGGACAAAGGTGAGTATGCCATCGAGTGTACCATCCCAGATGATACATCAATATATCGACCATAGTATATTATGTTTGCGGCAAAGGGGTGGTCTGCTGTGAGGTACATATGTTCCCAGTATCCCATGGTGAGATTGGTGTAGCTGGGGGCAAAGTTGGCCCCCATAGCTGTACCATTGATCTGAAGGTAGTGTGTACCCTCTGACTCAAAATAGTTATGTTTGAGGCAGAAGGTTAGGGCTTCTAATATGAAATTGGCTTGCCGGGGGTTGGTGAGGGGATCGTTGGCCAAAAAATGCCCGACAGCCCTGACTCCTATATCATGGGGTATCGATGTGTAGAGTGATGACACATCGAGTGAGAGCCACCAGTAGTTCTTATGCCATGTATAGGGTTTGAGCATCTCGAGTAAATGGGGTCCATCGCGTATATAGGAGGGGAGGTTCTGTGCTAGGGGTTGGAGGAATTGATCAATATATATGGAGAAGCCACTGGTGACACTCTCCATGGCAGCCACTATGGGACGGCCTGGGGGACGGGTGAGATCTTTATGAATTTTTGGTAGGTGGTAGAAATACGGAACTTTGTGGAAGTTTTCCTTTAAGAACGAAGCTTCAGATTTGGAAATGATTTTGTCAGTAAGGGCTTTGTTAATGAGTGTAGCTGCTTCTAACGAAAACTGGAATGTGGGATCACTGGGGAGCCTAGCATAGGTGTTGGTATCAGAAAGTAGTCTGCGTGATTCGAGTAAATAATCTTCTTTGTCCTGGATGACTATACTGCCCCCTTTGTCCGCAGGTTTAATGACAATAGATTCGTTGTGTGTCAGCTGTTCCAGGGCCTTGCGTTCTAATGGAGGAAGGTTGGATCTGATGTAGGTATGCTTGGAGGTGCGATTGCACATATTAGTGAGGTCTGTATAAACTACCTGGTAGAAAGTTTGTAAGTACGGACCCTTGTTGGATGTTGGGTTGAAAATGGATTTGGGGCGTAGTGAGGTATGTTGGACTGGGGGTGAGGTAGAACCATGTTGGGTGAGCCATTCAAGGTCAGCGTTGTAATTTTCGGCATATAACTCCTCAAGTAGGGCAAGGGCGGGTCTGTCTGATTCGTCAAGTGAATCAAGGTTTGTGGAACATGAAACAGGGTTGACGATATCAGACGTGGAGACTTGTTTAGACGATTGGATATTGAAATATCTCTGGACTGTAAGGTCTCTGATGTATTTGTTGAGGTCTTTGAATAGTGTAAAACTGTTGGGCTGCATGGTAGGGGCAAAGGTGAGCCCCTTTCTGAGGAGGGATAGGTCATATGCGGTTAAAGAAGTATGTGATAGATTATCGATTTTTACAGTTTCCGCATCTTTACTGACTTTTTTTCTCCTTCGTCCCCCCCTCCGTCCTCTTCTACGCGTTTTCTTTTTGTGAGGATCGGGGGGGGGGGGGGGGGGTAAGTGCTAAAAAATCATTTTCTAGACTGGTGGCTATTTTTAGCGGGGGTTTGGAACTCTGTAGTTGTGTGAGAGGGAGATTCTCTATCCAGGCTAATGACTGTGATTCACTGGTAGTATCAGGGTGATCATGGGTAATCCTATGTGAATCATCAGAAAGTTTACTTATTGGGTCAAAGATAGGCGCTGAGTCACGTAGGGAGACATCTGTGGGGTCTAGACCTTGGGTAGAGGCAGGTTGTTGTGTCTGGTGGTTATGATTAGTAGACGGTGTCTGTGCCTGGGTGGGGCCTGTGCGAGCTTTATGGGGTCTGTTCTTGAGGCGTTTGGGTTTGGGAGTGAGTGGTTTAGGTCCAGTGGGAAGTTGTGGGGTATACCGGGACATCGGCCAAGGTTTGGGCGGGTGTGGAGATGAATGTGGCACCAGGGGTTTTGGTGCTTGATGGGATCTGAAGAGGCTTCCATGTGGCGGGATAGACATGAGTGGGCGAGGACCGGGACCTGGATTAAGGCTGGGGTATTTCTTCCTTTTCCAGGTAAATATTTGGTTGTTGTTATAGTCAAAAAGGTCCCTTCTGAATTTGCCGAGTGCCAGAGCCAGCTCTCTGAGGATAGCAGCCGCCTTCTAGATCCATTGCTCCATCAACCCACTCCACATATTTTGAACTGCTACATCTTTATTAACCCTTGGACTGCCTACCTCTCTTAGTCATGTAACTCATATCCATATGCTCCGAACTGTCAGACCCTCATTAACCCCTGGGCTGCTAACATTGTAGCCATGGACTATATGCCTGGCCAATCTGATTAATCCTGATTATTGTATACTGTATATGCGCTTGAAGTTATTATTACCTTTATCTGTTGTTATCACTTGCTTTAACTGAGCAGCTATGCTGTGTTACAGAAAAACCTCCTTTTATTTGATTAATTAATGTACTATTATTGCTTCTATGGATCTCCTTACTGCCATTGAAGACAACAAACATATTGTCTTGGAGGAATTCTTTGCCCTCTTTCCCACCCATTTTTTCAAAAAAGATAGCCCCATTGCAGACTCCAAGACCCCCATCCCCAAACTATGCACCCTCTTCAAAAAACTTGAGGACTTAATCTCCACTGCCAACCAACAGTGGTGGGATAAGTTCTTTTTGCAATTATATATTTCACACAAAATTTCCCCCAGAGGGCTTAGGGTCCTTAAAGAGTGTGCCTTCCTCGACCCAGATCTACATACAGAATGGGCACACATATCCGAGTTCTGCACAACCAAATGGATGAGTGTCATCATCCAACAAAGAGAAAGAAAATACACAGCCCTGAAAGACAAAATCACCACTCTTTGCCAAACCATTTGTGATACCATTACTCACCTACCACACACTTGGTTCAGCATGCTCAAAAGGAACACAATTAGAAATGAGGATTATACCATTGCCAATAAACTCGGCAAATTCAGAAGGGACCTTTTTGACTATAACAACAACCAAATATTTACCTGGAAAAGGAAGAAATACCCCAGCCTTAATCCAGGTCCCGGTCCTCGCCCACTCATGTCTATCCCGCCACATGAAAGCCTCTTCAGATCCCATCAAGCACCAAAACCCCTGGTGCCACATTCATCTCCACACCCGCCCAAACCCGGGCCGATGTCCCTGTATACCCCACAACCTCCCACTGGACCTAAACCACTCACTCCCAAACCCAAACGCCTCAAGAACAGACCCCATAAAGCTCGCACAGGCCCCACCCAGGCACAGACACCGTCTACTAATCATAACCACCAGACACAACAACCTGCCTCTACCCAAGGTCTAGACCCCACAGATGTTTCCCTACGTGACTCAGCGCCTATCTTTGACCCAATAAGTAAACTTTCTGATGATTCACATAGGATTACCCATGATCACCCTGATACTACCAGTGAATCACAGTCATTAGCCTGGATAGAGAATCTCCCTCTCACACAACTACAGAGTTCCAAACCCCTGCTAAAAATAGCCACCAGTCTAGAAAATTATTTTTTAGCACTTCCCCCCCGCCGCTCCTCACAAAAAGAAAACACGTAGAAGAGGACGGAGGGGGGGACGAAGGAGAAAAAAAGTCAGTAAAGATGCGGAAACTGTAAAAATCTATAATCTATCACATACTTCTTTAACCGCATATGACCTATCCCTCCTCAGAAAGGGGCTCACCTTTGCCCCTACCATGCAGCCCAACAGTTTTACACTATTCAAAGACCTCAACAAATACATCAGAGACCTTACAGTCCAGAGATATTTCAATATCCAATCGTCTAAACAAGTCTCCACGTCTGATATCGTCAACCCTGTTTCATGTTCCACAAACCTTGATTCGCTTGACGAATCAGACAGACCCGCCCTTGCCCTACTTGAGGAGTTATATGCCGAAAATTACAACGCTGACCTTGAATGGCTCACCCAACATGGTTCTACCTCACCCCCAGTCCAACATACCTCACTACGCCCCAAATCCATTTTCAACCCAACATCCAACAGGGGTCCGTACTTACAAACTTTCTACCAGGTAGTTTATACAGACCTCACTAATATGTGCAATCGCACCTCCAAGCATACCTACATCAGATCCAACCTTCCTCCATTAGAACGCAAGGCCCTGGAACAGCTGACACACAACGAATCTATTGTCATTAAACCTGCGGACAAAGGGGGCAGTATAGTCATCCAGGACAAAGAAGATTATTTACTCGAATCACGCAGACTACTTTCTGATACCAACACCTATGCTAGGCTCCCCAGTGATCCCACATTCCAGTTTTCGTTAGAAGAAGCTACACTCATTAACAAAGCCCTTACTGACAAAATCATTTCCAAATCTGAAGCTTCGTTCTTAAAGAAAAACTTCCACAAAGTTCCGTATTTCTACCACCTACCAAAAATTCATAAAGATCTCACCCGTCCCCCAGGCCGTCCCATAGTGGCTGCCATGGAGAGTGTCACCAGTGGCTTCTCCATATATATTGATCAATTCCTCCAACCCCTAGCACAGAACCTCCCCTCCTATATACGTGATGGACCCCATTTACTCGAGATGCTCAAACCCTATACATGGCATAAGAACTACTGGTGGCTCTCACTCGATGTGTCATCACTCTACACATCGATACCCCATGATATAGGAGTCAGGGCTGTCGGGCATTTTTTGGCCAACGATCCCCTCACCAACCCCCGGCAAGCCAATTTCATATTAGAAGCCCTAACCTTCTGCCTCAAACATAACTATTTTGAGTCAGAGGGTACACACTACCTTCAGATCAATGGTACAGCTATGGGGGCCAACTTTGCCCCCAGCTACGCCAATCTCACCATGGGATACTGGGAACATATGTACCTCGCAGCAGACCACCCCTTTGCCGCAAACATAATATTCTATGGTCGATATATTGATGACTTAGTTATCATCTGGGATGGTACACTCGATGGCATACTCACCTTTTGTCCAGCATTGCAATACCAACATCTTGGGCCTATCATTCACCCATGTGGCTGATCCCGATACTCTGGCATTCCTAGACCTTGAACTTTGCCATGACAATGAAACCATTTATGCCAAAAATTTCATTAAACCTACTGCGGGCAATTCCTTCATACATTATACCAGCTGCCACCATCCCAGATGGGTGAACAATATTCCCCGGAGCCAGTTTTGCCGTCTCCGGAGAAACTGCACCAGAGATTCAGACTACGAAGCCCACGGCCTACTCCTATCTAAAAAATTTCAAGAAAAAGGATACCCTGCTCCTCTCATAGAGGCAGCCTTCAACAATTACCGCAAGCCACAGATCAGTCATCATAACTCCTCTCCCGTTGCCAAACAACCAACCCGCTTCATCACACAGTTCCACGACAAACACAAGAGAATGGAAAAAATATTAGAATCACACTGGTCCATTCTTCTGGAAGACCCCCATTTGAAAGCCACAGTTGGGACAAAACCCAAAGTAACATATAGGAGGTCAAGGAATATTAAGAGCCAAATTGCACCTAGTAAAATCAAGTCCTCTCAATCCATCCCCCTGCAACCTGTCCTCATACCCCTCAGAGGGATGTACCAATGCAAAAAACCCCTCTGTCTCACCTGTCCATTCGTACAACATGGTCAGAAAACTTTCAACGTCAAAGGCAAAAGCTATACCATCAAGGAATTTTACAACTGCTCTACGGACTTTGTTGTATACTGCCTGACCTGTCCCTGTGGACAATTCTATGTTGGCCGCACCATAAGGGCACTCAGAGCACTATTTGGGGAACACCGGCGCTTCATCGAAAAGGGTCGTGACCACCACAGCGTCCCCAAACATTTTCTCACACACCACGGCCGGTCCACTGCTTCCCTAAGTGTG